>CM063519.1:51116960-51805443 GCA_032199755.1 Ambrosia artemisiifolia | reverse complement strand
ATTCAAGAACACCAAATCATCCTATTATTCAAGATTTCAAGATTCAAGACCCGATTATTGAAGAATCAAGCTCCATGGCTATGAGTGGCTAATCTCTTTGTATCATGCTTAGGAAGTAAACAATTGAAGTTCTAGGGTTTAAACAATTGGGTATTTCTTTAAACTTTTGATTGTGTGATTGTGTGTTTGAACCATTGTGTTAGATCGTGATTAATCTTATGTTGAAGCCATTTTAGTTAATTGATCTTGTGCCAATTTCTAATGTCATGAACATGGTTTCTTGCTCTAACACAAACATAGGGTTGTATGTTCTAGTGTAATGAAGTGTAGTTTAGTCCATTGTTGAATGTTGATGAAACCTGACACCTAAGCCTATTGAACAATCACCCCGTTAACACCAATTGCATCATAATTAATTGACCCATTTGTGATAACCTTAGGCTTCATTGTTGAACCGTAGGTGTGATCTTTTTAATCATTTGCTTACAATCTAATTTGTTTTCTACCATTTTATTATAATTCAATTACAAGTTTTGTGAATTTAATCTTTCAACCAAGGTCTTAAATGAACATATTGCAATCTTCATAAACAATACAACATCTTCATAAGCACCATTGTCTAATCGACTAAACAACATTCACTAACCACACGCTCCTTGGATTGATACCATATTTACCCTAACTACCTAGGTTATTTTAGGTTTTGTATGAACCGTGACGACCGGCTCATCACTTACCGGGATGGGGTTTGTGAGAAGGGATTTACTTGTAAAATGATATTTGGGAAGTGCGTGAGATAGGGGTCTGAATAGTCATCGCAAGCACCACCGATCGGTTTACCATTCAAAACCGCCACCTTCACCACGAACCTGCACAAAACCCTCGTTATCACCACCACTATCACCCTTCTCCTCCTTTCACGACCACAGAACCACCACCATCGACCCATAACCTCCACCACAACCCGTGTTTGGGCGATCTGATTTCGTAGCTAATCGATGTTATTCCTGTCATCCTCATTGATCCAACAACTGAGACGAGAGAGAGAAGGGTTTTGTGGGTTTTGTGTTTTGTGCTTCAAATGAGAGAGAAGAGTAAAGGTAAAGAGAGTGGGGAAAAGTGACGAAGAAGAGAGAGAAGGGAAAGAGGAAGCCACACGTGTATATGAAACCCACCCAAAAGATGAGCTGTTAATGCTGAGATGTTAATGCATTAATTGAATCTACTATTCAATTACCATGGTGTTAAATATATTTATAATAAACAACAACTCAAGAAGTTAAAATTAAGGCTACACGGCGTGTGATGGCGTGGAAATGGATAGTGGAGTCCTTCCATGCTAGCCCATCACACTGTGGCAAACATGGAGCAGGGCGTGTGGCACACTAGGTGGAAATTTCCATCGGTATGGGGCAATACCTGACGGTGGAGGTGGCGATCATTCATTGGGCCAACTAATTTAAAAACATCGACACTTTCAAAACGGTAGGTGAAACCGTATATTTTTTTTATTAAATTATATTTATTAACACATTAAATTCAGTTTTACCTATAAAATACCCTTTACCCCACTGTTTACAAAATCACTCACAAAAACGTCACCTTCATCGTCCCTAATTACTCTACCGTTTTCAAAGATGACACAGTTGACCAAAGAAGAAGAGATCAACCTTTGCACAATGGGTCGAAGTAAGGAAACACCCTCCATGTTGAGGGTCCATTTGGCCATACGTGCTACGGGAGTTCAAAGAGTTGGTCGGTGGTTCAACCAGAACAACCGACTCACTAAACCGGAAGTGGACCGACCTCCAAAACAAATGTCAACGTTTCGAGACGATCCACCAAACAATATTACGTCAAAGTCCTCGCCAATACTCCCGAATATGAGGCGGTTGAACTCACCAAAATTGAGTACGAGTTTGGTGGCCACTGTGAGTTTCCTCATGTATTGGCACGGCAAATGATCATGGGAAACTTATATTAGGTATAGTTTATGTTTATTTTATGCTTTTATTTCTTAGATGAGGTCTGTAAATATTATGTTTTTATTTTTAATGTAATGTTTTTGTATATTTATTGTAGTGTTGTTTTTATTTTTAATGTAGTGTTTTTTTAATATAATTTACAAGTCGTGCTTTGTTGGCAATGATAATGAGAAGTATATCTCAGCCTATTTATTTTGGAGAGAACTACACAATTAGTCCTTGTGGTTTACCATTAGTTTCACCTTTGAGTATTAAGGTTTAAAAGTTTCATGTTAAAGTGTTAAGTTTAGTTTTTGTAACATAATAAGGTATTAACACTAACATGGGTTAATATTTAACTGAGTTTACCCTCACGTGACAAATGGTAAACTACAAGGACCAAAGGTGAAACTTAAGTGGGCCCACCACCAACCTCAAATTTGAAACTAATAGAAAACCACAAGGACTAAGTTTCATGTTAAAGTGTTAAGTTTAGTGTGACCCACCACCAACCTCAAATTTGGAGAAGTGCACTGTATACATAAATATAATACCACTATTAATGAATATTCTGAAATGTGGAGGAGATGGTGGTGAAAGGTGAAGATGGTGGTGGGTGAAGGTGAAGAAGGAGGTGGGTGGTGGGTCACACTAAAGTTTTTAAAATATTAAAGAGAACTACACAATTAGTCCTTATGGTTTTTCACTAGTTTCAACTTTGAGGTTAGTGATAGGCCCCACTTAAGTTTCACCTTTGGTCCTTGTGGTTTATCATTTGTCATTTGAGGGTAAACTCAGTTAAATATTAACCCATGTTAATGTTAATACCCTATTATGTTACAAAAACTAAACTTAACACCTTAACATGAAACTTTTAAACCTTAATACTCAAAGGTGAAATTAATGGTAAACCATAAGGACTAATTATGTAGTTCTCTCTTTATTTTGCAATGACTATGATGATACGTATACATGCGTTAATTGGTTTTATTTTTTTAGGGTATGGATCCTAAGAGAACCAACCCTTATTTGAGAACTGCGAGAACCATTCTAGACCACACATTTCATACAAAGGCAAAAAAAATTTTTTTTTTGCTTTAATCGCACATTTTTATGCAAGAAGTTTTTTTATTTTTTTTTAATTTTTTTTCATTTATACATATGTGTATATAGCAATTATACATATGTGTATACAACAATTATACATATGTGTATATTGCATTATACATATGTGTATAATGCAATTATATACGCATGTGTATATTGAAAAAAAAATACAAAATAAAATAAATAAAAAATTTCCTACATATAAAGCAGCGATTAAAGCAAAAAAATATTTTTTTTTTGCCTTAGAGAAATTTGTGGTCTAGAATGGTTCTCACAGTTCTCAATTTGGGAAAAGGTTCTCATTTGAACCAAATCCTATTTTTTTAATTTGTTTATTTGTTTTATGAGCTTTTTTAGTGAGGGTGGTCGTGGTGATGGTGTGACATTGGTACTATTTGGTCAGTTTATGCCCCGGCCCAACACGGTGGCCTTAAGTCTAATTTCATATAAATATAACTAGCTTTTATCCCGGGAGCGTCTCGGGGTTGAAAATGTTAATAATGAAGAAATATAAATTAAAATGAGAATAGTTAAACCATTAAGTATGTTATTATTGAGAAGCGAAAGATTGCATGTTTATGACCTGACTTCACTTTTTTTTTAACTTTTTTGTTTATGTTTTAAAAAAAATTCGTTTAAAAAGATGTAAAAGTTAAAAGCTACATCCTCTTTTATTGATTACTGTACCCTTCAACATTATTAAATATGGATTGTTTATTATAATCAATAAAGAGTTACAGTAAAAAAACCGTTAAAGAAACTAATGAAAAAATAATTTGGAGATTACCTGCAGGTGTCTTCGAGGTCAGTTCTAAAGAAATTTCTTTGTGATTGTGATTTAAGAATTTGATATTGCCATTCTATTTATAATCATAGGAGAAGAGTTATAAAATAACCAATGTTTATCTAGAAAAACGTTTTTGATAATTTAGTAAAATTGCTTGTATATTTTATGTATGTCTTTATATTCAAACGAAATTCTTAAAAAACTACAAACATATAACGTTTATTTATAGATTAACTTTAACTATTTAAATAAATTTAAAACAATTGTTAAGTAATATTTGTGTAAATATTTTATAATTAATCTACATGTTTATTAAAACGAAAATTACTACATAACTAAAACATATAAAGTTTATATATAGATTAAGCTTAAGAATTTAAATAAATTAAATTAAATTGTTAAGTAATGTTTATGTAAATTTTATTTTTTTTATTTATAAATTAAAATAGTTTGACATGTTAAATTACTTTTAATTAAGTGAAAAATATTAATGAAATAGAAGTGAAAATATGTTTAGGAATGTTGTGTAGGAATTCCTTATTATTCATCAGCCCAATTTTAAATAAGTCCAGGAATGTTGTTTAGGAAATCCTTATAATAGTTGTTTCAATTAAAAGGTTCATATCTTTTATTTTGTACATTGTCCATATCTTTTATTTTGTACATTATCTTATTATCTTATTTGAATAATTATTAAATATTAAAAAAAATAAACAGACGGTTTTTTATTAATAATTAAAAATAGATTTAAAATAATAAATTCAATACTATCACCTCAAGGTGTCACATGGCACATTCAATGGGGGTTGAGGCCTCTATTGAATGCCACCTCATACAAACTCAATTCTTTTATTATAAGTTATAGATTATAGATATCTATAAATTATCAAGGTGAGAGTCAAGCTCTTACTATCAATTCAACATGCTCTTATATACAAGTTTTGCTAATCTTATGAAATAGAAGTTATGAGGATCTTAGTTTTCTAATACATGTGAGGATAGTAATTCTTTCATAAACTTGTAAGAATCTTAATTCTCAACCACAACTTGTCGTGAGCATGGTTCTTAACTCTTAAGTACAACTTATCTTAATTCTCAAATACAAATCATGGGGATCATTGTCCTCAATTCCCAAGAAAAAAAACTGAGGATATAAGTTCCCAATATGCATATAACCAAATAAACAATCAAATTATATTTGTACCAAAAACGAACCATTTTGATGCATATATCCTGTTATAGAAAGCTCTATGTATTTATTTAGCAATAATAGCCCCCAAATAACTTGTTTTCAACTAACATAGCTTAAACATCTAATCTTCATTTAAAATTGCATAAGTATACATCTTTTCTTTTACAAGCTAAATATGCAACAATATAATTATATGCTAACTTTCATCCCAAACACAACCAACTTACTACAATTTCTTATATTCATCTTTTCTCATCATTTGATCATAAAACCACAAGTCAATTTACACATTCATCTTCTTAAGACTCAAGTGCTCTTGGGTCAGTCACTCATGGCACAACATGAACATCTACAAACAAAACAACTCCTTAGATAATATGGGCTTTGCAGGATCTCTAGGCCCAATTACACTATACCAAAATTAGGGTTCATCCATCCATACCAAATCCTACACAAATTAATCCTCATGCATTTTTGCCCTACTTTCTTCTAAAACTAAAATCACATAATCCACTTCCCTGATCTTTCATTCATTTATAATAATTTTGTCTTTTATAATTCTTTTTTATCTTTCTTTCTTTTTTCTATTATTATTACATATTCCTATTTTATCTCCCAAGATTCATATTCATATTATCCCATCACCAACAATCACTCAATCAATCAATCATACCCACCATACAAACATACTAAAAATCCCTACTTTTTTGCTCCATGTTCCAAGATTTCACCCAAAACATAGGAAAAATCCCAACTTTTTAGTACCCATTAAACACACTCTCTGTTCTTGCTTCAAGATCCTTACAATCTTTAAAAAAATCCAGTTTTTATTATTTATTTTATTAATTCAATATCTTTTTATAATTCCCACTTGTGTTTTAATGTTTTGTTTACAATCTTTTTACAAATCTTTGTATCAGATGTTATAGTTTTTTTAGGGTTTCTAGTGTTGTATTGATCTGGGATTTTTATTATTATTATTATTATTAAAAGTTGTGTGGCATTTTTGTAATTAACGGTTGTATGGGTGACCATGATGAAGGGGTATTGCCAAATGGGCTAGTGCCCAATGCAGCTCCACTGTTGGAAAGTTTGGATTCAGTTAGGTGGTTAAAGGCTGAAGAAAGAACTGCTGAGCTTATTGCTTGCATTCAGCCGAATCAGCCGTCGGAAGAACGGCGAAATGCGGTTGCTAATTATGTTCAGAGGCTTATTATGAAGTGTTTTCCCTGTCAGGTGATTCTTTTCCCTTGATGTTATGCTGTTTTCGTGCGTAGATTTTGTCGATATGATACAAAAGTTATGGAACATGAGGATTTATTGTGGTTCGGTTTAATCTGACCTACGTTCGCGGGCTGCAACTAGGATCTTGTTGTTTTACTTGGAGGTGATGAAAAAACTACAATGCCCTAAGCGCTAGTGCGCGACCCGTTTATTTTATAATACAAAATTAGGGTAAATAAATTTGGGAACAAGAAAAGCATAAGTTAAGCAATGTGCTTAATTTAACCTGATTAGGATTATGGCCGGCTGCCCTTTGGGAAGCCTTTACACCCGATGAATTGTATGTTGAAACGTGAAAGGTGTTATTTCCACGTGAAGTTTATAATATGAAAAACCGTTGTCTATGGTATTGGTTATATGTGTTTTGTTATGCATTGTATGGTTGTCAGCAGTCGAGTTCTTGATATTTGAAAGATATTGTCTTTGCTCTAGAATTAATTCCCAATGCCCATTCGTTTAGCGTTATGTTTCTCTTTGGCGCTTTGAATGCTATCTAATGTAAAAGAATAGTTAAATGCCTTCCCGGGAATTGGGGTACGCACCAAGGGAAATGGACACAAGCCGAACAAAGCAATACTAACTACGGGCAAACACACGACTATGACAACTTGGTTTTAGAAAGCGTGCCTCACGCAGTCATGTGCGTGAGGTGATTGGAAAAACACCTCAGAGGTGGCATTGCATACGCATGTGGGTCAAAGTTGGTCAAAACTAGGGTCGGGGAGGCTCGTACGTAAAAATGATCAAAAGGGATGAAGAGATTATTTAATGTTTACTTGATGAAGGATGCTGATACGTAAAAGAGACGAGAGAGATGCAACCTGTGGTTGTTCATAAGGTTTATCTATTTGTCCTTAATTGTTCTCAATTTCTCATGTTGTAGGTTTTTACTTTCGGTTCTGTACCTCTTAAAACGTATCTACCCGATGGAGATATAGACTTAACGGCATTCAGTAGCAATTCAGCTTTAAAAGACTCATGGGCTTGTGAGGTTCGGGATATGTTGGAGACTGAAGAGAAGAACGAAAATGCTGAATTTCGTGTTAAGGAGGTTCAGTACATTCAAGCAGAAGTATGTGACTTTTCACCTTTGATTTCATGTATATAAATTAGTATATTATTCTGAATATTATTGACTGTTGATCTTTAACCCGCAGGTAAAGATTATAAAGTGTCTCGTTGAGAACATTGTCGTAGATATATCTTTTAATCAGGTTGGAGGATTGTGCACACTTTGCTTTCTTGAAGAGGTTTGTGACAAATCTTTTTGGTATAATTCTATTGCTATGATATCATATTTACTCAACATAGTTTCATGATATTAAATATACACATTTTCAAATTTACGTCATTTATACCGTTTCCTTAAATATGCATTAGGATACGAGAGTTTGGATTGTAAAGGGAAATAAATGGGTATAACGGTCATATTAGAAATTGTATTTAACGAAGTTCGTTTATATGAAATTTAAAGTATTTTGAATGGCTATATGTGGTTATATTAATTCAATATGGTCATGGTTTTAAAAAGCGTGCTGAGACGCGATGCTCAACAAGGTTCATTGCCTTTTCGCTCGGCGTCTAGAGTAAATACAAGAAGCGCAAAAAAGGCGCATTTTTTGGGTTTTTTTTTGGCCTGAGGCGTGCGCCTCTTGTACCCAGGGTGTTTTTATGCAGCATGTTGTACCTTGGTTTTTTTGGCTTGTACATGCAGGTAAAATCATATAAAATCTTACTTTTAGCTATATTTTGGATAGGGGACGCTAAAAAAGCTATGGGATATATAATATAATAAAAAATTAAATAATCACCTTGCTTTCTGTGTACGAAAAGCCCGCTGCTTTGCGCTTCACGTCTCGATTTTAGACGTTGTCGCTTTTGTGCCCCTTTCGCTTTTTAAAACCGAGGATAGGGTATATGATGTTATGAAATTTTCTCCTATTTATATGACATTTTTAAAGGTGTTATTATGTTATTGCTATGACGACAAACTATACATGTGGCAGGTTGATAATTTGATAAACCAGAACCATTTATTTAAGCGTAGCATTATCCTAATCAAAGCCTGGTGTTACTATGAGAGCCGAATACTTGGTGCTCATCATGGGCTCATATCAACTTACGCACTCGAGACCTTGGTTCTCTACATATTTCATGTTTTCAACAATACTTTTGCCGGCCCTCTCGAGGTTGTCTGATTTACAAAAGCTTTTTTGACCTTACTTTTTGTTTACGTTTTGACTAATCGTGTTTCATTCGCAGGTTTTATACCGTTTTCTGGAGTTTTTTAGTAACTTCGATTGGGAATATTTTTGTGTTAGCCTTTGGGGTCCCGTGCCAATAAGCTCACTTCCCGATGTGACTGGTAATAGTGTACGATGTTTTTTTATTTAACTTGATGATATACCGACAGATTTAGGCAGTATCGGGTTTTTTGCTCACATGGAATTTTTTTATAATATAATTGTAGCTGAGCCTCCTCGTAAGGACAGCGGAGAGTTGCTTCTTAGTAAAGGTTTTCTCGATGCTTGTAGCACCGTGTATGCGGTTTTTCCTGGTGGTTTGGATACCCAAGGACAAACTTTTGTTTCCAAACATTTTAATGTAATTGATCCGTTGCGAGTCAGTAATAACTTGGGACGAAGCGTCAGTAAAGGTATATATATAAAACAACTCACAAAAAATGTAAGTTTAAGTATATTTTTCGTGATGCATGTTTCGTTATTTCAGGTAATTTTTATAGAATACGCAGTGCGTTTGCTTTTGGGGCGAAAAGGCTGGCAAGATTACTGGATTGCCCTCAGGAAAATCTAGTTGCTGAAATAAATCAATTTTTTACCAACACGTGGGAGCGGCATGGCAGTGGGATCCGGCCCGATGCACCTGGTACCGATATCGATTCATTGCGGATCAATATGTCGATATCTGACATTCAACCTGTTGTTGATATTCCAAAAGTCAATTCAAGTGGCAAAAAGTTAAAAGATTTCGTTGGGCGTGAGAGTGAATTTGAGGACACTCGTTCTCATAATACACGTCGTCAGCATGCCACGTCAGCTTCTGGTGCCCCAAACCAAAAGGGACATGCAAACTTAAACAGAGGGCAGAAGAATTTGACGTCGGGTCAACTGGTCAATGACATGCAAAGGTCTCCTTTTGCTAGAACACGGTCCAGTCCTGAATTAACCGATGATTACAAGGATGGTTCTTTTCAAATCAGGCCTAACCGAACATCACCCGAACGTGAAAAAAAGCAGCCTTCAAACAGAAGGAAGAACGTTGAACCCGAGTTACCGAATCATAACCAAACCCAAACCCAAACCCATCAAGGGTTTGATGTTTCTGTTGATTCAAACAGCGAGCCACAAAGAACACATCAAGAAGAACAGGATCTTGTGAACATGATGGCATCGTCTGGACTTTATGGGTTCAATGGTCAGGTTCCTATGCCGATGGGTCATTTACCGTTCCCATTCCCGCCATCTTTTCTAGCGGGAATGGGATATGCACAGAAGAACTTCTCGCCAATGTTTCCTGCATTCTCGGGAATGCAGTTTCCACACGGTTTGGTTTCTCCTCAACTAAATCATTTCTTTCCCGGGCTTGGAGCGACATCGGATGAAAATTCCGTCGAACCTGTAAATGAAAACCTTAGTTCTGCGCAAATGGGTTCTGCCATCGCCAACCATGATTCTTGGCGGGAACAAGATTCAAGCTTTGAACCGGATAGAAAGGTGGTGAATTCGGAAATTGTTAAATCGGATGAAACTAATCGGGTTTCTTCAGCTGGGTTAAGTTACGTTCCTCCGCCTCGACGTGTAGGTCAGTCCGGTGGTCTGGTGAGAAGTCAGAGTCAACAGAAGTATAAAAAGGAAAAACGCGGGCCATTGAGGGACGATAGTGATGCAGTTTCTGATGAAAGAACTATAAGTTCAAGATTCTCGTCTGCTGCACACAGTAACTCTGTAAAAAGTAAAACTTCATCCGAGGGTTCGTGGGATGAAACGTCTAAGGTCAACAAGTCAACTAAGGAAAAACGAGGGAAAAAACCAGTTGCCGTCTCTGCTGAGTCATCAAGCGGGTATTTCAAAGGTAAGACCATGTTCGAGAGTACATCCATTCAACAGTCCGAGGATGATAACCAGAACTCGGTTCGTCCATCAAGTGTCGGCTCAGACACGGGACCGCCACCGATGCATGTTCCAAGGTCTCACCAGCCTGGTTATGAACTTGCTCAAACCAGTGGACCTGACTCGATGATTCCTATGGGTCCGATGATATTAGGTCAGAATTCTAGACAAAGGATGACGGATAATTCAGGAGCTATGCCGTTAAAATTTTTCCCCACCGGGCCACCTGTTCCGTTCTTTACAATGCTTTCTTTCCCGTCTGACCCATCAAGTAGCGTTTTTCGTGCGGAAAATAATATGGATAATGGTGACGCGGGTCAGAATTTTCATGTTGATGGGCTCGATCTAGATCGTTTGCGAGACCTCAGTCCTGATTCTTTGAGAGGGCCCGTCCCTGCTGATACCACAGAACGACGAAAACCCGATATTCTTAACAGTGACTTTGCCAGCCATTGGCAGAATTTACAGTTCGGTCGGTTCTGCCAAAGTCCGTATCAGCAGGGGCCTCCCGCATACCCGTCACCTCTTATGGTCCCACCAGTTTATTTACAGGGCCGTATCCCATGGGATGGTCCGGGTAGACCCGTAGCAAACATGAATTTAGTGACCCAGTTCATGAACTATGGGCCTCACCTAGTTCCTGTTGCTGCACCCGTTTCCAGTCGACCTGCTAATGTTTACCAAACATACGTTGAAGATCTCCCGAGACATCGTAGTGGGACCGGGACTTATCTACCGAATCTTGTAAGTCAATTTATCAGACGTTTTATTTTCCAATCCCGAATTTTGCGTGAGTTTAATATTTATTTTATTTGCCTTGTTTTGTTAGAAGGCTGCGGTTAGGGACCGGAGTTCTTCGGGGCCACGAAGGGGGAACTACAGTTATGACAGAAGTGAAAACCATACTGATAAAGAAGGTAACTGGAATTCTAATTCAAAAGCGCGTGGGTCAGGCCGCAACCATAATCGTAACCACATGGATAAATCAAGCTCACGGATAGACCGGTTGAGTGGTAACGAGAGTCGGACAGACAGGTCAACGGGTTCATATAGACATGATCCATTCTCGACATACCAAACCCAGAATGGCTCGTTGCATCCTGGACCAAATCAAAGTGGTTATGGCATGCATTCGAATGGGTCAACTGTTTCTTCTACGGGGACGGGGTATCCATATGAACATAGCACCAGCTTTACTCGTACTGAACCGCTCGAGTTTGGGTCATTAGGTCCAGCGGGCTTTTCTGGTGTGAACGGGCCAGCCTGGTTAAACGAAGGAAGTCGTGGTAGGGGTGCATTTGAGGAACAACATAGATCATATGGTAATTCTGTACGACAACGGTCTTCACCAGACCGACCATCATCGTCACATCATAGAAGGTAGCTTGTCGTCGGTTCGATGTCTCGCTTTAAGTTTTTTTTTTTGTTTCGAGTGTCGTCGGTTCGATGATATTTACTCTTGTTACAAATGTTGTATTTTTAGATGTAGGATTAGGCATCCATCCTGTTGTTATACATGTGCTGCTACTACTACTGCTGTCTTTTTGACTGATGATGTTAGTAGTACAGAAGACAGTTTTGTTGTACTAACTTCAATGAGACAATGTTCAATGTATCATTTATAAATTATAAGAATCAAATGAAGAAGTTTAGTTTAGTTGTGATACAACTAGTATTGTTTTTCATGTATTGATATGATTTTTTTTAAATTACTATCATAAAACAAATATTTTATTCTTCTTAATTAGAGTATGATATTTTTATAGAGAAAGTAGAGCGGGCGAATAGGTTATTCTTACAAAAAAATTAGCGTTCGTTTTATGTGAATGGAATGGAATTCAGATGAAATTGGAATATGTGTATTCGACTTCTTATGTTGTTCGTTACAACAAAAGAATGAATTGTAATTGAACAACAAAATATGAAAGGGAATCCACATTTCAATTACATCGAGATTTCATTTAATTTTATGAGACGAACACATCAAAATTTCAAATCAAATTATGGTTCTTGTGCGAATTCCAATTCTTTGCAGTCCATGAACGAACGCTACCTAAAACTCTAACAAAAAAGGTTTATAAGTTGTTTGAAACGGCGTTACATTTATTTACCGGATGTTGCTTCTCTTTGGAGATATGGAATAGAATCTGTGCATGGTGCAGGTTAACTCCATTCTATGCTCTCGATGTTCAGGATGTGCTTGGCTACGTTAATGCTCAACGGCTGCCGAAGTCCAAGACTAGTATTCTTAAAGGGATCGTTTTCACGTCGATGTGGCTGATATGGTTGGAAAGGAATGACCGCATCTTTAATAATAAGACTCGAAGACCGGTTGAACTTATGGAAAGAATTAAGGCGACTTCGTTTTTTTGGTTTCGACATAGAACTAGAATTAAAAATGTTGATTGGAGTTTATGGTGTAATAATCCTTTGGTTTTGATGTAAGTCGGTTGTTTGCCCGGAAGTCCTTGCTTTGAGGACTCTCGTGGTTTTTTGAATGAAATATATTCTTACAAAAAAACGTAAAGAGTTTAAAAAAGGAATGATAAAAATAATTAATAAAGGTTTAATTGGGTGCTAACTGCTAACTAATCCACTTTACGTCCTCTCCCCGATTCTCTAATCGGGAGTTGTTCCACTAACGTTTCTCATAGACAATAGAGATCACCAATACAAGCGTTTTAATGTAGTGGTCATCTTGTTCAACACACTATGTCAAGATAAATGTTTTTTTTTTTTTTTTTAACATTTTTCACACATTCACTATATCAAGAGACTTGAATCTCAATAACAATCACCAACTAATTGTAAGGATTGAAAGATTGGAACTTGTAGCACAACTCTTCTTTTTTGCTCTTAGATCTTAATGTTGACTCACTCTTTAATTTGACGTATGAGTCACAAGTGAACTATATGGATCCGACTTAGGTATTCAGAAGTTGTTTAAAGCAAAAGAGGTGAATTTGAATGAAAGTAAGATGTTTGGTTAGTTTCCTGCTAGCCGCCTGGTTTGAATAAAAAAATTGTATTGATCGTTCAAAAAAAAAGGAATGAAAGTAAGATGTCTTATTGACATGCATAACACAAAAAACAAACCAAGACTAGCTTTCAGACGGTCGATTCGACGGTCATTGGCTTTTAACGTGGGACAAATGATCTTAACTTTTGAATTTTGTGTTGTGAATTGTAACATCAACTTTTGCAAACACATTTTCATCAAATTTTAGGTCTTAAGAGGATGTCATTTAATCTCTCAAGTTGAAAATAATTGTAACTTGAAAACAGAAAGATTGCTTATAAGATTTTTTATAGGGTTTAGATGTTTTTCATTTTTTTTACCTTAAACCATCAAGACTATGTGTTGAGGTAAGTTTTCACTCGGATTTATCCTCTAATATTGCACCACCTCATGTTAATTGAGCTGACTTGATAATGGATAAAGCCCCTGTTGAAGTCACTTGACCCTGTTGTGATTAGGGATGAGCATTTCGGTATTAAATACCGATAACGAACCGATCCCAATACCTAAAATACCGATATCAGTTCATTTTCGGTACCATTTCAGTATCAAGTTTTGGCTAAAATCGGTATTGGTATTTTCGGTTCGGTTCGGTAGCGGTATTTACCTTAAAATACCAATACCGTATCGTATGTTTTCGGTATCGGTACCAAGTTATTCCAAAAATCGGTATCGGTATCGGTTCGGTAGTGGGATTTTACCTTAAAATACCAATACCATACCGGTACCGTACCGATTCTTAGTTGTGATCTAGGTGAGCAGAGGCTTTATCTTTTTTTTTTTTTTTTTATGTTTATGCTTTCTAAAGTTCTAAAGTGATATTAATAGAAAAGTAACATTAAAAGAAAATATGACATTAAAATAAAAAACACTACAAACCAACAATAAAACTAGTCTAATACAAGATCATCGGGACGTCTAGCCCATAAATGCTCGACCAACTGATGGCGGAATCTCACAGTTCATGAAATTGTGTATGTTTTGAAGTTTTTGTTCATCAGTGATTGTCGATTTACCACGTGGGACATCACCTTGGTAGTTTTGATAAATATTCATGCCTTGGTCCTCCAGAATCATGTTATGTAGTATTAGATAAGTGTAGATGACGTCCATTATTTTCTCTCGTGTCCAAAACCTTATCGGTTGGCAATCAAGTGAAATCTTTTCTTTAGAACTCCAACGCTCTTTCAATATGTTTTGCCGATTCTTGCTTCTTTGTAAAGTACTTTCTTTTGTCTTCGATTTAAGACGAAAAAACTTGAACAAGTGTTAACCACTCACTGTAAATACATCAACCAGGTAGGATCCGTACTTTAAATGTTCCTTATTTGCATAAAACAATTGCGCATGCTCAATCCCGTTGATGATGTCATCAAATATCGGTGATTGATCGATAACATTTAGGTCGTTATCCTACCTAACAACTCCAAAAAACGCATGCCAAAATCAAAGATCATGCAAGGCCACCGCTTCAAGTATAATACTCGGACCGGGGTGATCACCTCGATGAAACTGACTTCACCAAGTCGTGGGACACATAGTCCATCCAACATGCGTACAGTCGAGACTACCGATCATTCCGGGAAAACCATGTTTTCCATCGTGAACCTCGTATATTCATTGGATATCGCACAATGTTGGTTAATATATTCGTGAGTAAATGGATATGATCCCTATGTAAAGATATATAGTTTAAACAATTAATGTTGACAAATTTACGCAAAAAGTTTAAAAATTATAATTTAAGTAAAGATGTATATACATTGAAAATAAAAAATGAAGTGAATCTCACGCAATTTTTTCGGATATTGCTATACATTCATCCATTGCGTCTGACGAAATCCCATATGCTAGTTGCAGAAGAGCGGCTATTTTTACATAGAGGTGAACTTGTGTCGACCTCTTGCATTTTCTCTTTGTTGAAAAAAATGGATATGGCTCCGAAAAATCATTTGCTAAACGCATAAATAGTTTTCTGTTTATTCGAAAAACGCCGTCTAAAAATGTTCTTCATTGTTATCAGGATCATGCAATTTTAGGGATTTTCTCAATTTAAGTGATGGGTCACCAATTGAGTCACCAAATCAGGTCCTAGATCATTAAAATGACTTTTCGAATTGTTACAAATGGACTTCGGATTAACAGGGGCTGAATTGGTTAGTTACACGGGAATTCAATGTTACTCGGTTGACCTGTTTGGAACCATATAAGTCTTACAGGCTTAGTATGTGATATAAATTGTTATTTTGCAGGTGCTTGATTGCGTGTGTAGCCTCCCAATATCAATTAGCTTGTTGAGTACTTGTTCTTGCATACAGGTGAATTCATGATGCCCTTTTTACTCTTTTAAAAACTTTTGGGCTAATATGCATGCCATGAACACGTATTTGAAATCTTACTTGTTAAATCAGGTCTTGTCATGGTTGTTACATGGTTTGAGTTATATGTGCTATTATATAAATAACAGACTGTGTTTGACAGTTACCTGATATTATAACCTGAACTATGACAGAAGTGGGATATGCCTGCTCTGACTAATAGTTATGGTTTGAGTCGAGTAGGCGGAATGCGTTTATGCAGACTTGGTTTTATTTTGTGTCAAATAGGCGGAATGCGCCTAAGGTGTTGAGTCTAGTAAGCGGAATGCGCTTCGATAGACTTGATTGTACTTTGTGTCAATAGGCGGAATGCGCTTATTATATTTGGTAATTGAAGTCTTGAGATAAATAGGCGGATTCCACCTATCCTAGACTTTGCTTATTGCTTGGGGAAAACAAATTAGCGGATTACGCTTATTGTTGACTTTGAGGTTGAATTACTTTGTTAAGTCTTATTCTGACGATTTACTTAAAATTATAAAACTTGAATTCACTCAGCTCGTCTGACTTTGCGTGCATATTAGATTGATTTCAGGTTTGATGGTCAATAAAAGGGACGCCTTGGCATGCAGTGGAGCTACTTAGTTGTTGTTGACATTTCGAATAAGAGGACACCTAAGTGATTTTACTTGAACGTTGTTTATATTAATATTGTTTTGACCCGTTTCGGGAAACCCATTCATGGAAATTTAAAAACTTATTTTGACATTCCGCCGTGTAATTTCTGAAATAAAATAAACCTTCTTTGAGTTATAAACAAGGTTTTAGTCTTTGAGTGCCAACTGTTTGACACCGGTTTTTGTGGATCTTACATTGGTGAAGACCGCGGTATGTGCTCTGTGCTTGTATTCCAAGATCGCACAAAAGTTTCCCACTTCCCTCTAACTCGCTTCCTTTGTTATAACTATGACAGGGGCTCGATATGATGGAGGAAATGAAAAGGCTAAGGCTCAAGGTGGCTAAGTAGGTGAGGGATGGAAGGCTAATATGGATGGCATGAGTGGATCTTAGGTGCCTTAATCATTTTCACACTCTTACCTTGATTGTGGTCTTGAAAAGCATAAGTCACACAAGTTCTAACTATAACATGCCAAGAGTGAATATCTCTCATGACTAAATGAATGAGCATGTGTAGTATATGTCAAAGTGGATGTGCTCAATAACGCTCAAAATACTCACATGGAAAACGGTAGGCTCTCTTTTTATGAAGTAAGGACACTTTAAGTTGGTTCTTTCAGCTTCACCAAAACCTTCCAAAATCCCCTATTTGATTTTTAGGTGGACCCAAACGGTTTGAAAATTATTTTTATTAACTCAAAATGAAAATTTTGCCTTTTAACAATTTTGATTTGCTGATTTTAAGAGGTGTTAAAATTTGAAAATTTTTGCCTCACACTTTTTTTAGTATATTATAAAATTATAGATTTTATGATATAGCAAGTGTTCTCCTAATTAGTTTCCTAAAAGGAAACTGTTCGGGCGATAACCACAACTGCCTTTCTAAGAGAAATCATTTGGCATGAATTTTAATAGCTAAAACTAAAAAGAGAAAAATAAACTACTAAAAGAGAAGATACTAAATCCTAGTGCCGAGAGGGTATACCTGGTGGTTAGAAAGAAGTCAAAGTGAACGATCATACCTGAGGGTCCTCAAATGTCTTTCTTACCGTATGCACCAACCTCTCAACTTATTCATCATTGGGTTAGTCTTGGAAGTACTACCATAACGAGGTTCAATCCCGCAATTTAATATATTGGGATCGATAGTAAAACAAGTTAGAGATGATGATTCACCCCACTACCACTTGAAATTTCCTAGATCAAACTTCACTAAGTGCAAGTAGTGAAGAATGTGATCATCCCGACATTTCATAAATGATGTGCCGAAATGATGCCACTTCTTCTTAGTGAAGTGATCATCAGAGCGATATGTCTTACCCCATGATTCTTTAGCAAGTTCAATCATTGGGAGGCTATTACTCGTGCAAAGTGGCAAATAAGAAATTACCACAATTTGGTTATTGGTGACCTCATTTGTTTGCATGTACTTTCCTGAGTTGCCGAAGTTTGATTCTTCATATGGATTTATTATAGCAGGAACTCCAGTTAGGTTAACCTGTCCTTCTTGCACCTCTGTGTCTACCACTTCACTTCCAACCACGTTCTTCAATCTTACCATCTTTTTCACAATCTTCCTATTGTTGTGCCTTAAAGGCCCTTGCTTTTGTTTCACCTTCTATTGCAAATTTCTTCAAGAGATAATTCTTCACTATCTCATAATTTTCAGCAAACTTTTCCAAGTCGATGAGCGGATGCTCGGACTCAGGCGTAGGCTCAGGTTCGGGCTTGGCTTCGAGTTCGAACTTGGAAAAAGGGTTTGGTGATGGAGATGATAAAAATGGTGGTGAATTCTTAAGGGGGTACATTTCTTTAAGAGGATAAGGTGAATAAGTTGAAGAATAAAAAATTGGTGGTATTTGAGAGTATGGAAATGGTGATGAGTCAGATGGAGGTGTTTCGTAAGAAGGTGAATATGGAGAAGGTTTCACGAAGGAGGTTCACAAGGGTATAAATTATGACTGTCGAAAGTAGGAAGACACGGGGATTTGTATTCTTCACAATTGTGGAGGAAAGAAGGTCCACCACAATAGTCACGTGGAAGATAACAAAGTAGGTAGTCTTCACAGTTGTGGGGGAAAGGAGGTCCACCACAATAGTCACGTGGAAGATAACAAAGTAGGTAGTCTTCACAGTTGTGGGGGAAAGGAGGTCCACCACAATAGTCACATTCTTTTTGAACAAAATAACCATTTTCTTCATCTTGATGATCCATCCCGCAAGATAAAACAATAAACTAGACAAACGAGTTATATTATTAAATTAAAACCTTTCCCTAAAAATATCGTGTCCCCGGCAATGGTTCCAGAAACTTGATGTGTGTGGTTTTAGTAAATTTTAAAAGATGATTCAATGGTGTTAAAACTTGGTGTTCTAAAACCAAAGAAAAACAAGATTTTATCAAAACGCTATCAAATTTTAAATTTATAAATAAAACAATAGTTGCTTAATGATATAAAACTCACACAATAGACAAACGTACCTATCGAGTGTAGTACAGAAAGAGTAAGTACCGGGTATCGAATCCAAAGATACGGCTTTTATTACTCAGTTTTAAGTTATTAAAAAAAGTTTATAAGAGTAAAGATAACAAAAGTAGCTGAGAGAATGACCAATAACCAAACAAAAGTGTTTCTTTGGGATCCAACTTGTCTTGGTATAAACTAATAGTAAATGTCTGGACTGCTACGAAAAACACCATCAGATTTCAAAGTAGCACGATCTAATTCAAAAATTTCCCCCAATTGAGCGCGTCTAGCATATTTTTTGACAGTAACAGGATCGCTATAACTGACTCCATTGAGTTCACCACCATAGAACTCAACAGTTACACCTACTTGTTCGACACTATACTTAGATTCTGCCCTTCGAAAAGGAACATCGGCTCTAACAATCCCGTCTCCGTCTACCAAAACGACCGGAAATGTTTCAAAAAAGGTAGGCATACGACGTACAAAAAGTTCACGGCCTTCTTTATCTCTAAAGATAGGATGTGCTAACCATCCAACTGCTATTCCAAGTGATGTGTCCAAATTATGCTTCCCATTATAACTTTAAAATGATTTATGTTCTTGGTTGTTATTGTGAGGGTCTTCCTTCCTGGTAAGCTCACATCTCAACCGTGAGAGACTTATCACCTAAGATTGTGCATACGCAACCTCGAAAAACACCCCCTAAAGTTGCGATATTGACATCCAACTACTTTACTCTTTTGTGAATAACCTGCCAACGGCCGGAGCGGCTAACAAGCTACCACTTGAGATGGTAAAGGCGACACAGCCTCCCGCGTACGCTCATCATTTACATGAAATAATAAATTTACCAAAAAGTGAGTGATCTATTATTAATTGTGTGACAATATAATAATAGAAGTAAATAAAGACCGTTTACTCCTAACACGAGTTCACCAATCTTTTGGTTTGCGCCAAAGCTAACACATAGACCATGTAGCTAAGTCATCTACCCAAATCTTGGCTTATCACTGATGCCAAGTATATAGACCGTACCGACCCTAAGTGAAGTTTTGATAGTTGAGGATCGACCACAAAGTGTGAATGTTTCCAATAACAAATGAGATAATCGCTACACATGGAGTTAATGGTTAGCTTACAAGTGCGCGGGTTTCTACATGCCACGGGTACACTCATAAGTCCCTCCACTTCCTACCAAAACACCCACAAGACCAAATACTAAGTTCATTAGTTAGTTAGTTCATCAAACAAAGAAAGAGTAGAAGGAATTACCAAGAACACAAAACATCACTCACAAAAAAACATAAACTATATAAATTCATACCAAGATAGTCTTCACCCTAGAAACACTCAAAGAATCCTAGCTAAATAATGGCGTTACAACAAGCTCACTAAGGATGATTTTGTGTGAAATCATGGTGAGAGTTGATTGAGGATTTGAAGAGTTTTGGGTGATTTGAGGTGGTTTCTCTCTAGGCTCACTTGAGCAAAGTGTTTACGGAGTGAACATAAACTCGAAAGTTCACCTGTAATACCCTAAAATAGCATAAATGTGGAGGAGAATCGAGGGGAATTGGATGCCAAAATGAGAAGTGGAGGCCTTTGTTTATAGGCAAGTTGGCAGGCCAAGCACGACCATGCTCAAGCGTTGGCACACCCGTGCTCAGCAGTCTGGTACTGTTTATTGGTATTGGAAGTCTTTTCTAGCAATTTTTGTCTTGAGCACGGCCATGCCAAAGGTTGGCACGCTCGTGGTTGCCCACGTGTCGTAATTGCTTGTCAGTTTTGGTCTGCTCAGCCTTGTGGTGCACGTTTGGAGGAAGCACGGTCATGCCAAGTGATGAATACGCCTATGCACGTTGACATCTTCATTCTGGATGACTTGGAAATGTTGACTGGTTGACCGGGGCATGAGCACGGTCGTGCAACTCTTGCTGCAGTATGCAAAGTCTTCAATTTTCCTTCCTTTTATGCCGGTTTCCGCTCCTTTTTGCTTTTTGCTCCTAAAAACCTGTATTTATCTCTTAAGAATGATTTAAGTATGTTTTATAAGGATAAAAGCATAATAAATGTGCAAAAAGGAGAATAAATACACATGTAAAACATGTGTAAATGATGGCACATCAGTGTTCGTGTTCGATATTTATAGTGTTACTAGATAGGTCTTATCGTGTTAACCTAGTATAAACATGTTCGTGTTTGGAAAAAATGACACAATAAATTATCGTGTCGTGTTTACATGTTTCATGCTCGTGTCTTAAGATATCATGTGTGGCACATTATGCCAACCCTAGAATATGGTTTCCCATTAGATATAAATATAGGGGTCACTATACAAAACTCATAAGATCATCATTGTGAAATATCATTACCTCTCTCTAAAATCGTGATTCATTATCACCGTACACTCTAAACGAGAACCCGACCTATTAGGAACATGTCCACGTTCATTCAAGCAAGATCTGAATTAACGAGTACAAATATTCTTTCATCATCTGGTTTCATCATGTTTATTTAAAGAATTGATCATCAATAGTATTTAATTATTTATATTTTGATTTTAATTATTTATTTAATTATCTTAATTTTGTAACCGATGTGGAAAACATGTATAAATTATGTTCAGAAGTAAAGATAAATAAATAAATGGAGGCCAGTGTAGCCGTGTAGGGACACAACTTGTGGACGAGAGTTATATGTTCACGTGTATGTTCACGTGGGTGACAATGTGATAGTAACAACTCGTTGATAAACACGTCGGACCACGAACCACAACTACATCACAATTTTATTTTGTTTCTAGGGATGTCAATTCAGAGTTGAGGAATTTAAGGCTAATAAAAAAAATCCAAACAAAATAGGGCTATCGTATTTTCTGATGAAAAATATATATTTTTAAACGAAAAACTTTGTTTAATAAAGGGACCTAGTACATACCATGAACGTGCAAAGGTCAACCAACAACAAGCTAACTACGCTATAAGCTTACAAGAAGACCTTTCTTTTAATAAAACTTTAGATTTTATAAAAACTCATTTTTGGTGTAGTTAATTAATCCTAAAGAGAATATATTTATTTTACACAAGATATGTCAATGTAGTTGATTTGTTATTGTTGGTAATTGTTTTTCATTGTGGAACATTTTATCAATTATTGAAATTAATTTGTCTGGAGATAAGACGGTCGTTGATCGACTTGAGCATGAGGCCAAAGATGTGTTTGTCGTCATTTTTGAATCACATAGTTACCAGAAGTTTGGCAGTCCTACCATTGATCGTCAATTCAACACTTGTTAAACATTTGATCCTTACTTCTCTTGTTACATCAAGGTCAAGTGGTTGTGAGTAGAGCAGAGAGAAAATATTTAAAGGAGACACTATTCATCAGTAAATTTGAAGGAGACACTGTTCATCCTCCATAATTTTTTAATATTTTTAAAAGTGGTTGTGAGTAGAGAAGAGAGAAAAGGTAATAATAAAAGTATGAAATAAATATTATTAAATAAAAAAGGAGAAAGAAAGGTAATGATTTTTAGTGTAATTATAAAAATGGAAATGGAGTAGCTACTGTGAATGCTCTTAGTTTTCGCATTTGGCCTGGCATAATAAACCATCTAGTTACCTTAGAATATCATGTAACCTATAATCCTATATGCACAAACAAATATGTTGTAACAGATGTTCCATTAGACTCACATAACTAAGATATGATGCAACATGAGAAACGTCCAAATACTGTTGGGAATTTCGATCACGAAGGGACGACCCAAACGAAAGGAAAGGTTTTAGAGGAGTGGATAATTATAGTTTATTAAACATGATAATGGTTTAATGGTTTACTAAACAGTTATAATTATCATGTCCTAGATTATTTGATTACATAATTTCTAACATCCTGAACGAGTTAGGTTTGGTGATAGGTTAGATTATAAATACCATGCTTTGGTATTAGGGATTTGTAATCAAGTTTTAAGATAGTTTCGTGATAATCAAAGTTCAAGTTTTTGAGTAGTTTTCTTGATCTAATAATATTGTGGGAGTTGGCTATAATTTTGTACTCGTTTGATTATCGGTTGGGACTGGAAATACCTCTATAATATAGACTTAAAGCAATGACCTCACCAGAATGGGCCCGAAGGTCTCGCCCAACCAAAAGGCATGTTATTTCAACAAAGGTCTCACCTAGCTGAGATGCTTGGTGTTGTACAACACCACAAGAAAGTTGAGCAACAGTGATGACACCTTTAACGGCGACATGTCGTTATTGCTCTTAAGCGGGAATAATTCACCCAACACCTTCTTTCCCCCCATTCTCACGCTCTTCTTTTCTCTCGATCTCCTCTCTACAACTACCTTGTTCCCGGCCACACCCGACTTCGTCCACCTCGTCTCCGGCCACCCACGTCACCCTCCAACCATCCCCACTTCCCCCTCTTTGACTCCTGATACTCAAATCCGACCGGAATCGACACTGACACCGTCCACCCACGTATGCAACACTCCGTAGTTTCAATTCCGACAACAACCACATGCACACTATTAGGTTTCGTCTAGTTTCTATTTTGGTAAAATTGGTATATATGTGTTTGGTAGTATGCTAAGTTATATCACTGGTAGTTGTTATTAGTACTAGGGGTGCAAACGAGTCGAGCCGAGTCGCTCGCGAGCTACTCAAGTTTGGCTCAATAAAAAGCTCGAAACAAGCCGAGCTGAGCTTGAGCCTGAAACAAAGCTTGTTTATTTATCGAGCCTGAACTCAAGCCTGACATGTGAAGCTCGTCAAGCTCGTCGAGCCTTATCAACCGTTAGTGTAATATTAGTTTCTTAATCTTTGTTACATTTACCCTCTCATTTAAAGTTGTTTAGTAACCTAGCCGAGCCAAGCTTATTTAAACTTGTTTACGAGCTAAGCTCCAACCTAAAATGAGCTTGTTTTGTAAACGATCGAGTTTGAGCTTCACCTATTGAGCTCGCAAGCCTAAAGAACGTACTATTTATATTAATTTAATTTACTTAATATGTTAGCTAATAGATAACGAACGAGCTGAGCTTGAGTTTGATAAACCATCAACAAGCCAAGCTCGAGCTCTAAATCTCTAATAAATTAATCGAGCTCGAGCCTGATTGATCTTGGGCTCAGCTTGACTCGTTTGCACCCCTTTAGTAAATTTGGGATATACATGTTTGGTAGTTGGTAACTTTGGCATGTGTATGTTTGGTAGTATGCATTTGGTTAATGTTAATATTATTGTAAGATCAAATTGGGGCTTTATTCCAAAACCAAGATTTCAGAGATGAACTCCAAATTGTGAGTTCAAGTTTGAAGGCATCAAATGTAGGAAACGAAGATGATGAATAAGGGGATGACGCTTATGTAGTTTATATGTTTATGTAGTTTTTGTGTTCCGAAACATAAACTGGTAGATTTTGATATATACAAAAACTGGGAAAAAACCAGGAAATACAAAAAAAAAAAAAAATACCAATATAAAAATACTTTTAGCTAAGATAAAGCTTCTGCGGCGACAGACCATTAATGACAACACTCACCGCTGAAAACCTTGTTTCTTGTCGTGCCACCACATTTTTTTTGAACGGCAAATGTTACACTACTTTCCTCTACACCAAATATTACAATAAAATCCCATTGCCTAGAATTGAACCTACGATCTCTCCTCTAAGAGGCATATGCCTCTACCAAGTGGATTAGTCCCACATTGGCTTGTCGTGCCACCACATAACTAGCCTAATGGAGATGCTTGTTGTTCAACATAAGGCCCCTCTAATTGAGAGATGGTTGTTGATGTCTTGCCTAGGCAAGATGCTTGAAAGTACCTTCTAGACAATAAGGGGTAGGGGAGTTTTTGGTAATTCTAGTCTTATATTCATAACCCAAATATAAAACTGTGACCGTTACTCTGTCTCATACAAAATGTGTACTTTTTACTCATCATATGTGGGATTAGTAGGTTCTTTGGACATTGAGACACTGAGTATATCCATATATAAGCTTACTACCTTAGAACCACGTGTAGATGAATAAGTGTACTTTTATGTATTAAGTAATAAAGAAGTTATATCTATAGGAAGACTCGTGTATTGGTCGTGCTGGATAAACATGTGTATTACTCGGGTTGAATAGGTATAATGTAACCGCTTAACACATACAGTTGTAAACATATGTCTTTAAATAACGAACTTGTATTATTTATTTATCACAATATTTTACTTTGTTTTTGTATTTATTATTAGGTTAAATAGTTAAAAAATATATATTTAATAAATAAGTGAGAAGTGTGGAAATTAAAATTTAATATTATTATTTAACAGCGTAGAGAAAAACGATTTAATATTATTATTTATAGGACAGTGAAACGTGAAAATTATAATATAATAGTATTATATAAATTTAATTATTATTATTAATATTGTATAAGAGGGAGACAAAAAAATTGTGATGAAAGATTTTTATCTATTATATAGTAAAGTTAAAAATTAAAATTAGAAGAAATATATAATTTTTTAAACTTGAGATAATAAACTATGTGTGATGACACGTGTCATTCTTTGGAATTGTTTATTGTAATAGGGATGTGGTTACAAACCCGCTTTGTCGTATTTTGTTTCTTGCGCATACATGTCCAATGCAATGCCAGAATAGTTACCAAACCATTGCATACAAATACTCTATTCGTAAAAACTCATTCACCCTCTATTTCATTGCTGAACTCTTTAAAAACATTTTACCACTTACTATCACATTGGTGTTTGATCACGAGGCTTAACCTTGTGGCTGGGCCAACATTGTTGTTTTTATCTCATATTCGACATTCAAACCTTAAATCACACCGACCACCGTCCTCTCTGGCATTCTTAAATTGAATTTGTGTATCTACAAGAAATGATTAAGCACAACCACATACTAAGGACTAAGGAGTAACCAAATCGATCACTATGGTCCTTTAGGTTGCATCTTATCATCTTATCATAAACTACTACACCATACATGTAATAGATGTTTATAATTAGTCCTAGAATTTGAAGTTGACTAGAAGCACAACCACATACTAAGGACTAAGGAGTAACCAAATCGATCACTGTGGTCCTTTAGGTTGCATCTTATCATCTTATCATAAACTACTACACCATACATGTAATAGATGTTTATAATTAGTCCTGGAATTTGAAGTCGACTAGAAGCACAACCACATACTAAGGACTAAGGAGTAACCAAATCGATCACTGTGGTCCTTTAGGTTGCATCTTATCATCTTATCATAAACTACTACACCATACATGTAATAGATGTTTATAATTAGTCCTGGAATTTGAAGTCGACTAGAAGCACAACCACATACTAAGGACTAAGGAGTAACCAAATCGATCACTGTGGTCCTTTAGGATGCATCTTATCATCTTATCATAAACTAGACAAAATTACACGGATGGTGCTTGTGGTTTTCATGTAATAACGCCTTAAGGTACTAACCAACTTTTTTAACTTCTTTAGGGCCCATGGATTAGTTTTTGTAACGAAAATGGGTATTAAGGTTTGTTTTTGTAACAATGTTGGGTACTAATAATAACTATCGTTAAATTTTCTGTTAACTTTAGTTAAAGTGATTAAAATGCCTTTTTATAAACTAGAGGGGCCATTATGTAATAAACTTCACTTACAAAACCCTTAGTACCCAAACTTGAAACTTTGGAGAAACCACATGGACTAACCATGTAATTAACTCATTATTTTATTAAATGTATTTATTTTTAAGATTTATAATTAAATAAGGAATATTTAATTAAAACATATTGTTTTATTAAATATATTTATCCCATTATTTATAAAAATAAATCCAAGTTATTAGATTAATAGTTGTAACCATAAAGAAAACATTTAACTTAATGTTGGATGGACTTGTGTTATGGTTACAACTATTAATCTAATAACTTGGATTTAACTTATAAAAATGTTTTCTTTATGTGATTGAATTAAGTGTTATTTTTGGCCAAAAAGATGCAAACCCAATTCAAGAAAATTAAAAAAGATAGAAACAAACAGAAGTTGAATTTTTATAAATAAAAAAAGAAAGATTTTTTTTCTTCTTCAAGAACTGGTGGGCTTGGTAGGTTTAGTTGGACCTACAAGGTAAAAATTATTTTTGAATTTCATTAAAATCCATAAGTAAATTAATAACATTTAGAACGTTTTATCTATCTTAGAAGTGTATTTATTTTTATAAATAATGAGATAAATATATTTAATAAAACAATATGTTTTAATTAAATATTCCTTATTTAATTATAAATCTTAAAAATAAATACATTTAATAAAATAATGAGTTAATTACATGGTTAGTCCATGTGGTTTCTCTAAAGTTTCATGTTTGGGTACTAAGGGTTTTGTAAATGAAGTTTATTACATAATGGCCCCTCTAGTTTATAAAAAGGCATTTTAATCACTTTAACTAAAGTTAACAGAAAATTTAACGATAGTTAGTATTAGTACCAAACATTGTTACAAAAACAAACCTTAATACCCATTTTCGTTACAAAAACTAATCCATGGGCCCTAAAGAAGTTAAAAAAGTTGGTTAGTACCTTAAGGCGTTATTACATGAAAACCACAAACACCATCCGTGTAATTTTGTCCATAAACTACTACACCATACATGTAATAGATGTTTATAATTAGTCCTGCAATTTGAAGTTGACTAGACAATGTTTAGTGTTTAGGTTGCCCCACAACATCTTTTGATACATTGTATTTTAGCTGCTAGATACATTGTATTTTTGTGTTTACAGTTATAGTATCTATTAAAACGACACTTCCACAGTGTCGTTTTTTAATACTCAGCCGACCAAAGTTGACCCAACAGCCCACGTTTGACCAAACAGCCCAAACGAAAGCCACAAGGGGGCCTGTCATAATTGCAAATTGTGGCCCAGGTGAACAAATAATGGGCTGCCATTTTTGGAATACTTTGGCTCCATATCAAGTCAACAATGGGCTGGTCTGGAAGGTAATGGGCGGCGAGTTATTTTTTTGCGCCCACGCGAAAATAACAGTCACTTAATGTTATCTTTAATGTCCACCAAACCCTCAACGCAATAGGAGCTGCCACAGCGAAGCGCGATCTTTACCGTGTACCAAACCCTCAACGCGACTAGGAGTTCCCGCAACGAAGCGCGGGTAACTAAAACACTAGCTAGTTACCATTAAAAACTTGTTTTCTATATAATACGCGTTATTTTTTATGGCGTTCTATACATAGGTACGTAAGCATATACATACATAAATATACGTTACATGCAAGCTAAACGGGAGCATAAAGATCTTAAAAACACTCGAACCTAGCTTATGGCTTTATTTATATCTGAAAAGACTTCCGTATGTTAATATGGTAGGAGTGTAGTACCATATATGCATGTTATAAATACTAGTGTGACATGTTTTAGTTCGTAACAAAATTTAAATTTCAACGTACTTGTTTTATTTAATCATTTTATAAACTCTAATAATTTCGTAATTAATATGTACTTAATCAAATTCTAGCTACTAATATTTTACGTTACCCCTTTCACATATTGTAAATAACTCTCACCCAAATATATAGATTTCTAAAAAATATATTGTATTCCAAGTTTATTGATTATAAATTTTATTTCGTGATTAATTTAGACGGTGATGAAGTTGATTGGTGATGAAGATATGGAAACAATGAGTCCTTAAAATTAAGCAAAGTCATGATTTTTTTACAGGAATAATCTTAAATCAGTTATCTCTGCTCTACTCACAATGGCCATCTATGATTTGCGGCAAAAACAATCTCAACAAGCGGCAAGCGTCCCAATCTATCTATACTAACTAATAAACAAAAGTCATTTATTTCACATGTCATTATTGTTAGTACACTTCGTGTACGTCCTCAGCTAGTGATCGGTCCATAATAGTCGTATAGCGTTTTAGATATTATCGGGTTGCAATCTAGTGTTTTTCTAGGCTTAGGGGTATTTTAGGAATTTAATATGTTACATACACCTCCTACCTATCTCATACATGTGCCCCCCCCCCCCACCCCACATGTATGAGAGTCATACATCTACCCCCCCCCCCCCCCCCCTTCCCCCTCACATGTATGAAAGTTATAAGTGTGTATAAAAAGGAGGTGTATGAGTTCTACTATAAATACCTCACGCCTTAGTCATTTTGTAACTTTTGTCATTTCCTAATACAAGTGCAATAACCCTTTGTGTGAGTGCTCTCATATTATTATTATTATTATTATTATTATTATTATTATTATTATTATTATTATTATTATTATTATTATTATTATTATTATTATTATCTTATCCATAAACACCCACCTATAACAACTAACCGAATCGTTGATTTCGCCCTTTATTCAATACGCGCGCGATATTCAATTCTTGTGTCGATCCTACAAGTATATTAATCCAACTTCAACTTATATTAGATTTTTTCTGTTTTTTTAGATGACCTGTAACGAACACCACTTCATATGTCATTTGAATTATATGTTGTTTATCTCCTGACTTATGAGTTTTATTTTAACTATTGATTACGTTCATGTTTTATTATTTTTATACGAATATTTAATTTTTTTTGTTAATGCATGTTTAGTTATTTTATTCAATAAAGTTTAACAATCAAAGTATTAGTATTTTTTGAACCGTGTGTTCACACGGGCAATAATCTAGTTCCATATTAAATTCTTCATCACTCAAACTAAAACTCACATCCTTGTTTGAATAAATTGATTGAAAATATAGGTGGTTTGCTCTTGCAAGTACTAACATTGTGCCCATAACTCATATAAAATGAAATTTTAAGGACTATCTATCTAAGTATCTATTATAATTACTGAAAGCAATAAATCTCTTATGGTCAAAGATGGCATCCTCCTCCTTGAGTGTGTCATGTGGCATGCCAAGTGGCATTAATTGATTTTAGGAAAAAATTTAAAAATAAAATTGCATTTTTCTCTCTTATGTTTCTCCCATAATTTTTAAATGTTAATATCTTTTATATACGAGATTTTTTAAAGAAAAAAATTACACCAAACTGACGAGCGTTTTATTATCTTTCCGACGAGTACCATAGTTCTATATAAAAAACGGAGAAAAAAAAACGACTATTTTTTGTGGGATTTTTTCATACAGGAAAAAAAACAAAAAGTGTTAGGGTAATTCATTAATCATGTATAGGAAAGTCACTAATTATGTTCAATTACACCAAATTAACAAGGGTTTTATTATCTTTCTCCAAGCGTTTTATTATCTTTCATATGTAAAATTGATATGTCATATTAGATTTCTCAACCCGGGACGTTCCCGGGTGATAGGTTGGTAAAAACTCGAGAATTAACAAAGCTAAATTGATTGATTAATGCATAAATGATTATGGAATAGCACTACTTTGATGTGTTTTATGATTTTCAGGTATTAACACAAAAAGGGTGCGAATCTGGAGTTTTTGGAACATCTCGGGAACACAAGGAGTGATAAACCGAACAAGAAAAGCTGAAATGGGTGTCCGGGACAAGCTGGCGTCGCCTACAGCACTCGCGTAGGAGAAGGGGACCAAAATGCCGTAGGCCAGAGCAAAATCTCGTAGCCAAAACAGACATGGCGTCGCCTACAGCACTTTTGGCGTCGCCTACGGGACTCGCGTAGGCGATGCCAGAAGTGGCGTAGACTACAGCACCTGCAGTCAAACTTGGGTTTAATGTTTTTAATGCGTATCAAAACGGGAGTTTCGATTTTTTTGGCTTTTAAACACCTTGAAGGCTCATAATTTGGGATCTCTATCATTACCAATCCATCTTATCAAACCCTAATCATTCCATATCATTGAAGAACATCAAATCCTTCTATCATTCAAGATTTCAAGATTCAAGACCCAATCATTGAAGAATCAAGCTCCATGGCCATGAGTGGCTAGTCTCTTTGTATCATGCTTAGGAATTAAACAATTGAAGTTCTAGGGTTTAAACATTTGGGTATTTCTTTAAACTTTTAATTGTGTTATTGTGTGTTTGAACTATCGTGTTGGATTGTGATTAATCTTATGTTGGAGTCATTTTAGTTAATTGATCTTGTGCCAATTTCTAATGTCATGAACATGGTTTCTTGCTCTAACACAAACATAGGGTTGTATGTTCTAGGTAATGAAGTGTAGTTTAGTCCATTGTTGAATGTCGATGAAACTTGACACCTAAGCCTATTGAACAATCACCCCGTTAACACCAATTGCACTACATTTGTTTGACCCATTTGTGATAACCTTAGACTTCATTGTTGAACCCTAGGTGTGGTGTTTTTAATTAATTGTTACAACCTAAATTGTTCTCCATCATTTTTATTATAATTTAATTTCAAGTTTTGTTAATTTAATCAAAACCTCTTTCAACCAAAGTCTTAAATGAACATATTGCAATCTTCATAATTAACATAGCATCTTCATAACCAACATTTTCTAATCAACTAAATAACATTCACTAACCACACGCTCCTTGGATTCGATACCCTATTTACCCTAACTACCTAGGTTATTTAGGTTTTGTATGACCCGTGACGACCGGCTCATCACCGGGGTATAATATAGTATATACCTATGGCAATGGTATGCGTATCTTATATAGTAGGCGTAATGTTCTTCGTGATCTTCTGAATTGTGTAATCACTTTTATATTGAAGTATTTTGAACCTCAATCGGATAATTCGAAAAATCAAAAACTAGTATATGTGGCTATATTGTGAAACTTTACTCCGAATATACTAAAGCTTTTCTTATGATCTCAAATCATCACAATGTTTGGTGGAAGCAACACGATGCTTCATGAAATAGTGTGTCAATTTGACGTGTAAAAACATACCGGTGTTAAAGAAGTTTATGAATAGCTTTTATGTTTGTTAATACGGTTTCTGTTTCTTGCTAGCGGACAGAAATCGAAAGAATGTCGTTACTAATCGACATTATTTTGAAGTTGAAGTTTTTAATACGGTTTTGGATTTGCAAATTCAAGAACTTGGAAATCGATTCTATAAGGTATCAACTAGTTTGATAGAAACTGTGTTTGCTTTAAATCCTTGTGATTCGTTTTCTAAGTTTGACATATCAAGATAGTGACATTTTCTGAGATGTATCTCGTATGGTTTTTAGTAAAGAGGAAAGTGGATGTCTTTCGGGTGATCTTATAGTCTTTTATCACAAATTAAAGGAACATGATAAATTTGCAAAACTAGATGGAATGTGTGACCTTGCTCCTGTAATGGTGGAAACTAGAACACATAATATTTTTCCTTTGGTTTATTAGATATTGAAGTTATCGTTGGTTTTAACGGTTGCAACCGCAACCGTTGAAAGATGTTTTTCTAAAATGAAGCTTATCAAGACGGATTTACGCAATTAAATGGGTGTGGAGTATTTGAATAATTAATGCTCTAATTTGTGCGGTCGAAATAGAAACTTTTAATAAAGTAAAAGAAAAGGATATACTGGCTCAATTTCAAGCTTTCAAAAACCGAAGAAGGAAGATATATTATGTATGTCCTTAAATTTATTGTATGAAGTATGAACGTACGGTAAAAAAAATTGAACATTAACCCTAAAATTTTGGTTTATATCCGCCACTGATGTCCACCCGAGTCACCTAGCCGGTTAGGCCCACCCGAGTAACACAGACCGGTGTAGCCTATCGGTACCCGAGTCCCACTTCGAGCTCCCTAAGGATAGCATTGACACATATATAATGTAGGTCATGAATTTGTGGACTCTTGCGTATATTTTTTAGTGTGTAAAAAAGTAGATGTTTTACGATTCACTTCTTTGGAACACAAGGCCATGGATAGCGACTATTTACATGTTTGAGCCACAGTGCCCTTTCTATCTGTAAAAAGTATAAATCTATACTAATACAAGACACAAATCTCAAACATACAAGACATTCATAACACAAAGATATAGCGCCTGAAAACGGCGACAAAATCTTATTATTACCAACCCAAAAATGTTCCCAGCCAAACCCTAGATCTCTACAAATATAGAGATCAATAAAAGATGCAAAGTCAGTGATCTACTGATTGATAAGATCAGTTGATCACTTATTAACGAAGAACAATACAAAGAATCCTTACAGAAAATACAGATGAAACCCTAGACTGAATACATAGTAAACAACAGAGAAGACGAAATAATATATGAGCTAAACTTGGAATGAAGAGATAAGCTTGTCTTATATACACCAGCTAGAACCTTCCACTCAAGAAACACACACAATCTCCCTTAATTTCCACCATTGGATAATGCGATCACACAGATGACCAACATAAACGGCCAAGATCATATTGCTTCCACGAGACAGGATTTAGGCCCATACCAAGATAAGCCCACAAATGGACCCCGCAATATACGCATGCCCAAACATACTATGTCCAATAACTCAATATGAGTCTAGTAACCCAAACATTATGCAATTGTCACATTATCTATATTATCTTATTAAGAAGGAGTGATTCAAATGTTAGATTTCAGTTAAACTTTAAAAATAGTCGAATATTAAATGTATATTTAAATATATAATTTCAAATTTCAATATCTCTAATTTTAATTTTTAATTTTGGTTAATAGTATAAAAAATTCTAAATTTAAGATAATAATGGTAACGATTAGACTTAATTAATGCATTTTACTCGAAATTTTGAACGGATATGGATTTTTTAAAAAATTTCAAACTTTTGAATTTAAGTTAATAGTTGTAATAATTAAACCTACATATTATTTTTAATATAGAGATATCCTAATATATTTAAAATTTAAAAATTAATATTTTTTTTTCTAAATTTATCAAATTAGTTACAACTGTAATTAGCAAATTAATGTTTTTCCTAATTCTAATTCAAATACATATATCTTCCACTTTTGTAAATCATTTATCATTTGATTCATTTCTATGGATCACAATTCATGATGAATATAAAGACATTTCAAGCATAATTATTTAAACAATTGATTTTGGAAGTTCTTCTTCATTTCCAGGTAAGTAAAACATCTTCTTAACCACTTTTTATGATATATAGTTTCATGGTTGTTTATTAAGGTTATTGTGGTTATACTCCAGTGTAATACACCTACGTATGTCTGTATATAAACTGTGAATTTATGCACAAATATATTTGGTATTTGTTTAAAAAAACAAAAATAGTTTTAAAATACAATAAAAACATAAGAACTTTCCGTTGAAGACGGTTACTTTTTATAATACTTGCATTTTTAAGTTTATAAGATATATAACTAATAACTTATAATCTTAGTGCAACTTCAAAATAATTCATAACATATTAGCATAAAACTTGCATATATAAAGTTGATTTTACACCCACTTCTTCCTGCAATAAACCATCTTTTTGACGCCATATGTAGTAAAATGAACCCACTTGCATTTTGTTTAGTAATTCAAAATGTCATTTTAATTTTTTCGGGAAGTTGTTTTGTGACAGTTGACTTTGACTCGGATTAGACTATTGTTTTGAATTCGATTTTTTAGTATATTCATCGTTCATACCTTTGTTATTTCCCAATTAGATTATTTACTTTTTTTGTCTAAATATAAACATGATACATCTGAGTGATCTAAGCATTCATCGAAAGATGAAACTTTAATTGGTAAGTTTACAACTTTAATTAATAATTAATCAATGTAAAGAAATAATTTAAACTTTAGACAACATTTAATTTAATAATTCAACTTAGAAAAAATTACGCCGTTAGTCCCTGTGGTTTCCACCTAATTTCAATGTAAGGTACTAAGGTTTTATTGTTTCACTTTAAGGTATTAACCTTTTAATTTGTTTCAATGTCAGGTATTATGGACTAACCTAGTTAAAACTTAACTAAGTTTGAGGGGTATTATGGTCCATTCACCTATATATTCAGTTTTTAAAAAAAATGTAGTTTGGGGGACTCGAACCTGGCCTCTGACCGATTCTCATTCTTGCAACATAACCCCAAATACCAACTGCCCTGCAAGTATTTTTGTGATATTATTGATTTCGAAATTTTATTAAACAATCTCTGTTATACTTCATCTTCCCCAAATTTAACATACAAACGTCTTTTTTGAAATTTGGATGACCAGTCTAAAGATATTGCAGTGTGTAAAATTTGGATGACCACAAATGAATGAAAAGGGTTAGACGGTTAGTATAATATAGGCAACGTAAAACCCCTTTGAAGCGTGTGACCTTTTGACTGTAAACGTTGATTATTGAGCAGTTGCGTCAGTTCATGCGGAGCATGATACAAAACAATGAATTTGTTTAATTTGCTTAAGGGATGCGTTAGTTCACTTAAAGAGGATGTTTTTTACTTGTATTAATTAATAATTTATTAAACTGAGAATGCAATGGTTTGGCGAAATGGTTATGCATGTTGGTTTTTGTATATAGATACAATTTTGCTCAAATTTAAGATTCGAAAAAAATTCAACTCGCCGGAGCTCCGCCATAGAGGGCGGCAGGAGCCATCCGTTTATGCAAAATTTGGGGAAGATGAAGTATAACAGAGATTGTTTAATAAAATTTTGAAATCAATAATATCACAAAAAGACTTGCAGAGCAGTTGGTATTTGGTGTTAAGTTTTATGAATGAGAACCGGCCAGAGGCCAGGTTCGAGTCCCCCAAGCTACAATTTTTTCAAAAACTGAATATATAGGTGATTGGACCATAATACCCCTCAAACTTAGTTAAGTTTTAACTAGGTTAGTCCCTAATACCTGACATTGAAACAAATTAAAAGGTTAATACCTTAAAGTGAAACAATAAAACCTTAATACCTTACATTGAAACTAGAAGAAAACCACAGGGACTAACGGCGTAATTTTTTCTTCAACTTATATTAGATTTTTTCTGTTTTTTTAGATGACCTGTAACGAACACCACTTCATATGTCATTTGAATTATATGTTGTTTATCTCCTGACTTATGAGTTTTACTTTAACTATTGATTACGTTCATGTTTTATTATTTTTATACGAATATTTAATTTTTTTTGTTAATGCATGTTTAGTTATTTTATTCAATAAAGTTTAACAATCAAAGTATTAGTATTTTTTGAACCGTGTGTCCACATGGGCAATAATCTAGTTCCATATTAAATTCTTCATCACTCAAACTAAAACTCACATCCTTGTTTGAATAAATTGATTGAAAATATAGGTGGTTTGCTCTTGCAAGTACTAACATTGAGCCCATAACTCATATAAAATGAAATTTTAAGGACTATCTATCTAAGTATCTATTATAATTACTGAAAGCAATAAATCTCTTACGGTCAAAGATGGCATCCTCCTCTTTGAGTGTGTCATGTGGCATGCCAAGTGGCATTAATTGATTTTAGGAAAAAATTTAAATATAAAATTGCATTTTTCTCTCTTATGTTTCCTCCCATAATTTTTAAATGTTAATATCTTTTATATACGAGATTTTTTAAAGAAAAAAATTACACCAAACTAACGAGCGTTTTATTATCTTTCCGACGAGTACCATAGTTCTATATAAAAATCGGAGAAAAAAAACGACTATTTTTTGTGGGTTTTTTTCATACAGGAAAAAAACACAAAGTGTTAGAGTAATTCATTAATCATGTATAGGAAAGTCACTAATTATGTTCAATTACACCAAATTAACAAGCGTTTTATTATCTTTCTCCAAGCGTTTTATTATCTTTCATATGTAAAATTGATATGTCATATTAGATTTCTCAGCCCGGGATGTTCCCGGGGTATAATATAGTATATACCTATGGCAATGGTATGCGTATCTTATATAGTAGGCGTAATGTTCTTCGTGATCTTCTGAATTGTGTAATCACTTTTATATTGAAGTCTTTTGAACCTCAATCGGATAATTCAAAAAATCAAAAACTAATATATGTGGCTATATTGTGAAATTTTACTCCGAATATACTAAATCACAATGTTTGGTGGAAGCAACACGATGCTTCATGAAATAGTGTGTCAATTTGACGTGTAAAAACATACCGGTGTTAAAGAAGTTTATGAATAGCTTTTATGTTTGTTAATACGGTTTCTGTTTCTTGCTAGCGGAAAGAAATCGAAAGAATGTCGTTACTAATCGACATTATTTTGAAGTTGAAGTTTTTAATACGGTTTTGGATTTGCAAATTCAAGAACTTGGAAATCGATTCTATGAGGTATCAACTAGTTTGATAGAAACTGTGTTTGCTTTAAATCCTTGTGATTCGTTTTCTAAGTTTGACATATCAAGATAGTGACATTTTCTGAGATGTATCTCGTATGGTTTTTAGTAAAGAGGAAAGTGGATGTCTTTCGGGTGATCTTATAGTCTTTTATCACAAATTAAAGGAACATGATAAATTTGCAAAACTAGTTGGAATGTGTGACCTTGCTCGTGTAATGGTGGAAACTAGAACACATAATATTTTTCCTTTGGTTTATTAGATATTGAAGTTAGCGTTAGTTTTAACGGTTGCAACCGCAACCGTTGAAAGATGTTTTTCTAAAATGAAGCTTATCAAGACGGATTTACGCAATTAAATGGGTGTGGAGTATTTGATAATTAATGCTCTAATTTGTGCGGTCGAAATAGAAACTTTTAATAAAGTAAAAGAAAAGGATATACTGGCTCAATTTCAAGCTTTCAAAAACCGAAGAAGGAAGATATATTATGTATGTCCTTAAATTTATTGTATGAAGTATGAACGTACGGTAAAAAAAATTGAACATTAACCCTAAAATTTTGGTTTATATCCGCCACTGATGTCCACCCGAGTGACCTAGCCGGTTAGGCCCACCCGAGTAACACAGACCGGTGTAGCCTATCGGTACCCGAGTCCCACTCCGAGCTCCCTAAGGATAGCATTGACACATATATAATGTATAGGTCATGAATTTGTGGACTCTTGCGTATATTTTTTAGTGTGTAAAAAAGTAGATGTTTTACGATTCACTTCTTTGGAACACAAGGCCATGGATAGCGACTATTTACATGTTTGAGCCACAGTGCCCTTTCTATCTGTAAAAAGTATAAATTTATACTAATACAAGACACAAATCTCAAACATACAAGACATTCATAACACAAAGATATAGCGCCTGAAAACGGCGACAAAATCTTATTATTACCAACCCAAAAATGTTCCCAGCCAAACCCTAGATCTCTACAAATATAGAGATCAATAAAAGATGCAAAGTCAGTGATCTACTGATTGATAAGATCAGTTGATCACTTATTAACGAAGAATAATACAAAGAATCCTTACAGAAAATACAGATGAAACCCTAGTCTGAATACATAGTAAACAACAGAGAAGACGAAATAATATATGAGATAAACTTGGAATGAAGAGATAAGCTTGTCTTATATACACCAGCTAGAACCTTCCACTCAAGAAACACACACAATCTCCCTTAATTTCCACCATTGGATAATGCGATCACACAGATGACCAACATAAACGGCCAAGATCATATTGCTTCCACGAGACAGGCTTTAGGCCCAAACCAAGATAAGCCCACAAATGGACCCCGCAATATACGCAAGCCCAAACATACTATGTCCAATAACTCAATATGTGTCTAGTAACCCAAACATTATGCAATTGTCACATTATCTATATTATCTTATTAAGGAGTGATGGCAAAGATTGTAATTTTGTCAAGCATCCAACTATTAAAGCAACATGTACAAGTGAATTATGCTTATATAATGAGTGTATAATTGGATTTTATGGAAATTTAAGACTCTTAGAAGGGTAGAATAGTAAATTTAGCATAATCCAATACCTCATCCTAAAATCTTATCCCAATTCTACCCTCATCTCCAACTTTTAGAACACAAAATACAACCTATGATGCATCTTAAATGTGAGACCTTTCAACCCCTCATAATCATCAACCTTTCATCATCATCATCATCATCATCATCAATTCATTAGTAAATCCTTCCTCTTATATATCTATATCAAGGTTGCAAAAGTCGCTAGGCGCTCCCAACTCGGCCGGCGGGGATCGAGTTGCGAGTACTCGGCCTAGGCGGGGAGTACTCGGACATAGTGATTTATATAGAAATTTAATAATTTAGTGATTATATATATATATATATGTCATAAATTCATAAAAGTATGCCAAATACTAAAACTATCTCAAAAACAACAACTAGAGGCCTAATTTGATTGATTCAAGCCGAGTTAGCAGATTCCAAGGCCGAATTTGACCGATTCCATCCTGAGTTGACCGATTCTGACCGATTCTAAGCCGAGTTGGACCGATTCCGTGTTGGGATGGCCGAGTAGGGAAAACTCGGGGCGCCTCACCTCCGAGGAGCGATTCCTCGCCGAGTTTTACAACACTGATCTATATATTATCTATATGGGGTCAACAACAACAAGAATCACCACATAAATCACCAAACGCAATTCTTTGGTTTCTCGCCTTAAAACCCTTCTATCATCGCAGGTTCCTTACCGTATCTTTCATTTTATTTATCATTTTCTTTTTTTTTCTTAATGGCATTTCATTAAAGCTTGATATGTAAACATTATTTCCTTTCCGTATCTTTCGTTTATTTATTATTTTCTTTTTTATTCTCTATGGCATTTCATTGAAGCTTGATACGCAAACATTATTTCCACTGAAGCTTGATACACAAACATTGTGATGTTAATTAGTATTTTTTTTTAGGAATCTTGATTTAGTTGGTCAAATAGTTTTTTTAAGCACGAAACTGTGTTAATGGAAAAAAAAATGAGTTCATGGATTTATAGTGATTGATGATAATTGACAGGTGAGATTAATATTGTCTTTAAATGGCAAAAGATGGATTCGAGATCACCGGGGATAACGCAATAGGTCTCATCATCTCCTTATACTCTTATAAAGATTTTCAAAAGCAGAGGTGATTTTTGTTTTAAGTACCAATTTTTATATGTATCAAACATTTTTCTACCTGTTGTTTGTAAGACTCAATACGCGCTATCTCGTTATGTTTTTATTCCCTTGATTTTGATTCTTGACTCTTTACCACTTTTCTATCATCATGAATTCTATGTTTTCTTTGGCAAATATCTATATATCTTATTAAGCATTTGAGAATGATACCAACAAAATTTAAGTAATTATAACATTTGTTGCTTATGCTACAACAAGTTAATGAATTGGTAAGGGGTAACATGGTATGTTACATAAGTATTAAATTGATAAATGAATTGTTGGATAAATTGATAAATACAACTAAATTGCTTTGAATTATATAATAGCAAATATTTTAATCTTTATATTCTTGTAACATGATAGCAATTAAAAAGAAGAAACTGAAAGGATGCAACAAATGATTTAATCTTCAAGCATTTTTCTACCTATTGTTTGTAAGACTCAACACGTGCTATCTCTTTATGTTTTTATTCCCTTGATTTTGATTCTTGACTCTTTACCACTTTTCTATCATCATGAATTCTATGTTCTCTTTGGCAAATATCTATATATTTTATTAAGCATTTGAGAATGATACCAACAAAATTTAAGTAATTATAACATTTGTTGCTTATGCTACAACAAGTTAATGAATTGGTAAGGGGCAACATGGTATTTTACATAAGTATTAAATTGATAAATGAATTGTTGGATAAATTGATAAATACAACTAAATTACTTTGAATTATATAATAGTAAATATTTTAATCTTCATATTCTTTTAACATGATAGCAATTAAAAAGAAGAAACTGAAAGGATGCAACAAATGATTTGTTAATTATTTGAGGAAAACTAAAGAGATAACAAATTCTTATAAATGAAAACAAGGGGGCAGTGTCCTTGTTAGAAAAACCACCAATATCGAAGTCCGGGAGATAGACATGATGTAACTTTCGTATTTTGTTTTAATCAAATTATTGGTTATAAAAAAAATAACAATAATGGTTAGATAGAATGTGAATGCAAAGGGAGAGCAACCAAGTAGGATGCTTTCCGTTTGAATACATCGAAAGACGTGAACATGTTCCGTCAAGCAAGGTTACTCAAGTGTTGTATGTTTTGTCTATACTTTGGTTATCTTTGTATGTATTTTCGGATTTTGGTTTTAAAGATGACTTTTTTTTGTTCATATAAGACATCCTTGTTTACTCTTGTTCTGATTTGATGATCTTGTAGGAGCTTCAACTTTTAAAAACATATATATGTATGTATGTATTTATGTATGTATGTATTGTGTTATGTATTTTTTACATCACTTTCATTTCCCTTTAGTTGACAAACACCTATTTTGCCTTAGCCATGATAACCTCGTGAAATTAATAACAGATTTAGATTAGCTATATCATCTAATCATGTATAGATAATTATATCATAGCGCGGTGTTGAAATAAAATCGATGTTGATAATGTTTTTTATATAATATATGGTTAGAACTCATGAATAAAGTAAACATACAAATGATTGGTCAATAGAAAAACACAAAGCTTTACTTTCTATAAGAAAAAAAAAGGATTTGGTAACAACTTCTAGTACAATTAGTAAATGTATCGAGTAAATTTGAAAATATTTTTGTGATAAAGAACTTATGGATCGCTCTTTAAGGATGTACCTATGGGGACACGACTTAGAATTCACGTTTCAAGTAAGATGACTGACTCAATGTATAATGACTAACGTGGTTTTCGTTATAAAATTGAACTGAACCTTACCGTCTTGTACACACCCCTGAAATCAGCGAGATAAGTGTTATGTTTCCTGCCGCATCGCGCGGACACCCCACTAGTATTAATAACTTATAACATTATCCTATATGTTAATTTATGAGTGGCCATGAATAGTACCCCTTTCGTTTTGAAAACATGTTATATATCAATGTGTTTGATAATGGTAACAAATGATGGTATGGTGCAGTTGGTTAAGGATTCCTAATTCTAAACAACAACTCTCGGGTTCGAATCCCGAATTTTTTGCCACTTTCGTATTTCCTGATTTTTTTAGGTCGTACTTTCTGATTTTTTGAGGGGTATTGTTGTCATTTTTGTTGGCCTTATCATTCAACCTCTACCTACCATCAATAATTGAAGAATAATAATTGAAGAGATCACTAAACCTTACACACACATAATTAGGGAGTGAGACATCAGGGAAGAGAGATGTAGCAGGCGGTGGGTTTCCGATTATCATCTCAACCCACCTCATCCACATCAACTGAAGGATCTCTGGCTTACAAGGGAAGCTGCGTCTTTGATCTGGCTAAGGTAAACCTACAAACGATAATAAGTTTCCAGCTTCATAACCCCCAATCTATGGTTCTATGATCGTTTTTAGACATGGACAACCGACGGTATGTTGGAAGGCAAAACAGATGGTGGCGTTGGGTTGTTCATGGTGGCCCGGAAGCTATTTAATTTCCGGTAAAGATTCATTCTTTTTGGTGGTTTCCTTTATAAAGATTGTTGGGTATTAAATATGCACAAAATCATATAAAGCTTCATTTGTGTTGGTGGGTTTTTATAAAGATTTACGGTATTTACATTGTATTTTCACTTTCTTAATCTGGAAAAGAAAATATGTTTTTGTTCATTCTTTTCCCTGGTTTTTTTAATAAAGATTTGTGGGTTTTCATCTTTTTTTTTGGTTCATCCCTTCCAACCGGTGATGACCAGAAGAATGGTTACTTAACTTATTTCATTTTAAAGCACTTTCTCCAATTATAATATTTATTGTTGTGTCCTTAATGTAATTATGTGTAATTTGTTGTCTACTACTTGCTACATATTTGGTTACTTCAAATTGATGTTTGTGGCAAATTTGGTTACTACGAAAATGGAGGATCGAGTGGATTGATATCCAGATGGTCCACATACGATGAACTTAGAGATTGATATTTCGGCTTACAAAGGTTGGTTGGAAATTATATTCACATACTTAATATATTTCTACATTCTGTTTACGTTTCTATGTTTTTTTCTTTAATTTTCAGCCTTAAGAATGGGAGTAAAGAGAATATATTGATAACTCGAATCAAGCAACCCCAATGTAGTTAGCAGAGCCTAAGGTATTATAGTCTGAATATCTATACTCTTAATAAAACAAACTCAATTAGGACACTTGGCACTCCCTCATTTCACCTCAGTTTCTCTCTCTTCCCACATTGTGCCATGTGTCCTTCTCTTGTAATTTATAAAATTTTTCTTTTTTTAAAAATTAAAATTAGATTAAAAATACATAAATATGGTCAAAATTGGTGAGTTAATAGTTTCCTAAAATCATTAACCTACACAATCAATACCCTAATCAAAACACACACGTTTCTCTTTCTTCCCTCATTCTTCCCTCTTCGCCGCTCTCTCTCTCTCTCATTCTGCGATTTGGCGATTTCTTCTTCCAAACTAAAACCAGACGATCTCCTTCAAGGTAATGATTGTTTGATTCTTTTTCATACGATTATTGTTTCATACGATTCTTTTTCATGCGATTTTGGAGGTTTAATCGGTTGTTTTATCTTTTCTCCGTTTTTTTCTGTCTTTTCATCGGATGCTGCAACACCGTCCATCGTCGATTCTTCATCTTCAACCTCTGTCTCATTCAAGGTAACCTATTTTTTTTTGTATTGTGTTTTGGTTTTAAATAATTCTTCAGATTTGGGGGTTTAGGATTCTAATATTATGTTTGTTGTTTTTAAAGATTATCAATTGTTAGTTAGTCTTTAGATTTAAGATATTAAGTTTGTTTTTAATTAGGTTTACTTTTTTAGATTTCGGTTTAGGTTTTCATTGATGTTTTAAGAAATATTTTGAATGGTTTCTGATGATATAATGTTTGATTAATGTTTTAAGAAATCTACTCATCAGTAGCACTGATTTAGGTCTGTATTTAAGTTTAGGTTTCTATTAGAGGTTTATGTTTTAGGTATCGATTTATCACGTTTCAGGCTTCAACTGATGTTATAAGGTTTGAATCATTGTGAGTTAGTTTTCGTTTATTATTATTCAGAATGATTATGGGTTGATGTTTAGGTTTTCATTGATGTTTTAACAATAATAAGTATGGTTTATTATGATTTAGGGTTCGATTAGTGGTTTATGATTTAGGTATCGTTTTAGGTGTTTATAGGGTTCAATTGATGTTATAAGGTTTGATTGATGTTTTAGTAACGCTACTGATGAGAATTACTGATTTATGTTTCTATTAGAGGTTTATGTTTTAGGTATCGATGAATTAGGTTTCAGGCTTCAACTTATGTTATAAGGTTTGAATCATTGTTCTTTAGTTTTCGTTTATTATTATTCAGATGCAGAATGAATATGGGTTGATGTTTAGGTACTAATTGATGTTAAAACAAAAATGGATAATGGTTTCTTATGATTTAGGGTTCGATTGGTGGTTTATGTTTTAGGTATTGTTTTTATGTGTTTATAGGTTTCTATTACAGATTTATGTTTTAGTTATAACATCATTTTTTATCTAATGTTTTAAGAAAGGTACTTGAATATGTTTCAATTCAATGCTTCTTTATTTGTAAGGTGTATCATCATCTTTTTTTTGTCATTTATGTATTACAATAAATCATGAAATTATAGTAATATGAATGATGTATTAAATATGTTTTTTAATTTAATGACACTACAGGTTGTTCATAAGCCAATTCATAATGGTTCACGGATTTTGGCTGAAGTCTGAGGGCAATAACAGTGTATGTCAGGTAAGCAAGCTTTCTTATTCGACACTAATTTCATTATATCTTAATATATGTTCATGGGTGAGTGATGTGTTTAAATTAAAAATAAAGTTTTACATTATAATTAGGTTTTTTTTGCTCATTATGTGAACACTAATTTCATTAGATGTATAGATTTGCTGATATGTGACATTCAAAACTGTTAACATAGTTTTACATTATAACCAAATCTGCTTTTTGCTCATTATGTGTAGGCATTGCCCAAGGAATATGATGACTGGATTAAGAAGTATAACTTCCCTACCGGCACGACCCATATTCACACTTTAGACGAAAGATCGTTTGAAGTTAAGGTTATGAAACTCGGTCGCAAATGGTTTTTCTACAATGGCTGGAAGCATATGATTACCACCCTCAATTACCCAGGTGGTTGCAACTTTGTTTTTGAGTATGAAGACATGCTTCATTCTTTCCGGATGATCACTTTTCACCAGGACGCCATATCTGCACCAGGCAAATTTTTCTACTGCAAACTTGATGACCCACTCAATGATGAGAATCGGCTGGTAAGTCTTTTTAACCGTCGTTTATCTTGATTAGTTATCTCATAATTCAGAGTTATTTGTAGTCATGTTTCAACATTGTTTTCAACTTTTCAGCATATAAGTTGCTTTGTTCATCATGGTCTGTACAACCGACAGCCTCCAATGGAACCCATTATGGTCAGCTCATTTCCAGGTCGTGTTTTGTTTATATTATGTATACTCAAGATGGTTTACCATTAAATTACATTTTTTATATGTTACTAGATCTCTATTTGTCTGATTAAATTTAATATTTATCTATCTTTGTTCAGGGCATGTTTTTCACATTCAGCTACAAGACGATGGTGATGATGTTTTCATTAGTCAAGGATGGCCGTACATGAAAGAAATCTTTGAGATAACAAAAGATACTCTGATCGTCTTTGAAATTTACCAACAGGTTTGATTCTCAACTTATAACTATCAATAACTATCAGCACTCAACCCATGAGTATACTACTGATGTTCTTCTTTGTTATACGCAACAGAGATCATACGAGCTGTCCTTCTTTAAGAAAGACAAGCTAACTCTTGCTCCCGATGAGTGGGAAGACGATGACCAGCATGAGGATGATGATAAGGTGAAGGATGAGGATATAATTGTTGTTTCTGATGGAGGTGGAGAAGAAGAATCCCAGGGAGTAGAGGATTCAGATGGAGATGAGGATTCAGATGGAGATGAGGATTCAGAGGGAGACGATGAAATAGATGGAGATGATATGGAAGTTCAGGATGATGTAGTTCCTTCGCTTGAGGATGTGTGGAATTCCGAGGGTTGGCCCGTTCCAGTTGCGTTTGTGGTTGACAATAAATTTGTAAGTCTTATATGTTTTACTCCATAATTATAGTAATATTGCTGGTACATAGACCCTTTTTAGTAAACTGTAAATTATTTAAATTGTTTTAGCGAATGAAGGCTACGTGGGCTAGGGAAAATGGATTGAACAGGTCCAGGGGATTGACAATTAAGGACGGTGAGGGTTATACTTGGGGTGTTTCTGTTGGTATTGAAGACAGGGGAACCAGTAAACGTTACAGCCTCAAAGGTATGGCACCGTTTGTTGCTGATAAAGGTTTGCAGAAAGGTGATCACATTCATTTCCTGTGGTTTGAAAAACAAGGTCTGTTTAAGCTCTCTAAAGTAGTTAGGGTTGATGGTAGTTAGTAATCTTGGTGGTGGTAGTTTTTTGGTTGTTCACATACTTTGGCATCTAACTGGTGGTAGTTTGTTGGTGAACATAGTGGTGGTGGGTAACTTTTAGCACCTTGGTTATGGTGTTTTTTTGGAACATGATTAACGATTAGTGGTCACATACATTTACACGTTTTACTACTGATGTGGTAAATTGTGTGTTTTTTGGGTTGTCATGTGTTTTAAACGATACATTTGTGGTATGCTTTGTGTAGAAAACATATAACCTTCTATGGCTTGATAGTTGTGGTATGCTTTGTGTTGAAAACAATGATTTGAATGTGGATGTTATTCTAGAATTAGGTCAATATGGATAATATGATTTAGATTGGTATATAGATGCTTAAAATTTAGACAAGTTTAAATGTTAACCTTTGACTTTGTTAATAGTGTTTATACAAGTTAAATTTTCGTAAATTATTAATACTTATCATTAAGCATTCTCAATATTAAAAAATTAAATTTCGTATAACACTTTTTTACCATTTATTAGTATCCACCTATTTGTTTAGATTCCATTTTTTAAAAAAAATATATTTTTAAATATTTGAATCCTAATATTAGTCAAAGATAATTAATAAGTATAATATCTACAATTAGCCTCAATTTGCAAATAAAACCGTTTTTAGGAGGCAATGTAACAATGTAAGTTATTACTTTTTAATGATGTTTAATCAAAGCTATAATTCGCCCAATTTGTCAACCTTTTAAACTCATTGACTTTTTTTTCATTAAATTTGTCGGATTGTATTTATCAAAAGTTTAAATTTTTTTTCCAAAATGTAAACAATAACGTTTGATGTTAGTTAGTCAACATACCAGACGATTAATATAACATTAACATATATTTTTTTCACAATTTCTTATTGGTATAAAAAAACTTTGGTTTTCTTTGATAAACTAAAATGAATCCTAAACCAAACTTACGATTTACTTCTTTTAAATGTTTTGGTACAAACAAATTTTACGTTTGTTTTTTAATAACCCGAATTAATGAAAAAAAATTACATAAAAATTCATTTTGGCGGTAAGGTGAATTATAGTATGATTTGACCATAATGTTTTTTAAATTTACTAAATATATGCTTGATTTACATAATAAAGGAAACTTTTATCATTTTTATTGATTGAAAATCGTGATTGGAAACATTTAAACATAATCAATTAGATTGTCATTTCATATCCTGTTTCCTATTTGTATAATGTATACTAAAAATACAAAAAAGTTCCCTTATGTAATACAGATGGCATCATTATAAGTACATGTAAGATTTCAATCCATAATCATTCAATCTTTTTCTTCTACACTTGCTCAGGTAGCATCTAATACTTATCCTTCTTACATTCTTTATTCATATGTCACTATAATACTAACATTCTTTGTATCTCGGTTATTTGTGATACATATTACAAACGTGCAGGATTATGGATCCAAATAATGTAACCTTTTTGAATGACATAACATGGCGGCTCAGTGAGTACACAATCAAAGTTAAGGTACTTAGACTTTGGAAGAGAGCAAATCGTAAGATACCAGGTGAAACTCTTGCTATTGATATGGTTGTTATGGATGAACAGGTTAGTTTTGCTATCATCATTTCATATATCGTTTATATGTTACATCAGTTTTTTGTATATTATTTCTGATCAAACTTTCTTTTATCTCTCATAATTAAAAAACAGGGTTCCAAAATGCAAGCGATTGTGTGGAATAGATACATGAAGAAGCATGAAAAATTTTTACGTGAAAACGAAGCTTATTATATCTATAGGCCACAACTAGCTGATAACAAATCTGTTAAACATTTTGATAAAAATGACATACTTTCGTTTACTTTTGACACAAATCTTACGAAGTGTAGCAGGTTTGAGGGAAGCCAATATGGTTTTAATTTCTCTTCTTTTGAGTCAATTAAGTCTGGTAACCTGTCTCAAGAACAGAGGATTGGTCTGTTTCCTAATCCTTAATCTTTTATATAATTTTACTCTTTTAATTTTTATTCTTATATTAGTTTAAATAACTTTTTAAATCTTTTAGATTTCATTGGGTTTGTTGAAGAATGGAGTCCACCGGAGCCAACAGAAACAAAAGCGGGTTTGAAAATGAAAATGAACCTTATCTTGATTGATCTGGAGTATGTCTTTCATGTGTTCGAATCATTTTTTATTATTTTCATAATATGTAACGTTATATTTATGTGTCCTTTATACCATCAATGCTTATGAAGACATGTTTGAAACATATTTGTATGTAGGGGGGTAAAGATGTCCTGTTCTTTGTGGGATGAATATAGTGAGCAGATGTTCGAGTACATCAAGCTGAATGAAGCCGAAGTCCATGTTGTTCTCATTGTTCAATTTGGTAGCTTTACCAATTATAAAGGTTTGTTATTTCTTACACTTTGTATTACATTTTACATATTTCAAATATGTTTTTAAAAGAAATAACAGTTGATTATGTTTTACACGTAAAGGTAATATAAGCGTTCAAAATGGATTCAATATTACTCGGCTGTTTATCAATGAAGACATTGAGGATATTCGTGCTTTTAAGAAAAGGTGATATACCTTAATTTCTCCTGTTATTATTTACATATATATTTTTAAAATATCATAGATAAGTTTTAGACTTTTTTTTTCCTTACAGTTATATTGAAAAGTTTATTTCAAAGGAATCATCTTCTGTTCAACGATCTCTTGGATCGTCTGGTAGCATGAATATTACTGATGAATTCTTGAATAAAACACCTTTCAGCACTATTCGTGATCTTCCTTTGATAACAGAGGTAATAATGACTTGATTTATCATATCATTACATACAATTAATATTTTTATTACCTTTTTAACCGATTACGGTATCTTTTGTAGGTTAACAAACAGGTCATTGTTGTTGGAACCGTTAAGGGTGTCGATGATAAGGATGAGTGGTATTATCTGGGATGTGAGCATTGTAACCACAAGGTCGAGCCTACTTTAAGTTTACCTGATGAAAATGAAGAAACAGATGTTACTTCATTTAAACAGGTCTTGGTTTGCGTCAATAAAGATTGTGAAAAGCACATCGTCTCTGCTGATCCAGTGTATGCTTTTTTCTTAAATATACAAACCTTAAAGTAAAACAACAATGACATTTTTTTACTAATATTTTGTAATTTGTAAATTTAGGTTTAGAATTCCAATCAGGGTTCAGGATTGTACTGGTATAACATCCCTTACGTTGTTTGATCGTGAAGCCAAGAAATTGCTGGGAATGTCAGCAATGCAAATGTTAGAAAAATCTAAACAGGTAAGTTGTTTAAATTCAGTCCTTAAGAAGTTATGTATTTTAGTTTATAATACCTATGTCATTTGTTATTAAGGTTTCTGGTGAAGAAAAAACAACTCCTGCTGAGTTTCATGTTTTTGAGGACAAAAAGTTTGCGTTCAAAATTAAAGTTGGTCGATTCAACATTGATAAGCACCTAGATGGATATGGTATACGTAAATTTACAAATGAGTCATCAATAGTTGCTTCACTCGAAGAAAGGTTCTCTGATATTCAGGTTTCCTTTCTCTTCCTATATTCCTTTATAAGATGTTTTTATAAATACTTATTATTGTTTTACTTTAATATGTTTCACATACATATCGTTTTATTTTTTAGGTGGATCAACCTGGATTTGAAAACTTGGATGTAGGTGAATCGTCTACACAAAATGCAGTCTCTCTTAAGGTTGTTTTGACCTCTTTAATCATTCACCGAATTTAAATTTAATGTCTGTTAAACTCAAATTTTTTACCTTTCGTTTACTTTTGTAGGATTCTGTTGGAGATAACAACACTCCAGAATCATCTTGCAGAGTTAGTTTCATAAATGACGAGCAGGAAGTGAAGCGTAGCCTCGACAAAGTGTACGAGCTGGACGATGATGCAAACGAGTCTACAACTAAAGTGCTTAAGACTAATAAGAAAGTTTACACTGACAAGGCACCTGAGACTCCCCTTTTGACCCCTAAGGTTGAAAAATAGAAACAATGATATGTTTGTTTACTGTTTTTTTATTTTCCGGATGTTTTTTTATGGTGTGAGACAATTTGTTTTTAACTATTGTTTGTTTGGTGTTTGATACTATTTTCAATTGAATAAATGGTGTGTTTGAACTTTATGTTTTTTGTTTTACTTTTGACAAATAACTATTGCATTGTTGATTCATTTTTTATGATTTATACATTATGTTCATGTCTTTATAAGAATAAAAACGTTATAAATATGTACACCAATATGTAAATGACATTTTTTGATCATATATATACATCTAATAATGTAAAGTTTACCAAAACAAAAAATTATAATACATTCAATAACATTAACCAACAAAATCTTTCAAAGTTAATAAAAATGCTAACTAATCAAACGAAATATTACCTTAAATTTACAAAGTTGCTACAATACAATTCTATTAAACAAATTTACATAAAGTACATACTTACTAAAAATCAACAAAATAAAAATGTAAATAAATTCAAATTTTCGAAAAATTTAAATTTAAAATACACCAAAAATTTAAATATTTCGATTTCTTTAATATATGGTAAGTAATTAAGCATATTAATTAATATTTTTAATTACAAATTTAATTTGAAGGTTCTATAAAACCCATACTACTCATTACACATTTTGCACAAATTTCTCCTAACTTAATCCACAATCAAACAAACAAATCAGAAGACTCAAAGCTTCAAGAGTTCATCGTTGGTTTTTTCTGCTCGGTCGCATCTTCTATCATACAAGTTGCACGTATGTCCTTTTTTTTCGATTTTACATATTTTCGCATAAAATGATTATCTACATTTGTTGTTTATTTTGATGTATTCTATATTTGTAAATAGTAGTTGATTATTTGTAGTTTACGTTGATTTATAATCTATTGTTACTTAAGTATTATGTAACGTTGAATGTTTACATAATACTTACATATTATCATCCATAGTTTTAAGTTTGTTTATATTGTGTTACACTCTTATGATGCAATTTATGTAGAATTGCCTCCTTTTAGGTTAAATGGGACGTAAAAGACTATCTAGCAGTTCAAATGGTAATTTTTTTTGGATATATATACAATGTATCTGTATTTGTATTATTTTTGGTTTGTCATCTAATTTTTCGATGTTTTTTAAGGTCATGACAAACGAACGCCGTTATCTAATATCTCAAACGGTACACATATTTCATACTTATATATGTCTTTATTTATATTAGCGTTTACTTACGTAACTAATACATAATTCTTCACAGTTCTCTCCCATGAAGAAAAAGTTAAGAACGCGGCCGAGTGTCGTAAATATAGAAAATTACAACTGGATGCAAAGAGATGCAAGCTGAACAATCATAATAATGGAATTCAAAATGTGCCGCCAACTGCAATATTTAACAGTCACTCCGTTGAATGTTCCAACCATTATATTCAGCAAAGCTCAACTTTCCATAGTACATTGAATTTTTCGACACCCGGTAACATTAGTTAATAACGCTTTTTACTTTTATATCTTTGTATAAAGTCTGAACTTCCAATCCATATTTATAATTTATGTCAATTTTATATGTTCGTCTATTCTTTATAGGACAATTGCACCAAAATCCTTTGTCTACTTCATCAAATGGTATTGTTATTAATTTAATACACATGTTTTATCGTATAAGAATAGACGACTTTCTTATTCACTGCAACATAAAAACTAATATTATTTCATACGTTGTTTGTACGCTTCAAGTCAAAAATAATATTGCATCGGAGTGTCGAAAATCCAGAAAACTGCAAATGGATGCTAAGAGACTCAATGCTAAACAATGTCATAATACAAACCCATCCACATCCAAAAGTACTTTAGTGTCAATCGACGTATCATCCGTTAGAACAAGCAGAAACAACCAATTTAACGCGTCTTCTTCCGGTAAGAAATTTCTATAACATTTAATAATTTCAAAGCTTTACTTTTTTAAGTTATTACAAATTTTTTACTCTAACACTGTCTTTTTATTATTTGTTTGTGTATTCGTAGGTTCTACACAACGAACTCCTTTGTCCAATATTACAAACGGTATCATACTTCTATGTTATACAAGTTTTATTTTATATTATTCTACTAATTTAAAACTAAAAGTTCATTTAATATAGAAACTGATATTATTTTTTCCATAGTTTCGGTGGCTGAAGTCCAAAGACACAATTCTGCAGAGTTACGAAACCTTAGAAAATCACAACTTGATGCAAAAAGACGTAAAGTTGGTTCTGTTACTGCAACTCGAAAACAACCCACTGTTACACATGAGTGTTCAAATAATAACACGTTTAGAACTCCTACTAATGCAACACCATCTGGTACAATTTCCTTTGTGTCTATTAATTTTATAACTTTGTGAATCTTATTAATATTAACCTTGAAATTTTATTATTAATTACAGGTGGACTTACTCATGTTAACACGGTCTCACTTGGGTCATCTTCTGCTCAAAGAGAACCGACTAATACATCAAGAAATAATCGACGTTGCATATCACCTGTCCGAATGGTTAATTTGTCTGACAAAGAAGATGTGGAACCTCAAGCAATTGAAGGCTTCCAATATAAGGGTGTCTCTAAAGGTAAATATTAAATTTACAAAACATTTAAAAGGTTTTTTTTTTACTTTTATAACTTAATGTTATTTTATTTATTCTGTTTGCAAGATTATCTGGATCATGGTGATCAAACGCTTGTATGTCAAATGTGTAATGCAAAATTGTGGAGATCAGAAGCTGGTAGAAGCGTAAGTGTTGATGGAAGAACAACCTATATGCTATGTTGTGGTTATGGAAAGGTACAACTTCCGGATTTCAAAGAGAGCAGTTTAGATTATCAGAACCTTTTCAAGAACATAGAATTAAAGAGCAAATATTTCTTAAAGCACATTCGCCGGTTCAATTCTATGTTTTGTTTTACTTCAATGGGAGGGAAGGTTGATTCAACTATCAATACGGGAAAGGCTCCGTTCATTTACAGAATAAGTGGTGAAAATTATCACGCGTTGGGTGGTCTTCTTCCTAATGATGGTTCAAAACCCAAGTTTTCTCAGTTATATATATATGACACTGAAAATGAAGTCTCAAACCGAAAAAAAATTTATAGGTAATATTCTAAAAATTTTCTTCTTCTTTTTTTAGCCGTTTGTATAAATATTAATTTGTTAAAATTTCTTTTTACATTCATTTCAGTAAAGAAAAGGAGACGTCTAAGGATATTTCTGACCGGCTTGACATTGAAATCATTCAGTACCTGAAGTCGATGTTAGACTCAAATAATCAGCTTGTGAAAACGTATAGGAATGTACGGGATCGATTTCATGAAAATCCTGAAGTTAGCCTTAAGTTGCGTCTTATTGGTAGGAGAACTAAAGATGGCCGAACATACAACCTACCAACTTCATCAGAGATTGCCGCTCTTATATTTACAGAAAATGATGAGCAGCTTGACAATAGAGATGTTGTCGTCGAGTCAAGAGCGGAAGGACTTAAGCGTATTTCTGAGCTCCATCCGTCGTATCTAGCCCTCCAGTATCCATTGCTTATTCCATTTGGAGAAGATTGTTATAGGGTTGATATACCACACAGGGAAGAGAGGAAATCTAAAAAGAAAGTAGATTCAAAGTGTTCAATGAGAGAGTATTTTGCATATCATATTCAGGACAGAGTTGGTAAGTTCTCATTGATTTTGAATGCAAGGCGGCTTCTTCAACAGTTTTTGGTGGACGTTTATACCATGATTGAGAGTGAGCGATTGTATTATGTTCGTTTTCAGCAAAGTAAACTTCGGTGTGAAACATATACTAATCTTCAAACGTTGAACCAAAATGGACCTACTGACTTGGCAAAAGTAGGGACGCCTGTGATTTTACCATCTTCTTTTACTGGTGGTCCACGCTACATGAGGGAAAATTATCTTGATGCAATGGCTATTTGTAAGAGGCATGGATACCCTGATTTTTTTATTACAATCACATGCAATCCAAAATGGCCTGAAGTTAGACGGTTTCTTAAAGACAAGAAGACAAATCCAGAAGACAGGCCAGATATCGTAGCTAGACTATTCAAAGTTAAGCTAGACTCAATCATGAAAGATTTACGTGAAAAAGCATTTTTGGGCAAGACTTCAGCAGGTAAAATTCATTGCGAAAATAAAGTTCCAGTATATATTCATAGATTATCATCTTTATTCACTTATACTTATACAATTTTTATTTGTTGTTTATAAATACTACCGTGTTTTTATTAATTAACTTTCTAACTATATTTTTTTACTTTGTATTGCAGCGGTCTATACTATAGAGTTCCAAAAACGTGGACTGCCCCACGCTCATATCTGTCTATTTCTTAAAGAAGCCAGTAAGCTTCCCACAATTGAACACGTTGATCGTTTTGTTTTGGCTGAAATCCCTGATAAGAATGTAGATCCGGAGTTGTTTAGTCTGGTGAGTGACTTTATGATTCATGGACCCTGTGGACGTGAATATCCGAACTGTCCGTGCATGCTTGACGGTAAGTGCTCCAAGAAATTTCCAAAGAAGTTTTCTTCTGCATCAACGTTAGACTCAAATGGATATCCGGTTTATAGAAGAAGAGAGTCAGGGGTATTTGTTGAAAAAGGAAGTGCTAAGTTAGACAACAGGCATGTGGTCCCTTATAATGCAAAACTTTTAAGGCGTTACCAAGCTCATATCAATGTTGAATGGTGTAACCAGGCTGCTTCAATTAAGTATTTATTCAAATACATTAATAAAGGACCTGATATGGCTAAAGTTGCCTTTGTAGAAGATGGTGGAGAAGGTGAAGAAGTGATGCAAACAGATGAAATCAAAAAACATTTTGATTGTAGGTTCCTTTCAGCATGTGAAGCTTCTTGGAGAATATTTAAAAATGATGTGCATTACAGATACCCTCCGGTTATAAGACTTCCATTTCATCTGCCCGGTGAGCAAACTGTTGTATATGATCCAAAAGACAAAATTCAAAATGTTCTCAACAAACCCACCGTGGCTGCAACAATGTTTCTAAAATGGATGGAACTGAACCAGAGCGAAGCTGTTGCACGTGAATTAAGTTACATTGATATCCCAAGTAAATTTGTTTGGAAAGATGATGAAAAAAAATGGGACTTTCGAAAGATTGGTAAGGCAATTGGTCGTGTTCACATGGTTAATCCATCTATGGGCGAGTCCTATTTTTTGAGAGTTCTTCTTAATAAAGTTAAAGGTCCTAGATCATTTGAGGAGATAAGAACGGTCAATGGTGAAATCTTACCAACATTTCGTGATGCATGTTATGCTCTTGGCCTCTTAGACGATGACAAAGAATATATAGAAGCTATTGAGGAGGCTCATTATACGGGATCTGGATATTCTCTTCGTAATTTGTTTGCGATGATGTTGCTTTCTAATAGCTTATCTAGGCCTGAGCATGTTTGGGAAAAATCATGGAAGTATCTGTCAGATGGTATTATGCGAAGACACGAAGACGTATTCCAAATTGAAGGTAACAAATTTATATTTCGAAATTTAATGATTATTTTTAACGTCGGTTTTCTTTTAAATTCAATGTTACAAATTTTTTCTTTATTAGGTTTGACTCTTCCTGATGAACAAATCAAGAACCTAACGTTGCTTGAAATTGAGAAACAGTTGCTTCGGAATAACTCAAGTCTACGTAGGTTTCCTTCTATGCCTTATCCGAATAATGATTCGATATCATCTGCAAATAACCGTTTGATTCTTGATGAGCTGAATTATCAAGTAAGTACGTTGGCTGAGGAATTTAATACCAATTCACGTTCTTTAACTGATGAGCAACGTTCCATTTTTGATGAAATCATTCATGCGGTTGATTGTAACAAAGGTGGGCTATTCTTTGTTTATGGTTTTGGAGGGACTGGTAAAACCTTTTTATGGAAAACATTGTCTGCTGCCATAAGATCTAAAGGACAGATTGTTTTGAACGTTGCATCCAGTGGTATTGCTTCTCTGTTGTTATCCGGTGGAAGGACAGCGCATTCTAGGTTTCGTATACCTTTGAATGTTAATGAAAAGTCATTATGCAGTATAAAGCCGAATAGTGACGATGCTGCTTTATTGAAGAAAACTAAGTTAATTATTTGGGATGAAGCTCCAATGATTCACAAGCATGCTTTTGAGGCACTTGATCGTACAATGAAAGACGTCTTGCAGTCAAATTCTTCAGGTAATTCTGACTTGCCTTTTGGTGGTAAGGTTATGGTTTTGGGTGGTGATTTTAGACAGATCCTTCCTGTTGTTCCAAATGGGAGTAGAAGAGATATTTTAAATGCATCAATAACTTCGTCTCCTATTTGGAATAGTTGCAAAGTCCTTACATTAACCAAAAACATGAGGTTAACGTTGGGTAACAACACGTCTGAATCCGAAGAAACAAAGGCATTTGCAAACTGGCTTCTTGAATTAGGTGAGGGTAAAGTTGGTGAGTCAATTTATGATGATGAGTTTGATGTGGACATTCCAGATGATCTTCTTATTAAGGGTACATCAGATCCGATTTCTAGATTAATTGACTTCGTCTACCCTTCACTTCTTGAACTTTACAAAGATAAAGATTACTTTGGAGAACGAGCAATACTTGCACCTACTAATGAAGTCGTACATGATATAAATGAAAGGCTTCTTGCATTGTTTCCTGGAGATGAAGTCGAGTATTTGAGCTCTGATAGTATATGTCAGATTGAGAATGGTAATAACCGTTCACAGGAAGACTTATACTCTCCTGATGTCCTTAATGGTTTAAAAATTTCTGGCTTACCTAATCATCGTTTAGCACTAAAAGTCGGTGTACCAGTTATGTTGTTGAGAAATATAGATCAACAAAATGGTTTGTGCAATGGAACGAGATTACGAATCACCAGACTTGCAAAGCGTGTTATTGAAGCCGAGATCATATCAGGGGGAAACATTGGTACCAAAACTCTTATTCCTAGAATAAATTTGATACCATCTGATATCAAGATTCCAGTAAAGTTCCAAAGGCGTCAATTCCCAATAAGCGTATGTTTTGCAATGACCATCAATAAAAGCCAAGGACAGTCTTTATCGAAAGTTGGATTGTATTTAAGAAACCCTGTATTCTCACATGGCCAGCTTTATGTCGCATTGTCAAGAGTTAAAAGCAGGGCAGGCGTGAAGTTACTTATACTTGATGCTGATGGGAAAGTGATGACCAAAACAAAGAATGTCGTTTATAAGGAAATTTTCAGCGATATTTGAATAACTGTGTATTCGTTGCTTTTAAATTTTAATAAAATTTGTCTACTTTATTTTTGTTATAGGTTATACTACTCCAAATAACCGTACGTTGTTGAACCGCGTGTCCACGCGGGCAAATATCTAGTATATTATAATATGCTTTACGTTTAATATATTTCTTATTTTTTTTTTTGGTAATCAGGGCTACGAATCCATTGCAATAAAAATTATTGGACCCAACGCTAACCAGGTGGCTTCCGGGAAAACACTCTCTTTATGTTACCAGAAGCGCAAGACCTTGCGCCTTGATGCGCTTTGCGCCTAAGCGTGCGCGCTTTTTAAAACCCAGGTCTCATGGTGACTTACAAAATTGCTAATCATCTGTAGTCATTTTTTCATGTTAATTCATTGCTTCGTTAGATCCTTTAACTTTTTCAACATTTTCGGGCTGATAAATTAAATTTGTTTAAGACAAGGTTTATGCTCTTGTGATGAGGATGATGATGGTTAGGTTCTGTTGAAGGTTTAATGATCTCTTCAATTAAATTTGTTTAAGACAAGGTTTATGCTTTTGTCAATTTCTTCACAGGTTTGGGTATATTTCTACTACGAGACTCACTGATTACCTCAAAGGTAAAGGCTATTGTTTGACTTTGAGTGGTCATATTCAGTTTCTACATGAATCGTTCTGTTTCTGGTAGGTCATTAACACTGTTTACAGCGTGTGATGTTGTATGCGTGTAGTGACAGTGGTGATGTCGCGTTGCTATGTGCTGCAGCTTTTAAAACCCAATGGATATTGAAGTCGGAAATAAGGTCCGACTACATTGCTTCGTATTCATTGATTTTCGTTAGGATGTTGATTGAAGCTCAGAATATAAGTTGTTCAACGACAAAGCAGATTTCTAGGTACATATCTTCCTGCTTAGGGTACAAGTAATCACATCAGAAAACAAACCTTTTTTAATGTATGTTACTAAACTTTTCGTAGAGAAGTAATTGTTGATATTGTGTTGAACCAGAAGGTGCCAATTATCAAAATCCCTTTAGTGTTTTATTTCATCTTTTTTCTATCTAATGTGAATATTATCCATTATGTTCTGATGGTATTAAGAAACTTACTAATGAAACCTCATTTATACTACATGCAGCTGGCTAAACGGGTGAATCAAGGGAAGCTAAAATAATACAAACCGAGTAACCCGTAACATGTCTTAAAGGGCGATCTTAACACGGGAAAATAGGAATTTAGAAGAGAAGGAAGTCAACATGATTATGAGGCCAAAACTACAGGTTTTTCTATAAATAGTTTTTGTATAAATAGTTTGTTAGTAGAAAACCCAATTTTAAAGTTGGGATCATAGTGAACATGCCTAATGCTGCTTTGATATAACCATTTTGTAATAAGAGAATACCATTATTGATTAATGAACAAACCCTTCCTGTTTAAAGAACTTTCCTATCGAAATAATGTGATTTGATCAATGGCGTTGCGTTTTGATCAGCGTCTTATATATTGGTTGCTTTGGTTTATAGTAGCTTCTTAGCGTTTTGGTAACAACCAAATAACAACACGCGCGTGTTGCGCATTAAATAGGTCTCTAATCGTTCACAAACATAGCCAAAAGTTGCGCAACGCGCAACTAAGCATCCCACTAGTTTTAATTAATAGTACTTTTCAACACTTTTATAACCCTTTTACACACACACATCATACATCTAATCTACTATATATTTTTTAGAGTAATTGCAAATGCAAAAAGTCCTCACCAGATAAATTCATTGCCTTCTCTTTCTCCTTTAATGAACACACGTACACATCATACATCTAATCTACTATATACTTTTTAGAGGAATTGCAAATGCAAGAAAGTCCCCACCAGATAAATTCATTGCCTTCTTTTTCTTCTCCTTCTATAATCAACACACACATGATACATCTAATCTACTATATATATATTTAGAGTAATTGCAAATGCAAGAAAGTCCTCACCAAATAAATTCATTGCCTTCTCTTTCTTCTCCTTCTTTAATGAATAAACGTAGGAGGATGAAGAAGAATAATCGATCCTCCAAGAACCAAAATAATGAGTTTGAAGGTGAGTTTTTCAAAAGAATATTATTATATTTTAATCTAAGCCTACCTCGCTAGCCCAGGCCTTCCGGCATAATAATGGAATGATGGAGCTAATCTGCTTGCTTGTGCAGGCGATGACTGCTCAGCTAGCTAGGGCGATTCTAGCTAATTCCATGTCAACGATTAAATCAAATATGTTTTTCATTTCACATAAGTTATGGTGTATTATTCGAATGTTATATATTTACTATATAACTTATACAAATAAAGAAGGCTAGCTATTTTCAAGAACTCAATGAATATTAGTGATGACTTAAAAGTTATTTGGGACCGTTTTGGATGTCAAAAGTTGTGTCATTTCTTTCTCCAAGTATCCATAAATTGCAGTGATTTTCTTATATATAAATAATTAGTGACAGATAAATGATTATAAATCATAAAATTAAATATGAAGAAATAGTTGGATTAATTTGGCAGAGGTGAGCAGTAGAAAATGGGAGGTCGTTAACTTGTCCGAACAAGAAGAAGATATAGTTTACAGGATGCACAAGCTCGTCGGTAACAGGTAAGTAACAGACTTTTGATGAATTCTCATATTTGTGAATTTTTGTTATAAAAACATAGTGTTATTTTTTTTCATGAATTTACAAGGCATGCTTGTTTGCACTTGCACTTATTTTTATTAGGAAGTGATGATTTTATGAAACTAACTATGTATGATATTTACCAGGAAATATTACTTTTGGTAGATGGTAACTTTGGGTTAAAAGATATACTACAGGTTTAAAGCAGAAACTCAAAAATAACCTTTTCATGTATCGTAGTTCAAACATATTAGTCAAATGTTTATATAGTTCATAATGACCCAATCTTTTTGGTTACTATTTCTGATTTTTAAAATAATCTAATTGCCATTGGAAGCTCTTAGGGTGGTTAGGGAGAATCCACATCTACGACCCATTTTATTCAAGGGCACATTTTATTATAAGATGCCAGCTATATACATATGTTGTGTGTGTTTTCAATAAAATTTCCATTTTAACTTAGACCATTGAAAACTCATTTAAATCCCAAAGACTTACTAACCTATTTATAAGCCTAATGCTCATTTAATTAAAAGTTAGGGTCTAATATGCATATTTTTAAATGACTCATTAAGCATCTAAATCTTTAAGGACGCCTATGCTAATTGCCAATTCATATAAAAAAAAGTAAAAAACTGTACTTCAATGATTAATTTTTTTTTTTAATCCACTTCAATGATTAAATTATATTTTAAATTTCTTAAAAATATTTTCCGTACATGTTATCATAATTTTAAGTGGATTTAGAAAGTGTAGAATTTTTTTTGAACGGCAAACACTTTATATATATATATATAAAGGTCAGCAAGGAGCTGGGAACAATACACCAAACAGACCGGAAAAAACACCAAAAATTACAACACCAAAGACAAATTGAAAACGGACCAATCGGCCCAAGAGATGCGATCTAACTTCGACCGATTGGAAATCCACAAGAAAGAATCTTCTTTGATGCGGTCCACCGTTACTCTAACCGGTTCAAATTGCCCCTCAAACGTCTTCAGATTCCGAGCCCTCCATATTCGCCACAAAGTCGCCTGAACAATCACCCCGACTATTTTCTTCCAGACCTTAGACCCCGGATTTTGGTACAGATACAACAGCCAAGATTCAACCGAATCGGTATCCATCGGCCACGTGATCCTAACCCAAGATAAAATGTTCCACCAGATCGATCTGGACTATAAGCAAGACACCAACGCATGATCGTTGTCTTCGGCAATTAAACCACACCTGCAGCACATACTATTCGGAATATTAACACCTCGAGACAATAGCTCCATCTTCGTTGGCACCCTACCCAAAACAGCTTTCCATAACAAAACATTCGCTTTGGGGATCGCCCATTTGTTCCATATAAAGCCAGCCCTGAACGGACATAAAACCCCATCCGCAGCAAGGTCTTTACGAATCTCTTTGACCGAAAAAAGCTCACCGGAATTGTTGCTCCAAGACCACGTATCAACAGTCCCACCAAGGGACACCGAATCAAGAATGCTGCGCAAATTCTGCAGTTGAGCCAATATTGCCGGTTCCAAATTAGCAACCGACTATGGAGTGTTTGTCGTCGTTAAGAAAATATGAAAGTTAAAAACCTTAAGTGAAAATGTACAGCTTTTAATTTGGGCTAAAAAAAATACACCACAACCTAAAAAAATAAGTTGCTATGTATTGAATGTGACATACGATCATTAACTTTGAATAATTAACGATTTCAAATTTTCAAAGTTTTGCTACGTCATTGGGATTTAGTGTGTAGACACGGACACATATACACAGTGATGAAATCTTTTTCTTTTTCTTTATTTTTATTTTATTTTATTTTATTTTATTTCATTTTGTTTTGTGCGTTTGTCGTTTGAGAGCATTCACAAACCGGGAACTAAATTTATGTGAGTGTGTCAACCAAATTATATGGGGTGAGTGTAAGTGGTTGTGAGTTGATGATATAGAGAATATTTGGTGGAAACACTTTTACCCCTAAATATGAAAAGTTACTGTTCACCCCTAAAAATATTTTAATATTTTTAGAAGTGGTTGCGAGTGATGAGAGAGAAAATATAATGATAAAAGTATGAAAAAATATTATTATTTTAATTAGGAGAGAGAAGATTTAGAGGTTGAGTAGTGATTTTTAGTGTAATTTGATGGAGGAGATTTGGTGGATTGGTTGTGAATGCTCTGAGTGTGTTATATTCATACCATGTATTTTAAGATGATTGCAGAATAAGCCCAAAAGGAAGAAAGTTAAAGCTAGGGCCAATGTAAAGTTGTTTAGGCTTTTAGCAGGATTTGTATCAAGACATTGATTATTTGATTAGGATATATTATTACTAGAAGGGTTGGGTTATCCTTAAAAGGGTTTTATCCTAAGAAGTCTAGGAAGCAAAATTATTACAGGGTGTCATAGAAAAATTCACATGGTATACGTTAACTTTTTTCCCAACATGGTGCTTGATGACGTGGGTAGCCTAAAGGAAAAACGAATAACTAATATTATGGAACAAACGCTTGAAAGGTTGGAGCCTACAAGGGTTCTACAACCGGTGGTGACACAAAGTCAAAAAATGACTTGTCACGTCGTCCCTTTCATCGAGTCAAACAAACAGGACTGATGGAGTAACATCAGCCCATGGACCGCAGGTCAATAGCACTCTCTTACCTTTTGTGGCATGTCCTTTTGTTGCAATCAGGATCAAGGTTTATGCTTTCCTCTTTGAGTAGATTCTTTCTCTATAAAAGAAAGACTCAGATCAGATTTACAACACACTCAATCTATCACTCACTCCTCACTCAAGAATTATTCTCTTGGTCCCTCACGTGTGGAGAATAACTCTCTTCACTCAGGTTCCAAGATCTTCTACTTCTGATCTCGAGTTCATCTCAGATCAGGAACAAAAAGCATACATAATAAATAATCCAAGCCTTGAACCTCCTTCTACGTTTGCAACGTAGAAGGACACCACGACCTGCGTTTGGCAGATCGAATCCCTTGAACCTTTGAACCTCCCTTGTGACTCAGGACCATTGTTAGGCAGATATTTGTTGTAGCAACAAGTTGGCGCCCACCGTGGGGCTGCGCCATTTTCTTTATCTGAAATCAGTTGTGTAGCTCCGACTCTCTCTATGTCTGACCCTGAGTCTACAGAGGAGGTCAACCAGATCTCCCCTGGCACAGATCAAACCTCTCCGGCCAGATCTGTGTCCTTTTCCACTCCTGGAGGAACTTCAACTGGGACTCAGTCCCCACCTGCTAACACAGCGTCTGCAAACCTGCAGACTCCACCTCCTACTCGTTCTGGGGTAATGTCTCCTCTCCCTGATCTCACACAAACTCCACCTCGTATAGATCTTACCCCTGAAGGAGTAGAGAGAAACTTCCTGCAGCTAAGGTCTCTCCTGAACCAGTACGTTATGAGGGAAAGAGATAAAGGAATCCGTCTCCGACTGGATTACGACGAGGAAGAGGAGATCTCACTCTCCCCTATACCTCCTCCTCCTCTCACTGCTACCTATGGACGCAGACAGTCACCTAGAAGCAATAATGCTGGACCCAGCAGCACTTATACTGCTTCTCACCATGAAACAAGGTCCAGTCCTACTGCGTTCCCCTTGTTCACCACTCAAGCTGCCACTACTGGCATGCCTTTGGGACACGAGCTGACTCTGGACCAACTCTTGCAGTCACCAGTGTCCAGTGTCCCACCTCCTACTGCTACTTCCTGGGAGCAGGCTATGGCCTCACTTCCCATGGCCAGAAGCGCCTCTATGAGTCTCCCAGTGGCTACCAACACTGTAGTATCCGAAGGCATTCAAGGCTTCAACCTTATGCCCTACATGATATCTCAAATGATGGCTAACTTCCCTTGGCAGCAGCTCATTAGCCAAGCCATCGCTGAACAACAAGGGAACACTGGAAGGGTCGCCAACAACAGGGTTGAACATACTGTCAATCAACCCTATAAGCCAAACAGCTTGTCTTGCTTCTCACCTGAGATTGCAGACTATGATTTTCCTAACAAGCTGAAGATGCCAGCCCATATAAGAACATACGACGGCACTGATGACCCAGAAGACCACCTCCAGATCTTCTCGGGAGCCGCCAGAATTGAAAAATGGGGTGACCCCGAATGTTGTTTAATGTTCATGCAAACCCTTGTTGGATCTGCACGAATCTGGTTCAACGGTCTAGCAACTGGAAGCATCCGAACCTTCGATGAACTCGGTAAAGGGTTTCTGGCCAACTTCTCACAACAAAGACGTTGTGTCAAGGATGCGACCGTTATCTTCCAGATCAAACAAAAAGATGATGAAAGCTTGAAGAACTTCATTGAAAGATACAAGAAAGAAGGCCTCACTTATGTTGGTGCTGATGAAAAAATGAAGGTTGCAGGGTTCATGAATGCTATCAACTCGAAGTATTTAACTAGGGAGTTCAACAAAAGTCTCCCTAGAACCCTTGAAGAGGCCTTAGAAAGAGCTGAAGCCCACATTCGAGGAGAAGAGGCCGTGGATATCAAGGAACAAAGGAAAAGAGGTTCCAGCTGGAGGAGCAACAGCCCTTCCCGAAAAAGGAGCAATTATGGCACATATGACAAAAGGTCCAGAGGATCTGAGTCACGAAGGTCTGAAAGCAGGAACCCTCCAAGCAGAGACAGGAACGTCAATTTCACAGCCCTCACCAAAACTCCTCAAGAAATTCTAGCTACCGAAGAAGTCAAGCACACCTTTAGACCTCCTCGTCCCTTACCAAGAAGCAAAAGAAACGAGAACTCAAGCCAGTACTGTGAGTTTCACGAAGAGAAGGGACACCACACCAACGACTGCTTCCAACTCAAGAAAAGGATCGAGGAAGCTGTCAAGTCTGGAGAACTGGCCCACCTGGTCAAGGGTGTGAAAGAGAACATGGCAGATGGTAAGAAGAAAGACGTTGCCATGGTCTTCGTTGAAAATGAATCCCCAAGTAAAAGGCAAAGATTGGAAGACTGGGAACGACAAGGCATCTACTTCCCCTACACCAAGGGAGAAAAGCACTGTGATCCACTTGTGCTTGAAGCCTTCACAGGTTCCACCAAAACACAAAAGGCCTACATAGACACTGGAGCTGCAACTGAAATAATGTTCGCCAAGTATTTCAACCTTCTAAGCCTCGAAGAACGCTCCATGCTACGGCCTGCTGAAGCTGCCATAAAAGGTATCGCTGATATACCTATCAAGCCTTTGGGCGAACTAACACTTGATGTAACCTTTTCTGATGGTCAATTACGAAGGACTGAACCACTCACCTTTGTGGTTTTGGACCTGCCATCTAGTTATGACGTTATCATTGGAAGGCCTGGGGTAGTAGTCTTCGATATGACTGTCTCCATTAGCCGAAAGAGTGCAAAGTTCCCAACCAAAGATGGTGTTGGAACCCTCCAACCCTCCACTACAGTTCTAACCATCGACGAGGACCACAACAAACTTGGTCTCAGCATCAACCCAAGGTACCCTGACCAAAGGGTACGAGTCAACACAGCCCTTCCTAGTGACACTCTCACTAGGCTTGAAGGGTTACTAAAAGATAACATGGACGTCTTCGCCTGGAGCCCAAGTGACATGACAGGGATCCCACGAGACATTGCCGAACATGAACTAAGAATCCCTTCCAATGTCAAACCAGTTGTCCAAAAGAAAAGAAGTCTTGCCCCAGAACGAAGCAAAGCTGCATGCCAAGAGGTGGACAAGTTAGTTGAAGCAGGTATCCTTCGAGAGGTGAAATATCAATCATGGGTTGCAAACCCTGTGATGGTTAGAAAACCTGATGATTCTTGGAGGATGTGCATCGACTTCAAAGACCTCAACAAAGCTTGACCCAAGGATTGCTATCCTTTGCCTGAGGTTGATCTGAAAATAGACTCGCTTACAGGCTTCCCCTTCAAGTGTTTTCTGGATGCATACAAAGGCTATCACCAGATACAAATGAAGGAGGAAGACGAAGAAAAAACTGCTTTCCATACTGACAAGGGTATATTCTGTTATAGAAAAATGCCCTTTGGTTTAAAAAATGCAGGTGCAACCTATCAAAGGCTGGTCGACAAGACTTTTTCCCTACAGATTGGCAAGAACATGGAAGCTTACGTTGATGATTTGGTCATCAAAAGCAAAACTGAAGATCAGATGCTTGCTGACATACAAGAGACCTTCAACAAACTCAGAGAAATCAACATGAAGCTAAACCCTGTTAAATGTTCCTTTGGTTTCGAAGAAGGAAAGTTTTTGGGTCACGTTGTAGGGAAGCAAAGCATAAAGGCCAATCCAAGCAAGGTTCGAGCCATCCTCAACATGAAGTCACCTCAAACTAAAAAAGAGGTTGAAAGCTTGAATGGCAAACTTGCTGCCTTGAAGCGTTTTGTCTCGAAGCTAGCTGAAAAATCACTACCATTCTTCAAGACCCTCAAAGGTTGCACCGATAAAAAAGACTTCAGGTGGACGGAAGAAGCAGAGGAAGCCTTCAACAGTATGAAACACCATTTGGCTTCCCTTCCTGCCATTGCAACACCCGAAGCAGGGGAAATGATCTCTGTCTATCTTTCAGTTACTGATGAAGCCTTCAGCGCTGTTCTCACTATAGAAAGAGACAAAGCTCAGGTACCCGTCTATTTCTTCAGTAAAACATTAAAGTTAGCAGAGGTCAAGTACCCTCCTTTGGAAAAATTGGCTTTAGCCTTAGTGCAAACAGCCAGAAGGCTTCGAAGGTACTTTCAAGCACATCCCATACAAGTGGTCACAGACCAACCAATTAAGAATGTGCTTGAAAGACCTGAAACCTCGGGACGACTAGCCAAATGGGCTGTTGAACTAGGTGGACACACAATCACCTACGTCCCTAGAAAAGCAATCAAAGCACAAGTACTTGCTGACTTCATTGCTGAAATTCCAAAGGTGGAACTGGCTGAGGTTAACATAACCATAGACGAACCTACTGACCCTGAAGCCTGGAAGCTGTACACTGATGGAGCTTCCAGTGTTGAAGGGTCAGGGGCTGGCCTTGTGTTAATCAACCCCGAAGGATTAGAATTTACCTATGCCCTTCGTTTGGAATTTCAGACAACGAATAACGAAGCAGAATATGAAGCCTTGATAGCAGGACTCAAGCTTGCAAAAAAGATGATGGTTCATAAGCTTCAAGTGTTCACTGACTCATTACTTGTTTCCAATCAGGTGAATGACAGTTACATTGCTAAAGAACCTAACCTGAAAAGATGATGGTTCATAAGCTTCAAGTGTTCACTGACTCATTACTTGTTTCCAATCAGGTGAATGACAGTTACATTGCTAAAGAACCTAACATGAAAAAGTATAGAGAGAAGGCCAAAGAAATCATGAACACCTTCCAGTGTTGCAAGATCAAACAAGTCCCAAGGTCTCATAACAAGAAAGCTGATGCTCTTAGCAAGCTTGCTTCGTTGAACTTTGCTCATCTTACAAAAAAGGTGCTGGTTGAAGTGATCAAACATCCTTCAATAACTGAAATTGAGGTTCAAGACGTCATTACTGAAAATGAACCAAGTTGGATGACTCCATTTGAAAAGTTCCTACAAAGAGGTGAACTACCCCAAGATCCTGTTGAAGCTGAAAGAATTCGGATCAAGTCTAAGCAATACACAATTCAAGATGACATACTTTATAAAAAGGGTTACTTGGCTCCCTTGCTTCGATGTGTTGGTCCTAAGCAAAGCAGGTACCTGATCAAAGAAGTTCATGAAGGAATATGCGGAGCTCATTGTGGTCCAAGATCAGTGGTGGCAAAACTCATGAACCTTGGTTACTTCTGGCCCACTATGCATCGTGATGCGTCTGAACAATTGAAGAAATGTGAAGCCTGTCAGATCCATGCACCAGTCCCAAAGAGCCCCAAACACGATTTGGTTCCAATCACTTCGGCATGGCCATTCCACAAGTGGGGAATGGATATTGTTGGACCCTTCCCACCTGCCAAAGGAGGGGTCAAGTTCTTGTTGGTTGCTGTTGATTACTTCACAAAATGGCCAGAAGTAAAACCGTTAGGAAAAATATCCGGAAAAAAGATAATTGATTTCGTGTGGGAAAGCATCATTTGTCGATACGGCCTACCCGGGGTGTTGGTCACAGACAACGGCAAACAGTTTGCAGAAAAACCGTTCAGTGCTTGGTGTAAAGAGTATCGGATCACACAAGTCTTCAGCTCTGTGGCATACCCCCAATCCAACGGGCAGGTTGAAAGGATGAACAGGAGTGTGGTTGAAGGGATCAAGGCCAGGCTGGGTCGTCAAGGGGGAAATTGGTTGGAGGAACTGCCAAGTGTTCTTTGGGCAATCCGAACCACCGAAAAAACAAGTAACAAGAAGACACCCTACAGCCTCACCTTTGGATCTGAAGCAGTCATACCTGCTGAGATTGGGGTCACCACACCCAGAACCCTTCATGTCGACATCCAGGCTAATGAGCACGAAACCTCACTCAACCTTGACCTGCTGGAAGAAGCAAGAGACTCGGCAGCGATAAGAGAAGCCAAATACAAGCAAAAAATGGAGTCTTATTACAATGCCAAGGTCAAGCATGAACGCTTCAAGCCAGGAGACTTGGTCCTCAGAAACAATGATGCAAGCAAGAAAGAAAATCAAGGAAAGCTAGGACCAAAATGGGAAGGCCCCTACACCATCCTTGAGTCTCACAAAGGAGGGTCTTACAAGCTTGCCGACATGGAGGGCAAGAAGCTCCCTCGTCACTGGAATGGTAAAAACCTTAAAAGGTTCTTTGTTTAAAATGTAAAACGAGTTGTTCTTTTCAAGAAAGCTATGTAATGCTACTACGTAATGAATGAAAGGATCCATGAATCCTCTTTTGAAAAATTTTGTCTTTCTATCCTATAATCAGGTTGAGTACCTAGCAATAAACTCCATGACAAGGGTCATGTAAGGGGTTGAGCTCCCAGGCCATTTCGCTCAATAGGTTCGAGGGTTGAACGGACCTATATAAGGGGTGAGTTCCTAAATCAATACGACTCCATGAGATAAACAAAAATAGTTTTACAAGTCTCATCGACAGGCTTGAACAACCTACACCAATCGTTCCTTAAGTTTAAAAAACAAACTTACGAAAATGACAAACACTTATATAAGTGTAAATAGGATAGCTGGTGACATGTTTGCCTAGACTACCTTAAGGATGAATGACTGCAGCGTTCAACCTTTGAAGGTGCTATCGGATAAACATTCCCAAACAATAACAAAGACAAACAAACACATTGCAAAAACAAAATAAGAACGAACAACCATGAAACTTAAGCAAATAACCATAAAAACCTACCATTAACAGGCTTTATACAAAAGCCAAGCAAAGTCATAAATTGTTCAAAGGGTCTCAGCCCACAACCACCAACGAACCACTACGGGTTCAGACAAAAGATAAAAGTGTTTAGGACACAACGAAAGTAGTTAATTGTTTTACAAACCACAGATGCTAAGAAAGCTACGAATAAAGGGTTCAGGCGTCGTTACCAGAACCTGAAGGCTTGGAGGCTTCCTCCTCATTCCTAGCCTTGACCACCTTAGCTTTCTTCGCTTTCTTTCCCTTCTTGGGCAGCTTCTCAACCAAACCAGCCTCGGAGGCTTCAACACTGGCATCCTTGGAAAGTGTATCAGTCATATCCAAGGTCTCCTCACTATCACCCGAATGAGCTCTCTTCTTGGAAACAGCCTGAAGCACCTTAGCAGAAACGGCTTCGTTCAATCCAGCAGGCTTTAACTCCTTCAGCTCCTGTAAAGGTTTCCCATAAAGGGAAGAAACTTGGGACACATAGGGATAACTGGAGTGTTCCATTTTGAGCACAGTCTCCTTGAAAACATCCAAGGAGTTGGGTTGATAAAGAGGAGATTCTTCAAGGACTTCACCAGAACTGCAAGCTTTGAACCCTGCTACGAAACCGGCATGCTTACCATGGGTCAACAGCTTGGTATACACCTCTCCAAGGGCTGAATTGAACTCCGCAGAATGAAGGAGATAGGTAACAACTTGCTGAAAACCTTCTTCAATCAACCATTTGTTGTCACCTTGAGCAGCAGCAAGAGAGATCTCCAGTTCCTTCTTTTGACTCTCAAAAGCTTTTCTCTCTGACTCCAAGGCTAGTTGATCTGCTTCCACCTTCAATCTGGCAGCTTCATGCCTTGCCATCTCAGCCTCATGCCCCTTCTTCAGCTCATCTATAAGGGCAATCAGGGTGACCTCCTTGTCAGCATACTCCTTAGCATCCTTTTTCATGTCGGCAATAGACTTCTTCATCTCTTTCTTCTTCTTAGCAAACTCACTGTACTCACCCATGACCTTCCTAAACCTGTTAATCCCCTCTGGTAGCATAGCCGCCAGATTACAGGTTCCCACCATCATCTTTGCTAGAAGAGCATCATCATCCAAACCCTCGAGACAAGCCTTAGCACCAGGAGTAGCAAAGTGTGCTAAGACTTCCTCACAAACAGCAGAAGACTTGAAACTGTCAGTTGCCTTCACATTCCACCCAGGCACATAAACATCCCCTTCATCAAAACTTCCAGACACATCTGGTTCCCTCACTACCTTAACCCTTTTTCCCTTACTCTTCTTCACCACCACATCCACCACAGTATCATCCACCGTCTGATCCTTCTCATCCTCAGAATCCTCAATGTCATCACTAACAGTTACTGCCTCAGAAGGATCAGCAGATTTAGCAGCTTTCAGCAAACGTCTGCTTGACCTCCTCGTTGAAGCCTTCGAGGAACTGGCTTTAGCAAACCCCTTGACATTGGGCACGGCAACATAGTTGGTCCCATCATACCGACCCTTCTCATACTTGGTTAAAGCATCTTCCCCATCTGCTGCTTCAGCATCAGTAAACGCAACACCAGAAGCATCATCAGCTTTAATAAAATCCAGAGCAGACATGACTGCAAAATAAACAAAGTATAAGAACCAAGCAAAAGGAAAACAATGAAACCAATAATGAGCAAAAACTCATACCCCGATCACCCTTCATTATAACAGGATCTCTACCAGGCTTGTCCCAGCGAGTGCTAACCCCAGATAATACTAAAAATGGTTCAGCAAAAGGACGAAGCCTTGAAGGACAGGCCCTAAGAGCAGTTAAAAAGCTATGATCAAGTTCAGATTCTGAGGGTTCTGCCTCATTCAGAACAGCCTCAGGAGACCTCCAAACAGGCTTAAAAGGGAAAATCGAATCAGAAACCCAGAAAAACTTGGTCTTCCATTGACCAACAGTAGTAACATGAGAAGAAAGGAGGTTGGTCTCCACTGATGAACCCTCGAAGGTGAACCAGTCACCATTCTTAGCAAGACGAAAAAATCGCCTAAACATCAGCAAGGTAGGATCATAACCTAGGGCTCTGCACAGACATTCAAAATGCAACACACGGCCAACGCCATGTGGATGGATTTGACCAAGAGACACTCTATAATACTCAAGTACATTTAAGAGAAAAACAGAGAAGGGATGACGTAGGTTTGCAAACTCAAAGTGACGACAATACAAAGCCATAGAACCAGACGGACAATCAGAAACAGCAAGTTTCTTGGCTGGAGCAACAGGATTAAAAGAAACATCTATTTCCCATTCAGAACAGAACGATTCAACCTCTTTCTGAGAAAGGGTTGAAAACGTAATGGCCATATCCTTCTTAGCACCCATTGTGCCTATGAAGGATGATCAGTGTACTAGACAAGTAAAAAGAGAACTAACCTGGTAATCGAAAAATGAAGAAACCCTAACGGTGGAAGAGATGATTGTGAAGAAGAAAGTAAAAAGTAAGAAAGGATTAAATGAAAATGAAAAGTAAAAGGGGTTAAAAAGAAAAAAGAAACGGTTATATTATTTAAATATAACTGTCATTATGACATGCAATAATACAGCCCTGGACAGACTGCCACCTGTCACGTCAGGGTCAAATCAAAGTTAAACACTGAAGATTAACCGCCCAAATCACAGCGAACCCTCGAACCCTTCAAGCAAGGAACGAATAACAAAAACAGTCAGAAGCTTTCAAGATAACCCGTAAAAACCTTCTGACTTGGGGGGCTGATGACGTGGGTAGCCTAAAGGAAAAACGAATAACTAATATTATGGAACAAACGCTTGAAAGGTTGGAGCCTACAAGGGTTCTACAACCGGTGGTGACACAAAGTCAAAAAATGACTTGTCACGTCGTCCCTTTCATCGAGTCAAACAAACAGGACTGATGGAGTAACATCAGCCCATGGACCGCAGGTCAATAGCACTCTCTTACCTTTTGTGGCATGTCCTTTTGTTGCAATCAGGATCAAGGTTTATGCTTTCCTCTTTGAGTAGATTCTTTCTCTATAAAAGAAAGACTCAGATCAGATTTACAACACACTCAATCTATCACTCACTCCTCACTCAAGAATTATTCTCTTGGTCCCTCACGTGTGGAGAATAACTCTCTTCACTCAGGTTCCAAGATCTTCTACTTCTGATCTCGAGTTCATCTCAGATCAGGAACAAAAAGCATACATAATAAATAATCCAAGCCTTGAACCTCCTTCTACGTTTGCAACGTAGAAGGACACCACGACCTGCGTTTGGCAGATCGAATCCCTTGAACCTTTGAACCTCCCTTGTGACTCAGGACCATTGTTAGGCAGATATTTGTTGTAGCAACAGTGCTATATGCCTTTCTTCGACATGGTTTAATCGTGTTTTGGTTTTGTTGTACACGTGGCATTTCCCGGGTGGTTTCCTACACGTTTTAAGCAATAAAATCTATTTTACCAAAACCCAACCAATTACTAGAATTTGGGTTAATTTTAGTGACTGACCTGACCAGTAAAATTCATTTGACATGTAATGATACCGATAATCGAAATTTTGGAACCATTATTGGTGGATATACTGAACAACGGTACCGTCAAATAATCTATGAAAGTTTCAAGTGACAAATCAAAAACAAAAACAAAATATTTAGTTGAGTTCAAGTTGCACACATGCTTATAAATGAAAAGCCGAATTGATCATATGATTAAAACATATTTTTCTTGATTACTGTTATTATTTACTATAAACAATTTGATCGTCATGGCACATTTCAGGTGGGATTTGATCGCAGGTAGGATTCCTGGCAGGAAACCCGAAGAAATAGAGAGGTTTTGGTTGATGAGACATAGTGAAGTATTTAGTGATTTGAGGGCTCAAACCAAATCTTAATGTTATGTACTTTGTAGGTACTTGATGCAAAAAGTTTATGTAATTATAGGTTAATATGTTACTAGATTATATCCCGGAAGTTTTTAGCGATAGATAAATTTAATATGAAGTGATAAAGTATGTGTTATGATGTAACATAGATATTAATGTAATAGGGAAGAGATAACGTATAAAGCCCCCTTAACGTAAGAAACGTAAGAAACAATTTCAGCCATTAAATTAAGGATGTAGATTAAAAACCCTAACCATACCTGGGTTAAAAACTAACCATGCGTAAAATAGGAAAAAACCTTCTAACCGTCTAACTTTTTTTTTCAAATCGTAACAAAATAACTAATTTGAACCCTGATTTTTTATCTTTTTCAGATCGATTCATGTTCAGAATGATTGCACAATTCAAAAAAAAAAATCGATTACAAAATGAACGATCAGTATTTGAATCTAAAAAAAATAAAAAACAGAGGATTTAAACTAATCATATGAACAATTATGAATTGTAATAGTTGTCGAATACTCTGGATTTTGTTTCATTAATGATGATTAAAACATAAAAATTAGGTTAAAAAAAGTTGCAGATGAAAAAGATGAAGTTGGTGAAAAACAGACGCACTCATAAAAATTTCAGACGCGCTCATCAAAAAAAGTTCCAGAGGAAGAAGATGAAGTTGGTGAAAAACAGACGCACTCATAAAATTTTCAGACGCACTAAGTAAAAATTTTCAGACGCACTTATCAAAATTTCAGACGCACTCATTGAAAGTTTAAAAGCACTCATTGCAAATTTTAGACGCACTCACTAAAAAGTTTGGAAGCACTCACTGAAAATTTAGAAGCACTCATTAAAAAGTTTGGAAGCACTCATTAAGAAGTTTGGAAGCACTCATTGAAAATTCAAAAGCACTCATTAAAAAGTTTGGAAGCACTCATTGAAAATTTAGAAGCACTCATTAAAAAGTTTGGAAGCACTTATTGAAAATTTGAATGCACTCATTAAAAAGTTTGGACACACTCATTGAAATTTTAGACGCACTTATAAATAACAAACGCACCTTATATAAATGCTTTACCCACTCTTCTGAATTTTTATTCACATCTTCGTTTATGATGTTCAGTACTTCATCATACAGATCACTGGCTTTATTAGTTTGGAGGTTGTATATTTCTAAGGATAACTCTTCAAGAAGCCTCTCCATTGAGAATTTCACATGTCCTTTTGCTTGTCCATAGTCGAGAAGATGCTGACAAGGCTAACTTCATCAATTTTTTTTATATAACATGCATTTCTTTCTATTAATTATTGAAACCAACATGCGTTTCAACTTTCAACTATGGAAAACAAGATGCGTTTCAAGTTTCAAGATCTGGTGCAACTTCATGATCAGCCCCCACTTGTTTGCTTCTGGATTTCATTTGTTGGTCCTAAAATCTGACCCACAACACCTTTTGTACTTCAATCATAAGTAAACCGGCTGCATCAGTTGTCTCTCATCCTTCACCGTATTCCCTCTCCCTCACTCTTGTCACAACGAAAGCCGGCCACCACCAAGCTCGGGTGGTGGCGGCGCTGGTGTATAGTCCCGAAAAATCAACAGAAGCGGCAGAAGTGGGTTTTGGTTTTGTGGTTGTTTCAAGTGTTGCTGGTGCATGTTGGTGTCGGGTGAGATTTGAAGGAGGCAATTGAACTTGCTTTTGTTTGAAAGTGACAAACAAACAAAGGATTATACATCGGCGGTAGGTGGTGGTGGTGGTGGTGGTCAGATCTTGATCGGTTTGTTTTAAAATGAGGATGGGTTAGGTTTACTTTAGAACAGGGAAGAGGAAAATAGGTTTAACTGTGGTTAGGTTAAATTGACAAGTGTCAATCTCTGGTGGCTTCTTATGCTTCTTATTTTAAGGGGCTTTATACCATATACTTTCTCAATGTAATATAATATGAGAAAACAACAATTTTAAATAAGTGAATAAGAGTGAAAATGCATATTAAAAAGAAGATATATATATATATATATATAACAACTATTGCAGGGCGTTGATTGATGCGGTGGTTTTGAATGTTTGACTTTTTTTTTTTTGAAAATTGGTGGTTTTATTAACCTTTATGTTCTTGATGAAAATATGATTAGTGACTTGCCTAGACATGATTAATGAATTACCTGAACACATTGTGATTTTTTCCTGTATGAACAAAAACTCACAAAAGAAGTCATTTTTTTTTTCATTTTTTGTATAGCACTATGATACTTGTTAGATAGATAATAAAACGTTCGTTAATTTGGTGTATTTTTTTTTAAATATTATATATAAAAGTTATTAACGTTTTAAATTACATAAGAGAGAAAAACACTTTTGGATGAAAATAAAGATGAGATGCCACGTGACACAATCAAAGGAGGATGATGACCTCTTTAAGTGTCATGTAGGATTTAGTGTTTTGGTTTATTAATACATTGATATATAGATGAAGTATAATATCCCATATTAACATGATGAAAACACACAATTTTAGCTTTTAATCTTGTAACGTGAGGGTACATGAGTTAATACGGTTTTTATTTGGTTCTAGTATTTTATAGGTTATAGAGAAAAGGAGTTAAAATTGGCAATCTATACTAATATGGTCCAATTTTAAGGTAGTTTTTAGGCATTTCTAAACAGTTTTTTAGAGGTTTTCCGAGTGTAGTTACTAGAGAAGGGTAAGATGTCGATAATACATTGATACAGTGCATTAACCGCTCTCTCCATTCGCTAGCCAACAACGCTATAACATCAACCACCATGTACACATTCATTACGATACATGCACTTAAGATCCTCTCATTTAAACATTTACTATCAAGTTGGAGTTGTGTCACATTTACACCCTCATGACGAGCTAAGGCTCTAAATTAAGAGTAGGGAAATAATTAAAGAATATATATTCAATATTACTAGTAGGGTGTTCGCGTGATTCGGCAAAGAACAATTTCTACGGGTATGCATGGTTTGGTTTAATTCAGTTACTAGGCTCAACCGAAACCAAAGTCATCGGCTAATCGATCTTATTAACCAATTAGTTATTTGGTTTGATTTAATTGATTAGATTGTCAGTTTTTAGTTTGGTTAAGTTAATTTTGATTAATAACCAAACTGAACTTCAGCTATATTTTTTGCTTAGAAATACATGAAATTGAGGTATAAAAGCTAAAAAATATATGAATTTATAATGGTTCAGTTTTGATTCGGTTAATTTCTAGTTTACTAAGGGTACAAAAAAACCAATAACCGGTTATAAGTTAAATCGGTTTTCTGGTTAATTCAATTTTCAATTTATTTCGGTTTGGTTTCGTTTGTTTTTATTTTATTTTTTTTAACGGCAAATTTCTACTCCTTGTGGGACTTGAACCCATGACCTCTTCCTTAAGTGTTCCTGGAAGCATTGCTTCTACCATTGGACCACCAATGGTATGAAAACATGAATTAAATCATTTGATTAATGGCATATCAATTGCCTTTTCGTTTCAACTTTTGCATAACCGACGACTTGAATGAAATTGATGATTAATTCAATTATGATATGTTTATAACTAAAAGCTTTTGTAATTTTATCACACACACCTACATTCATCGTTTCACCATGACGAGTAGCTACATCGTTGGGCACTTAAATTTTCCTTCCGATTCGACATGCGTCGCCAATGCCGCCGGAGCTTTGGCTGTAGCCACTGGAATTGTGAGCCGGTACTCGTCGCTGCACCACAATACAATACAATACACCGCCACTGTGGTATTTCACCAGAACCACTCTACCAAAAACTCTTGTCTTACCAAGTTACCATCGCCGTTGTCGCAGTATAGTAGCACAACCCATATGTTTTGCTCCACTCCCTTCAGTTATTTAAGGTAATGATACCGAAGCGGTGAAGCCATTCACCATATTTGTTCCATACATTCATACACTCGTTCATAAAGCAATTTGTTTATGTTATCATGTTTTTTCATGTTTTCCCTAAGTATTCATCTTTGTTCACTTGTTATACTTCACATGTAAAACCATCTTTGTGTATATCTACATGGAAAGTTAATAATAATAATAATAATAATAATAATAATAATAATAATAATAATAATAATAATAATAATAATAATAATAATAATAATAATAATAATACTTGTTAGATTAATTTAGTAATGGCCTTTGTTATTTTCTTTCGCAGCATATATCAAAGTTGAGACTTTCGAAGAGGTTTCGTATATTTTTTGCACATGCTGTTGATTAAACTTCAAGTTATTAAGTTTAGCATGGTGCCAACATTTAAAAATAATATTGTCCAATTGAGATTCTTCAATTAGTGAAGAAGTAAAAAAACAGTAATTTTTAGTTTTTTTTTTATAAATTTTATATTTTTTAGTTACGGTTATAACTAGCATTTTCTTTATGTTTGCTAACATAATAAGTTATTTTAAAGTTGTTTTCTTGAGCTTTGGGGCTGAGGTTCTCTACTTGACTTGTGTTCAGAAACTATAAGATCCCGTGTACATAAAAGGTATTAAAATCCTGATTCTAATTATTAGAGTCACCGCTATGGAATGGTTTCGAAGCTCAAAGGCTTGAGCATGGAGTATTGGTTCTTAATCTCCGTCTTAATTTTTCAAACAACCCTCATAACTTTAATAAAATTTTAAGTAGGACCTTAATGTTCATAAACCTCTGAATTACTATTATTACTATTTATATTTCTTTAATTATTTAATCACAACATGCAGGAAAGTTATTGTTCAAATCCTCTTCTCTATTAATAGTATGCAATGTAATGTAATGTATTTAGTGTTTATTTTTTATATAACACATTCGATTAATTTGTCATTAAGATTTGATATTTTTACTAGGTGATGAACCGCCTAAAATCCGACACAATAATATGATATTTATTATTTTAGTGTTCTCAAATTTTCATATATGACATCAATATTGCAAAAACCATTAGTTACGTAACCGACAACCCAATTAAGACAAATACAAAATAGGTAAAGTCATTGTTCATTTTACCGCTATTTTTATAGTGTATGTATATTTTCTAAAAAAATTTGAAAACACTTTTTATATAATACGGAAAAATGTGAACTTTTAAAAAATAGTAAACATTTATTTTCATGTGTGCAGAGAAATCATGAAAAACTGAATTCGTAAATGTGATGTAAATTAAAATGCTTAGTTTAATATCTAATTAAATTATTATATTTTTCATCATATTAATATGTAGTTGAAGACTTTCAAAGTGTAGTTATCAATAATGTGGAGAATTTCATCTCAATTTTTTGAAGCTTGTACATTGATGCGTGAATGACTTATACAATAGAATCCATACCTCGATCCTGAATAAAATTTACATCGAAACGTTGACAAAACAAGCACATTGCAATTTGAATTTTTTTAAACATAATATTTTAAAAAATATAGACGGTAAACAAAAAATAAAGAAAGTGTTGTGGGCGTGACACGTGCTAATGTGCTATCGTGTTGTTGGTTCAAAAATGAAATTAAAGAAATATATGAGTAGAGATGAGTGGGTAAAAGTGTAAGTACTCTTCAAATAGCCATAAGTTACATAGATGATGGTGCAAAAAGACAAATTTGCCCCATAAGTAACAAGAACGGGTATTGCACTGCAAATTGTCGTCCCGCAGCAACGCGCGGGTTTCCCACTAGTCTATATTAAACCATCAAATTTCAAATTCATTTTAATTCTTATAGGACTTGTTAGTTGGATAATTTCTTTGTCATGGATGGGCTATTTATATTAAACCATCAAACTTAAATGTTAAGATGTTTGATAAATTTTCCATAAACTGAATTCATGAATTTCCCAATAATATTGGAAATGGTCGACAACATCAAAAACTAACAATAATAAAACATGTGATATGAATGTACTAAGAAACGTACAATCGATTTTGTGCTTCATATCTTCTTCGTGTTCCTTTTTTTGTTGTATGTGATATGTGTTGTAACAAAGAAACAAACTCTAAAAAGAGAAGATTGCAATGGGTGCCAAATTTGGAGAACACTTGTTTGGTTGTGTGTGTGATAAGTGTTTGTTAGTTTGAGTGGTGAAAAAATGGTTTAAATGGATTATATGTATAGTATATTTAATATGTTTCGTTACCTGTGAATCGTGCAATCAATATCTAAAGGGGGTGGCATCAGGGTACACGCGTCAGGTATGTACCCGCAAGCCTTACCTGTAACGGCATCCCCTCCTCCCTTATAATTCAAGAAAGGAGAATAAAAAAGTAACTTTACTTAAAATTTAAGAGATTAAGTAATTACAAGTGTTAAAACACATTGTATAATACTTTAAAGCTAAACCAAATGTGTTCTTTTAGGTTGTCCCACAATAAATGTTACATAGGTAATCTTATTGATTCTTACGTCGTAGTTGAAACAAATATTAGTAGAGCAAACCAATATAAATAGATAAGCTTCATTGTTCTAGAAAATTGAACCTTCTAATCCATGCATTTCATGTAGAAATTTATCCTTTTAGTGCAATAATTGGAATATTTGACCGAGGTTTGAAGTTCGCTGAAAAATCTTAGTTTGAAATTGGTTTGGTTTGGTTTTAGTTATGGTTATGGCTCGAAACCATACTGAACGGCCTTGCGCATAACTCTGAAATCACCAACCTAAGTTTTTTGTTCCCATCCAGATCGCGTGGCCGCACCCCACTAATGTGTTTATATAACCAACTTGCTTATGCAATATTGGGTGTACCCAGTGGCGGATCCAGGATTTTTAATTTTCCAGTGGGTTCACTATTTTAGATGGTCCAATTTCATAGGATCGGACATATAAGATTTCGGGCCCGTACGACGGTTCGGGTCAGGTATAAACTTATGGTTCAACACATAAAACAATATGATACAATAATAAAAACATCTTCATTAGAAATTAAAAAAACACATAATAAATTACGATAGTCTTTGCAAATTAAAAAAAAAACTTGTAGTTGTTCTCTACGAGATTTCATCTCTTTGATTTGGGTTGACAAGGACATCTAAACAAATATGCCCGTCTAAATTTCATCTCTTTTATTTGGGTGATATTCTGAAATTGGTTTTCTTTCGGAAGGATCCCATGGAAGATCACTTAAATCTATTTTTGAAACTTTACTCATTGAAAATGATGATTCAAGGTTTGATGGTTCTTTTTGGAAAAAAAAAGAGTTAATTCTTTTCATACCTATATATCACATTCAACATTCAACAAATTACAAATTAACATCACTAATTGTCTAATTCGAATTCACTTTTCGTATAATATTCAAGTAGAACAAATTAACAATTTCACATATTTAATCAAGTTCAACAAATGAATCTAAACTTTTAACCTAATTGTAACATAAAAAAAATGAAAACAAAAAACACTAATTGAAAACCTTTAAAGTTATAAACCTTAAACAATTAAAATCCCATTAATTGAAAGCCACAAAATTAATCTTAAACTTTTAACAATTAAAAACAGTAATTTAAAACCACCAACTGTAACATGAAAAAAAAAACCTAACCTAATTTATTTGTAGTAGGTGGGCAAGAGGATTGGGGAACGATTGATTATTGAATGAACTAGTGGGTTTCAAAGGCGCGCGTTGTTCTTTGGTCGACTCTAAACCACATACATCTTCGACTTATAGCATCATCTCCACGATTCCAATTCAGCAGCAACCGCAAACCCGTGGGCGGATGATCAAACTCGATCCACAATCCAATGGGCCACCATGTTTGAGCTAGAGGATAGTACACACATGGCGATACATGCATCAAGTGTAAACGAAATTCTCAAGAAGCCAAAATCTAAGCAAAAACAATAAACAACATTCACTGACAAACCAACTCAGAGAAGGTGAAATAACTCAAAAGGCACCAAAAATAATTGTATCATTTGGATGCAATTGAAATTCAAGAAGCAGAAACAGATCAGAACAAAGAGAGCTGCCTAGTTAAAACATACTTGGTAGATTAAAATGGACTTGTCTCAATACATTATGTAAACACTTGTTGCTTACTTGCAGCTCATGCAGCTTGACAGTATCAAAAAGTCAAATTAATCTTAACACGCCTAAGCACACAATGTCATGTTGGTTATCTTCCCGAGTTTGAGTAGAATAAACCATGTCATTGTTGATGGATAGAGATAATAGTTATTATAATCTAGAAAAAGGAAAAAGAATGCCACTAACCAATATATAGCAGCATATGAGTTACATAAGAATAAGTCATATCAGCAGCAGCTAATTCAAACGGTGCATCTTTTCCTACAAATATGAATGTTCATGGGTTTAAATATCAATCAATAATCACACACCATATCAGTTAACATCAGCTAAAGTCTCATCAGGTGAGTACCCCTATCAATCAGACTCACCACGGGGTTATCTTTTCAAAATATTCAGCATAGTCTTCCTAGAAAACATGGAAATACCAGCCTGTGCAGAGCAACGACTAAGGTCGGTTGACAGCAACATCCAAAAGTAAATGCCAGCAGCTGCAAAACATGGGGAAAAATGCTAATAGTGCCAAACGGCAATTAAGTAAACTAACACGGGTATATGAGGTTCAAGGAATGCATGATTAAAAAACTTGCTAACAAACTATGAAACCAGCGGCACAACTCGTAATGAGGGAATTCAACTTTACAGATTATGAAACCAAATGGAGCTATTACCTGTTCTTACCATTCACCAACCATGACCCACATAGTATACCAATCGAGCACTTATTTCAGCAAAATCCTACAGCTAAAAAAACAATTTTAACTTATTAAGCACACATGAATAATAGATATTTAGGGGCGAAATAATATTTCAACTAAAAGAATCTAAACACACCTTTAAAAAACAACAGAATTAAAGCAAACAAATGACAACATTTCATATAGCCGGAGATTAGTATTTACTAAAATAAAGAAAAAACAACATAAAGTGTAGTAATGAACCGTACAATACCCAATGAGCAAAGGAGGAACCATAGTTCGTTTTTGTGACAAAACCACCGGTCATCGGCGATGCCAGGTTCATTGGAAAGCGACTGCCAAATACATAAATGGAACATTAAAGATTAGTAATTTGTAACTTACATTAATCGGAAACAAACTACAACATGGGTTGTAAACTATCATGACTACAGGACCATCAAAACATTCCAAACCATGAAATCATACAATCAAAGAGGTTAGAATGTGTAAAGCTCCTAACCTATTGGAAACTAAATCTGCTACTGTACACAAATAACAATCTAATACGAAATCTCATAGTTATACAATACAAAACCTATGCATTTACACACCAACCGTCGAAGAACCATAAACATGTAAGCCAATTAACATAAAAATTAATTGCACAATTAGTTTATTTGGTATTACATTTTTGATACATGTTCATTGAAAACTATACAATCGATCTCAAGTTATGCATAAACATAGCACAGTTTGGCGTAACATGGTTAGTCATGTATAACTTTGGACCGGCCATGTTACTTTATGCATGGTGTAGTTTCCAAAAAAACATCAGAGTCGTAATATGAACGTAATTCTTAACATAAAAACAATGCAGAAAATCGAAATCACAACAGTTTCAGATCCTACGTTCATAATAATAATAATAATAATAATAATAATAATAATAATAATAATATCATTAATAATAACATCAAATCACTCGTAGCTTGCCTTTCTTCACTAACTCGAGAGCGGCTTCATTCGCTACAGCGTCGTCTCTAATTGGGATCTGCGCAGCCTGTTGAATTCATCAAACCATAATCTCATCAACAACAGTTTAAATAACCCAATTTAAAAGGCAGTAAATTCAAGATTCAGTTGCTTTAAAGAACCGAAAGCACGATATAAAAACTACATACCATTCCTCCCATGGAGCGCACGCCGCGCCTATGGCAGGTCCTGGTGAGAAGATCAGAGTAGCTTCTCATGAAGTGTTGGCCCATACCAACCAGGACACGGTCTGGTAACAGGCGGTCAGGGTGCGCCTGGAACGTCTTGACATAGCTGAATATGTAGCCCCATCTTCCACAGTTCAAACCAACTGAATGGTCTCTTAACTCATACAAAATCTCGTCCATTTGAAACACTGTCGGCTTGAGTTGTTAATGGTTACCTATGCAAGAAAAAATGACTAAACAACCTGCACACCCAAGAAAACATTAACATACATAACAATAACCATTTTTCCCCAGCCTTCTCAAAATGACTTAAGCATTTCAAAAAATACCAGGTGTCCTAAACTGTATCCCCAACCCTGCAAATGGAATCAGATGGAAAATGGAAGGTTAGAAACAAAACTTAGTGTTTTCAATAAAAAGCTATCTGGATAAACAAAACCTACTGGCATGTAGTTTCGGTTGAGAAACATCTGAAGGGCGTCATGTAAAGAAACAAAAGCCAAAAATCAATACAAACGTAATAAGTCAAAGAATCAAAACCTACCCCATGATTTGGCGTAAGGGGCCAGACACCATGCTGCTTCCTTGACCGCGAGGGCCAATGGCCCATTAGGAATAGTAAGTTGCATAGCTCGATACAAGCCCGTCAACACCTTGGCACCATGACTCGTCATTCGAGCCAGCAAATGGAACTATCATAATCTGAAATTATAAATCAACATCTAAATTGGCATGAAATCTAAATACTTGCCACCGTTCTTACCTAATGTGGTCCTCAATCTTTAGAAATAAATGAAAATGGTTTGGCTTTGATTTTAAAGTAAACTGAACTCAATAACTAAAACCAGTCCAAACATTTTCAAAAACTAAAACCAGTACAAACATAACGAAAATTTAGCTACATTCATAGCTACATAGGATTTAAAAAAAGCAAATTCGAACCCGTTCCCTGCACATACACATCAATATTTTCTTAGACAATCAAGGGAAATCAATGCATTCCTAAATCCTAAAGAACCATATTGACACTAAAAAAGATAAAACTAAATAAATAAATAAAAATGACCTTAATAAGAACATCCTGTGTCGTTCTTTCAACGAAACATGATCAACATCCTCAGTAAAATCCTCAACACATTCACCACCTTCTTTATTAACTACATCATCAACTGAAGATCTACACTCAAAAACATCAAAATAGTTATTATTATTATTATTATTAATCAATTCGTACACCAAAAACACCAACAAAAACTTACAGAGCCTTAGCGCGGTGGTGGTGTGGCCATCTAAGAAAAGAGAGACAGCGAGGGGAGAGGGTTTGTAAGGATTGAGAGAGGGGTTTTATTTGTGCCTAGGAGATGAACACGTGGTCAAGAACAAAGACACTCATACAGCCTAAAAAAAATACATAAAAAGGGTGCCGGTTTTAGGAGTCGAACCTAAGCACATCACGAACAACAACAACAACAGTCACACCATCTAAACCATAACGTCTTTTGTTAATATATTCGAACTTATACATATTAATAACCTTTTCAAATGCTAAAAAATCACTATTCATGGAAGCTAAATTAATATATAGGATAATGAGGGTTGGGTGGGGCACAACTTTTATTTAGGTTAGAATTAAATCTAGGGGTGTTCATTGTTTCAGTTTATGATTTATTTGGTTTATTCGATTCGCTTTATTCAGTTTTCAAAATTTTGTACCCCAAACCAAACCAAATTAGGAATATGAAAACCAAACCAAATTCAACCAAATCGAATTCGGTTTGGTTTCGGTTTAAAACCAAACAAACCAATTTCAACCAATATGAAACGAAGTTTTTTTCTTTAACTTATCTACATATGTGTTCCGAAATCCGAAAAGAAAGTTAGCAATTAATATAAACCAAAAAATCAAATCACGCAAACACAAACATAAAAAAAAATTAGAAATAGTAAATAAGTCTTTGCCAATTCCACAAAATATAAATAAATTAAATCTTTCTCCAACTCTAGTGAACTTGCATACGAAAAATAAAGAGATATTAACACTAAACATATTTTGGGTTGAGCTTCCCTTTAATATTTTGGGCTTATATATAAAATATGGGTTATTAAATATTATTATTTTTATTTAATAATTAATTATTTTACTGGTTTATTCGGTTATCCAAATAAAAAAAATGTAGAACCAAAAACCAAACACATTGTTCGGATTGGTTTTTTCGATTACGATTACGGTTCAGTTTTCGGTTTTTATTTGGTTTTCGGTTTTTCTGAACACCCCTAATTAAATCCCATTAAACCCCAAATTTGTAGTTGGGCCTGTTAAATAGAAATTAAAACAAAAACTCGCTAACAACAAGTATGGAACTCGTGACCTTTGATTTAAAAGGTGAAAGTCTTAAACATGGAACTACTCACAAGGTATGTCTATGGGCTCATGCCAATTATTCTTATGGGTTCATGACTCATTATATATATATATATATATATATATAGGGGAAAGTTAATTTGAGAACACCTATATTTCGTGCGAACCGTGAGAACGGCATCTAAAACCATTCAAATTCAAAATTTCTTTTTACATTTATCTTTATTACTAAAATACAATCCCAAAAACACAATTTACGCGTAAAAATTCAAACGTATACGAAAAAAATTTGTTTTTACACATGTGTAAATTTACTGTTTTATACATGTGTAAACTGTTTCATTTACACATGTGTAAAAAGTTAATTTGAAAGTGTTTTTGCAAGAAAAGATGAATTATTTGTAAAGAACATTCATTTATTAATGTTGTATTTTGATTATAATGAGGTTTGTATGAAAAAAAATTTGATTTTGATTGATTTTTTTACTTGTTCTCACGGTTCTCACAATATTTAGCGTTCTCAAGATAACCCTCCCCTATATATATATATATATATATATATATATATATATTTATATGTTAAAAATCGAAAACCGAGTGAGTTCGCATGAACCCATCACCTCCTTCTTAAATCCGCCCCTGGGTGTACCCTAGGCTTGATTGTTGTATCCATTAATGCTTTGTTTTTTTTATTTATTTTTTTTAACTTTAGCGCCTATGCTCTTTATTTTTCACAAAATTTCTCACAAACCATTTTTTCATATCTCAACACTTTTTAACTTTGATCCCCCATTATTTTCAAATATTTTTTTAATTGCTTCAAATTTTACACTGCAACGTGCGTGTGCGACTTCAACGTTTTTACGTTTACTTTCCTATTTAATGGTCTCCCTCGCAACACGCAAATCTTAGATCGACTTTGTTATTAGTATCTATGTTTTACGTCTCGATCTAGTTTTTGCGTATTAACACGCTGCAACGGGTGTACATGGTTTAACATTTTTATGTGTGCATTTCGTTCGATTTTCTTTTTTTATTTCTTTTGTTTTACAAGGCTTTTCGGGGTTGGTGGTAGCTGACGATGATGTGACATTTGTACTACTTAGAACGGTTTATGCCCCTACCCCAACGCGGGGCTTCTTACTAGCTTAATAAAAAACTTTGACCCGATAAAAGAAGTCATCAATTTGTACTTTAAATTTGATCTTCTCGTACAAATTTTGTCTTGATATAGAGGAATTTAAATATTGTAAAATTGGAATTTAATAATTTCAACTTTCATATATTAGCCGATGAAGTCTTAACTTTTAACTTATTTTCCGTCAACGATCTCATGTTTGAGTTGAAACAAACTAGAGTTAATTACATAGGTGGTCCCTTGAAGGGTTAGAAAAATTTAACACAAGTTAGTGTTAGACCACAACCTTGTTACAAAACCAAAATCATATATACAAAACTTGCAAACTTTTGTGGTGTGGGATTGATGCAAGTGAGTTTAGGTTTTCAATCACATGTTTTGTAGTCCTGAATGGGAACAATATTTTTATTCCTTACAATTTTTCCTCCTATTCATATCTATGTCTTAATCATATTTTCAGAAGCTCCAAAATCCTGTAGTTATCCTATCGTCATCAATTTTTTGAAGGTCAACAAAGTCTGGCCAGCCAGATATATCTATAGGTAAGTGCCATCCACCATCGCGATCGCATACAACATTGATGAAGTAGCCTGTCTCCAATTCTAGGAGAAATTCACCATCCAAATTCCCGCAGTGGTAAAACCCCTGACTCACACGTAATATATTATTACAAACAAGACTTCAGCCGATGCGAATACCCCTTAGCTTCGCAACTTTGGTTCAATAAAAAATGTTTCAAAATATATTATTACTAGATTGCCCTCCGGGTGCTTCCAGGGATAAACAAATCTAATATGAAGTGACAAAATGTGTGTACCGTAAAAGGAATAGGTCGTTTTTCAGGATTTTTTTTAAATGATCAACACTCATGTAACACCCCAAAAACCCGTTTTGGTTAATTATGCTAGTAGGCTGAATCAATATTTAATATTGAGCTTATAAAACGAGACAGAAACAATATAGCTGAGACTTATATTTCAAATAGGAATATAACCCCGTGAATTCATTTCGTAGTCTATGGATATAAATAACCGGGTTAACTTCGATTATAAAAAAAATGGCCTAAAGAAACATGAGTTGCTAACTTGATTAGCATAATTGACCAAATTAGATTCTTGAATACTAGAAGGACCAAAGTTGTCATTATGCCATTGTTGGTTAATGGATTAAATAAAAAAAAAAGAAGGGATCGATTATTATCATCAGTGGATCACCTTCACACACACAAAACACACACACAACAAGTTCATCCTTCTAGTGCAATCCAAGCCAAAATCATGAGGTTGATCAAGTGCATGAGTGAGATTTTGGCCATCTACACCCTCCTAAGCTCTAAGGTATCACTTATTTCTTTTGATTTCATGAAAAAAGTCATGATTTAGAAAGATGGGGATTTTAGGGTGTTTTATAAAAACGTGAATTTATGATGTCTAAGGGTTCCCTCATGGTAAGAGACCATAAAGGAACTTGAATAGATGATATTATGCTAAGTGATGCTTGATTCTTGTGTTTAATTGATACTTGAAGTATGAATGTAGTGGGTTTTGACCCTAGGTATGAACCATACAAGGATGTGGTGAAAACTTGCATAAGTTGTTATTTTTATACTTTGTAAATGTGTTAGAAATTAAAGTGATTGATTGTTGATGATTAGCTAATCAAATGGTAAAGTTTGAGAAGTTCATAAGGCTTATAATTCACTTGCAAAAAAGGGTGCACATGAAGTGTTTGATAAAATGCTTACATGAACTTGAATTGGGTCAAATAGTGTAAAATTTGTCACTCTTGACAGCCCTAGGTGATCATCTTGTAAAGGCCATATCTCATTCGTTATTTGGAGTTAGAAGATGAGCCTTATATCGTTGAAAAGCTTGTTGCACATATTACATTTCATATTTAGTCATGACAAGCTAATTCTGAGTTTTAGTGGGTCAAAAAAGCATGTAAAGTTGACATTTCTGTTTTGACAGCAAAGCTGTTTGGTTAAAAAAATATGTTTCTGACCTGATCTGAAAATATTCATATAAAATCATAGAAAAATCGTTAGGAGTTGTTCTTTATACGCCTAGAAAGGTCTTTGAACGAAGCACAATCCATCTTTGAACATGTTCAACTAATTCGGACTTTAAATGGGTCAAAATGGTCAATTACAGTAGCTGAAAAAGGAATCGCTGCACATAATATGTTTCTGACCTGATCTTAAAATATTCATATAAAATCATGGAAAAATCGTTACGCGGTGTTCTTTATATTCCTGGAAATGTCTTTGAACGAAGAACATTTCTTATTTGAAAGTCTAAAGCAAATTATGAGGTTTAGAAGGGGTAAAAGTGACCCGAACAGCTGCTGCGAAAAAAGTGCAGCAGTGAAAATAAGGTGTTTTATGAACTTAACACCAAATGTTGTTATGGATGAGATGGTATAGGGAATGAAAGCTTAGTACTTGTGTGCATCATTGCCTAAGCTAGTTTACGTGAATATGTTTATGGACACTTTGACTTTTAGGAGTCAAACTAACCCAAACTCAAACCTAGATGAAATGGTGTGAATAACTCATGAGATATGTTAGTTATTGGACGTGATGACTAACTTGATTAATTTTATGAGTATAGTGAAGGTTGATCTTGTCAAGCAAGGTGCAAGCTTGGAAAGAATGAATCAACAAGCAAAAGGGTCAAGCAAATACAAGCCTTAAGTGCAAGGAAATGAAGGTGAAATACAAGGTAAGTTTACTTACATTATTAGACTATGAGCATGGGTTAAGTGTTGTATACTTTGGTCTTTAAACTTTGATGTGAGACAATGGTATGGCCCCAAGGGGTGAAACCTACTAAACGGGTAGATCATACGAATTCTTGTCAAAATAGGATTGATGGTAATAAAGGAATTAAAGTGTGTTGATCAATTGATGGAAATAATCAATTGGGTGAATAAATAAAACTAAGTGGTAAGCAAGAGTCTAAACTCAAGATTTTTGATAAAAATCACTCGAATAAGGAAATTATGCAAACTGTAAATGGGTCAAGTGTGATTGCCATTTCCCCATAGCTAAAGTTTGGAATGTCAAAGTGTTATAAACCATGAGCCTTAATGGGTCAAATGGTGATCTTTCTTATCATTCAAACCCGACATTCAAAGCCGGTATTATAAGCTTTAGTAAACTCGTGGCTAACGGGACCAATGGTAAATATATCACCATTGAGTCTCGAGAGACTAATGTGGTCAATCTAGAATGTATGTAGGAGAATACTTGAAAATTGGGCACTCGATGCCTAAGTAATCACAATGGATGCAAGGTATGGGTCAACGCCACCCGGTAAGTCCGTATGTAGATAAGAGCCTTTAGGCAAAGTGAATTCAATTGAAAACACAACCCATGTGAGGTGTGAAGGCCAATTCGGTAAGTATTATTCTAGCTAAGCTTAATGCGCGCCTTGGCGCCAAGTATGGCTAAAGCCATAGTTAAATTATGGGTTTGTAATAAAACTAAGTCCGTGAGGGCTTAGAAGCATTCAAATAAGTTATTAAGTCGAAAATAATTGATTTGAATCAAGTAGTGTCGTCATGGATGGCTAAATTGAAAGATTTACTAAAGGTTAAAACTAAAAACCGGGTCATAGTGAAACAACCCGGATAATGTTTTTAGTTAAACAGGCGTCTAACGAGTTGACAAAATGACCCTTATGCTTTTGTGTGGTCAAATAGAATTTTGTATAACCCATGACCTTAACGGGTCGATTTGGGTAAAATCAACATAAACGTTTAAATCTGAGAACCGGGTCATAATGAGACAAACCGGACTATGTTTTCAGTTAAATAAGTGCCCAATGGATGACAATATAATTCTTATGATTTTAGAATCGTCAAAAAGGGTTTTGGCCCAGTGAACGACCGTTCACCTTGAGTGAATGGTCGTTCAGGCATTCTGAGTAGATTTGGATGAAAAACGACTCAAGCCTTTGAACACCCGAAAGGGAGACTTGATGGTCGTAACCCATGGCGGGACATCTTCTAAACCTGTTTGTTTGGTCGTTTGACCATACTGGTTCCGTTTGACACATATTAGCATATTAACTAATCTAAATGCATTATTATCAATCTCACTAACCATTCTTTGTGTAATGGTGCTAGGTATACATTCGTTGGAAGTTCCGGAGCAAGGATAAAGTTACGAGAGAACCGAGCACACCCGAACACCTAAAAAGCTTCCGCAATAGACCGCCCCGTTTAAAACACAAACTGTAATACAAGTTTTAGTAGATAAAAATATAAAAACAAAAATTGGTGGGATTCATTGAGTTATGTTTTTTTGTAGTTACCAAAGTTTTAATCGGGGGTGATTTTAGTTAAGGCCTAAACTCGGAAGTTTAAATACAAATCTCAGGTTTACGGGTTGGGATCTTACAACTCAATAAGTCATAAAACCTACTTCTAATTCTACGCGTGCACATCTTGCTTGAGTGAAGTCTCTTTATAACTTTGTCAATTCCTCAAGACATTTTAATGCTGTGATGTGAGATGTGAACCTGCGAAAAACAACCAAATTTGTATCAAATGATATGTCATGATGATGATTGATTTATGAGGCGTGCATGGTGGGGTGATTGATTATCACTTATCAGTTAGATATTTACCTGATGTCTAAGAACCATAGGCTGCATCTAACCGGCTTAGCAACCTTTGTAATCAATGTTCCTAGCAACAACAATCAAAATACAACAAAATTAGGTTCTTACCAAATTGACTACATCTATGAATATACATGTAGTTAGCGGATTCTTATATGTAATAATAGGTTCAAAAGCATATATACTATATTACCCGAACACACTGTGTTCTTTTTTCTGCATGAACAAAAACCCACTAAAAGTTGTTTCTTTTTGTATAGCACTACGGTGCCCGTTGAAAGATAATTAAACGCTCGTTAATTTTGGTGTAATTTGTTTTTTTGAAAAATGTAGTATATAAAAGTTACCAACGTTTAAAAATTGTGAGGGGAAAATAAGAAAAAAGATATAGATAAAAATATTAATTACATATTTGAAAATTTAAAATAATAGTTATATTTATTTAAAATATAATTAAAAAAGAGACTTTTGAGGGAAATCAATGAGCGTGAAGGTCTCGCATAGTGTCATGTAACATACCCGTTTTCATTTATTATATACTAGGTTAGAGACTCGTGTTAACACACGATACATCCCAAAGTCAAATGACAAAATTCTACATATTGTAGTATACAAGTTTTATTTATTGAAAATTTACGTAATACAATTTGTATGGATTTTGGTTGCATGCAAAATATCATAAAAAGGTTTATGGCTACTCAATAATGGATATATGAATCAACAAATGTTTTGTTTGAAGTGATTTAAAACAAATAGTGAAATGAATAATAACATATTTATTGTAACGGAATGCAAATGAACATTAAAATTCAAAGTAAATAAATATAGTTTAACAAATCATACAAACAAAAAATTGTTGCAGATTCGTAGGTTAAAAACCCATGTCTCACACGGTTCATACAAAAGTAAAATGGAAAAAAAAAATCAATATTATAGTATGCAAGTTGTTTTACTTCTTTTTTTTAAACGACAAGTGGTGCAGCCGGTTGAGCTCCGACTAACACCCTAAGTTAGTCTGTACTGATTACCATCTCACCTGGATTGGGGATCTGCCTAAATAAAACCCCTATATATAGTAAATATGACTACGACGGAATTCAAACCCTCAACCTCCACATGAACTCCACTTTAGCTCTTAGTTTTCACCAACTAAGCTATGCTTCATTGCACGTAAGGCCATGTTTGGCTCTCCTTCTTCTACCTCCTTATCTCCTTAGACCATCCACATTGGTGAACAAACTCAAGTTTGTGTGCCAAAAATAATATTAAAAAAATTCAAAGTTGCCAAACAAACTCACAATCCGTTTGTTGTGGCAACCATGTTTGCAACCGAGTTTAACCCCCCACTAACTTAACTACTTAAATAACTTATAATATTTAAATTTAAGAAAAAAATTAAATACACTGTATTTCTTAATTTTTTTTTTGTGAACATCCCGATATAAATTTTATTAAAAACCGAGTTCGTTTAAAAATTTATTTTTTAGGTTGAGTTGGGTTGTGAATGTGTGTAAAGTTGGGTTGTGTAGATTGAAGAGAGAGAAATTATTTTTTATTACTCTTGATTGTTCACCATTGTGGATGGTCTTAAATAAAAAAAAATTACAAATTCTAACTTATAACTTATCTCCTTTTCAACCCATAAAACCTATTTTTCCACCCATCTAACTTATAACTTATGTGCTTTTCAACCCAAAAAAACCTACTTTTCATCTCATTACCCGAAACTTTTTAATTAATTCGAATATGCACCTAAGTCCAAAACGTGTCTTGTTCCGTACTTGCAACCTATATCTCATCTCATTCCATTCATCATCCGCTTTCTTCGTCCCAATAACAAACAAACAAACTAGGGTTTCACATATCTCTCAAATCCCTTACAAACCCAATGAAACATTAAAAAAATCGATCCATTCGATAATAATAAACCAACCGTCATGAACTCCGATTATTATTCTCCTGAAGGCCCCGGAGACTTTGGTTTTGCCTTCAACGACAGAAATTTCTCCGATCGTCTCCTTCACATCGAGATTGTTTCAGATTCGATTAATTCTACGCCTGATTCTGACCTCAGCCTTTCTGATTGGGTTAGGAACCGCAAACGCCGAAGACAAGATATTAAAAAGGAAACCGGTCAGTTATTATTATTATTATCATCATCATTATTGTTATTATTATTATAAAATTTTGATAGAATTATTCCGAATTTAATCACTGTATATTGGGCAGCCATAAGCCACATACAACAGCAACAATAATATGCATTCACTCTAGTTTACTTTTAACAATTGATAGGAGTAGGCCAGAACAAGACCAAAACAAACTTTAGGTTTACGATGCCCAACCGAAGTAATCGCGTCTAAGAAGACCACCAAATGTGCCAAAATTGAGCTAGCATAGACAATTAGTTTAACTCAAAAGTTAAAAAAAAAGAATGGAATCGAGCCTTGACGTGTTTGCTCTTCGCCTTAGGACAGTGGTGGCGGACTGGGATTTTTCTTGACTCGGGTCCCAAATTTTGGGTCTTTAGATTTTATTAAGAGAAACTTTTGTCGGGTCGGGTCAACGGAATATTTTAGCATTTTGTAGTGAACCTAACTACCTAAGGTTGTCAATTTCGTTTGTAATTTTTGATGGGCTTTCCTAATCTCAACTTTTTTTTTTTTTTTTTTTTCAAATTTCTTTTTTGATTTATTTTGAATTTCCTAATCTCAAGTTTTTTTTTTAAAAAAAAATTTCTTTTTTGATTTATTCTGAATTTCACTTCTTCATGATCTTCCACCACTCACTTAATTATCAATGATCTTATGAACCTAAAATCATTCATCAGTTATCCTGTTTTTTATAACTAATGGATCATACAACTAAATTACAGTTAAATAAGCATATAAAATAAACTGCAGGTAAACGTGGATAAAAAAAACAGAATGTGGCCAGTTGTTGGTAGTGGCAACTTGGGGTACCTTGTGCATGGTTGGTTATGCATGCGTGGGTGATATTCCGCGTCATGGGTTGGTGCGACTCAGTTTGATCAAACGGGTCGGTGACCCCATATACAACACAAGCGCTCTTGTGGGGCTCAGGGCGGCATGCTGAAACCTAAACCGAACGAGTGGCACATTGAAATATAAACGAGTGGAAGGGGGTACAGGGATACTATTAGTTTACCCGTCAAAAGTACTCCTGGGTCTTGCCTCACCTCACCTCACCTGTGTTTGGTCTGAAACACATGCCTTTGTTGCACCTAGAGGAAAAACCCCACCTCACCTCACCTCACCTGAGTGTGTAGGCTTATATGTCTTGTGTGCTTTTGACTATTATGGTTTTAGGCTTCTCTTGCTAAATGGGATTCAAGGCAGTTCAGTGCTTCAATCTCTTTGAGCACCTGGGAAGGTTGTTTTTAACTTTCTATCAGTATTTAGGTTCCCCGATGGTTGCTTATTGACTATTAAATTATAATCAATCACTTGGTACTGCATGAGTGCTGTGACTTTTGCCTTGTGTTTGTGAGTAATTAAATTTGGATAATGAGGTGTCAACTGTCAACGTGTTTTAAATTCTAGCATATAACTTTCTTATGTGTGGAATAATAGAAGGTATAAGTGTAACATTTGGATTTTCATCATCATTTTGAATTCTAGCATATAACTTTTGGAACATTTTATTTATCTCGTATCTTTTTCCAGCATATTAAAAACAAAAAAATCAAATTTTTAGTTTCTTCATTTTCACAGCTGTAGACATTGCTGATGGTTTGCCAGAGGAACAAGTTCTCAATCAAACTGATCATCTTCCTGATGATGATGTCGACACTGAAAATCAAGATGAAGAACCTGCAGCAATGGTTGAAGAATCGCCATCAGGTATCACTCACCTATTATCATTTGTATTCTGATTTTCATTGTATGTTAGTATAATATTCCTACAAGTATTGCTTCTAATTTTAGATGACAATGAGTCAAACTGGACATTGGAGCGTTCAAAAGTAGTGAGAGTTGAAACTTTACACATTAGCTCTCCGATTTTAGCTGCAAGAAGTCCATTCTTCTACAAGGTGACATCTCAAGGTTCAAGTGTATTTAATTTCTTTGAGTTCACGGTTTTATTTCTTGTTTTTTATGTTTTAAATTTCCATGCAGCTTTTTTCAAATGGAATGAAGGAGTCAGAACGCCATGTAAAATTGCGAATCAGTGCCTTGGGTTTGTACTTTCTAGTCATCATTTATTTCTAATAAGTTTTTTACATTTGTTACTTTGTTTCATTGAATTTGTCTTTGGCTTTTGTTTTTTGAACAGAAGAACCTGCCCTCATGGAACTCTTGAACTTTATGTACAGCAATAACTTGACAGTTACTACTGCTCCTGAACTGCTGGAAGTACTGATGGCTGCCGACAAATTTGAGGTTGTTTCATGCATGAGATATTGCAGTCATTTATTAAGAAACCTGCCAATGACACCTGAATCTGCAATACATTATCTTGAACTTCCTTCCAGTGTTTTAATGGCTGAAGCCGTTCAGCCATTAACTGTTGCTGCCAAACAATTCCTTGCTGTCCGTTACAAAGACATAACCAAGTAAGATTCTTGAAAATAAATGTTAAATGTCAAATTCTTAGTGAATAATATAAAATTTTCTAGGGCTGTAAGTGTAAAAACCTTAGCGAACCACTTGGCTGAATTTTTTATTTATTTAATAAACAAATGAGCAAACATGAGCAAATTATTTTGTTCATTTATTTGTATAAGTGAACATTAACACTTGCCTTGATTGGTCATTTACGTTCATTTACGGCTGCTCATTCACATTCGTTCGTTTACATTTGTTCATTCACGCTCATTCATCTATATATTCATTTTATGTATCTCAGCTCAATCAAATTCTGGAACCAAGCCTAATAGACTAACAAATAAACACGTGCATTGTTTTTTGTTTATGCTCGTTCACTTACTTCCGTTTAGAACAGAACGGACACAAATACATTCGTTTTGTTATTGAGCGAGCATGAACACACTCTTAAAAACAAACACAAACACATTCATTTCTTAATGAACAAACATGAACAAGAAAATCTGTTTGTTCAAGTGTTCTTGTTTGTTTTCTTTTTCAGTTGAAGTTAACCGAACAAACAAGCCTCCGTTCGTGCTCGTTTGGTTTGTTTACGTGCCTAAATTTTCTTTAATATTGGTAGGTTTCAAGATGAGGTTCTTAAATTGCCCCTCTATGGTTTGGAGGCGATTATATCTAGTGATGATCTTCATGTCGCATCGGAGGACATTGTTTATGAATTTGTTCTTAAATGGGTCCGGGCTCGGTACCCCAATTTAGATGACCGCCGTCAGATTCTTCGGATCCACCTTGCAAAGTATATCCGCTTCCCTTACATGACATGCAGAAAGCTTAGAAAAGTCTTGACATGCGCCGACTTTGATCCGGACTTTGCCCAACAGGTAGTAATTGAAGCACTTTTTTACAAAGCCGATGCCCCACACAGACAGCGTACATATATCAGTGATGAAAGCTCTAATATTAACCATCGGTTCATAGAACGCGCCTACAAGTACTTGCCCATTAAGGTTGTCGAATTCGAACAGCCACGCCCACAGTGTGTGGTGTACTTAGATTTAAAACACGAGGAGTGTGCAAGTCTGTTTCCATCGAGCAGGGTTTATTCGCAAGCATTTCACTTAAGTGGTCAAGGGTTTTTCTTGTCGGCCCATTGTAACTTGGACCAACAAAGCTCATTCCACTGTTTCGGGCTCTTTTTGGGTATGCAGGAAAAAGGGTCAGCTTCTTTTGCGGTTGACTATGAGTTTTCAGCGAGGTCAAAGCCTGATGCAGAGTTTGTTAGCAAATATAAAGGCACCTACGTATTTACAGGTGGCAAAGCCGTCGGGTACCGTAATTTGTTTGCAACTCCGTGGACTTCATTTATCGGGGAAGACAGTGTTTACTTTATTGATGGCGTTCTTCATCTTAGGGCTGAGCTTACTGCCAGGCGCTGAGAAACTAACAAGCAGCAAGCTTTTCTGCGCTACAAAGGTACAAATTCTTTTGACATAATAGTGGTAGTTTTACGGAAACCGAATGACGAAATGTAAATCGGTAACGGGTTTAACGGTATCTTTTTGCGACTTGTAGCTGTTTTTAGTGCAAATGAAACGGAGTCTTGGCAAAATGTTTAGATATTGTTCTAGTCCAAGTTGATCCACATTATTAACTATATTAGAGTTGCTTTCGCTGTGGGTAACAGGCCTTTGCAAGAGTTTATTACTTTTTTTTATTAAAGATTTGGAACTTCGCATATAGATTACCCAGTAAGAGGTATGAACCATTCAGACTCAGTATAATGCTTACGCATTCAGAGCCAAGTGTTTGACTTATTCAGACATCTGCTCGCTAAACAAACAGTCTGAATGAACTATGCCGGACCGATTTAGACATTTTATCCATTAAGAGCTGAAACAAACAGTCACTGACAGTTGTTAATATGTTTAGTGGTGGTTGTTATCTACTCATCTCAAGTCCTCTGATATGCAGTATTGATAAGCTCTCCATTATGCATTTTATTTTAGAACTTAATAGTTACAAAATACTGCTAAAGTCCTCTAAGTTTAATGTTTCACGGAGACAATTTTTTCAAGACATAACAGGTTTTTAATGTGCTCATTCTTTAAAATGAAACAAAACTCATGTTCTTTTATCCAACTTGATACATTAGAGTCCAAATTTGTTTCGAGCTGGGTAAGAAAGTTTTATTTTTTTCATAGTTTAAACATCTTAAACCGTTATAATTTCATATCATTAAATTTAGCGGAATTAGATTTTAATAACCCAAACAATTCAAAATTGGCCGTTGGCACCCCTAACAAAATAATTGTTATATATAACCGGAACTATTAACATGTTGGATTTTAACACCCAATTAGGGTTAAGTCCTTAGCATCGTTAGTGGGTTTGCTGGTGTGACATGATTTGCTTAGTTGGCATGCTAATGTGTCACTCATTTAAACCAGTCAGAAGATGATGTGTATTAAACCAATTGGAACTTAAAACCTAAATAAAAAACATAAATCCATGCGGGCATTTCTCCTCCAAATCTATCATATATACATACATGTGAGGAAAAAGTGAAGCACCGACACCATTCTGGATTCGGATCTCAGCCACATCAGCAGAAGCAACCGACTTAGCTCCGACACCATGGCGGGACCTTTGTCGCCGTCATCCCAACCACTATTTACAGAAACACCAGGACTCGTTAAAAACCCCTCATTATTATTGGTATATCAATCAATTAATATCACCGTCGCCGTCACTTCTCCTTACCACCACCAATCCACTCTCCCAAACCCTACTCTATTTCCAAACCCTATTCACTATTTTCCCCTAAATATTATTCTTCACAAACCCTAACCCAAGATTCACAACAAAATAGCTTAATCCATCTCCCATGAACTTATAAAAAAACCCAAATGACCTTATAGATGAATCTTTAGCTCGATTTCCACAGCTTTAGCTCAATAGTCCCAAATCTTAACGCATCTAGCAACAGAGGAATCACCATCGGTGTTTCTGCAACTCACCATCCCAAATCTGCCATAACGGTGAATGGATGTTTGGATCGGAGTGAGGGTTAGGGTTTTCAGAGTTGGGGAGATGCATGAAGAAGAAGATAAGGGTAGGGATACAACTTTGGGGTATGGTGATAGGGTGTGAAAAATGGTCATTGGTGGGGGATGGTGAGTTGTAGAAGAGATATGGTAGTAGAGAGAGAGAGGAGGTACGGTGGTGGTTTTAGGTAAAGGTACGGTGATTGTTGGTTGCAGAGAGAGAGAGAGAGAGAGGTACGATGGTGGTTGGTTCCAAAGAGAGAGGGGGGGGGGGGGGGGGGTACAGTGGTGGTGTTGTATGGAGAAAGAGATGTACAATGGCTCTCCTTCGTCTCTATCTCCTCCTTATCAACTGTTACCATTCATTTGATTGGTTTATTAATATTATGATGATGATGTGGAATTTTTTTATTTTAGGTTTTTAGTTTAAATAGATTAATACACATCACCAGTCCAATGGGTTAAATGAGGGACACATCATCATGTCACGTCAGCAAATCCACTAACGGCGTTAGTGACTTAACCGTTAGTGTGTGTTACAATCCCTAGTTGTTCATGTTATATATATGGGGCCAATTTTTTAGTTGGTCGTGCCAATGGCCAATTTTGAATAATTTGGGTTATTAAAATCTAATTTCTCTTAAATTTATGGTTTTTCCATATATCGCATTACTAAAACAATGAATTGCATATTTATCCAACCCTTAAAATCAGTTCACATGTTTGTTTTAGGAGGGGGAATATGTAATTAATTCTTCTTAGTTGACGAAATATGTAATAAATGATGTTAGGAATGGAAAATACATGAATGACAATTTATTAAAACCATTATATAGAGGATATCATAATTAGTTATCGTTACATAAAGGAAAGGAAGGCACATTAAACATCATCGCACACATATCCATAGTTGGATATCATCATTATTCATTCTTACATACATATATTAAGATACGAATAGGTAGCTCCTAACATACCGCTTCCTAGTTGTTACATGGGGACGGAAACACAAAACAAGAGTGTGATATATTCCTTGATTATGTCTCCTGGAAATGTTAACACATCGTTATACTTGTAAAACACATCTACTATTCGTGCAAGATTAACAAGTGGAGCCAGTATTCCCATTGGGACCTCCCTTGGCTTTAGGCATCCCTCATTTAAGTCTTTCCATCTATCTTCAACAACGTTTTTTATCGCCTCGATTGCTACATCTTCCGACACTCCAAAAGTCTTCATATATGCATCTACACAGGTGATTGATGGAGCTCTTGCACGCTCAAACTTCATATATATGTACACACACACGAAAGTAACATGTTATTATATTAGAACCACTACATGATTGTCATAAGTTGCAATATAATTTGTATAAATTTAGTACCGTAAAAGTCACGACATCATCTTGGAGTCTACCAATGGACTGTACATCTGTGAACATCTTTGGATGACTTTCGTACCAAGCAATGGCTTCTTGTGTGACAATCTTGCCCAAACCACTCAACGCTGACGTATAAAGAATATCCAATCCAGTACTAGTCAACCCAATCTTCATATACTCTTCAAGTGATGGCACCTCTCCACTATGCCTCCATTCAGCTTCTTGAAGGTAGGCTGTAGCAAGTTCTTGGAACTAGATTCATAATATAAACGAACGAATATATATTATTAATATAAATATAATCTTGATAAACTATTTATAAGTAAGAATTAATTTATAGTAAAGCGTACAGCTTTTTTTGAAGACTCAATGAGATTTGTTGTTCCTTGTTGAGGTATCTGTTTGTTCCATTCAGCATACTCGTCCAATATAAATTTATAATATGGTTTAACATATTCTGGAAGTTGCGATATAGCAGAAATGTCCCACCTAAAAAGATCAAAACATGTTCAAGTGTAGGGATATATATTGGTTTAACAGTGTGCGATATACACATATTAACACATCAACTTGATGCCAATGAAAAACAAAACGAATACCTATTTATTGCGTGTGTTAGAGCTCGCATCTCTTCAATCGTAGCATATGCATCATACGTGTCGTCTAACACCACAAGAAGCAGTAAAGCTTTTGTTGTTAAGATTCGCGCCTGAGAGTAATAAGGCTCCAGGAATAATGTCAATGCCCATACATAGAACTCAGGCACTCTATCCCTTACATAAGATGTTTCAACTTGCAATTCCAAGTCCTTCCACCACCTAAATAAAACTCATAAAGAAATTATACTTTTCAAAATGGGTTGAAGATCAAAAGTATAAATTTTAAAGTAATTCCTAGGATTTCTATTTGCGTATGAGGTGATACACTGCAAGATGAATAAAAAGATCTAACAAACCAATGAGATAAGAAGAACAGTAAATTCAATATAGATAACTACTCATAACTTATAATCATTATCACCATTAATTACTCCCTCCGTCCCAATTTAAATGTCCTACTTTCCTTTTTTGTTTGTCCCAAATTAAATGACCCTTTCCAAAAATAGAAATGTAATTTCCAGTTTTGCCCATAAAAGTCAAAACACAATCACCACTTTTAAAGATATTATTGTCATTTTACCACATACAAACAGAATATTTCTTAAAATGTGTGTTTTTTGAACTGGGACATTTAAATTGGGACGAGGGAGTATTACTTTTATAGAGAGAGGCTATTGTACAAAGTCTCCTTAAAATACAAAGTGTAAGAAGCATTCTCAGCCATTAGATTTAGGTGATGGCAAGATGGTAATTAACAATCCTAATCATATTTGGGTTAATCTAACCAAGGGTAAATTAGGAAAAACGCGTTTAAATTTCTGTGAAATCATAACAACAGACATAATCGATGCAAAAATTTTCAACGATTGAACTTGATTTTTCATCATTTTCAACTCGATTAAACGTTTAGAATGATTAAACAATCAAAAATATTCGATTACAAACAAAATCAAAACGTATTTGCATAAATAGAAGAAAAACAGAGTATGATAACTCAATTGATAAAATTAATCGAATCATATTCAAAAATCACTATCAACACATGTATTATTCACAGAAACGAATGATGTTGATAATAGAAGAAGAATTAAAGAAAAAATGGGTTTCAAAAAAGTTCCAGACAATGAAGATTAGAAACTGTTAAACATAAAATCATAAAACGCATTTGGTTTTTTTTATAAACGCATTTGGAATTTTAAACACTATTTAAACTGGTTTTTACAAAAACGCACTTAGTTTTTTTTGTAAAACGCACTTGGTTTTTGTAAAACGCATTTGGTTTTTGTAAAACGCATTTGGTTTTTGTAAAAAGCACTTGGTTTTTGTAAAACGCATTTGGTTTTTGTAAAACGCACTTGTTTTTTGTAAAACGCATTTGTTTTTGTAAAACGCATTTGTTTTTGTAAAAAGCATTTAGTATAAATAAAACTCACCTTTACCTCATTTTTTCCTTTATTTTCCTCTGTTTTCCTCCAACAAACAAACAACCATATTCACACACAGTTGAGGTAAGGTTTTTATGGATTGGTTATTATTATTTTTTTTTCTTCTTTTTCCTTTGTTTTGTGATTAGCGAGAGACACAGAGGTGTTGGCTTGCTTGTCTTCTCCAAAGATAGAGGGAACTGACTAGATCTGAGCCACGATTGAGGTTGGTTTGAAGGCGAACAACGTGAAGGGTTTTGAAGGTGTCGGAGGTTAGAGGAGAGAGGGAGTGGTGAGGCTTTGGTCCGGCGGTTGGGTCAGGCAGCGGCGGCGACGGTGCTGGTGGTGGTGGTGGTGGTTGTGGTGGTGGTGGTTAATGAACGATCTGGAAGAAACATTACCCTTTACCCTTTTAATCAACCAAATATAGGTTAGTTAGAGTTAACTAGGGTTTACACGTGTCAAGTTGTGGTGGCTTCTTACACTTTGTATGTTAAGGATACTTTGTATCCTAAAAGTAATTAATTAGGCAAAAACAATTTATCCTACACTTTTTGAAATTTAATTTACACATATCAAAAGTTAACATACATATTGAAATATGTCTACATTTATTTTACACATATCGAAATTTATTCGTGTTTGATCTGATTGTCTGGGTCAACAAGTCTAATAAGTGTGTGGATGAGAAAACGCTAAAAACTTGGAAATCAAGAAAACTAACTAGTATCAACCAATCTAATATTATTTTATTTAAATAAAACTAATAATACTTCTGTCTAGCGTGCGAAACTTACTTTGAAACAGTTTGAAGTTCTTCTTTTTGTATCAGTTGCAAGTAGTTGAAGTGTAGCTTTGTAAGAGTTACTAGTGAGTCGTTTCTGGAAATTTCTTCTTCAAAATGAGACAAATACTTCCTTGCTTCAACCATTGGATGCCCTCGATGAACGGGTCTCTCCAATGCATGTTTCACTTGCTTCGCAAGAGTACCTTGGACTGTTTTTTCTAGGGATTTTAGTTTAGTTTCCGTGAATGCAAAGGCTTCATCTAATATAGATTCTCCTTTAATTCTTAGTTGAGAACTTTCATATAAACTTAGCATGCCTCTCACATCTTTACTAATTTCTTCATTGAATTCATCAGATTCAAAATCCTTAAACTTGTTGAATACATCTGCATCCATAACAACAAAAATTTGTATTTACAGGTGCTTTAGCAAATTATAAGCGTTTCGATCTAGAAGGTTTTAAACTTGTTTAGGTGCTAGGGAGTACGCTAATCAAAGAAGCAGACTCGTTAATTACTACGAGGAGTTCGCTTGTCAGGTGTATATAATGTCATATTTTTCAGTAGACCACAAAACATAACCACCATCTTGTGAGGGATTAAGATAAACCGTAGTTACGTATGTAGTTCTAACGAAACCATTAAACATGTTTTGCTTATGCAATTTTTATGAGTGACTAACTAATGACTTACCACAGGAGAATTTGTAACCAAACTTTCTAAAGACTTGAAAATGAATGGATATTGTATAGAGATCTGCTTCGCGGTATGTTTGCAAGTTAAGCTGGTTGAAAAGCTTATAAAGTTGGCCATCAATGTCTTCAGAGAAAAGATATGTCAAACCAAGACGATCCAAAGAATAAATCAAACTCAATTTCTCATTTGAATCAGTTGAAGGGTTTAATATCACTCTTCTGAGTTGTTCTTTTGGCTGCTCCATAGCTTTAACATATGCTTCCAATTTCTATAAAATGAAACATGTATTCTTAGTTTTAACGTAAGGAGATCATTAACACACCAATACAATAACGTTAATTCTGCATTTGTGTGTGAGTAATTAATCGATAGACCTCTTACCGAATTGTCAAGAGAGAAAGATAGAAAGCGATCGCCCCAAATAGAAGAAGGAAAGTTTGCCAAAGGACGTGCTGGCTCTATGGTGTTAGCTTTAGTTGCGGTCATTTGTGGAATGTGCAAGGATTTTATAATATTTATTGGAATTCCTGAAAATTAAAAGTTCAAACTATAAAAAAAATACCCTTCTAAAGAATCTCCAGCAAATGCAAATCTTTACAAAAACAAACAAATCAACTTGTTCAACCTAGCTACTTTAAAGGGTGAAGCTTTAAACTTTTTTTTTTTTCAAACAAATGGGAAATAAGCATCCCAACGGTTAACTTTATTAGATGCAAGACCATAAACGGTTTTATAAGACATGGTTTTATAATCATGTTCGACACTAGGTTTCAGCCATTGCCACCCATAGGAGAACTATATAGTCTATATATGTAGTGTCCAAGAACGCGCAATAGTGAATAAATCATAAGAAAACTTAGTTGCAAACCATTGTACCTGCACTTATGTCAAAAATGCTGTTCTTAAAGTCACTAAGTGTAATGGTTTCCTTTCAAATTTTTCGTAAGAACAATTACATATTTAAGACAAAACTCCAAGTACACCAGTTGGAAACTCAACTTTTGTATTAGTATTTTCTTACTTCAGTTCAAGTTGAATTTGATCAGTCCATGAATTGGATAATTATGTTACTTTTGATCGACTACTTAACTTCCACTCAATGGATTATGCTTTCTATCAGAGTTTAAACGTATAATAAAAAAAATGTCTAGAATGCATGCATGCATGAATGCCTACTGTTTTTTTTAGATGGAAAATTACTTCTTATTAATCACCAAATAAATGATTCTATTAGCAAGACGCTAGATAGAAAACAAGACACGCTACATCACCCGATATTACATTGATAAAATGCATAAAATAATCCAGTATCAACCAAGTGTTCTACGAAGTACGTCAGAGAAAAACCTGAAACCCGGTTGAAGGAGGTTCGAAATGGACGAGGTGGAAGGTCAGGTAATGCGGTGCAACGAACGGAGGCATAGGCAGTAGATGTCGTCGCCATTAGAATCACTAGCAACTAAGTCTTACCATCCACACTACACTTGCCTTTATTTATATGCATGATAGTACGTAACGAGCAAAGAAACCCAAGTGAGTGAGTGACAAAAAAATGTCCACACAGAAACACGTGGCTTTTGCTACCAAATAATTTAAAAAAAGTTTGGTAGGTTTTACACCAAATTACAAAGAAACCTGAGTGATCGACACAAAACAAAAAAATCCAAATCACGCAAAACACGTTGCTACTCAAATATTTTTAAAAATATATAAAACTAGCCGATTACCCCGGGAAGGTCCCGGGGTTGAAAAATTTAATATGATTTAATAAAAAATGATAAAAAAAAAGAAAACTCAAATCACGAAAAGAGTAAATAACTTAAACATAATCAATCTTAGTTAAAAAACATTTATTTATAAAGTTAAAAAAATAAAAAGCATAAACCATATTAAACATAATAAAGTATTAAAAGGATAACCTTCAATATATAATCATCTTCACGTAAATTAAAATAGGTTACAATTTGATTAATGAATATCCTGAACACATTGTGTTTTTTTCTGTATGAATATAACCCCACAAAAAATAGTCGTTTTTTTTTTCGTTTTTATATAGCACTATGGTACTCGTTGGAAAGATAATAAAACGCTCGTTAATTTGGTGTAATTTTTTTATTTAAAAAATCTCGAATATAAAAGATATTTATGTTTAAAAATTATGGGAGGAAGATAAAAGAGAAAAATTTAAATTTGTTTTAAAATTCTTTTTTCCTAAAATAACTCAATTTAATTTTAGTAATTGAGAATTAAGAGATATAGAGATAAATTTAGAAAAATACTCAAAAACACCAAAAACACTCAATTATTAAGCCACGTGGCACTCTCAATGGGCATATATGCTTTCTTTTATATATATATATATACTAGCTTTTATCCCGGGAGTGTCCCGGGGTTAGAATATCTAATATAACATAATAAAATATCTAATATGACAATATAATTAATGATTTGGCAATACATGATTAATGAATAATAATAATAATAATGATGATAATAATAATAATATTTATTTTAAACAAATTTCTGTCATAAGTTATCATATTCAAATATAAAAAAAGGAATCTCTGCCTATGAAGTTATGTTTATCGCTTGTGATTTATTAGTAGAGTAAAATATATTTGAAAACAAAATAATATTATTACTTATTTTAAACAAATTTCTGTCATAAGTTATCATATTCAAATATAAAAAAAGGAATCTCTGTCTATGAAGTTATGTTTATCGCTTGTGATTTATTAGTAGAGTAAAATATATTTGAAAACAAAACCCCACAAAAATAGTTGTTTTTTTTCTCCGTTTTGTATATAGCACTATGGTACTCGTTGGAAAGATAATAAAACGCTCGTTAATTTGGTGTAATTTTTTTCCTTAAAAAATCTCGTATATAAAAGATATTAACGTTTAAAAGTTATGGGAGGAAAAATTAGAGAGAAAATTTAATTTTGTTTTTAAATTCTTATCTTTTCCTAAAATAATTATAATATGTAACAACCCGACCAGGTGGGGTCTGGACGTTACGACAGTTTGGTAACAGACTTGCACAACGGAAGCAATGATAACTAATATTTATTGTTTTTACAATTTCCAATCCAAAAATATAATTACATAACTTAAATAAATAAACTAATATTTATGCAGGGACGAAACGCGGCGGTCGTCGAAGCAGTTGATAAGGCGTGATCCGCTAGTCGATCCGATCTCTATCCCGCTTATCTCTAGAGGTTCTAACCGCAACACATATAGCCGAACCTTCTAACCAGATAACCTCTAATCCGCTACTAGCAAACATATACCTCGCGGTTGCCATCCATCCATTTGCAGTACCTGAACACATGCTTAAAAAGAGTTTGGGTCAGCAATTACGCTGGTGAGTCCATGTAAGTAATAAGTGGATCCAAAACAGTTTATCAGTTCAAAAGCAAGTTCATATATATATATATACACTATTGTAACACGCAAGTCGTACCAAGTATGTCTAATCTCAAACCTTTACTATTGTCATACGAATGTCCCACACATTTTGCATTTTTCAATCCGTAATCCGTCATCCATTTGTTTACGACTCTATCATAGTCCGTTTTCCTCAATTAAGTTCATCGTCATCCTGGTTACCACCTAAAATCTCGGCGACTCTTCACAACAGTTTATAAAAAGGAAGCATGCATTCACCCCAAAACAGTAAAATACGAAAAAAGGGGAATGGTACACGGAACTCACCTGGATAGCAATGCTCAAATATAATTATGTAACCAGGTGTCCAGTATCGCGTATCCTCCTCATCGAGTCCTATGGTGGCAAATATTATTAGTGTTTGTATTTTGGTTGTATCAGTTACACGTGGGGACGAGTCGAGCGTATGGTTTCTATAGTATACTATTAATGTTGTTCAAAGTGTACTAATGTCCTCTCGACTTAACGAGTCTTCTATGTTTAATCTTAGTCGTTAATGATCTGTCATCCAAATGGTCGAGTACACAATCTTTGTATTCGAAATTTCAAGTTCCAAGTTGACCTCTCAGGTCTCAATTATCTAGTTTGCCTTTTAATCTCAAGTTCATATTCAAGGGTCGATGTGATGCCTATTACATTACCTATTCATACATATTTAATATGTAGTAGTTATAATTATGTTCGCATCTTATGTCTCAAATCCATGTCCAAGTGTTGGGTTGCACTCCAACGTCTAATTGTTATAACCTTGTCCAAAGCTTAGGCATTATGGTTCAAAGTCTCAATATGGCGAACTAATACTCGTATTCAAGTATCCTTGCACCTAAACCAATAGTCCTAATATTCACACTTGCTTTTAATACTATCCAGTATATATATATATATATATACTTCTTTGCTTAAGTTTGTTATTTGACTCGTCAAGTCCCTCACGCGTAAGTTATAGTACCAACATAATGTTCATATAATTTTAGTTATAACTACGAGTTATGGAGTCTAGTTATACCTTGCAACAGGGTTGACTAACCAGTTGACCAAATGGTCGGTCGTTGACTATTGTTGACCGAGTCAACGAGGTTTTGGTCTTTCATCATCTTCCAACATTTAATCCCTACATAACACTACCATTGCATATGTTAACCATTACCTACTGTTAACCAACATCAACTGCTACCTAAATATTACCATACAAAACAAGTTCACGGTATACCTTAATCGCCGCTAACGTTCATTCTAGCAAGATTGGAGTCCTGATCGTAATCCATCTTCTTCTATTGTCCGAGCCACCCGCGCCGCCTCTGCTTCTTGGCGGACCAGATCTCACCCAATCGGAAATCCATGGAACCCTTTAATCGTTTCCAGTATCGTGGTGACAGAAGCGGCGGCGTCGCCGTGCACCACCGCCATTCCCTTTCTCCAACTCTCTCTCTCTCTCTCTCAATCCGATTATGGTTAACGTTGGTGGTGGGTGTGATGTCGCAGGGAAGATGAGTCGGCCGAAGGCCATAGACGGTGCCTCTTCCTTTCCTTCCCGATCACTTTCTTGGCCCTCTCTTTCTCTTGGTTTCCACTGATTGTGTGGTGTGCAAGTGTGTTAGATAAGACAAAGGAGTGGGACATAAATAGATGTATGTATGTTATGTGTTATGTGAGGAAGGGGGACATGTGTCCCTCGTGAGAGGGGACATGTGCCCCCGTGGGTGACTAAGCTACTAGTCACTGGTCGGGTTCGGTTTCGGTTTCAGTTTCGTAACACGTACTGGTTCAGTTATTTAATGTATATAATATTTATATTTAATCTTGTTCATTCTTCGGTTCTAACTATCAGATTTGGTTTTGTATTGGTACAAATATGTATATAATATACAAATATATTTTAAGTTTTGGTTTCGTATTAATAAATACATCTATCTATTGATCATCATGACAAAGTTGCGAAAAATTCTGGGCCCTATAACCGGGGTGTTACATAATATATATAGATTTATTAAAAAAACTCAAAAATTAAAAAATCTTACATGATGCCACGTGGCACATTTAAGGAGGGGTTGAAGCCTCCATTGAATGGCACATCATCAAAGTTCAATTCTTTTATTATAAGTTATAGATTATAGATATATATATATATATATATATATATATATATATAGATAGATAATCTTTACATCAAATTAAATCTAGTAAAATAAGATATGTTTTTACACAAAATCTTGGATAATACTTGTCAAAATAATAATAATTCACCCGTTTCCAAAGCCAAAAGCCAATACATCACAAAGAACTCCAAGTGACACAAAAGTCGTGGCTATTCAGATAATGTAAAACATAAATAAAATAAATTTTGTTTTACGTCGTATCTTGGTAAAATAATATTTATTGCGTTTTTTTCCTTTTTAGTAGAGGCCAAATCCTCTTAGTATTCGGTTTAGGCTCTTGTTCAAGCTAGCTAGGATCACAAGTTTGGTTGTAGTTCTATGGGATTAGATGTTAATAATGAAATAAAAACATATATATATATATTAGAAGAGAAGGCAATTCCCGTGAAATTCCTATCGATTTCCGATGCATAACAATCCATCTTTCTCGCTTTCGCTCTTTCTCCCAATCAGTTGCGAGGGTTCCGGGCATGAGAACGCAAATTCCGGAATCAAACAAAAGGTCCAAACGTCCGAGGACGAAAGAGAAAATGCTCCGCGGGAAAGTCGTTTCCATCTAGGATAGCGTATTCGTGCCGGTTATTGATTGTCATTAGTGATTCGATTAATAAGAAAAGCATTAAAAGTAATCATTTGTTCTTTGTATGATATCAACGGGTGCAAGATATTCCGCGTTGCATACGGGTTTGGATGATGTGATTGAAGATCTCAAGGATAGGGACCTACAAGTGGTATCAGAGCCATTCGGGCTAGATATCACCCAAGGAACTCGTTTGTGTTGGTTTGATAAAAATCGGTTTGCTTTTTCTTTTTGGTTTGGTTCTTATTTTTCTTTATAATGTTTCGGCTTTGATTGTTTTTTTTAAGTTTCTGATTTGATTTCGATTTTATTTTGTAACACCCTGAACCGTTTTACAGAAAATATGCAGCGGAAATACGGTCTAGAAAATTTCTTGCTTTATAAACAATCTCTAATACTTGGAAAACATATCTAAGGGATATTTTTGGTGTTACATCTTTTATTTTATCTTATTACATACAACATGTCACATATTTAATAAGTTATGTGACCGTGACCTCGTATAATCCGCCTCCTTGCTCGATCTCCATCCTTTCCTTACTCTATTAGGTAGACAAGACAACTTGCGATCACCAAATAACCGTTTCGTTAGTTCAATTAGTGACTTAATGCACATTACTCAAAATGCGGAGATATATCCATAGATACTCCATGATCTCGTTCCAACGCCTTTTTGCAAGTTCGGGGGTGGTACCCCGAACCAAACCCACAAGTCTCTTGCATTCATATATTCATACCTGCACCTTCATTATCATTCTCATAACAAAGGTTAATAACTCCACAATTCATACAAGCATGCAATTCCCTCATATAACTTACTTGACCCGTTATGTTACTCTTTCTTCGCTATTCTCTAAGACAAATACGACGTTTCCAATCCTATACGCAAGCTACGCAATATTTACCAACCCTTATATACATGAAGCTCTCAATCAAACCCGAGTATGAGTACCCATATATACATCACATTTTCAATCTACATAAGCACGACAATCTACTTGCCGTATTTGATACCATCAAACAACGTATCAATTAAACTACACGCACAGGTATAATTCCGTACTAGGATCATATTTGCAAAACCGACATTACTATTACATGCTACACCCTTACATAGCCTTACACAAGGTCCAACAATGTTATTTGGTTCGTTAAACGCAATTACGGGTCGCGCACATATGCGAAATATCAACAAATGATAAAAATTAACATTTCTTCCCAGGGGCCACCGTAAGTTACGGTGGCCACCGTAACTTACGGTGGACCTCAAAAACCCACGGTGGATTCCCACTGGCCTACGGTGGAAAAAAAAGTGTCAGGGGCCACCGTAAGTTACGGTGGCCACCGTAACTTACGGTGGGGCCCTGAAAATCCCCACTTTTGCTTCCCTTTCCATCCTTTCTTGATCCGTCCCACGCCGGTCCATCCGAAGCTGCGTTTTTCCTATATAAGCTTCCTAACATGCCTTGGCATTGTTAGGACCGGCGAACGCGTAATCCGACAATCACGGGTTTTATACCAGAGGTGCGGAATCCCTCTAATATGTTCTAATAACAGATACGATATTGAAACAATGATAAACGAGTAATTACAACACATAAACGGGTCAAAAGATTATAGATTAATCACTAAAACAGAGCTCGAGTGTTTACAATGATCAAATCAGACGTCTCAGACCAGGGGAGGGTGTTTTGAGAGTGTGTGTGGCAAGAACTAAGCTCTAGGGTTGAGAATAGGCCTATTTATACCTCCCGGGTACGACCAGACCTTAGCAGGCGATTAGCAGGTCCATTATAGGCGATTATGACTAATCGCCTATACGAAGCAAGCTAATCGCGTGAACAGTAAAACGATTAGGGCCCTAATCGCTTGTAACTTATTCACAATCGCCTACAGCTTCTCGAATACCTCAAAACGCGTATAAACGCCTCCAAACACCCCGAAATACGTCCAAACATCCAATATACTAGCCTAGGGACATCATGTACTAACAGATTCCCCCTTGGACCAGGCTAGTATACGTACAGACATAGCCAAAAGACAACGTTTATAGCAAAAACAAACAACTTTACAGACTCGATAAACAGAAAACAAATATAGCTAAACAAAATAACTAGCAGTATCTTCTGTCTTCATCTTCAGCTTGACGTTGACCTGATCCTTGTGATTCTTGACCAATCGCATCCTGCATGAACTTTGTTGGCGTAGCAGAACCGGATCACTCTTTGAAACTTCATAGCTTGATCGGCTTCAACTGGTAAATGCATGATCGGATGCAGGTACAGCGTTTCCACGTCCTTCTCTGAGCAGTTGATCAACCACATCGGATCCCAAATCCTTATCTTTCTGCATGGGTTCGGACTGTTGCTCAAGACAATCACTGCTTCTGTAGTTGCTGCATCATAATGCCAGTAGTACAGCTTAGAAGAAAAGTCTTGCTCAACCGGAACGATAGGAATCCTTGAGACACACTTCAGCAGCTTGATCTTGTGTTCCCAGATAGGCTTCAAGGTGAACGGATGAATCTTGTCTGCCTGATAAGATCTGGGATACTGAGGCTCGAAATCTTTCCATCCCTCTGTGCTTTTTCGCTTCAGCTTTGTGTAGAAGCCCTGAAGAGGAGGAGCCTTCTCTTCGTGCTTGAACCATTGGGGATAACGCTTTCTGATCTTGCCCTGTCGTGTCTTTACTTCATCAGGAACTTCAGCAGAGTCGGATTTCAGTTTCTCTTCAACCTCACGTACCATCTCTTCATCAATGTTTGGAATTCCGGCTCCCGAGTCATTCACAACGTACTCAGGAGTCGGCACGCTGGTTCCATCTTCGAGATTCACCTCGTTGTTTTCTGGATGCATTTCAGGAGGAATATTTTGACTTGCACTGGAAGATTCTCCAGATGCAGAGCCGTATACCTTAGCCATATCCTCTGATGTCATCTCAGGAGGTATCTCTCCTTCTTCCAGATCATATTCAGGCATGGCAGGTGGAGGGAGCAAGTTGCCTTCATCATCACAAGCGAAATAACAGTTCAGAGGCTCCACGTATTCAACTTGAACTATGGCTTTCTTCTTCATTTTATCCTGTAGTTCTTGAATCTTGCTCTTCATAGGTGCAAGATCCCCCTGAGCAGAAGAACCTGCTTCGGGATCATTGCCCTTGCAATCATGACTCTTCTTTGTACGTCTTGACGCAGAACCACCCGATGATCCGCCACCACCTGTGGCTCCTGGATCACCACCATCACCACCTTTACCATCACCATCATCATTATCATCAGACTCATCATCGTCATCTTCATCATCTTCATCTTCTTCACTATCTTCATCATCATCACCACCAGCAGTACTAGCTCCAGCTTCCAAACCACCTGTGAGTCTAGGTTGAGTTCCAGCTAACTCGTTTAACCTAGTCCTCAGCCTTGTATTTTGCTTCTTGTATTTGGTGATTCGTCGCTCATTGTTTACATTAGCGAGCTGGAGATCACTGTACTTTTCTTCAACACCTGTAAGTCTCGCCAGAGCACTTTGGTTAGACTGAATCAGTTGCTGGTGTGATTCCATGAGCTTCCTGTTCGACTCTAGGATCTGCTGGTTAGATAAAGTGAGAGCGTCGACAGTAGCTTTCAATTCTGTGTTTGTGGTAATTGTCTCGCCAATCAATTCCAACATCGCCGTTTCATTCTCTTCTATTGTGGCGTTCTTGCTTCTCAGCTCAGCTAGTTCACGCGCTTGTGCAGCAACTAAAGCCGTAAGTTCGCTGACATGGCGTTGAAGTTGTTCGTTCGTTGTTAGAGCCGAAGAAGAAGATTGGCTTGAAGGTTTAGCAGTGGACGATCTCGCTGCTTCCCTCAACTTTCGGATTCGATCACCAACCGGATTGGAGACAATCTGTGAACTTGTCGCTTCAACGGTAACTGAGATTGGCTCAGTGAAGATTACCGAGGAAGGCATTGACATTGTCACACCTGCAGGCATAGCTGCACTAACCGATAGAGGAACTGAAGATGTTGCTGCTGCTGCTGTTGTTTCTGTTGCTGCTGTTGTTGCTGATACGGCAGGAGAAGCAGAAATACCAAAAGTATCTGGGAGATTCAGGGTCACACGTCTTGCCCTCGATCACTTAGGAGTCTTCTCAGTTGCAGCTGGTTTCTCTGCCATTCTCTTCTATGCCCTACCAAATTTTGTTGCTTTGGACTTCTGTCTTTTCTGAGGAGGAGGCGTGCTAAGTTCAGCATCGATATCTGCAACAAGATCACCACTACTCGAAGTGAAAGTGGGATCTTTTGCAAGTTCTCTTGCCTCAGCTGCGCGAGCTCTATCCTCTTCTAAAGTGAGTACATCAGGTGAATCATCTTCAGTAGCTTCTGAGTCTTCATCATCATCATCAACATCATCTATGTTAACCGGGCCTTCATCCATCTTATCCTTACCTTTGCCTGAACTGGAAGGTGCATCAGCATCGAGAGACGTAGGATCAAACATATCATCATCATGTCTCAGTTCAGCATTTGCCGTATTGCCCGGTGTATTGGCTCCCAACTCAACAGTAGGTCTTCCAATGTTATCACCATCTTTGAATACTTGCCTGTGAATCTGAATATCATCTTCTGAATCACTGTCGTCATGCCTCCACCTGTTACCTGGAGGTGCCTCATAATCCTCTTTAACTAGAAACGCATGCAATCTACGGCTTGGAGGATATTCTGACTTCGGCTTATTCTTGTATTGCAGCATTCTTTTCAATTCAACTTCATCTATCTTTTTGATCTCAATCAGCTCTTCAACCCTTTTCACCATGTTTGGAATCTGATTATCAAGGATCATCTGCAGAAAACGAGGATAGACAATGAAAGGTTTCTTTGCCATTTTCTGCAGAATCACTTCCTTTAAGTGGTGCATGATCATTCCAGAGAAGTTGAACGGCTTGTTCAATGTCAACACAACAATCGCTGATGCTAAAGTGTCTCGGATCGCATCGAAGTTCCTTTGCGAGGACTGATACACTTCAACACAACGTGCGTTAAATACTTCAAATCTGGAGGGAGACTCCCTTTCTGCAACATCTTCTGCGCTCGAACATCGTCAGCATACTTCATCCTTAGGAATCCACCACGTATTAGAACAGAATCGAACACGATTGGATCATCTTTATCATCTTCAAACTTTAGAATCTCGCGAACCAAGTCTTCAGTGATAATGACTTCCTTTCTTTGCACAGTACTTCTGACAGTAGTCGGCGTTGTGTTGACATCAACTCTTGCATTCTGATAGAACTCCTGAAGAATGTTCTTGTATGCCGCATACGTTGTAGATATAGCAAACTTTATCTTTGAGTGCTTTAAGAACTCGATCACGCCTTCAAACTTCTTGCATTCCGCCTTCTTTATGGGTCCAAGAAAGGCCAGACAGTTATGCTTGGAAGACGTACCGTACTGCATGATTCTATAAGGCAAACACACGACAAATCATCATAAACAGATCAAAGATATGATAAACGGACAAAATCGGACAAATTTTGACTAAAATTGGTCAACAGAAGACTAAGGGCGATTAGCTTGTGTAATCGCCTATATCAGTACACGATTAGAGATACTCGTGTGACTAGTCATGCGATTAGCTGAAAATGGATACCAATCGTGCTAATGTTCACACGATTAGGAATCCTAATCGTGTGACAGTTCGTCTTCATCACCAATTTTATCAAAATCTTGTAATGGGTCATTTTGGGTTGGGATTTTGTCACATTATAACCTAATAGAATTATGTGTCAATTGATCGGTTTAATAACCTAGGGTTCTAAGGTATTCAAAATCAGGGCTTTTCATTTTAAAGTGTTTTAGATCGTGATTTTGGTACCAACGACTTCTAAAGGTGCCGATTAACCAACCCTAAGCAAGAAAAGCCATCAAAGAACACGTTTTGATGCTCAATGATCTCAAGAAGGGAACCTAGGGTTTCGGTTCAAAAACTTAGGATTTAACCCCTTAAAACTTGATGATATGATCTGAAACTTGAGGAATATATTACCTTGATTGTGTAGAATAAGTTTCAAGATCAAAAAGGAAAAATGGCAAGGGTTTGATTAGATACGGGTTGAGAGGGAACGGTAGTATAGTTCTTGTTTTTGAAAGAATGAAGAACAAAAACCACCAACTGTTCCTTTTTGTAGTCCCAAAAACACTAGATCTTAAGTGTGCACAAGATTGTTATCAACTAGAAACACCTATTTGTTAGGTGTTTTAGTTGATTAATCAAGAAAACTAAAGAACTAGATGAAGATTATAGAAACCGACACACAAGAAACATAAAGACACGATTCCATTAATGATTTCTGCTGTGAACAACCATGGATAAGTTCGCACTATTCTAGATAAGTTCGCACCTTTAACTTGTGCTCTCAAAGATACATCAAAAACCCTAACCTAGAGTGTGCATATGAGTGAACTTTATATAGTGAGCACCTGATGGACTGCGAACTTAAGCTTAAGTTCGCAGTGCCCATCTCCTAAGTTCACACTCTAGGGTTTACACATAAACTAACAAAGAATTACATAACTAGTCCTCTAACTATCAAACTACAAAATAAGCTACAAAAAGTCTTTGTTCTGGTAACTGTGGTCTCAACTGAACCCAACAATACTCCCCCTAGACCACAGATACCAGATCTTCGTCTGTTAGCTTCAAACCGAGATATCACTCGATTCACCTTCTTCCTGCTTTACCCGCACTGGTTGTTTTGGAACTATCACTTCTGGAGCTTCAGAGTTTCTGGCTGCTTTTCTTTAATTGTCAGCTTTGTCTTTGTTAGCAATTTCCTTGTCTTTGTCTCCAAGCTCCTTCTCTTTGTCTGCAGCCTCGATCATTTCCAAAATTTCTAGCATCTCCAGCTTCCTTTCTTTAGCAGGATCTACTGCTCTTTGAAATAGCATTCCTTCTTCCAGCAGTGTCTAACCGGCTCCAACTCTGAATGTGTTCCCAAACAGCTACATCAACTCTAACAGATAAAACATGAATACATCTACCAGATCGAAGAATCTCACAATCTAGTCCCCTGCACTGTTCTTGATCACAGACTGGATGATGATCAGGATTATATGCAATAAACACATCTCACATTCTAACACATATTTTAATGCTCCCCCTAAACTTTTTATATTTTAATAAAAACAAACACAACAAGGAGGGGTTAACTGTTTCTCACCTTTTGCATACAAGATCATACTAACCATACCTGCCAGATCACATTTCAACTTTCCGTTGGATAGCTGCAGCCCAAGAAAAACTGTCGGTATGTTTGTCCACTTAAATCCATGCCTCTCGTCTTTCAACATACGTTTGGTGATGAGATTTATCATGTTTTGGTAATATTGACGGAAAGTTAGTGGACCCCACTTGTGCTAGGTGTAAGCCTACCAATCCTCAAGGTTTATTGAGATATAATGATGAGAGCTTCAGGTCTATGTTTCCATAAGCAGAGAAGATGATCATTATGTCAATCAGATGATGAGAGCTTCAGGTCTATGTTCCCATAAGCAGAGAAGATGATCATCTGATTGCTTTTTGAGCTATCTATATGTTTGCACGTCACTAACATTGCGTGTCTTTTGTTGCTCATTTATTTAATAGCCCCGCTTTGGTAGCTTGCACTCTTAGGTGTCTTTTGATTACATATGCACAAAATTTTCTGTGTCTTTTGATCTCTCAACCTGTGTATGACCGGACTCAGCTTGTGCAGACCTAAAACACAGTGGGAATCCAGCTTTCCATGTAGATCTATTCTGTTAATCACCTATTAGCAGTTTACTCGATTCCAAGCTGAATCTACCGACATGTCGTTGCTTGAAGCCGCAACATCCTCTGGATCCTATTCACATGCTGACAAAATATGATTAGTCCCTATCATTTCTTGTTAATTTTGCAATGGAGATATACTTTCTCCCCCAAAAATCTTGTTTTGTATGAAAATAGGATTTTTTTTTTTTTTTTTTTTTTTTTTTAACACCATGACATAATGTGAGCTCACTCAAAATTTATCATTTCCAGCCAAGTGACCAATTGGAGGAAACGAGTTTCGTCAAAAGCCTTTGTGAGGATATCTGCCTTTTGATCAGCAGTATCAATGGATAACACTTGAATGTATCCTTTATCGTGAGCATCGCGAATAGAGTGAATCCTGATCTCAATATGTAGTGTTTTAGAATGGTCGATAGGATTCTTCACGATGTCACGACAAGCATCATTATCAATGAAGATTGGGGTTTTCTTGACATTCAAACCGTAATCCAGCAACTGATTTTGGATCCACAAAGCTTGACATCAACAACTGGACGCAACAGTGTACTCGGCTTCATCAGTGGAGATAAACACTATTATCTGCATTTTGCTTTGCCAAGATACAAGCCGATTCCCCAAAAATTTGCAACCACCAGAGACAAATTCTCTATCAATTCTACAACCTGCATGACCACTATCAGAGTAAGCTATTAAATCAAAATTATCACTCTTAGGATACCATAAACCAAGCTTTGGTGTTCCTTTGAGGTAGCGGAAGATTCTTTTGACTGCAGTGTCATGAGGTTGCTTGGGATTTGACTGAAAACGAGCACAACATCCAACTCAAAAAAATAATAATATACAAAGATAAACTAAAGAAAATCTATGTACAATCACGACTCAGACATTTAATCAAGTGACTTTGGGAATCCAAGTTTGTTTTAGTTTTGATCTGTCGTGATTTTCACCCATCATTGACTCTTTTCTCTTCCAAAATTGTGTGGTTTTAACAAAACTTTTTACTGTTTCTTGAAGATTTTTGATCTGATCAGAAAAAGAGTTTTGAGTTTTGACATCATTTTGTGGTTTAGGTTTTAAATGACACTTTTTGACCACATGTCCTTCTTTTCCACATCTAAAGCATTTTGAGTGTTTAGGCTTGATCTTTGGAGAAGATCTGGATGATGATGATTGTGATGTTCTTTTCTTGATCTTGTTTGAGCAGGAGCTTTCTCTTGAACATGATTCATCCTTGCTGCTACTTGATTCTTCATTTGTGTTGCAGTCAGGTATGCTGATGTTGCTCTCTGTATCACTTAGTGATTCTTCAGAACTTGAGTTACCTGTTTAACTTTGTGATTCTTCAGAACCTGATACATCTGTGGATGAAGGGATAAACTCTGGGATTTCCTCAGTGAGAAATTTCCCAAACCTGTTAAGCTTTAGTTCTGGTACAAACATAGGTGGTTTACACGTATGTTTATCATCAGAGAATGCAGCATTAAGATCAACACAAACAGGCATAACATTGTCAACACAAACATTTGAACGTCTGATAGGATTCTTCCTATCATCAGGGGCCACAGCACCCTTTAAATCTAGTTTAGAAGTCAAGTTAATACAGTCATCCGGCCTAGATAAACTATTACAGTTATCCATCCTAGATAAACTATTACATTTATCCATATTAATTAAAGTATTACAGTCATCCGAAATCAAATTGTTTTTAGACTTTTCATTGTTCCAGATGAACCAATTCACTGTGGAGTAATTGGCACCTGGATGTCCTAACCCCATTGTCTGCCCACCACAACTCTCATCATCTTCCACCCTACCCTGTTGGGTCACATCTGCATCGCTTTTACTTATGTTAGCATTTGACTCAGATTCATCACATTTGTTTTCAAAAAGATCATTTTTAGGATGAGGTGTTGGAATGGGTATGTATTCACTTTGGCTCAAGGGCAAGAATAGAGATCTTTCGATTCCATTCTTATCCTTATACCCAATTCCATCCTTTACGAATGATTGTCTTCCACAATCGATTATATCAGCATGAGCCTGTTTGCTCACATTCCATTTATCCACAACAATTTGAAGACGAGTTGTCTCATTTCTAGATTTCTCTAGTTTTGAGGTTAAATCATTTATCAGAAAATCTTTCTTAAGCACAAATTCTTTTAAAGTTTGCATTTCAGCTAGAGTTGCATTTAACTTTCGCTGATATGCCCACTCATTTTCTTTCATTTCAGAATTGATTCTTTGGATATCATCCATTTCTCTCAAAACCCTTTTGTTGTGTGACAAACAGTAAGCAACAGCTGTAACGCACCTAGGTGAGCACAGCTTTGATTTTATTTCAAGAGGAATGTTTACCATATCTTTCTCCTCAGCTTTCTTGGGTGCACTTTCCATCTTTTCAGCTGCTTTCTCAGTGGGTGTCTTCTCAGCTATCAAAGCCTCCTCTCCAGTCTGATCTTTCTTCTTCTCAGCAATCAGCACACTCTTCAGACCCGCACTCTCTTGCATTCCTCCTTTTGGCACTCCCACTGAAGATCCTTCCACAGAGTTTACACCATTTGCGGATTTGGTGCATATCGTTACCATCAATGCTTTGTTAACATCTGCTTTAGCTGCAACAGCTTCCTTTCCCCAGCCAAAGTCTTCAACCACCAGTGCCTTCTGTCCAATTGGAGTCATTAAAGCCAGATTCTTTAAAGAGCTCCTTGGAGTAACTTTTGACACTGTTTGATTCATCTCTCTCTTTGTGATGTCCATTTCAAACGATTTCAGAGTGTTTATAAGATCAGCCAAAGTAGACTGAGCATCCAAGTAGTCCTTTTTGATCAACATACATTGGACACTCCACTCCTTTGGGAGAGAATCGAGCAGCTTCTTGATGGAATTGCGGTTGTTTACAGGAATACCAGCTTTCTTCATCTTAGTCAACAGATTCATGAACCTGTCTATATGTGACGACAGACTCTCACCACGGATACTTCCAAACATGTCGTATTCCTTTTGAATCATATCCTGCTTGTTTTGCCTCATCTCTGCATTTCCTTCATAATACTCACTCAGAGCGAACCACAGATCGTGCGCTGATCCGTATTCTTCAAACATATTGTATACATCGTTTGACAAAGCCATGGTGAGAGCACCGTAGGCTTTGTGATCTCTTTGCAACAGTTGTTTGTCGAGATCAGTGTATGTAGTGGGATCAGTGTTGAACACTTCTCCAGCATCAGTGGTTCTGGTGGGAATGTGAGGTCCGAGCTGGACTGAGTTCCATTGGGTGTGATCGTTGACAAAGTAGAAAGCTTTCATTCTGTTCTTCCATGTGCCATAGTCTTCTGCACCCATCAACTTGGGAATTCGTGTTATAGTGCCGGTTTCAAGTTCAGCTTGAGTTATGGGGTTAACTTGGAATGAGTTGTTACCAGACATGATTTAAGATTGATTTTAGGTTGATTTTTGATTGATTTTAGGGTTTTGATTGAATTGATTAGCAAGTTATAGTCCAAAGTCCTTGAAAAGTCAAAACAGTCCACAAGTACGCAGTCAAGTACGCACTCAGCTCAAGTTCGCAGTTTTCACAAGTTCGCAGTCTAAGTTCGCAGTACCTTGAAAACCTGAAACAAATAAGAAGCAAAGATGATAAGTCCCTGAATCTCCTGTTAAGTGCGCAGTCCCTGTAGCACACACTATTGACTTAAGTTCGCAGTTCAGCCAAGTCAGAGCAGCACAAGTACTCAGTCTTGACTGATCAGCCTGCGCACTTGTACAAGTACACAGACACTTAAACTCTCGTTTAAGATTTAAGTTCGCAGTAACCCTAGCCAAGTGCTCAGAAAATGCACCTTTTCAGTAAGTTCGCACACCAACTAGAGATTTCAGATAAGTATGCAGAAACCCTAGTTGTGGTGCCAGGAGAGAGAAAGCTATAAAGCCTTGTGTAAATTTAAGTGCTCACACAGACACAAGTGTACACACTTTTTGACTTAAGTGCGCAGCAGTGGCTGTTAATAAGTGCACACCTTGAAATATCAAGTATGCAACTTATGAGCTAAGTACTCAACTCTTGAAACAAGTGCTCACAAGTAAGAAACAAGTTCACACTCTATGAGCTAAGTTCGCACTCTTGAAGCAAGTACTCACAAGCAAGAAACAAGTTCACACTTTATGAGTTAAGTGCGCACAATTAAGTACGCAGATACGGCTGTTGAGATTTTAAACTTACCAAAAACATGTCCAAGAGATTTTCAATTGTTTTGAAGCTCTTGAATGATGTTTCTACTGAAAATAATAACTTTTAAACACCTTAGAAACACTTTTCACGAGATTTTAAGGCAAAAACTAGTGAGAATATTCAAAGTTTGATAAACACAAAATTTTTGAAAAACTTGATAGCAAAAACTAACAAGGAGGGTTTTGATATCTTTAGATAGATACAATCTCGAGCACAGAGGCTCTGATACCAAATTGTAGTCCCAAAAACACTAGATCTTAAGTGTGCACAAGATTGTTATCAACTAGAAACACCTATTTGTTAGGTGTTTTAGTTGATTAATCAAGAAAACTAAAGAACTAGATGAAGATTATAGAAACCGACACACAAGAAACATAAAGACACGATTCCATTAATGATTTCTGCTGTGAACAACCATGGATAAGTTCGCACTATTCTAGATAAGTTCGCACCTTTAACTTGTGCTCTCAAAGATACATCAAAAACCCTAACCTAGAGTGTGCATATGAGTGAACTTTATATAGTGAGCACCTGATGGACTGCGAACTTAAGCTTAAGTTCGCAGTGCCCATCTCCTAAGTTCACACTCTAGGGTTTACACATAAACTAACAAAGAATTACATAACTAGTCCTCTAACTATCAAACTACAAAATAAGCTACAAAAAGTCTTTGTTCTGGTAACTGTGGTCTCAACTGAACCCAACACTTTTATACCTGTGTGTAATCGCTTACCCACTTACACGATTTGATCTCTAATCGTTTGCTACAGTAGCGCGATTAGTGTCTAATCGCTTAGAGGGTCATGCGAATGTGTTTCTAATCGTGTACCAAGTCTAAACATTTGACAAAGCACTCTTGGACCTGATCGCCTACACAGTAACACGAATAGAGGCTAATCGCTTACGTTGAGATACGATTAGGTGTAATCGCCTGGAGCTATAGGCGATTAGCACACTAAATGCATTCAACTTTCACACAAATTACCAAAATGCCCCTGCAGCACCAAATCTCACATTTTTGACCCGTTAAGGTTCAAAACATGCGTTTTTCAACCGGTTTTAACATACGACTCAGATGATGACTCAGATACTTGAAAATATTACATTTTCCACCCTTGTACTTGATAGAAAGTACGGTTTTGACCCGGCAAAAACACAAGTTTCCGATTAGTTGTCTTTTATTTTTCGGCGTTTTATTCTTGAAGAAGTAAGATTACAATGGATTAGGTTTCCATCATCGGCAATCAAGAATAGCTAATCTACTAAAATTTAAATAGGAAATAAGCGAAAACACGAAAACAACTAACTGTACACTATCATATTTTTGCGAGTTTCAGTAGTTAGGGAATCATATCAGTGTACGAACTATACTAGAACCCTTATACTGTCAGTTTTTGATGAAAATTACCAATAAGCATCCTACAACAACTGTCAGTATTATTGTCCGCCTAAACTCAAAATCAAGTTTTATCGCTAGGGACTTTAGATACGTTAAGGTAATAGTAATACTGATTAAAGGTGTTCCCCGCACACGCGACATATTCCCGCGTCAAGGCATGCACAAAGCTTCCTCGTAACCAGTGAATAAGTTGTTGTCATCCGTATTTACAAGGAATGGACTCAGTGGTGATCTGGTCTGCAAGAACGCTGCAGCAGAGAGACCAGTGAGATCCAGACTAGGGTTCAAATCAAATACAGTATATTTTTGATTTTTCACGGTACGATGCTTTAGGTATATGATTGATTTGATACCTTAGAGCGATTCTCTTCGAGAATAGGGTTTTGGCATTCACGATCTTTTTGCTCTTACAGGATTCCTAGGCGTCTCCTTATCAGAATTTATTATATTTTTTTTTTGTTTTTCTTTTCTTTTTCTGGGAATGGCAAAGAGGTGTCTCAGTTGTAGGCTGCGAACCCAACGTACGTCACTTATGCCACCCCAGTTTATTCTGAGAGACATCCAGTTCACTCCGGATGTACCAACCTCTTAAAGACCAGAAACCTCGGATTTTGGCATTCTATCAACAAGATTTAGGCTTTTAGACCATACGCCAACGCGACGTTAATCCACACAATTCTCAGTTGATTTAGGTTTATATCACCGTGCCGAGCTTGGAAATGATTTCGAGCCTACCAACACATCATTGTAGAGGCTACTTATCAGATCCAATATTTTTAAGATGATAAAGGTCCAGACAGTCCGACTGATTGGTTAATATCATCTTCCCATTTTCACCAAAGAAACTCATTTTTGCATTTTTCATTTTTTTTTGATTTTTGCATTTTCTGATGTTTTTGTATTTTTCTGAATTTTCTCCCCATAAAAATCTAAAAATTTGCAAAAAGACAATATTTTTGGATTTTTCTGTTTTTGAAGAAAAATATTTACAAAAACGATTACCGATAAGGATCTAATCCTGCTTTTCTTTAATGCCATTTAAGATTAACAGATACTCAAAACGAGGTCCGTCAAAAGCTTTGGTGAATAAATCGACACGTTGGTAATCCGTGTGGATTTTAACCATATCGATAAGTTTCTTTTCATAGCAATCGCGTATGAAATGATACTTAACCAAGATATGCTTCGCCTTGGAATGTTTAACTGATTCTTTAGCGAGAGCTATGGCGGACTCATTATCACAGTGAATGGGAGTATTTAGAAATTTCAAACCGTAGTCTCTCATTTGTTGTTGTATCCAAAGAACCTGGGAGCAGCAGCTAGAAGCAGCTACGTATTCCGACTCGCAGGTGGATAAGGCGACTGAGGCTTGCTTCTTGCACTGCCACGAGACTAGTCTGGGTCCCAAAAACTGGCATCCAGCCGATGTGGATTTTGAGTCTTGTTTGCATCCGCCATAGTCAGCATTATTAAAGGCGACGAGGTCAAATTTATCGTCATTAGGGTACCATAGACCTTTGGTCGGACAACCCTTTAGATAACGTAAGATCCTCTTCACAGCAACCAGGTGGGACTGTTTCGGCCTTGACTGGTATCTGGATAGTAGACATGTCGCGAACATAATGTCAGGTCTTGACGCTGTGAGGTACATGAGTGAGCCAATCATCGCTCGATAAAGAAAAGGATCAACGGCTTGTCCTTTCTCGTCAGGTCCAATCCCGTGACTGGGCTGAATTGGGGTGCCTACTGGAGTAGAGTCTTCCATCTGGAACCGGCTCAAGATGTCAGCAATGTATTTGGTCTGATGGATGAAGATCCCCGACTCTTGTTGTTCTACTTGTAGACCTAAGAAGAATTGCATCTCCCCCATCGAGCTCATCTCAAACTTTTCCTGCATTAACTTTTCGAAATCCCTGCACATAGCATCATTAGTAGACCCAAAAAAAATATCATCGACATAAACCTGTACCAGAAGACGGTCACCACCCTTTTCCTTGGTGAATAAGGTGCAATCCACAAGTCCACGTTTGAACCCGTTGGATATAAGATAGTTGCTGAGCATTTAATACCATTCACGCGGTGCTTGATGGAGTCCGTACAACGCTTTGTTCAACTTGTAAACTTTGTCACGATGAAGCGGATCCTCAAAACCCGGTGGCTGAGCAACATACACCTCTTCCTTCACGATACCATACAGAAAAGCACTTTTCACGTCCATTTGATACACCTTAAACCGTTTGTACGAAGCGTAAGCTAAGAACATTCGGATAGCTTCAAGGCGCGCAACTGGAGCGTATACTTCGTTGTAATCTATTCCTTCGATTTGACGGAAGCCGAGGACAACTAATCGAGACTTGTTTCTTATAATTACCCCGCGGTCATCCCGTTTACACTTGTAGACCCACTTTGTTCCAATTTTCTTCGCGCCTGGAGGTAAGTCAACTAAGTCCCACACTCCTAGCTTTTGGAACTGCTGAAGCTCTGTCTACATTGCGTCAATCCATGGTTCTTCTCTCAAAGCCTCTTGGACGGTTCGTGGTTCCATCTAAGAAAGATATAGAGCAAAAGACCAATCGTTCTGATGACCTGCATTTCTGATCTCCGAATAAAGAGCTAGGGTTGCTGAATTGTCACTTGGACTGGCATTTCTGAGCTGACTACGTGTCATCACTCTACCAGCCGGATCACCAATCACATTCTGCAGTGGATGAGTGTCGTGAATCCGAGATTCCGGATGTGCCGACACTGGATCATCCGAACGCAGATTGAGCTTTCAAGTCCCTGAGAGATATTTGTTTCAGCGGCACTTGAACTAGAGGGAGCAGCGGGTTGCAAATTAAAACCGGAGAAATCAATCTGTAGACCAATTCCAGGAGCTGCTGAAGAAGAAGGACCAGCTTGATCATTCCCTGTAGGAGGAACTGGAGCTGTATTGGCAGATTTACCATTTCCAGCCAGTTCTTCAGTAAGAGTTTCCCGAGATTCTGTATATTCCTCATCTGAAGAAGATTCCATAACCTCTGACGCTTCCTGAAAGACTTCCTCAACTTCAACTGCTGCGGTTTTATCAGGGGGACCCATGGATGTAGAGGCATTAGATGCGGCAGGAGCAGGTGCATTAACCACGATCGGACGCATTAGCGGTGAGCTAGCTGCGTTTTCACACTCGTAATACATTTGCGCTACAGCATCATCTACCACATTATCCAGGTTGAAAGAATCAAACAAACTCTTATAGTCTAACAACCAATCGGGTCCAACACCGGGCGCATTGACAGTTTAACGCTGAACATCGACATTAAGCCAATCCTCAACGTTGTTGGTTCTTTTGTTGTATACCCTCTTGTTGGGATTACTGTATCCAACAAAGAAACCTTCCTCTGCCTTTGCACCAAACTTCCTATCGGGATGTAACATTGTGCATGGAGCACCGAAAGGTTCCAGAAACTCTAAGTTCCGTTTCCTCCGGTTTAGAAGTTTGTAAGAAGTCTTGCTAAACCACTTAACCGTAAGAACCCTATTTAGAGTATAACACGCGCAGTAAACTGCCTCATTCCAAAACATGACAGACAAGTTTGAATCTGCGAGCATTGTCCTGGCTGCCTCAATAAGAGTTCGGTTCTTTCTTTCTACAACCCCGTTTTGCTGAGGAGTGTATGGCGCTGTGAATTCGCGATGAATACCCTTTTCTGCACATAGTGACTCCATAGCATTGTTCTTGAATTCTGTTCCATTGTCGCTTCGAATCCTGCGGATTTTCAGCCCATAGATGTTTTCTAGTTTGGTGAACAGATCTTTCAAAAACTCAAAAGTCTCAATTTTATGCTGCATGCATACAACCCAAGAGAAGCTTGAATAATCATCAGTGACAACCAGACAGTAAAAATCTCTATTCTTGCTTTTACGATTGAGAGGCATACTGACTGAGTTGACCTTCTTAGGTTTGTGAGATTTCTTCTTCTGACTGAGACACCTTCCACAAGCTGATTCTGAACTAGATGATTCATCTTCCTCAGGTGAATGTGCCCCATTCGTCTGTGCCACATAATAAACTCCTTCTCTGTGGCTTTAGACAGAAAGCAAGTGACCTCCCCCTTAGCTGTTACAGCTTGACTCATATCCAGAACATACAAGTTGTTAACTCTTGGAGCTGAGATCATAATCCATTGTTTCGGGATCTTAAAGCCAGGCTTCAGAATGAAGCAAGCATTGTCATCAAAGAACACTGTATATTTCTTGTCATAGATCTATGAGACACTCAGCAAGTTGTGGTCTATCTGTTTCACAAAGCTTATCTTTTCAAAGCTTACAATACCATTCCCCATACAACCTTCTTTCGTGGTGTATCCCCCTTTGTTACCAGCAAAAGCAACATACCCCCTGTTGATATTCTTGATGTCAAATAGCAGGCTTAAGTCGCCTGTCATGTGCCCAGAAGCTCCACTATCAACAATCCAGAGGCTGCTGATAAGGCCCTGTGGAACTCCCTGCACAACATTCAAAGTTTAGTGGTTAAGGGGGACCCAAGCCTTGACGGTCTTGGGTCTACCATCTACATCCAAAGTCGGAAAGTCAACCCACTTTCCGTTAGGAGTTGGTGTTGCTTCCGATGGTCCGGCAGTTTCAGCACTAGCAGATGATTCTTTGTTCTTAGTCGGTGACTTGGGTCTCCAAATCTGTTCCGGTCTCTTTGGCTTGGGCTTCTTCTTTGCCTTGGGGCTAGAAGGTCCAGCCTCAGATTCCTTTGGTGGGACACGTTTTGGATCCACTTCAGACTTAACTGCACGTGGAGCAGTGTTAGGGTTACCCTGAGGTTTAGCTGCAGCCTTTGCTTGTGGCTTAGGCGCTGCTTGTACCTTTGTGGGAACTGGGCTCCCCCTAGACTACGGACCCCTGCCATCAACTGGCTTTTGGTTCATAGCAATCTTGTTTCGGTTGTCATAAACTACCTGCTTACCTTGTTGCTTCTCAGAAAGCTTAGGAGAAACAGGTGGTTTAGATTTGCTAGAACTTGGAGCATCATTTGCCTCGATCCTCTTGCGTCTCAATTCGGGGCAAGTAACAACTAAATGCCCATGAACCCCGCACTAGTGACAGGATCTATACTCCTCAAATGGTGGAGCATTTGCATCCTTACTCCTTTTGTTAGACTTCGTGGCAAATGAGTTTTTGTGTTTTAAATCCTTCAGACATTCCTTTTGCCAGTCTGTCTTAGGATAATTATCATACTCATTGCCTGAAGATCTGACAAATTGAGTAACATGCTTCTTAGGAGATCTCTCCTGAGCTTGATTCTTAGGGTTCAAAGTGTTCTTCTTTTGATTTTTATTCTTGTTTTTCTTGGACTGATTACCCTGACCCTGTTTCCCATGTCCCCATTTTTCTTTTTCAATTGTAATGGTGGATTCTTGCCAGATTTTACCAACAAGACCAGGTGCCAGATGCTTATAAGGAAGTTCCTCATCAGCATAGATTTTATCAGATCCTTTTAGTTGATAGAACACTTTGATCGTTTTACCAACAGAAGCTTGCACTTTCGGTTCAGGATCACACAGGATGTGATTTTGGATAGGAATATCCGTATTCTTTACCGGTGCATACCTCTCTGGTTCATCAAGCTCATCATCAGAACAGTCTGTCTCGCAGACACTAGCATCATCAGTAATTTCACCAGATTTGGCAGCAACAGCAGTGGGTGCAGCCTAAGTGACTTCAGCAGGTTTGGCTGCTTCTATCATTTTGGGCGCAGTAGGAGCAGCCTTAGTGACTTTGGCAGGTTTAGCTGCCTCTATCACTTTGGGCGCTTCTGCAGCTTTAGCTTCTTCTGCTGCCAAGTCCACAAACTCTTCCTTCGATAAAATATCATAGTGATGATTTTCGAATCTCACCGGAGGAGGACACTGAGCATATTTGGGACTGGTGGAGTTGCTATCCTTTTCTGAGTGTTCAATGATATGATCAAGAACATACTTGCAGTTCAGGTAACTTTCAAGTTTCTTCTTGATCTTCTCATAGTCACAGTTAAGAATGGCCAAATGCTTCTTAGTGTCTTCTAACTCATTAATGTAATTATTGATAGCAATTTGCTTGTTAGCTAGAGTTTTAGACAATTCAGAAACATCCTTCTTATAGTTTTCAACAGTACTCAGAAAACTTTTCTCTTTTTGTTTTAAGGAATCATATGACCTTTGCAACGGACCTACATCAACTTTTAAATTCAGATTCTCATTAGTTAATTCTTTAATTCTGAATTTAAGCTGATCACACTCAGTAGAATCTTTCTTAAGAGTATCAATGGTGATTTTGAGGGCTTTCTCATTAGCTCTCAAAACATCATTGCTCTGTTGGCATTGACTTAAGTCTGCTTTCAAGTTCAGATTTTCGTCTGTTAAGACATCAATTCTGTACTTAAGCTTGCCACAATATACACAAACAGGTTTAGAATTGGAAGAAGAACATACCTTATCAGACGACTCTGTAATAGCCATCAAAGCATAATGCGCAGCCGTCTTCACTGATCCGAAGAATTCAGCAAGATTGTTCTTTGTACAGTCAGCATCCACAAGAATCGACCTTTTGCTGATCAAGGCGTCTGCTTCAGCCAACAAATCTTCCAAATCCATCCCCTCATCAGAATCACAGTCGGAGTCACTGTCAGAAGCTTCAACTTCAGGAATAATTACTTCAGACTGACTCGGACTCTCTTCAACTTCTTCTTGAGCATCAGACATAATTTGGGCAAAACATGCTGCACCACCCTGCGGAGCTTGTTCACCAGTGATGAGGTGATTCCAGTTAAAACCTTCGTATTCTTGAATTACCAGGGCTTGATTGTTGTTTGCATGAGGCCTCTGGTTCTGATTGTTTACTGGGACAAGAGCTCGTTTAGCATTTTGGTTAGGTTGTGTCTGAGCTGGTTGCCTTTGATTCTGATTGCCTCTATTGTTGTTGAAGGGATTCTGATTTCCCTGTTGCCTTGGTCGGTCACATTTTCTGGCAAAGTGTCCTCTGTTGCCACAGTTGTAACAGGTGACCTTTGTTTTATCAAACCCGAACTTAGTGTTGTTGTTGATCAGCACATCTCTCCTTCCAGTTCTATCCATGTAATCCTTTGCCCGTCTCACCACACTAGCGAAGTGCCACTGAATGTCTATCAAATCCATATCGTCTTTGTCGATCTGAGAATTATCTTCTTGAGTGAGATAAGGATTCCCGATCTGCTCTGCAACTAATCCACTATAGGAATTGACCAAGGTTGACAGCAGAGCCATATGTTCTTGGGCTAACTCTACAATCACCTTCTCAAAACCCGCAGTGTTCAGCTGCTCTGCAACTGGATTGGTCCGATAGCCACCCTGATTTGAAGTAGAAGCACCTCCATATCCACCATAGTTAGTAGATGGAGCACCACCAAACCCTATCGGAGAAGGTCCACCAAAGTTGGAAGTTGCCTGTGCTGGAGCTGCAAGATGAGCAAACGGATTAACACCAAATTGGTTAGTATTATAATTCAAATGATACTGGTTTCCTTGACCCCAAGGAAAGACTGGTGGAGGAACGTCAGATGGGGGACCATAGTTGTCAAACGCAAAGACTGGATCAGGATTAACCACGAAGGTAGTCTGAGGTTTGGATCCACCCACACTGATGTCCTGAACTTGATTCCCGTAGTAGAGACTGGGATTCTGAACAACTGGCGGCTTGTTAGCTCTACTGATCTCTTCGATCTCTTTGTTCTCCAGCTCTGCCACGAACTCATTTATGGAGAGTGTCTGATAAACATTGTTGGATTTCTGGATGTCCAGCCATTGATGCCAGTGCGAAGGAAGCGCCTCTGCTAGTCTTTCAACGAGCTCTGCAGAAGTGTAGATAACCCCATACTGATACATCTCGGACATCAGGTGATAATATCTAGCCGTCAGATCTCTCAGCAATTCATTCCCCATCGCGTTGAAGTTCTCGAACTCCTTCTTCAACTGATCCACTTTCACCTTTCGCGTCTTCTGATTACCCTCATTTCGCTCAGCAAGCGCTAACCAAAGCATCTGCGAAGTAGTACACTGCGCATACTGATGAAGAATGTCTTTGGGAAGTGCTTGCTTCAACGCTGCCATCGCCTTCTTCTCATAGTTATACTTCTTCCTCTGATCTTCAGTCATGTCTTCCAATGAGATCGGAGTAGTAGAATTCTCAACCAACGGCCTTGTGTACCCATTCTCGATAGCTGACCATACTAGACCATCGATACCCTCAACATGTGTCTGAAATCTGCCCTTCCATCCATGGTAGTCTGACATGTACTGCAGTTTCGGTGCCCTGTTAGAACTATCCGTCTCTAAGTCGCTCATGAGAACGAAAGACAGATGATTTGTCTGGGAGTTTGCAGCAGCTGCGAGTGCCCAAGGATTTGCATTCATTGCCTGCTGTTGAGCAGCTAGCGCTCACGGATTGATTCCGGCAACATTCGCTTGCATTTGCGATTGTTGCATCCGTTGCGCGTTTCGTTCTGCTGAGAACTGCCAAGGGTTCGTGGGTACGTTAGATTGATTGTTCATTTGATTGTTCATTTGTTGGTTATACTGAGGTCTCGGTTGACTCAGATGTCCCCAAGGGTTCGCCATATGTTAAGTTTTGATAATAGTCCGATACTTAGTCACATTTTACGTTCCAGAACCTTGTAGGTGATTATGGTCACAATTGCTAGTTAATGTAGGCGATTGGAGGATGTTAACACGTGATTAGGGCTAAATGCTAATGAATAGTGATGCGATTAAGGTTTTAGGGTGATTGGGGTATGCCACGTAATTAGGGGTAATCGCTAATACAGGGTAGGCGATTTACCACCTAATCGTGTACAAGAAACAAAATTATCAATCGAGTATGGGCCTAAACGTCTACTGTAGCATGCGAGTATGGACTAATCGCATGCTAACCCTAATCGCTCAAACTTTGCATGTGATTAGGTCTGCGTAATCGCCTGATCTGATCTGCAGCCGCACTTTTGCTCAAAAATCACCTATTTTGCCTCAAAATCTTATCTAAAACATTGTGTTTTGATCCCAAATGATTAGACAAGTTACCAAAACAGTTTTAGAACAAAACCAGATCAAAAACACACGTTTTTAACCATAAACACACATTAAGATTTTGAAAAATATGGGTTTTTGATAAAAACTCAAAGTTTCAAAGTTCAAACAGGTTTTTGATCAAAAATCTCAACTTTTACACCAAAAACTACCTGTTTTCACTCGTTTTTGCTATTAAAACACCCGTGATAAGAGCCTCGGCTCTGATACCACTTGTTAGGACCGGCGAACGCGTAATCCAACAATCACGGGTTTTATACCAGAGGTGCGGAATCCCTCTAATATGTTCTAATAACAGATACGATATTGAAACAATGATAAACGAGTAATTGCAACACACAAACGGGTCAAAAGATTATAGATTAATCACTAAAACAGAGCTCGAGTGTTTACAATGATCAAATCAGACGTCTCAGACCAGGGGAGGGTGTTTGGAGAGTGTGTGTGGCAAGAACTAAGCTCTAGGGTTGAGAATAGGCCTATTTATACCTCCCGGGTACGACCAGACCTTAGCAGGCGATTAGCAGGTCCATTATAGGCGATTATGACTAATCGCCTATACGAAGCAAGCTAATCGCGTGAACAGTAAAACGATTAGGGCCCTAATCGCTTGTAACTTATTCACAATCGCCTACAGCTTCTCGAATACCCCAAAACGCGTATAAACGCCTCCAAACACCCCGAAATACGTCCAAACATCCAATATACTAGCCTAGGGACATCATGTACTAACAGGCATTATTATTGACGTGCCATCATTCCACATTTTCCATTCTACTTACACATACATATACATGAATAAATTCGTTATTCTAAATGTAATAGGAATTCACTTACCTCGAGTCTTCCAAATTCATGCTCGTTTACTTGACTCTTCTTAGTCCATTAACCCTCCATGCTTGAGTCTATCTTGACAAGGTCCACATCATCTTTTGTCATCATGTTTACAACATCATTAGTATACACGATCATTCATACTAACGACCATTCCCAACCCAAATATCACATTGACTTTCACCAGTCAATTTCTATACTTCTTAGAACATATATTCGTAACCACGTTTATTCTCACATCATGTAATACAACGTATTATCATATATTCCTCATAGTCTAACATGTGCTGCATCACCTAGTGTTTCTAATCATATCATCATGTTTGGGAGCCTAACCATGTTATTCTACATTATTGACTTGGCGGAAAGTCATCTTTCTAGTTAGAAATATACATCCATATTAGCATACTAGGTTGTATGAGATTCACCATAACATCATGTTTATACCTCATTAACGTACAAGATCATTCGTCTTACCAATAAATCCAACACCATGTCGTGCATAATATTATTTAGACATAGTGTACACACTACTAATGCATTCTTCTTACCACATCATACAATCAACTAAGTCCCCACATAAGATACTTCCTAACACAATCCTCATGTTTACCTATCATCAATTGTATCTATTATCACATTACTTTCATATTTGTCAAGTCTTGCATACACAATCCTACACCATACTTATCTAGACGTTTCATCAAACACATAGTGTGCGTACAACATTCTAAGCTCAATGCACAAGCTCCTAATACACGTATTCCATCAAAACGCATAATCAACTTCAATCATCATCAAATTTCCCACATGCATATCATCAACTACACATCATTCCTACCATTACATGTATTTACAACTAATTTAACAATATCAAGGCTCAAATGAAAACCCAATATCACCATCCTTTGCAAACAACCAATCGATAGTGAATAGCTCCTCTCTAACTATTAAAGATGATCAATATCACATAAAATCAAGCAATAATATGAATTTAACATGTTTTGCTCAAAACCCACATATGGGGTTCGAATCCTACACGAAATTTGGGGTTAGGGTTCATACCAAAGCTTAATTCTTGAAGATTAGCCCTCTAGAACCAACCATTCATCTCTTACATCAACCTCTTGCATCAATTCTTCATCTTTAGGGGCTTAGGGTTTGGTTTGAGCTCAAGAATTCCATCAAAGAGGGCTGAATTCGTTTACCCCTAAATGGGGTGTGTTTGGATCATTTATTTGTGCCATATTTACACCACAAGTCCCTCAAGTTTATCCCCAAGCCTTTTGTTATCAAAACTTTAACTATACAAGTTTCTTTCTAGTGTTATTTCCCCATTATAAAGATAATAACCTCCACTAGAAATTTTTCATAATAGAACATAACCCACACTCGTATCATCCCATTTTATTACCCGAAAAAGGCTCAGTCTACTATTTAATTCATCTTGTCATTTCTTATTCACGCCTAATAGCGTGATTAAGCGAAGCGGATTTTTGGGATGTTACATATTTTGGCTGATTAGTTAATGTTTTATTTTCGGGATTAATGTTTGGTTGAGTGTTTGCATGTTTTGATTATCTTTTGGCTTTGAAGGTTTATTAATTGGATTTAAGAACATCAAGAACATATTTAGTTTTTATTAAAAATATTGTGTTTGATCTTGTTTTTATGTTTTGATTTGTGTTTGAGCAGAATTAGAAAAGGAAATCAGAAATCAAGTTAGGAAAGGATTGGAGAGATTTTGAACTTCAAATCAATCTCTATCAATTCCTAATTTATGGATCTAAACTTGTTGACAAAGGAACTGAAATCTGAAAACTAGTTCTCGGATTCATCCTCCATCCGGAAATCAGAAAGTTGAACACAACTTAGGTTCTCGGACACTTGGTTTGTATTCGGACATAGAGTCTAGTTCTCGGACTGATCCTGTTCTCGGACAATCATCTTTGTTCTTGGTTACATAAGGATTAGTTCTTGGAAACAAGGTTCTCGGACACAAATTAAGGATCTCGGACATAGGTTCTAGAACTTGGACACAAGTTCATGGAAACACACATTTGTTCTCGGATTCACTTGAACTCGGATACAAGGGTTCTCGAATTCATACTAGCTCTCGGCCTTTCATTGTGGTTCTCAGATATTTTATTTGGAAAATAAATTGTTTTCAGAAACTCACTTTTGTTCTCGGACACTCCAAGTGTTCTCGAACATCAATTGGACCCGATTTGATTTGGACATGGACTACATCTTGAACCTTAAAATTTATTTAGCCAACTTATAAATCCACTCTAAAATCGATTAATCAAATGGCGTTATTAAATAAAATGGTTGAAATGGATAACTAGGTGGTAAAGCAAATTCCCCGCCTAAAATGATCGGTGTTGATAACTATTTTTGGTGGAGAAGACGGTTCGAGGAATGGGCTCATTTTTACCAGTCATGAATGTGGATTTGCATCACATACGGGTACATTCAACCGTTTAAAGCAGGAGAAGGCATGAGTGGTCAAAGAATACTAATGAGCGGCCATTACCATAGGTTTGCCACATGAAATCCTCCACACATTCATTAGAAACAGAACGACTAAAGATTTATGGGAGGCTTTGGAGAAACGGTACATGGGTAGTGCTGAAGTGCAAAAGAACAAGAAGGAACTGCTGAAGAAGCAATTTGCCGTCTTCAAGCATTTTAAACATGACAGCTTAGAGGACATCATCACAAGATTCTACCATCTGCTTACTGAATTGGGAAATCATGAGATACGGTACACTGACAATGAGCTGAACGACAAGCTGCTGGATCCACTTCATACAAAATGGGATGTGTATTTACTAATGATCAGAAATGGAACGGACTACGGTACCATGTCTCTGGATACCGTGGTAGGAAAGATGAGGGCTTGCAGTTTCAACATGATGAGGAGATAAGTAGGATTTGAACAGATACGTGATCCGGGGATTTTATCATGGAAAGCCTGTAGCAAAAAACCTCATCTAGCAGCAGCAGTGGTGTATCAACATTTTTCTTAGGTGACACATCAGGTAATATTATTCTTCATTTTGAGATGTTGAATTAAAGTTCATACATGATTTTTAAACAATAATACAAATGAAACTAAAAATACAGTATTCTTATTTTATTAACTAAGTCCAAGGCCTTATATAATCATCAAGCAAGCTTCTCCTGAAACAAGCACGAAAATAATTTTGTCAACAATAATGTTAGTGAGCATTACCTAGGTTTGTACATATAGTATAAGTTTAATAAGAGATACAAGTCATGTGTCATGTGATATCAATGCGTTGTGTAAACATGTAAGTAACAAATATGAATTCAGGAATATAGTTCACAAAGGTATATCGAGCACCTCAACATGTGTAAAGTCTAATAGAGCACCATAACTGAAGTTATGTCTCATAGAGCACCATAACCGAAGTTATGTTTGATAGAGCACCATAACCGAAGTTATGTCCGAGTTCAATATAAGCATGTAAGTCACGTTCACGTTCAAACACAAGCATGAAGATAAACTGTAGGATCTGATTTGGACAAAGAAACAATATGATCGCACGAGTATTAACGTATCAGGTGCGGAAACCCTAATTGACATGCAAAATGATAAAAACCATAATCAAACCCCAATAATAATAATTTTCAACTTGTTTTCATTAACTTTAAGATCATAAAACGTTTATAGGTACGAGTTAACAAAAACACACTTAAATGTGTAAATGAACACTCTAGGACACAAACACAACTGACCAACAACTCTAATAACTGCCACCAACTCCTATATATAGAGGTTTCCGTTCGACCTATCGTGAGGTCAAACCAACACATTCGACCCTGACAAAGCACGAATCAAACTTAAACCACTTCATTCGACCTAATAGATATTGGTTTGACCTTACGTTTACCCGAACCAAAACCAGAATAAACAAACTATCTTCAAGACTTCAGCAATCTGGTCTTTTGTAATCCAAAAACTACAGACACATATAGAATATGCATCTACAAACTCCCCTTCTCTGTAGCTTGGATTACTTGTTCTTGTTATCTCTTTCAATACTCTGCATCATCTGTTTGGCTTTCAAAGTCTTCCCCGGTTCTTTCGCTTGTAATGGTTACTTCAACTTCAAGGCATGTTTCCCAAGCAACCCCTTATAATCACAACCTGCTTTGACTTTGAATGCAAAGCAAAACTTGACAATCGCTTGAAATCTCCATGCTTGTTGAATATTAAGTGCATCGAAGTGAGGATTGTAGTAGAGCGTTTCAATATCATTCTTCGAACAATTTATCAACCACATAGGATCAAAAATCCTCAACTTTCTGCACAACTTCTTCTTATCTTCGTTGTCCATAACATTTACCGCTTCAGCCGTTCCCCAATCGTAATACCAAAAAGCAAAATTTTTGCTCAAATCTTGTTCCATAGGCATTAGGGGAATTTTCTTCATACACATCGGCGGCTTGTACTTTAAAGTCACATAAGGAAGATTATTTCTTAGATTGATCTTCTTATGAACTATGCCGAAAGGATATTGTGGCTTCAACAAATCCCATTTCGTCAGACTCTCTCTCATCATATTCTCAGCCATATATTCCAATAATCCATACGTACCAACCAACTTATGTCTGCATACATCGCGTACGACCCAGTAGGGAAGAGTCTTGATATCATGAAAATGACTAAAATACAGAATTCCTCGTTCCCACTTGATACAGACACACCTAAGCTGAGGAAAGACTTTCCATGCTATCGCTCTGCCTTTGAATGCTTGATTATGATAGCAGCAGAAATCTCCTTGTATTGGTGGTTTTGGTCTATTAGCTTCTTCTTCTCATAATCGTCTCAAATAGTTCAATAATGCATCAGACTTCTTCGTCACATCTGGTTTCTCACATTCATCAGATAATAATTCATCAATTGTCTTTTTACCCTTCTCGTCTGCAACCTTTTCAACTTCTCTCAGGACAGAATCATCAACAAACTGGACATTTGTGTTGTCTTTCACATTGTAATACTCTGGACTCTAGATACTCTTCATGCGAGATATCCTTAATCACTACCTCTTGAAAGTCCACGTTTGAATCATCTAAATGATGCCCTGGTTCAACAACTAGTACATCAGGAATCTCTTTCCTCTGTATCAATTCTTCAAAGGTAATAGCAGCTTGTTGAGCTACACCTTCAAGTATCTCTCATGAAATTTCAATAGTAACTTCACCATCCTCCAGTTCAGGCTCAGGATATTCCAGAAAGTACTTCATATCATCATTAACAAATATGTCCCTGAATCTGTCTGTGAATTTGGTTGAGACGTAACCTTTCTTTAATTTTTCCATTAGTTTATTTTTTTCAGCTTCAGTCATTTCACCTTTACCTTAACCTTAACCAGAACTAGAACCTGCTAACTTATCATTCTTCTCTTTCTTTCTTGCTTCATATGAATATTTATCAACATCATCATCATCATTATTATCAAAATCTGTTAATCCTTCAGCATCCTTATCTTTATCATTTCCATCATCACCATCTGAATCATTGTTATCATCATCTGTACTACTATAATCAACCTTTTCTTCTTCCACTTCTTCCTCATCATCTGAATCATCCACACCTTTTAGTTGCGGTGCTTTCTGATACAAATCTTCTATGATCTTCTTTAGTTTCTTATTCTCCTTCTCTACAACCACAATCCTCTTCTCTTTCTTCTTATTGGACAACTGTAACTTGGAATTCTCAATTTGCAAGTTAGTAACCTCTTTTCTAACTTGTCTTGCCTTTCCTTTGATTTAATCACAATCTCAAGCATATCTTTTTCATTTTCCTTCATCTGTTTTATTTCATTTTCATGCTTTGAGAAAAACTTCATCATTTTACTAATCTGTTGATTCACCAAGTTCATAGCATATTTAGAAATTGTCACAAAATGTAACACCCTAAATATTCGTCTAGCATGTGGAATCATTTGTATATGATGCACATATAAAGGATTACTTGTCAAAGCCACTTTGGAACTTGTTTCACCAAGATAGTACTTGAAGGGTGTAGGTAAATTTCACTCAAAATCCTAGTTAGGCTTCGTTATGTCTATCATGGATAAAGGAGGGGCCTATGTGTAACTAGTAATTTAATTATCCCTTAAAACCCTATCTTTGCGAAAGACCACGAAACATCATCGTCCTTAACGAATACCCTACGCCGCTAAGTAAGAAAAAAAACAAGAGATGTCGGGAATGAGAGTACCGGTAGATGAAGATGGTGGTTCAAGGCGGTCTCTGATCGTGTGATCTTCGATTCGAAACAAGGAAGCACCGATTTGCATCCTCTTTGTTTTTCTTTTTGTTCATGCGCGATTTTCGTTTGGTTGGAATCTGAGTTCTGTTGTGGTTGTAGAGTTGTGAGAGTATGCGTTTGTTGTATAAGATACCATGGTTATTAGTGGTCGATTTATATGGTGGTGATCCATGGTGGGCTGGTTCGATGATGGTGTTGTAGGGCGCAAAAATGGTGGGTGACCTGGTGGTTGGTGAAGAGGTAGATCAAACTTCAGAGGCCGAGGAAGAGGTAGAAACTTTGATAGAAGCAAGGTACCACAGTGTCATATTGTAAAAAAATATGGACACATGGCCAAGGATTGCTGGTACAATACTGAAGATTCATATGCAAACATGGCTGGTGAAACTGTGGAGAAGGATGAACAACAAAATGAAGAGCGTCACTTGTTCATGGCTATGATTACCCAAGTAAGTGAATCAAACAATCTTTGGTTTATTGATTCAGGATGTTCAAATCACAAGACAGGAACGAGAAGCAGTTTTGTCTCTTTGAATGAAAGTTTTAAACTTGAAGTTCAATTAGGCAATAAAAAGACTTTAAATGTTGAAGGAAAGGGTACTGGAAGAATTTATACTGGCACCACACAATACAAGCTATTGGAAAATGTTTATTATGCTCCCTCACTTAAGTACAATCTACTCAGTGTTCGGCAGCTCATGAAGAAGGGGTACTCTCTATTGTTTGCAAATGGCAGGTGCTCAATAAAGAATAATGGTGTTGATATTATGGAAGTAATGGTGTCTAGTAACAACCTATTCTTGCTTGATGCTACAAAACCAGAAGGCACAAGCAATAACAAGTCTGTTGCTCTGATATGGCATCAAAGGTATGGGCACCTAAACTTCAACAGTATAAAGAACCTGCATGACAAGCATATGGCAGAGGGTATTCCAAAGATAAGGGGTGATGAAACATGTGAAGGCTGTATTCTTGGGAAACAAACCAGAAAATCATTTAACTCTCATTCCTGGAGTGCCTCAAGGAAGCTTGAGTCATTCACATGGACCTATGTGGTCCTATGCAAGTACCAATCCTTGGTAAGAGTTTGTATTACTACTTGTTGATGATTATTCTAGAATGTGTTGGGTCTATTTTCTTGCAAACAAGTCGAAAGCTTTCTCTAAGTTTAAAGTGTTTAAGGCCCTGGTTGAAAAACAAAGTGAACATGTTATCAAGGTGCTAAGATCTGATCGTGGGGGTGAATTTGTGTCAAAAGAGTTCAATCAGTTTTGTGATCAAGCAGGAATCAAAAAAGAATTATCCCCTCCATATACACCTCAACACAATGGTGTAGTGGAGAGGAAAAACAGAACCATAATGGGAATGACCAGAAGTATGCTCAAGGATAGAAGTTTGCCAAACTTCTTGTGGGCAGAAGGAGTTGCCACAGCTGTTTATGTCCTCAACAGATCTCCCACTGCTGCAGTAGAAAACAATACACCTTATGAGTTGTGGTGTAATGATAAACCTGATGTATCCTTTCTCAAAACATTTGGATGCATTGGGTATGGTCACTCTTATGCTCAAGGTAGAAGGAAGCTAGATAATAGAGCACATAAGATGGTGTTTATTGGTTATGCTATACAAGGTACATGTTACAGGCTATACAATCTAGACACTAAGAAGTTTGAATCCAGGCCAAGAGATGGAGTTACTATTGTGGAGAATGATTCATGGGACTGGGAAGCAACATACAAGTTCAAAGAATCATATGAATGGTTGTATGTTGACCCCTTTCCTGCTGATGAAGAAGAGCCTATGGAAGATCAAGAACCAACTTCAAACACAGAAGATGGCAATTCTCAGGCAAATGAAGTTGCTGAACCTCAAACTCCTGTTGACAATTCATTGCAGAATAGTGGTGATCAAGGGTCCAGCTCTAGTAGTTCTTCTGTTCCTACTAGAGTCAGGACAGTTGAAGATTTATATGCTAACACACAACCTATAACTGAACACATGAATTTGCATTTTGCCTTGAGTGTTGCAGCTCCAATGTATTATCAAGAAGCTTCAAAGAAACAGGAATGGTTGAAGGCTATGGAAGAATAACCGAACTCAATTGAGAAGAATGAGACACGGAAGCTTGTAGAAGTTCAAAAGAATAAGAATATTGTTGGTCTTAAGTGGTTATTTAAGACCAAGATTGTGCCAGATGGTAAAGTATTGAAGTACAAGGCAAGGTTGGTGGCAAAAGGATATTCACAAAAGAAGGGAATTGATTTTGAAGAAACCTTTGCACCTGTTGCAAGGTTTGAAACAATTAGACTGGTCTTGGCTGTAGCTGCTCATTGTGGATGGAGTGTGCATCAATTAGACTGACATACACAATTTATATATATACATATAATAACCCATATAACCTAAACAAGTAACAATCAAGACAAAACTTGATCTAACAAGTAAGGTTTCAAATACGTGGCCAAGACATTAAGCGCATTCCGTTTATTAAATAAAAACTTAAGCCACACTTTAATCAAGGCAACAGTCTATTTATATATATATAATAACTAGCTTAGTACCCGTGCGATGCACGGGATTCCCACTATCTTATTTTATAACGAATATAAGTTATTATACAAAGCAAGTAAGTTACGTTTTCATTTGATTATTGAAATTTTTAGATTAACGATTATTTTTCGGTCTAAAGTTTGGCATCAGATGGGTCTTTGTTAGGATTGAATCGTCTCACTATTCGGGTCAAAGAGACACTAAGCATTATTCATACAGCTGTTGAAGAGCTCGCATGAAATACAAAACCAACCCTGGATAGCGTAATCAGGATCCAAAATAATCAATTTGCTCAAATCCAACTATAAGATCCACCCATATAAATGGTCTTCGCTTGTTCGGTCTCTAATCTGTCACTAAAGTTATTGATAGTGTGATCATTTTGTCTTCACACACTAAGCTGTATACTGCTGGAAGACTACCAAATTATATTAGCAAGAGTCTTAAACTAAACATACCACATGAAGTAACATTTAAGTTTTAACCCAAACAAACATGGCAAAAAATTGAAACTTAACATAGTTATATAATAGTTTCTACGCAATATAAAAACCCAATAAGCCTTCATCCTTTTCATATCTTAAAAGATACTTCCATCCTTCAATTAATCCAAGTTTCTTCATGCACGTTTTCCATGAACAAATAGCAAACCTGACACCCTTTCCTGAAGATTCAGCTCGAAGTTTGGCGTTGAAGTAAATTTGATCTTCAAAATGTAGACGAATTTTTTCCCCATGTTCAAATTCCGCGCTTTTGCCAAACGTCATAGGAAATCTCTGAAATAATAAATAAGTAAAAAATTTAAAGCATAATAGAAATATGATTAAATTGTAATTATTAGTAATAACAATTAATTGGAAATATTGAAATGGAGTATTACGAAATTGCTGGTAATATGTTTTTCAAGCTGTATATTAGCAACAGGTTCAACATCATCATAGTCGTCAACTATAATGTCATGCAAATTTTCAGAAGCAGTAGATTCATCACTTGAAATGCTGATTACTTCAATAGGATCAATAACATGTAAGTGGTTAATATGATGAGATTAAAATAAATTGTATTCTTGTAATAAAATGAATGTATTGTTTTGTTTGAATAGAATTGTACCTTCATTGTTTGATTTGTTGTAATTTGCTACAGAACTACTTTCAGAAGTAGTAATAAATCCGTGAACCATGTTTGAGTTTGTTTCTAAAGTTTCTGTGAGAACAACATATTACAACAGCAAAAATATACAAACCATCAGAAGCTTATAATCGAAAACAACATAACACAGTTCAAAACGATGAAGCTTACAGAGCGGTTGTATTATCAGAAGCTTATAATCGAAAACAACATATTTAAAAATCGATTTAGAAACAATAAATTCCATAACATCAGACTTGATAAATTGTTGGGTTAATATGAGACCACAGTTACCAGGTTTAACCATGTTTAGTTATATGTTAGAGTTGGAGGGTTAGATATGTAATTAAAGCATAGTTGTAGTGAAGAAACCCTAGACTGCGCACTTAAAGGACGGATACTGCGAACTTAATGTTAAGTTCGCAGTCATCAGGTTTGCCTATAAATAGAACCTCATTTGTGCAGCTAGGGTTAGGGTTTTTGATGTATCTTTGAGAGCACAAGTGTAAAGGTGCGAACTTATCTAAAAGTGCGAACTTGTCTAGTGTAATCCATGGTTGTTCACAGCAGAAATCATTAATGGAATCGTGTCTTTATGTTTCTTGTGTGTCGGTTTCTATAATCTTCATCTAGTTCTTTAGTTTTCTTGATTAATCAACTAAAACACCTAACAAATAGGTGTTTCTAGTTGATAACAATCTTGTGCACACTTAAGATCTAGTGTTTTTGGGGACTACAATTTGGTATCAGAGCCTCTGTGCTCGAGATTGTATCTATCTAAAGATATCAAAACCCTCCTTGTTAGTTTTACTATCAAGTTTTTCAAAAAATTTTGGTGTTTATCATAGTTTGAATATTTTCATTGTTTTGCCTTAAAATCTCGTGAAAAGTGTTTCTAAGGTGTTTAAAAGGTATTATTTTCAGTAGAAACATCATTCAAGAGCTTCAAAACAATTGAAAATCTCTTGGATTTGTTTCTGGTAAGATTAAGAAACAAACAGCCGAAAGTGCGCACTTAGCAGTGCGAACTTAGCTCAAAATTTGTGAACTTGTTTCTTGATTGTGAGTACTTGTTTCTTGCATGTGAGTACTTGTCTCAAAAGTTGAGTACTTGTTTCAAAAAGTGAGTACTTAATTGTGCGTACTTAACTCATAAAGTGTGAACTTGTTTCATGCTTGTGAGTACTTGTTTCAAGAGTGAGTACTTGTTTCAAGAGTGAGTACTTAGCTCATAAGCTGCATACTTGATATTTCAAGGTGTGCACTTATTAACAGCCACAACTGCGCACTTAAGCCAAAAGTGTGTGCACTTGTGTCTGTGTGAGCACTTAAATTTACACAAGGCTTTATAGCTTTCTCTCTCCTGGCACCACAACTAGGGTTTCTGCATACTTATCTGAAATCTCTAGTTGGTGTGCGAACTTACTGAAAAGGTGCATTTTTTGAGCACTTGGCTAGGGTTACTGCGAACTTAAATCTTAAACGAGAGTTTAAGTGTCTGTGTACTTGTACAAGTGCGCAGGCTGATCAGTCAAGACTGAGTACTTGTGCTGCTCTGACTTGGCTGAACTGCGAACTTAAGCCAAAGTGTGTGCTACAGGGACTGCGTACTTAACAGGAGAATCAGGGACTTATCATCTTTGCTTCTTATTTCTTTCAGGTTTCAAGGAACTGCGAACTTGTGACTGCGAACTTGTGCAAACTGCGAACTTGTTCTGGCTGCATACTTAAGACTGCGAACTTGTGGACTGTTTTGATTTTTCAAGGACTTTGGACTATAACTTGCTAATCAATTCAATCAAAACCCTAAAATCAATCTAAAATCAACCTAAAATCAATCTTAAATCATGTCTGGTAACAACTCATTCCAAGTTAACCCCATAACTCAAGCTGAACTTGAAACCGGCACTATAACACGTATTCCCAAGTTGATGGGTGCAGAAGACTATGGCACATGGAAGAACAGAATGAAAGCTTTCTACTTTGTTAACGATCACACCCAATGGAACTCAGTCCAGCTCGGACCTCACATTCCCACCAGAACCACTGATGCTGGAGAAGTGTTCAACACTGATCCCACTACATACACTGATCTCGACAAACAACTGTTGCAGAGAGATCACAAAGCCTACGGTGCTCTCACCATGGCTTTGTCAAACGATGTTTACAATATGTTTGAAGAATACGGATCAGCGCACGATCTGTGGTTTGCTCTGAGTGAGTATTATGAAGGCAATGCTGAGATGAGGCAAAACAAACAAGATATGATTCAAAAGGAGTACGGCATGTTTGGAAGTATCCGTGGTGAGAGTCTGTCTTCACACATTGACAGGTTCATGAATTTGTTGACCAAGATGAAGAAAGCGGGTATTCCTGTAAACAACCGCAATTCCATCAAGAAGCTGCTCGATTCTCTCCCAAAGGAGTGGAGTGTCCAATGTATGTTGATTAAAAAGGACTAATTGGATGCTCAGTCTACTTTGGCAGATCTCATAAACACTCTGAAATCATTTGAGATGGACATCACCAAAAGAGAAATGAATCAGACTGTCCCGAAGGTGACTCCCAGCAGTGCTATGAAGAATCTGGCTTTGATGGCCCCAATTGGTGATATGAGTTCAAGTTCGTTGCATTCGTATGTGGATTCTGCAGGGATTGGTAGTTCAAGTTCTGGGAAAGCTCCAATGTATTCTGAAAAGGCTGCAAAGACACTAACTCCACAGGCTGCTAAACTGGCTGCTGAGCATGTGGAACTGTTCAACTCTTTCATGAGCAGCTTTGAAGCTTTGAAGACAGGAGAAATTAAGAATGAAATGATGTCTCCAGAGGATATGTACCAGGTTGACCCAGATGACATGGAAGAGATGGATTTGAAATGGCAGATGGCAATGATCACTTTACGAGTGAAGCGTTTTCAAGACAGAACCGGAAGAAGAGTGGGTATGGGAAAGGCTGGGTTTGATAAGTCCAAAATCAGGTGTTACAACTGCAAGGTCCTCGGGCATTTCAAGTACGAATGCCCCACACTGAACCAAGCTGAAATCAAGCCTGCAAAGAGGTTGGTGGCCATAACCGATGGTAATGAGGGAAACGATAAGGAACCACAAAAGGCTTTGGTTGTTGAAGATTTCGACTGGGGAGAAGAGGCAGCTGCTGCTGAAGTTGAGGTGAACAAAGCCCTGATGGCCACAATCTGCACCAAATCTTCTAATGGCGTGAACTCTGTTGAAGGATCATCTGCTGAGGTTCTAAAGGGGGAAATGCAGAAGTATGCCGGGCTGAAGAGTGTGTTGACTGATGAGAAGGTGAATGATGAGAAAAGAGAGGAGGCGCTGATAGCTGAAAAGACTTCATCAGAGAAGGTCGCTGAGGAGGTGAAAAGCTCTTCTAAGAAAGCTGAGGAAAGGGACATGGTAAATATTCCTTTAGAAATTAAATCTAAACTGTGCTCACCTAGGTGTGTTACAGCTGTCGCATACTGTTTATCACACAACAGACGAGTTTTAAGAGAAATGGATGACATTCGTAAAATCAACTCTGAAATGAAAGAAAATGAGTGGGCATATCAGCGAAAGTTAAATGCAACTCTAGCTGAAATGCAAACTTTAAAAGAATTTGTGCTTAAGAAAGATTTTCTGATAAACGATTTAACCTCAAAACTAGAGAAATCTAGAAATGAGACAACTCGTCTTCAAATTGTTGTGGATAAATGGAATGTGAGCAAACGGGCTCATGCTGATATAATCGAGTGTGGGAGACAATCATTCGTAAAGGATGGAATTGGGTACAAGGATAAGAATGGAATCGAAAGATCTCTATTCTTACCCTTGAGCCAAAGTGAATACATACCCATTCCATCACCTCATCCAAAAAATGACCTTTTTGAAAATCAATGTGATGAATCTGAGTCAAATACTAATATAAGTAAAAGCAATGCAGATGTGACCCAACAGGCTCAGGTGGAGGATGATGTGTGTTGTGGTGGCCAGACAGTGGGTTTAGGACATCCGGGTGCCAATTACTCAACAGTGAATTGGTTTATCTGGAACAATGAAAATTCGAAAAACAATTCTATTTTGGATGAATGTAAAACTTTAACTAAATCGGATGACTGTAATAGTTTGCCTAGGATGGATGACTGTAATAGTTTAACTAGGTTGGATGACTGTAAACTTGATTTGAAAGGGGCTGTGGCTCCCGATGATAAGAAGCCTCCTATCAAACGATCTAATGTTTGTGTTGAAAATGTTATTCCTGTGTGTGTTGATCTTAATGCTGCATTCTCTGATGATAATCATGTGGTCAAACCATCTGTGTTTGTGCCAGAACTTAAGCGTAACAGGTTTGGGAAATTTCTCACTGAGGAAATCCCAGAATTTATCCCCTCATCCACAGATGTATCAGGTTCTGAAGAATCACAAAGTAAAACAGGTACCTCAAGTTCTGAAGAATCACTGAGTGATACAGAGAGCAGCTCCAGCTTAAATAATCTGGACACCAATGAAGAATCAAGTAGCAACAGGGAAGAATCAAGCTCAACCGAAAGCTCAAGATCAAACAAGATCAAGAAAAGAACATCACAACCATCATCGTCCAGATCTTCTCCTAAGATCAAGCCTAAGCATTCAAAATGCTTCAGATGTGGAAAAGAGGGTCACGTGGTCAAGAACTGTCACATAAAACCTAAATCACAAAAAGATGTCAAAACACAAAACTCTTTTTCGGATCAATTAAGAAATCTTCAAGAAACCGTAAAAAGTTTTGTTAAAAATACACAGATCTGGAAGAAACAAGAGTCAATTTTGGGAGAAAACCATGACAGATCAAAAATTAAACAAACTTGGATTCCCAAAGTTACTTAAGTTTCAGGCAAAATCTCCACTGTACATAGATTTTCTTTAGTTTAGCCTTGTTTCTCTTTTGTTTTTGTTTGTGCAGAATAAATTACAAAAATGGCTGATAGCTCTCATGAGATATCTATGGCATGTCGACAGCGGCGCTTCAAGACACATGACAGGACTGAAAGAACTCCTCAAAAACTATCGGTTCATCGATGGAGAATTTGTAGCGTTCGCTGGGAATGAGAAGGGTGGAAAGATCGTTGGCATAGGAGATGTAGTCTCTGACGCGCTAACACTTGAGGACGTCAACTATGTTCCAGAACTGTGCTACAATCTATTGAGTGTATCACAAGTCTGTGACAAAGGAATCTCAGTGTTGTTCAACGACATGGAATGCATCTTCCTAAAGCCAGGATTTAAACCATCCACTGACATGATCATGCTAAAAGCCCCCAGACAAAACAATACTTATGTGATAAACATGAGGGATGCCAAGTCTGAACAACCAATGACTTGTCTACTGTCAAAGGCATCCGAGTCAGAGTCACTGTTATGGCACAGGCGATTAGGTCATGTTAACTTTAAAAATATAAACAAACTTTCTAAACTTAATCTAGTCAGAGGTCTTCCTTCTAAGGAATTTCCTTTCTCTGAAAAATGTTTAGCATGTGCCAAAGGTAAACAACATAAGAAATCGCACAAGTCCAAAACAGTGAACTCAATTGACTCACCTCTTCAATTATTACATATGGATCTTTTTGGTCCTATCAGTATAAAAAGCTTGGGTAAAAAGTCTTACTGTTTGGTGATTACAGATGACTTCTCTCGCTTCACATGGGTGTACTTCCTGGAATTCAAGAGTGAGGCTGCTGAGACCTTGATGCTGTTCGTTCCTTTGATCGAGAATATAATCAAGTTAAAAGTAAAGTCAATCAGAAGTGATCATGGAACAGAATTCAAGAACCAAACTTTTGTGACGTTCTGCAGCGGGAAAGGAATTCATCTCCAATATAGTGCTACAAGGACTCCTCAGCAAAATGGAGTGGCTGAAAGGAAGAATCGTACGCTTATTGAAGCTGCCAGAACCATGCTCATTGACTCTAAGTTACCGATCATCTTCTGGGCAGAAGCTGTGAATACCGCCTGTTATGTTCTTAACAGGGTCTTGATTGTCAAGCCTCGTGGGAAAACAGCTTATGAATTGCTTTTCAAAAGAAAACCTCTCATCGATTATTTCAGGCCGTTTGGATGTTCCTGCACTCTTCTAAACAACTTTGAGAATATCATGAAGTTTGATGCTGTTGGAGACGAATGTTTCTTTGTTGGATACTCGTCTAGTCAAAAGGCTTATCGAGTATACAACAAACGCACCAAGATGGTTCTGGAATCCTTTTATGTTGACTGGCAAGAATCCAACTCTACCAACGTTGGAACCGGTCCTGACTGGTTCTTTGATGTGGATGTTGTGTTCAATCACTTTGTCATTCCTGAACAGCAAGCTCATGCAGAACCAGCTCCTGAAAATCAAGCCACAAGCTCATATCCCTTTGGAAATATTCTCTACTCTTCTGATGATGAAGTCGCACCGTTTACCACCCGTTTCTCTCCTCTGGTTGCTGATCCTATTATTCCTCAACTTAATAATGGTGATACTACTGCTGAAACCTCTAACATTCCTGAAAGCACGTCAAATGCTGAAGGAACACAATCAAATCAGCAGTCTGTAAATGATCCATCCAGTTCTTCTACACCTGGAGATCATCTTTCGAACCTTCCTCTTCAAGTGCAAGAAGAAGAAAATATGGGATTTAAATCTTCTAAGAACCATCCAATTGAAAATGTCATTGGACCAATCAGTGAGGGTGTTCTTACCAGAAATCAGACAGACAAGCTCAACACTGCTCTCTCAGCATTCTTATCTCAAACAGTACCTTTCAGCATTGAAGACGCAGTTAGAGATGCAAGCTGGGTTGAGGCCATGCAGGAAGAACTGTTTCAGTTCAGAAAGCTCAAAGTGTGGGAGCTCGTTGATCTGCCTGAAGGAAAATATCCTATTGGGACAAGATGGGTTTTTCGCAACAAGATGGATGAACGTGGCGTGGTAATCAAGAACAAAGCTCGTCTAGTTGTTCAAGGATTTCGTCAGCAGGAGGGGATTGATTATGAGGAAGTCTTCGCTCCAGTCGCTCGACTTGAAGCCATACGCATCTTCTTGGCATATGCTTCATATAGAAATTTTAAAGTCTTTCAGATGGACGTGAAGAGCGCTTTCTTATATGGGAAGATCAAAGAAGAAGTCTATGTGTGCCAACCGCCCGGATTCGAAGACCCTCATCATCCAAACAGATACTACAAGCTGGACAAGGCTCTCTATGGTCTCCATCAAGCTCCTAGAGCTTGGTATGAGACCTTGTCTTCATATCTGTTACAAAATGGATATACGAGAGGGAAGATCGACATGACCTTGTTCACCAAAGAAGTCAACAAACATTCTATCCTTGTTCAGATTTATGTTGATGATATTATCTTTGGTTCAACTGACGAAAATTTGTGCAGGGAATTTGAAAGCATCATGAAGTCTCAATTTGAAATGAGCATGATGGGAGAACTATCATTTTTCTTAGGTCTCGAAGTCCAACAAAAGGAAGACGGTATTCTCATCCATCAAGCAAAATACACAAGAGACATTCTGGCGAAGTACAACCTGTCGGATTGCAAACCGTCCAACACTCCTTTTGCTGCTCAAACAACACTTGTACCAGATCTTGAAGGACCTTCTGTGAACCCGCACACTTACCGTTCTATGATTGGCTCCTTGATGTATCTCACAGCCAGCAGACCGGACATCATGTGGGCAGTTGGATGCTGTGCTCGCTTTCAGTCAAATCCAAAGCAATCTCATGAGACTGCAGTCAAAAGAATCTTCCGCTACCTCAAAGGAACACCAAAACTTGGTTTATGGTATCCTAAGAGTGACAATTTTGACCTAATTGCGTACTCTGATAGTGATCATGCAGGTTGCAGGATTGACCGAAAGTCTGTCTCTGGTGGCTGTCAATTTCTTGGAAACAGGCTCGTGTCATGGCAGAGCAAGAAACAGACCACTGTGTCTATATCTACCGCTCAAGCTGAGTACACAGCCGCATCCAGTTGTTGCTGTCAAGTGTTGTGGATCCAAAATCAGCTGTTGGATTACGGTTTGAATATCATGAGAACCCCAATCTACATTGATAATGATGCTTGTCGTGACATTGTGAAGAATCCAATTGATCATTCAAAAACTAAACATATTGAAATTCGGATTCATTCAATTCGCGATGCGCACGACAAGGGGTACATACAGGTGTTGCCTATCGATACTGCTGATCAAAAGGCAGATATCTTTACCAAAGCTTTCGACAAAACCCGTTTTCGTCAGTTGGTAACTTGGTTAGAAATGATCAACTTTGAATGATTAAAAAAAAAAAAAAAAAAAAAAAAAAAAAAAAACTTTACTTTGTAAATAAATTATAGAAAAATCTTATGTTTTAAAATAAAATAAAGATTTTTGGGGGAGAAATAAACCGGTAGATCCCTAAATTTGCAAGTTTTAAAAACCTTTTCAAAACAATCAAGAAATGATAGAGACTAATCATATTTGTCAGCATGTGAATAGGACCCAGAGGACGTTGTGGCTTCAAGCAACGACATGTCGGTAGATTCAGCCTGGAATTGAGTAAACTGCTAAAAGATGACAAACTAAAAAGTCTACACGAGGTGCTGGATTCCCACTGTGTTTCAGGTTTGCACAAGCTGAGTCCGGTCATACACAGGTTGAGAGATCAAAAGACACAGAAAATTTTGTGCATAAGCAATCAAAAGACACCTAAGAGTGCAAGCTACCAAAGCGGGGCTATTAAAATCAAAATGAGCAACAAAAGACATGCAATGTTAGTGACGTGCAAACATATAGATAGCTCAAAAAGCAATCAGATGATCATCTTCTCTGCTTATGGGAACATAGACCTGAAGCTCTCATCATCTGATTGACATAATGATCATCTTCTCTGCTTATGGAAACATAGACCTGAAGCTCTCATCATTATATCTCAATAAACCTTGAGGATTGGTAGGCTTACACCTGGCACAAGTGGGGTCCATTAACATGTCGTCAATATTACCAAAACATGATAAAGATCATCATATAAAGTATGTTGAAAGACGAGAGGCATGGATTTAAGTGGACAAATATACCGACAGTTTTTCTTGGGCTACAGCTATCCAACGGAAAGTTGAAATGTGGTCTGGCAGGTATGACTGGTATGATCTTGATGCAAAAGGTGAGAAACGGTTGATCTCTAAACTCAAATCTTTGGTTAAAAAGGCTATTTTCGTGTTCGTGAGCCTGCGCACTTAACAGCTCTTAAAGTCTTAATTGGGCCTTGCGAACTTAAAAGATTAATAAGACTTTTTGGGCTCGCGTACTTGACTTGGCTTATGGGCCTGCGCACTTAAAGGTCAAGTACGCGGCCCAACCACTGTTCCTATAAATACGCACTTATTTTCCTCATTTTAACTTTTTATCAAAATCTTGCAAACCCTAAATTCATCTCAGCCACCAACCGCCGTTCTTCTTCCTTCAAACCACCATTAAACCACCACCAAACCACCTGTTGATCCATCTTCTATATTTCATTATCTGTTTGTGTGTTTGCTAAAGGTAGTTCACAGATTTTAACCTGTTTTCGTTGTGTATTAATAGAATCTGAGGATGAAATCAGAGAAAATAGTTGAAGATTTGGGGTTTTCTCTGGAATGCGCACTTATTTCTTTAAAGAATTGCGCACTTGTTTCATAAAGTGCGAACTTGCATCATATGAAATGAGCCTGAGAAACCCTAATGTGACTGCGTACTTGGGTGTGAGCTTGAAATCCTAAACGAAAGTTTAGGTGGCTGCGTACTAGTCTAGTACGCAGACCTGATCACAATCTTCCAAGCCGTTACCATGCCCGAGTCATCAGACTGCGTACTTGATTTCCTAGTGACCAATGTCTGCGAACCAAGCAATAAGTACTCAGTCAAGGCTGAGTACTTAGATGCGCACTTGACTTGGGTTGTGAACTTAGGACAGTGCGAACTTAACATTGGACAAATTTTGACCATTGACTTGACTTTTCAGGACATTTGACCGGACTACGTAACTTGACTGATTCATCCGTAAACCGTAACTGGACTCAAATGACTATTAAAATGGAAAACGAAACAAATCATATACACTTTAAAAAAATCTAATCCATAAAATAAATAACACACGTAAAATCAACTTAAAACCAAACCTAGTCTGAGTACGTCGTCCGTCAAAGAAAATGAAGTGTCTGTCAATTAGTCAATTCAAAATCAAAATTCTAACTTAATTTTCGTGCACGTGTCCAACACAGATGGCTCTTGAATGGGATCCTAGAGGAATGCACAACCAGCCGATAATTCTGGAAACTGATGATTCAAAGTTTCGAGACGTTGTTGCATGGATCAGGAGAAGCAGGATCGGATATGCGGTAGAGCAGCAAGTTGAAGTATACAGCTCTCACATTGAAGACTTTTGGAGATCTGCTAGAGTGGAGACAGTGGCACGTGTCAAGAGGATTAAAGCCACAGTAAGGAACAAGGCAGTTATCATCACAGAAGACACAGTGAGAAATGTTCTAAGATTTCAGGATCAACGAGCAACTGTTAGGTCTTTACCGAAGACTGAGATTCATCAAGAGTTCCTGAATTTTGGATACAAAGGAGACTTTGACGCAAGGGGTGATATCAAAAAGAGCCACTTGACCAGAGACTAGAAGCTTATCTGTCACGTATTTCTGATGTCTTTGTGTCACCGAAAAGGGGGGTACAATGCACTCAGTCCCGACTGGGCAACTGCCATGATTAAAGTCTGCAAGAATGAGCCTTTTAATCTGTCGGGATTGGTATTTGATTGTATGGTGAAGAATGCTCAAGCTGAGAAGAAAAAGTGGACGATGTATCCCCGTTTTGTTCAGATGATGATCAACTCGCAGCATGAGGATCTGCCCCTTGGTGATAAATACGGTTTTGCCAAAGGTGCACGATTCTTCACTGAGTGCAACACACCTGATTGGGAACCCATGCTGGAAAGCATGTACTCAGCTCAACGCTATCCAGTAGTTATGAAGCTGTTCAGTGAGATGAAGAGAAGAAGACAATATGCTGCTAGAACTCAACAACCAACTGCAACCGAACCTGAACCTACTGAACCTGCTCCTACTGTACCTGCTACTACTGTACCTGCTACTACAGTGCCTCAGCACACTGCTGAAGAAGTTGCCCGAGAAAGAACTGTTGGTAAAAGGGCAGCATCTGATCCTGTTCCTCAAAGGCCGACTAAAAGAAACAGGCCTACTGGTTTACTGCAGGAAGGGAGAGAGTCATTGACTCCCGAGGAACTCGAAATGGCTGAAGCTGCCAGACTGAATGCTGAACTTGCAAAGGCAGAGAGAAGAAGAAGGAGAGAACAACTGCCCGAGTCTGAAAGGCCACGGGTTATGACAGAAGAAGATGAGGAAAACGAAGCAATTCTGGAACAAATGTTTGGTGTGGAGGGTCAACCTGGGCCTTCCACTGACAGGCCAGGGCCCTCTACTGCCAGGCCTGGCCCTTCCTCAGAAAGACCTCCTATTCCCAAGCCTCCCGCAAAGAAACAATCAGTACCTTCCTCGTCTGTTCCTGGTGCATCACGTCGTAAACCGGTGCATCAAGAATTATATGAGACTTTAGCTAAGGAAGTGGGAAAGAATGCTGCTAAGGAAATTTGTTTGTTGAAGAATCAGATCTATAATAATCAGGAGTTGAGAAAGAAACTGAAGAAATTGAAGCACAAAAACCGAAGTCTTGAAAAGGTGGTTAAAGATCAGCGTTATCTGATAAAGTTTCAGACTGAGGTTCAAATGAAGATGTTTGATATGCTTCAGGAGTTAAAGACTCAGGGTACCGATGCTCCAAGAATGACGTTTGATGAAGCTTTTGATTTCGAGAAATTTATGGAAGAAGAAAAAGAGAAAGAAAGAAAGGAGGAAGAGAGTGATGTAGATGAGATCAGTGAAGACGAGATGCCAGAGACATTCGTAGAAATAGGTGCGGGGGAAAACACAGTGTATGAGATGGATGATGGGTACGTATTGGATCCTGAGAGAGCAAGTTGGTTTCCAAGAAGACCAATCACCATTCCTGCGTTGCACCAGACCATTCACCACACTCGTGCATCTCATCAAGAAAGGGTTGTCTGCTGGGGCTATGATGGGTTCAAACGTCTTTTCTTTGTGAAGCGAAGGGGAGGTGTGATTCAGTATTTCAAGGGACGACCGAATCTGAAGACCCTTCCAAGATGGGACATTCGAGAGATGTGCAGAACACCTTTTCTAAACCACTCTGGGGATACCACTGCTGATATGGTGTCTGTGTTTATTGAAGATGAATGTGCCCGTGACTTCAAGAACTGGAAGCCACAGAAGCCGAGGCGAAGGATGTCAAAGAAGAGAATTGATCCTGCCACCGGACGGGGAATGATAACCTACGTGATAGACCCTCCTGAGGTCGTCACTAGGGTTCCCATCCGTCCAGAGCTTCCTGTGCTTTTGGCAAATTTCAAGAACTGGTTTTATGACAGCAGAACCGGTGAAGCCGTGATCAAACTGAGAGATGATACAGAGGCATTGAGAATAGTTGACCCAGTAGACGTGTTTGCTCTGAATCCATCTAATTTAACTACTCTCTTTGCTAATCAGATAAATGTTGGTGCTGGTAATGTGTTATTTGAGGAAGCAGTCTTGTTTAGAAGGGCTGTGGAAAGAGCGTTGAAGCGAAAGCAGGAACTGATCGATTTGGTGGCAAGGATCAACGCAGCTGACAAAGCTAAAGATGACAGAGCGCTAGCTGCTGCTGCTGCTGCTGCTGCAAAGATATCAGAAGCTGAAGTTACTCCAGAGGTTCAAACACAAGCTTCTCCAGCAACAGCTGATCCTGAATCTGAGCCTTCACAAGTCCCACCAGTCTCTCCAAGCACAGCTCCAGAGACTCAGCAAGATCAAGCAACTGTGGATCTAGCTGAGTTATTCATTCAAGAGCCACCCACTGAAGTCCCATCCACTGAAGAAACACATGTTGAGGAACCTCGTACTGAAGAACCAATCGTTGAAGAAAGCATAGTTCAAGCACTCCCGGCACAGCAAGCAAGAGAAGATGGGGAGTTGAGTGATGTCGAGATAGATTGATTGTGTAGTACTGGTAGCTGTGGTCTAGGGGGAGTATTGTTGGGTTAATATGAGACCACAGTTACCAGGTTTAACCATGTTTAGTTATATGTTAGAGTTGGAGGGTTAGATATGTAATTAAAGCATAGTTGTAGTGAAGAAACCCTAGACTGCGCACTTAAAGGACGGATACTGCGAACTTAATGTTAAGTTTGCAGTCATCAGGTTTGCCTATAAATAGAACCTCATTTGTGCAGCTAGGGTTAGGGTTTTTGATGTATCTTTGAGAGCACAAGTGTAAAGGTGCGAACTTATCTAAAAGTGCGAACTTGTCTAGTGTAATCCATGGTTGTTCACAGCAGAAATCATTAATGGAATCGTGTCTTTATGTTTCTTGTGTGTCGGTTTCTATAATCTTCATCTAGTTCTTTAGTTTTCTTGATTAATCAACTAAAACACCTAACAAATAGGTGTTTCTAGTTGATAACAATCTTGTGCACACTTAAGATCTAGTGTTTTTGGGGACTACATAAATTTGAACTCAAAACAACATATTTAAACTCAAAACAACATATTATCAATGATGTAAAAAAATTACCTGTTAAAAAATATGAAACTTACCGCAGACTTGTCTTATAACAGTTATAATATCGATTTTTGTACTATATGTGATAAAAACATTAGACTGAATTCACTTTATAAACAAATAGTTAATGAAAGTCATAGAGATATAAAGATAAATGGATAAGAACATATTGATTAATATGTTTAAAAATTAAATTCAAGTTGGTGATAAGAGATTTGTATTTGTTTTGGTGATAATCCAAAACATTCATTCTTTGACCGATCGGTTTTAGAATCACAAGGATAAAAAAAGTCATAGAGATATAAAGATAAATGGATAAGAACATATTGATTAATATGTTTAAAAATTAAATTCAAATTGGTGATAAGAGATTTGTATTTCTTTTGGTGATAATCCAAAACATGCTTTGACTGATCAGTTATATAATCACAAGGAAAAGAACAAACAGGGTCACCCTACAAAACATGCAGCGACCAGTATTAGAACCCAGAATCCAAAACATCCAGCGATCAGTATTACTGCAGATCATTATGTAAATCTGCAGAGTCCCGTTTATAAACTTGAGTGAAACCATTGAAACATACCATTAAACGCATGACACTAAGCCATTAGAAAATCGAATACAAAGACGGCACCTATTGCGCTTAACATTAAATAAAATGACGTTCATGATACATATAAAAACAAAATTAAATTACTTTAAGTGTCTAAAGACTTCTTTGTAAACAACATTGCTCGTCTTATTCGTAGCTTCACCATTTTCGTCTAAAATTAGTACCTTTGCTCCGGATCTACTCTTTACTCTTGAAAGAGCAACATATAACTGTCCATGGGTGAATACAGGTTGTTTTAAAAACAAACCAACTGGAGCAAGTGATTGTCCTTGACTTTTATTGATCGTCATTGCGAAGCAAACACATATGGGAAACTGCCTTCTCTGGAACTTCAATGGAATTTTTTTGTCAGATGGTATCATAGTAATTCTTGGAATATAAGTTCGGGTTCCAATGGTACCTCCTGATATTATTTCAGCTTCTATAACACGTTTACCAAGTGATTTAATTTGTAGCCTTGTACCATTGCACAATCCATTCTGTTGATCAATATTTCTTAACAGCATAACAGGAACACCAACCTTCAACAGCAAACGATGATTAGGCAACCCAGATGCTTTCAGTTTGTTTAGAACATCAGGAGAGTATACATCATCATTTTATCTCGTCATTTCTCTCCTCATCGGGACAAAGACAATCCGAGCTCAAGTACTCTTTTTCTTCACCAGGAAATATAGATAGCAAACGATCATTAATCTCATGGACCACTTCATTTTTAGGAGCCAAAATTGCACGTTCACGAAAAAATTCAGGATTTGTGTAGTTTTGTAGAACATCTGGATAAACAAAATTTGTCAGACTTTGAATCGGATCAGACGACGGCTGTATTAAGAGATCATCAGGAATTTCTATAATTGCTTCGCCATCGTTATCACCTCCAACCTTCCCTTCACCAATGTCCAACAACCATTTTGCAAATTCTGAAGTTTCTTTCAAATCACTCGCATTAGATCCAACGGTCAGCCTCATGTTCTTAGTTAACCTTAGCACCTTACATTTGTTCCATAAATAAGAAGAGCTTAAAGATGCATTAACAATTTGTTGCCTACTTCCGTTTGGAACAACGGGAAGGATTTGTCTAAAATCACCACCAAAAACAAAAACTTTTCCTCCAAATGGTGTCTCAGCATCTGTCGAATCACCAACATTGAATAAATCTGACATTGACCTATCAAGTGCTTCAATTGCATGCCTATGTATCATCGGAGCTTCGTCCCATATAATCAATTTAGTTTCTTTCAATAAATGAGCAATAGGACTGTTTACTGTGATGTTGCATACTGAATCTTCATTAACATTAATAGGAATATGAAAGCGGGAATGTGCGGTCCTACCTCCTGACAGTAGCAAAGATGCAATACCACTTGATGCAACGTTTAACACAATATCACCCCTACCTCGTATTGCAGTTGATAATGTCTTCCATAGATACGTTTTTCCAGTTCCACCATAACCATACACAAAGAAAATACCTCCTTTCTGACCATCTACAGCTTGCATAATTTCATCAAAAACTTTTCTCTGTTCATTAGTTAATGAGTTAAACATGGGATCAAATTCATTAACTAATTCTGTACGATCATAATTCAACTCCTCATTGATTAGACGATTCTGAGCGCAAGCTATTGATTGATCATCAGGAAAAGGCATACATGGAAATCTCTTTAAACTTGAGTTATTTCGTAGCAAATATTTTTCAATCTCAGACAAAGTCAAATTCTTTAGCTGATCTTCGGTAAGCGATAAACCTAAAACATTGAAAAACGATATGCAATAGCTTAAAATAATATAAAAGCAAATACGTTCACAACAATAACTGTTTAAACTATAACTGTTTAAACTACATAAACATGGTCGAACTTTAATACAGCCAATGTCAATCAGTGGCTGATCTAACTGTTTAAACTATAACTGTTTAAACTACATAAACTGTTTCGAATTCATCAGCTTTAATCTAGTTTCTTTTTATTAGTAAACGGTAGAGTGGCAGAAACGTTGGGCTTGTAATGGGTCAAGATGGGTATTATATTAAGGACAGTTAAAGGCATGTGAGATCAGGCTGAAAAACATGGACACTTTTGTCAATCAGTGGCTGATCTAATATAAATAACATGTAACAGTAAAAAAAGTTTATAATTGTACCTTGAACATTAGAATTTTTTTCTCGTGCATACAGAATTCCATCAGATAAAATTGTCCATGTTTGCTCCCAAACAAAATCTGGTCTCGAAAGAGTATTACACAAAAGCATTGTTCCAAACAAAGCACGAAGAAAACGACCATCCCCACTAAGATTTGCTTCTCTAATCGCCTCAATGTACTCCATATCATCATCTAGAAGTCCACGTGCAAAGCAGGCATCTCTGAATGTAGGAAATATTTCACCATTATAACTTCTAATATCCTCAAAGCATTTCGGTCCTTTCACTTTGTTAAGAAGAATTCTCAAAAAATAAGCCTCTCCAAGAGCTGGAGAAACTGAATGAACACGACCAATTGTACGACCTGTAATCCTTGTCTGCCAACAACGTTTATTAAGCTTCCACACAAATTTTGTTGGTAATTCCACATAGCTAAGCTCTCTTGCAACTGGATCAGTTTCATTAAGCTTCATCCAGCCTAAAAACATTGATGAAGCCACAGAACTTTTTTTTAGAACATCCTCAACATCATCCTCTGCGCCATATACCACGTTCTGTTGACCTGGAAGATGAAAAGGAAGTCGAGTAACAGCAGGATATCTGTAATGAACTTCAAATTTAAAAATTCTCCATGATGCTTCACATGCAGATATGTATCTAACATCATAATATTCCTTTATCTCATCCTTTGGTTGTTCAACATCATCTTGCTTATCATCTTGTACAATAGCCATAGACGCTTTATCAGGTCCTTTGTTTATATACTTGAACAAATATTTAATAGAACCTGCCTGGTTGCACCATTCTACATTGATATGAGCCTGGTATCTTTTTAAAAGATACTTATTATATGGAACAACGTATCTATTATCCAACTGAACATCACCTTTCTGAACAAAAATACCAGAATCTCGTCTCCTGTATATCGGATAACCTTTAGAATCAATACACGTTTCTGGTGAAAACTTCTTTGGAAACTTTTTCGTGCATTTCCTGTCACGCATACATGGAGACTTCATATTAGCTTCTCCACATGGACCATGCATCATGTACTCACTCACAAGGAGATGCAATTCCGGATCTTCTTTTTTATCAGGAATCTCAGCGGATATAAACGGTTCTATATGATCAACCGTGGGAAGCTTGTGATCAACATCCATGAATAAGCAAATGTGAGCATGTGGAAGACCACGTTTTTGAAACTCCACTGTGTAAACAACTACATAAATAAAGTAAAAACATTTTCAATTAGAAAAGTGCAGCACGAATATAACGCTTGTATAAAAATAATTACATTTTTATGAACTATTGCAAATAACAGTACTTCACTTACACGCTAATGCCTATGTATTATCATAGTCGAAATTTGTAAATTTGTTTATTAAAAAAAAGAATTATAAATGTACTAACTTAATGGACAAATTCGTATTGGATAAGAAAATACCTGCTTGAACTTTTCCTAGAACTGCCTTATCCTTTAAATCTTTCAAAAATGTATCAAGCTTCATTTTAAATAATCGGCATAGAATATCAGGCCTATCTTCCGACTTAATGGTTTTGTCCTTAAGAAACCTTCTTACCTCCGGCCATTTCGGATTACATGTAATAGTGATAAAAAAATCCGGGTAGCCGTACCACTTACAGAGAGCCATTGCATCTAGGTAATTTTGCATCATATACCGAGCTCCACCAGTAAAAGATGAAGGTAGTATTACACGTTTCCCCGACTTGGAAAAATCTTTATTCCCATCCTTATGCTGATTCTGAATATTCTCATATGTGTCACACCTAAGATCATTTTGCGAGTAACGTACAAAGTTAAGTCGCTCAGTTTCAATCATGGTGTACGAATCCACCAAAAATTGCTGAAACAATCTTCCTGCATTTAGAATCAATGAGAATTTGTCTACCCTATCTTGAACATGGTATGAAAAAAATTCTCGCATTGTACAAAACGGACGTTTACTTGATTCTGAATCCGCTGTTTTTCTATGTGGAATATCTACTCGGTAACAATCCTCACCATACGGAAACAAAAGCGGATATTGAAGAGCCAAATATGATGGATGCAACTCACTAATACGCTTTAGAAAACCATTGTTTTTTTCAACAATAATATCTCGCTTACCAAGAGCTTCAGTAATGTCTCCCAAGATCAAAGCAGCTACTTCAGAAGCTGTTGGTAAATTATATGTCCTACCATCTTCTACTCTCTCACAAATGAGACGGAGCTTAAGATTAACATGAGGATTTTCCTTAAAAGAGTCTCGTACCATCCTATAAGATTTCACAAGCTGGTTGTTGTTGTCTAACATAACCTTCAAAGCTTCAATTATGGCAATATCTAATGTCTTTGAACATTTATTAGATCCATTACGTTTCTCACCTCTACAAAAAAAATACCTTCATGTTAAACATTATTCAATAAATAATTGTTACAAAACCAAAAAAAAATATAAACTAAAAAAAAATACTCTTAGGAATACATACCTGAATAACGAATGTCTATTTGTCACTTCATTATCGGTATCATATATATAAAGCTGATGAAATTTTGGCTATTCTCCTTCTTTTGGAAGAAGGCTTCCCATTCTATGGTAATTTTGCCCACCAAGTCTGAATATATAAGGAGCATTTCCCGTATTGATTGTTGAATCAATCGTTCCACCCATAGAAGTAAAAGAGAACATAGAATTAAAGCGGCGGATGTTCAATAGGAAATACTTGCTTATATCATCTTTGCCCCGAAACAGATCTTGATAACTTAATGTGGCATCTTTAAAATCAGGTAGCTCTACACGCCCGTAACCACAACATATAGAATAACAAACCTTCTGAAGAGTTATTTTTCCTTTACCGGCCTCAAGTTTCCATAATGTTGCATTACAAATTCCACATTTAACATCTTGATCCCCATGATCTACGTAATCTATAATTCAAATTTTTTACAAAGTAATGACGAAACAATTTAGAAAAAAAAATGATTCAAGTAACTTCAAAATATTACAAATGTATTAATCATGGAATACCTTTAGAGATACCTCTGATTGTCTCTTCATCATCTTCTAAATCTTCTGTCAGGTCAATCATTGGTACAACATTAATATTACTTGCCTTACTTACAAACTTACGCTTCCCGACCGATAACTTTGTTAAACACGAACTTTCATTTCCGCAAAATGAATTTGCAGATCTCGTTACCATTGAAGACATTACGAATTGGGCAGTAGAACTTGATGGCGTACTATCATTTTCGATACGAACAAATGTACCTTAACATAAAACAAATTCTCGACATTATAAATATATTAACAAATGTTAATATAAGTAAATGTTAGTGTATTTTAAAATTTAAAACACATACCGCTGCCGATATTATTCAACGAACTTATTTGGTTTATTGTGGTAGGAGTACTACGCGAACTCCTAAGCGCATATCTATGAGCCGTTGTATTTTCTTTATCCTTTAGAATCGACAACCTTATTTCTGATGTAGATAAATTGCTATTAGAGTTTTCAATGTTTTCACTTTCGTTACATTTTCTTTTATCCAAATATATCCTTCTAACTTTCCGATTCACAGAAGCTCTATTAGGACTAACAGGGTCCGGAGTAATAACTGTAAAAAAGCATCCACATGAGCATGAAAAAGAATATCACTTAACATTGTTTACAAAAAAAGAATGTTGGCCGAAAATTAGACTAAAGTTAAAATTTCATGTTTGATCCATACCATTTGTAATTTGTGACAAAGGTGTTCTTGTTAAATTACCTACAAACAATTGAAGCAACATTATAAGAAACTAAATCAAATTCTTCATTAGCGGATACCTATGTTTCCACTAAAACAAAATACATAAGTAATAGGTATGTTACCATCGAGTGTTTCATTATTGTTGACAGGATTTGGTAAACATGAAGATGAATGCTCAACTGAAGATCTTTTAGACATGTTCCTCCAAATCGAAATTAAAAAAAAAATATGTATAAGAATTATGGATAACATGAACAAAGTAATCAAAGAAATAGCAAGAATAAGAATCATATTAGTAATAAAATTTTAAACTGAAATCATACTATACTTACCTGGATAATATCAAACATCAAAACCTTTGTTCCTGAAAACAATCAAAATAAGATTTATAAATATTGTTTCTAAAGTCAATGATGAACTAAACATGCACTAATATGCTGCCTGTGATAAAAGGATATTTTCGACATGTGTTTGGGAGGGAAATTATCAAGTTTGACATATTAATTTTCGCATTTTTTTCAATAGATAACATTGGATAGTTAGTTGTAAAGTAGTTTCAATAGATAAAAATGAATCATTTCGTGAATTGATTTGGAGGGAACAAATCGAAATACTAACATATTAATTTGTAAAGTTGTTTCAATAGATAACATTAGAGCTTTGCAAAAATATAGGAAAGATAGAAAAACTAACAAAAAAAACATTTAATTTTTTATTAAAAGCTGATTACCAATAAGGAATTTTGGTGGTAAATTTTGAAATTTCAAATAGTACTTAAACTTATTGAACACAATAAACTTGATATAAGTTTGATAATAGTCAACTATTTGTCAACATGGTTTAGGCGATTCATGTAGGTGTTGAAATGCTAACTTGGTTTCTATGAAGAATGGATTACCTGGCGTTTCTAATGTTCATCATTTTTTCAAACAATAAGATAGAACATGTTGATTTTATACTACACGACAGTTTCGCAGTGGACTTTGTGCGCGTGCTCTCTGTTTATTGTTGACGCTCAAAAGGCTTTAATATAACAAAACCATTCACCATTTTATTCATGAAACATAAATTAGTCTAAGAACAAAACGACAAAAGAAACAAACCAACAACGAAAAAAAACAAACATGTCCGAAATAAAAAACAACTACTAAAACATGTGGTGAATGGGAGCTCGATGGAAGAGCCTATTTTTCTTTCTTTGGAACCAACATCTTCTTCTTCGCACTTGCTCTGCTTGAACGCCTCTCATCTTTTGTATCTGCCTCAATTCCATCCTCTTTCTGATCTGCCTCAATAACATTAGGAACTGTTGGATCATCCTCTTTGTAAACCTCTTCCAGGTTTCTTTTAAGATCACCATGTTTATTTTTATGAGCATCTTCAGCAACAGCAGACATTGGAGTGACATTTTCGTCCGTTGAAGATTGCGCATCCTAAAAATAGAAAAATGAATGTAAATGAATGTCATCTACTAATATATATACCAAATACAATTTAAGATAAATATCACCTTCAACGAAACTTGCGTGTTCTGCTGATCACCCGGCGAAGCACCATTTATGTCATCAACATCATTCTGAATTATTTAAATATAACATGTAAATACTATTGCACTATCATACAACATCAAATATGCATGGAGAGTGTAAATATAACTGAATTAAAAAGATACCTTCTCAATGGCATGTTTCTCTTCAAGCTTCTTAAGAATTTCACAGTCATTGGAAAGCTTGTTAATAGCATAATATTCAACGTGGTGATCAACGTTATACTTTGTCACTTTAATATGAAATGCAAACCGCTTTCCAATAAGGTCCTTAAACTCAGTAGGGAATTCCTCAAACTCATCAGACTGTAAATAAAAAAACATATTGTATAACAATTTATAAGTTTTCAATAAAAGTAAATATATAAAATTAAATTTGAATAAACAGATAAACCTGTTCCTGTCTGTTGACAGTTGCTTCAGCGGTCTTCCGTAACAGCCTAATGGATTCTCGATTGAAAAGCGTCAGTGAAACACTTCCAGTAGCATCTTGCACAATAACCGGTATTTTGAACCTAAAAAACATATTTGAAAACATAAATCAAACTGAAATCTATTAAATTAAAAATTAATAGTAAATAAAACATTAATTCCATTTTTTTGGATAATACCTGTAATCAGCCTTTACTTTTTCAGCACTGCATTTGTTATTACTACATTTATACTTCCTTTCAGCAATATCAACTACTCCATCTGCATTTTCAATCGTAGTAAATTCCTTCTCAACTTTGCAATGGCAAACAGTGCACGCCTGATAATACCAAAGGTTTTTGTTGCATATCCCCTTAATTGTAGCAACAACAACCACATGTTTCTCCTAAATATAATAAATAAGAATAAAACCTTCTAAGTAGACAACACAATCATATATTAAAAAAAATTATTACACATCAGTTATACAAAATACCTCATCTATTATCGACAGAAATGCAAGGGGGCTATATTCAGAACCAAGAAACAAATCTTCATCTGAAGTCGCCATAAGCGAACCTGAGTCATTACCACTTAGGGACCTTGAGTTTGCATACTTTGCCAAATATCTAATGTCAAAAAAAATAAGTTAACTTTAGACTATAGTTTTAAATATTTAGCACAAACAAATCATTAACAATAAGAAAAAATAACCATTACCGTTCTTTAAAAGTAATTATTTCATCAACTGCGGAGTTAATGAACAGCTTGGTTGCACTAAATGCATTTGACACAGTCCGCTTATCTAAAATTAAAATCAACATTAATAAAAATAAAAGTCATAAAAAAATTCATATTAACACCCATGAATTACCTTGGTGAAGCTTTACAGATCCAAACTGAATAAGCAGAAACACATCCTTGTCCCTATCTTTGCGAGTCATGAATGAGTGCATCTCAATTGCAAAGTCGTCCCAAAGGGTCACACCAAGCTCCTCATCACTGATAAATATATAAATTTAACAACTGAATATCTCATAAACATTACATTTAGATAATATAATGCATTTCAATAAAACTTACTCTAAATCATTCAGCTTTAAGTTAACCCTTTTCCCCGGTCCTAATTTCGTCACGGTATCCTCTATGTCATAGCAAATCAAGACATATCCAATGAGATCTAAAATGACATTCAATAAATCTGTGTTAGTATTGAAGAACATGTACCACAAAAATATTATTAATATGTATAAAAATATAATGTAATACTAACCTATTACTGAGCCAACAGGTTTGTTGTCTTCAGCATCAGACGATTTTCCTAGAATTGACTTAAAATCAGTCAAACCAAAGCCATGTTCAGGACCAGTCCAGTTGTTGCATTTCTTGACGGTTGTGCTGATATAAAAAGTAAGTTTGTGGTCATTGTTGACCAACTGAAAATTACTTTTGTTATCAGCTATTTCAGCTAAAGAAGGCTTCTTTATCAGCAAACAGTCATCCTCAATGAAGAACTTTTCAAATCGGAAAAAAAACCTATGCAAGCAGCTTGCATGTATTTTGTTTCCCTGTATATTTAAGCAAAATTAAAATCTATTCTGACTAAAACAGAACATTTGTAGATCAAATACAAAATACAAAATAAAAAAAGTTAATTATTACATCTTATATACATACCTCCTCATCCATAAGAATCATTTCAATGGAGTAAAATTTGTTTTCTTCTCCATTCATTTTCCGCCTCCAGACTTTCAGAATCTTCACCTTAATTTTACAGTCATTGTCATTCAAACTCAAAGCATTCAACATCGTAACATTTTCCTCTTCCATTGCTATATATAAAACAAAAAAAAAGATTAAAAAAACGATGTTAGTAGTAATTAAATATATTTATAATCATTAACATTAATAACAAAGTATAACCTAAAACTAACGAAATACTAACCTCCAGTAACTTTTCTGAATAACTCTTTTGTTGTAGAGAGCATGTGTGGAAATCTTTCAAGGTACAACGATATATAGAGAGAAAAAAGTATATCTATAATTCAAAAAGTTTGGAGATAGAATCTGTTTTAAAATTGCAGATAAAAACCATTATCTCCTATTTTTAGGAGATATCTATTATGTATTTTAAATTTTAAGTTTTAAACGAACAGTTTTTATCTTCAACAATTTTCAACCCATCAAACTTTCAAATAACTTATAACTTATAATCAAAAACCTATCCAGTAGGATAATTGTACCTTCATTGTGTGGGGTGTATGACAAAATGTTCGTTTCTATCAACCCATCACCAAAACTTTGTAAACAGTTTCTTTAAACCAAAATAACCTTATTACAATTTTGATTGATATAAAGTTGTGTTCACTTTTAACTACAGAACTTTTGCCTATATATTTTGAACATTTTTAGGAGATATCTATATGTTTTGAATGTATTAAGTCTCGTCACAACTAATAAGTGAATCAGTTTTATATTATGCAACACTTTATAGATAATTATAGATAATACTAAATGAATACAAAATAATAATAGATATGTAGGCAACATAAAAAGGCTTATATTAATCATTAACCGTCCTTAAGCAACAAAACATTTCATCCCCTACATCATACAAACCTTCATTAACTAATATACCCAAACACTAAAATACCAAAAATTGGGTATGTTAATACGTCTAATCACTTTTCTGTCCACAAACCTTGCTTACTGCCTTACTACAATTACTTCATGTCCGACATACATACTAACAAACCAACTATTAGGATAACATATAGCTTCCGACTAAGCACGTGAAAAAACCAACTTACCTTCCATTTCGAAATACATTATACGATAAAGCCTACCATTCTTTATACGAAGCTTCTTCATGCATGACTTCCACTCTCTGATAGCAAATCTCCTTTTACTACCAGAACCTTCAACACGCAACTTCTTGATAATAGACATCCCATTTTCAACTTCAATACGCAAGCTTTGCAGGTTCTCAAACTCACATTCCTTTCCAAAAGAGATTGGAAAACGCTACAAAACATACGTATAACAAACATTAAAAATTCATTTTTGATCTAAATTTATAATACAAAAAAAAACATATTGAAAAGGATATATATCTTTTAAGTAGAACAAACTTACAAATTTTTTTGTCACTTTTTTTATTACTTCATGATCAGGAACCGCATTATCATTTTGGCTATCACCGTCTTCAGATACATCAGATGAAACTTCAATTACTTCAATTACTTCATCAGCTTCATTCCCTATCTCGTCCGAGTCAACTCGCATTCCATCTTCTCGAAAGAAATCTAACTTGAATTCATAGTCAGCCACCTTTTCAAACATCAGGAAGTCTCCAATGCGCCATTTAAGATCTTTATAAACATCGTTCCAACCATCACTGAAAAAATAGCCAATCAGGTACCATTGCAGCATCACTGTCCATTCATAAACGTCTCCGAAACGTATCACAACAGGATGTGGAATCATATTGTCTTTGAAATGGTGCTCGACATAATCATCCGGCAAAAACTACATACATTAAATAAAAAAAAATACCGCTTAAGAACATTCTATAAATATAAAACAATTAAAAAAAAATAATGAAATCATCAGGGGTTTACCATTCTGTTTCTTGCCGGTATTATCAACCAAAACGGGAACTTGTTAGACACATCCTTTGTTTGAACATCCTTTAAAAGGGTAACTCTAAAAGTGATATGTTCGAACCACTCAAAGACAACGAAACCACCTACTACAATCTGAAGATCCTTTACAACTTTGCTCCATCCAGTTGTTATCTGAAATGAGTTAGACTTTTGTTCAACTGTTACACCCCAAATCCGATCATCATCCGTCGTTAGCAACACAGGACCGACAGGGTAACTAAGGTCGTAACATGGCGGCAGATCCTGTTAATTATTTAAAAAATATATTGTTAATATGATATAATAAAAATTAAAGTGTTTGATAACAGTATAATGCAAAAACATTTGAAAACATATCAAAAAAAAAGTATACAATAGTAGAATTAATATTACCAAGTATGTGGTGTCGTTCCTAGGGATAGGTTTGAAGAAACTTCGGACCATTTTTCCTGATTGTTAAGTGTTCAAACAGTGTTCCTGTAAAACAGATAAACGAACAAAGAATTAGATCAATCTCTATAGATATATACAGACGGTAATCAATTTGGATGTAACTCCAAGGTAAAATATGGTTAGATTATTTAAGTGAAACCGTATGTAACACAATGTATATTGCAACAGAGAGATTACCCTCTATATCAATCTCATATTTAACCACTATATACAAAGTAAAACTAATGAACATTAATATGAACCACAACCAATTTTCTTGAACCTTATAAATGACTAAATGCTACTACACTTATACAATTATAGCAATTTTTTTAATACAACAATTGCGCAATTATCTTGAGTGAACCTTAAACCAATTATCTTGACAACTTTATATCACATTCATGGAATAAATCCACTCTATATATTAGTAGATACATCTCCATATTGATCAAAAATGGTGCCACATGTTAAGTATACTACTATTCAATTTAACCGAATGTGCATATAACTCATTTGTTTAAATTGCTCCATATGGTATTTAAGTACAATTTCACTATTAATATACCAATGTGCTGCATTTTTTTATCAAAAAGGGTAAATATGTTGAACACTTTTCAACCAAACAACAACAAATTAAACAAATGTTACCTAAATTATTATAAGCAGAACAGATAGGAAACAGTAAAATCAAATAGTATAATCAGGAACAAAAACAGGGATTCACAATATATCTAATGTATGTTTAAGCTGTACATTACATAAAAAATAACAAAACAAATAAAATTTTAGAATAACAGATAACATATAAAAAGCCCTAATTTATAAAAATAGCAAAATAAAAAAACAACAATGCAACATGATAATAACAGTTAAAAAAAAAATTATAATACCTTTATACGTTTAATCGGAAGGAGAAAACAACGGCAAATGATTGACGATGATAACCACTGATCCTGAAATTGACGACGAAGAAAGTAAACAACAATACTTATAATACTAATATTTAGATTCAGATGAAGAATAAAACATGTCAGATTATTATAGATGAAAAATAATATACCTAATTCTCTTCGATAATCAAATCAGGAACCCTAGGTCGTGTTTAGAACAAAAGAACAAAATAAAGCCTTCATCTTATACATCCAAACGTTGCTTGAGATTAAGTAGAAGAGAATGTTCATAATACACAGATTCATGATCGGATGAAAACTCTGAAACTGGTATACGAAGAATCGCCGATGAAGATAAGAGAGAGGAGAGACTAAACTTTACCAAATAACAATAAGAGAAAAAATAGTTCTTTTTACAACAAATTAGCCTAATAAATGAAATGGGTATATGGAGTATCCATAACCCAGATTTTTTACCCATTAAAATGAGCGGGAAAAAAAAAGGAGGCCCTCACAAGGTGACAAGTGTCCCTCAAATGCTTTTATTTATATATATTAGTAGATACACATAACTCAAACCATATAATAACACATTAGGCGCATTCTGCCTACTCACGTTTCATACCAAAATAATATGTATGAGTTAATATGGATTTCATTCGTACACAAAATATTTATAACTTCATAAAAAAATATTTTGTGACTTCATAAAAAAATAATAATCTTGCTAGTTTAGTATGCACGTCAGCCCAAAAATATTTAGAAAAATAATAACTAAAAGAGTGGGCGCAAGAACTCACCAGTTGCCAAGCTTTCAATCCACGACTTAAGAACTCTCGAATCGTGTCCTCAAATGAAACCTCGTGCGTCCTCAATTTAGATCAAGTCGGGCCCATTTAAACCCGCAAACCCGTCCTGGGTTTCTATACTACTATCCCATGCATGCATACTGTAACATTGCGTATTTTCCGTTTATGTTTCATTTAGCGTATTTCTTAATTGATTTCATAAGACACTTTGTATTCCTTTTTATTTAAATTTTATCATCGAAACTTTATTATTATAATTACATTGTCGTTAAAATTTGTTGAGTTTAACATACATATATTTACGAAAGGTAGTTTTTCTCATATAAAATACAACATAAGTGTGGTGTTATTTGATTTTTTTAACTAATTAATACATATTATTGTTTTTTTATATAAAAAAAATCTATATACATATAAAAAAAGGTCAAACACAAGATTTGAACCCAAGACCTATGCTTTGGCATCAAGAGTGCCTACCAACTGATCTATAGCATAAGTTGATTAATGTTTTTAACTTTTTGTTTATAACTTCATATCTTAGCAACCATTATCTTCATTTAAACCCTCCATTCGATCCTAATCTCTTATCCATACCTCGATTTCGTTTCAAATTCATGTTTATCACATAAAAACCACATCCTAATTGTGATTTGAAGGCAGATTATCAAATAAGTATTCGAATTTATAAACCACCTTTATCCTTATCCCTTTTCGATCCCAATTCGTTCTTATTATCGTTTAACACCCTATAAATACCCCTCCCCTTTACCTCTCGCATCCATACGAACAAAAACCACAAACAAATTCTCTCTGATCGCCACTCAGCAGTCCAAAATTGAGGTTTCTTTCTTCGCATCTGTTCCCCGCTTCTTGCATCGTTCTGGTACGTTTTAATCCGATTAAATCATGTTGTAGTTGTCGAATTTGATCACTGATTAAAAGCCCTAACCTTTTATTAGTTATAGATTAGGTTTATGTGGTTAATTAAACAGTGCCGTGGGTTAGGGTTTGGTTTGGGGAAGATGACATGCAGCAGATCTGGTTATAAACATTCTAATCAGATGACAGAACATCTAGGCGCTTAGAACAGATGGTTTATGCGTCTGTTTAACAACTGAAACACCCTGGTTCGATCCTTGTGGTCACCGGGTTAAAGCTTTTTATTTAAAAAAAAAAGAACTGATTTGTGTTGTTTGTTTATAAACTTATTAACTAGATTAACAATCATCTGATCTGGTAGACCAGATGGTTAGAAGGTTTCTTGTCAACCAAAGGGTCCTGAGTTCGAGCCCTTTCAGAACCGGGTTTAACCAATTTTTTTTTAAAACTGAATATTATATATATATATATATATTAATTGTTATTTAATAAATAATAATATAAACTTGTTTTAATCATAACTAATTCATAAAAATTCCGTTTTTAACGATTAAAAAGCCAAAGTTTTTCTAAAATTATTTCTAATCTAATGGACAAAAGATATAAACTTTTCGAGAAAGAAAAATATACTTTTTATATTTATCCTATAATCTTTTGTGTAAACAAATTGTTTTAGATACAAAATAATAGGCAATAATTTATAGAAATATATTTTTCCGAGTTTTAAAAGTTATATCTTTTAGCCTATGTAAAAATTAATAATGTTTTAAATATTATTTTATTTTTAATTAAAGCATTAACATTTAAGCCTTCCCCAAAACTAGAGAACCCTAATCGATCGACCTAGAAATCTTAGACTTATTAGACTTTATAATGCCAACTCTAGGTTGATACCTTTGGGAATATTTACCTGCTATTGCATACTTGGATTTTGCTTGCTTGCTAAGGTGAGTTTACATATCCCCACTTTTTATTGTTTTCAATGTTTTTGGGGTGAAACATGTTTGAAACTTTTGCAATTACATTTTCGCATCATATACTTGTGAACTGGTTGTGGTATATATAGTCCGAATCAGTACATTCATTAACTTTGATCAAGCCGCCTGTGTAGATTATAGCGCTATAGGTCTGACAAACCCATCCCCCGCATAAATTCAGGGATGATCGAAACAGTAACAACATTTAACTAACTTGCGAGTTAGGTCTCAGTCGACACAAGGGTTGATTGTACAAAACAACGACTTGAGCTACCAGTAGATCATGTTCACGTATCTTTGATTGTTTTCTATCACAGTAATTGCTATATGAATATTATCACTATTATATTTAAAACTTATGTATTCTCACCAACTATTTATAGTTGACCCCCTCCATTTTCCAAACTTAACATATTTCAGGTATTCAGTTTTGCTTGGAAGTTTTAGCATTTGCTTGTGGATCGCATAGGAGCTGAAGCCTTAGATTCAATTTAATTAAACTTATTTATTTGAACCTATTTGAATTGTATGCAAATGTTTGTAATTTATTTAATTAATATATCGAAGCATTTATTAGTCACCATGAGCTATTGAGCAATCGTCACTGCGTGGCACCCCGATGTTTCCGTCATCGGTTGGGGTGTTACACATACCACCAAAAATAAATAAATCATGCAATAATCTCTCTTGCACGCAACCGAAAAACAGCACCTCGAAATATAACATCTTCCCCAACATGTTTTCATTTCAAAGACTAACTACAATTCCCAAAACTCCATTGCTTACCATACGCCTAACTAAGTTCCACCTTCTGTTATGTTTTTATTACTACCATGACACACTAACTCTCATATATGCACTATATATTGGTTGGTTGATCATAAACAAGGAGATACTCACACTTGCAACCAAGACAATGACTTGATATCATATGGTTCGTCATGCAAAACGGAACAGTGCAAACCGACAAGCTCTCCCATGTAACAGCTTCCACGCATAGCTCCACGGTCCCGTTTCCTTCATAATACGATCACTATCATCACAGCCATATGATGGATCAGAATTAATGAAAACACAATAAATGAGCCAAGTCTCTCTATTATTATTGATTGAAAGTTTAGAATGTGATGATCATCACCACAGATTACAAGCCATTATATAGGCCAAACTCAAACGGTTACATGCTGAAAAATAGAACTAACATAATGACTACTTATTCAAAAACAAAGCTAACTGAATAACAATAAACTCGGCAAAGGACTTGATCTTCAAATGAGAGACTTGACTACTTGACTCTGAATCTCATACAGCTGCCATGCACATTAATTTGGATCATTCTTAATACCCCCCTTGATCCAAACTCCTTAACTCCAATCACATGTCTAAAGAACACAAACTTTTCTTTAGGAAGGGCCCTTGTAAACACATCTGCAAATTGATCATTAGTGCTGCAATAATTCAAACAAACTTCCTCCTGATTCACCATATCTCTAATAAAGTGATGCTTTAACTCAATATGCTTAGTCTTAGCATTGAGAACTGGATTTTTAGACAGATCAATGGCTGACTTGTTATCACAAAAGATAGTTGTAGCATGACCTTGAGGCACATTTAAATCACTTAACAGCCTCCTCAACCAAATGGCCTGACACGTAGCACTTGTGGCAGCAATGTACTCAGTTTCATTACTAGACAAGGCCACTGTTGTTTGTTTCTTGGATGACCATGATACTGCAGCTTCTGCCAGCAAAAACACATTCCCTAACTCACTTTTCCTGTCATCTGGGCTAGCAGCCAAGTCACTATCTGTGTATCCAACTAACTGATCATAACTGGCCTTTTTGTACCATAGACCAAAATGACTTGTACCTGCAACATATTTTAATACTCTTCTAGCAGCCCCTAAATGAACCTTTGATGGTGACTGCATAAATCTGGACAGCACACCCACGGAATAAGACAAATCTGGTCTAGTGTGAGTTAAGTAAATCAAACCTCCAATCAGACTTCTATAGATTGTTGCATCAACCGTAAGCTCACCGTCATCTTGAACATACGTCTCCTATGCACTCATTGGTACTGATTCTGTGTTGCAGCCTTTCATGCTAAACCTTTTAAGCAAGTTGCCGGCATAACTTTCTTGGCTTATAAAAATCCTTTCATTGGTCTGTTTAACTTCAAGACCATGGACGTACTGAAGCAACCCCATATCAGTCATTTCAAAGATGCTTTCATTCCATCTTTGAATTCTTGATAATCATCAGAAGTTATAAATGTGTTTAAAAACTTATTCTCATCAGTTGTTCACAAACTACTGAAGAGAATATGGGAAGTACTGATGAACAATTTTGTTTCATCAGCAGTTTGGTCAAAACGGGTAAATCAGACTTCTCCCATTTCAGAAGTTTGGCCTAGGCGGTTATAAACTTCTGATAAACACATTTTCTCATACTTATCCTTTCAAAAAGCAAAATTCCCTCTTTCTCTCTCAAAGCAAACTCAAAACCCCCTCTTTAACCTAAAAATATTGTTCGATCAAGCACACAATGGCTCTCATTCTAAAACAGGGACATAATCAAAGAGGCTACTTTGTTAAAGACTCTGCCTGGTCCCAATACGACGAAATCATTGATTTAGTCGTCAAATCCCAGTACTACACAGCTTTCGGTGTTGACCCTCTAACCCACATTCAAACTCTAAATGAGTTTTGGGCAAACGCCGAGACAGTCACTTTGAATAACAAAGTCATTTCCCTCAAGTCAACCATCCAAGGGAATGAAACAACTTTTAAGGCATCAAATGTTTTCTTTAATGAGTTGGTGTTGCATCACCAAAATTCTAAAAAGAAATTTTTGTTGTACCCAAGGTTCGTTATGCAATGCATAATAAAAGAACTTGGTGAGGGAATGCTTGTTGGTGAGTCTACAAAATTAAATCCATTGACCTCACAAGTATTCTCAAGGCATAATAAACCGGCACTTTTGCCAGAAGATGACCAAGGGGAACAAGAAACAGTCCTCATGGAACCCACATCTTCCAAACCCACTCCCAAAAAGGCCAAGAAAACCAGACAACAAAAATTCAAACCCACCAACCCAAAAAGAAAGGCAATTCGGGAAGTTAAGATGCCTGAATCTGCTGATGTGCACTATGCACTTGTTAAATATGTGACTGAGACATCCTCTCATTCTCATCCATCTCACACCCCCAAAAGAGCACCAATTACCATTTTATTTCAAAGGAAGAAACTCAAAAAGACCATAACTACTGACCATTCCTTTGAAACTGTTGATCCCTTACCTAAAACTACTGATCCTAAAATTACTGAACAAGAAACATCACACACAACAATAGAAATTGCCAAACTTCTCACTGGGCTGAAAGAAACAATCCCATCTGATCATGTCAATCCCCAACAACCACATAAAACAGGGGATAAAACCACAGAAACAGACATGGATGTAGATGTTACAAGCCCTAACCCAAGAGATGAGGATGAACCAAGGTCTCTAAGCCCAAACCTAACTACCTTAGATACAATTAAGGCTGCTACTACTCATATACCATCCAGTGGTGGATTTGAGGACAGTAGTACCATAGCTAAGACCTCAGATGTGATAACTACTGATGAAGGCTCTATGCCAGAAGTAGGAAAACCTCAGTACCAAGACAAAGAGGTTCATAAGAAAACTAGGTTGGGCCTAGCTCATGATATAACTGATGACTTCATCATTGATGATGTCACCAGGGATTCAGATGATTCCATTAGTTTGGATGATGATTCAACTGTTCCACAACATGAATTGATGGTAGACTGTGAAGGTCCTGAATCCAATGTCTCTGTACTCAAAGAGTCAGTCACAAAGGATCAGGTTAAAGACCACTTGAGCCCTAATTCCCCTAAAGTGGCATCCCCAGCTCACACTGAGGATCACCCCAAAACTCACCCTCCACACTCAAAGCCTACCCAATTCTCTTGGTAATCTAGCATAGACCTGAACCACCTATGCAGCCCAGAAGGTCCCTTATACCAAATGGTCCACTAACTGATATCCTCTCATCTTCAAACATTTACAACTGCTATGGAGTTGAAGAAGAAAACTCAGATAGAGATGATCAACAATGCTATGTATCACAAACTTGGGGAGTTGTCAAGAAGAATAGAAGATAACAAAAGACAACTTGCTCACTTAACTGGTGTGACACCTCCTGCTCCTTGGTTTCCAGAAGTGGATGAAGCCAAAAAGGCGGAGAAGTCAAAGGAAGCTAAAACTGTGTCACTTGAAGTTGCCAAAAAGGCCAGAGAGGCACAAAATCTCAAGGATGCCCCAAAAGAGACTACCATGACAAGACAAGAAATTGCCTTGAAAGAAAGACAAGATTGGTATGAAAAACAAGAAAGGCTCGTTAGAGAAAAAGCTGAAAAAGCTTCCCAAGGCATTATTGGAGAAACTGCTGAAGACCTTCGAGGAAGTACTGAAGACAATCCTTCGAGGAACTAATGAAGACAATCCTTCAGTAGTTGATTATCAAATCAACCCTTTAGTAGTTGACACTCCCTATACTCAAAAAGAAGAAGTTTATAAGGAAACTGAACCAACTCCAGCTGATGCTCCAAAGCCTATTCCCACTCCAAAAGTTGTGTTAAACCCTACTCGATTAGATTGAGCAGAGTTTAATTGTAGCAAAGAAAAAGGCTATGGAAGATAAGGCCTGGAACCACCTAGAAGCAAGGGATGACTTAAGCTTTAATGATAAGCTAAAAGCTAATGAACAAAAACTAAGTGAGTTAGAAGAACAAGACAGAATTGCTGAAGAAGACAAGAGACAACAACTGATGAATTACATCTGCAAACACAGCAAGACCAAGAAACACTCACTCAAGGGACTCTCAACCTTAGAACTTACAAGAAGGGCACAACTTGTATCTGACAGGTTTGCTACAAAGAAAGAAAGGAAAGAGAAGATTGCCCAAATTATACAAGAACTGGCAGACAATGATTATGGTTCAAAGACTCAACTGTCAAAGTGGAAAGAAGACACTATTCTGGACACTTAAGGGAAATTCAAGGCCTTAAAACAGTCCAATCCAGAGAAGTTTAAAACTTCTAAGGTTTCACAACCTTTAGTTGCTTTAACTTCTGATCATTCAAAGAAACCCCCAAGGCCTACTACTACCAAGAAGAAGCCAGAGGTACCAGTCAAAACAACAAACTTCAAAATGGTCCTGCTAGAAGGAAACACAGTGGTGCATGATGATTTTGTTGTAGAAGAAAAACCCCTGCTCACACAATTCAGGGATCCTTCTACCTTTGCCTATCAACTACAACAAACCATAATAGAAAAACAGCATACCAAGGTAATTACCGAACATCACATTCCAACCCCTAGTGATCTGCCTGGTTTTGCTAATATTGAACAAAGAAGGAAATCCCACCTGATGGTCACTGAAATAGAAGAAACTTCACAATCAGGTACAAACCAAGAAAAGGGCATTGTCCTTTATACATTAGACTTTGACCAATCTAAAGTAAATATTGTGAAATGATCTTTCACTGATACAAACTCGGTGATGGTGACAAGAAGAGATCGTTATAGTAAGGTCTTCAAAACCATAGAAGAACTGAAGAAACTATCATCAAAAGACCTTCTTACAATTCAACATCTTGAACCTGAACAAGGATCTCTCACAGAGCAACAAGCTCACTAACTCAAGGTGTCCATGGTTGTAGAAATATGGAGAATACTTGAAGACATAAAAGATGACAAATAAAGATTAGACAAGGTTTTGGCTTCATCAATCCAGGGGGAGATTGTAAGGACAAAGAGGATTAACGAAACCACTTTTGATACCTTAGTCTAAATCATATTCTGCAATATTATTCTAAGTATAGAAACTGCTGAAGAAGAAGACTGAAATTACTGAAGAAGATAATATCAAATACTGAAGAGTAAAGATCAGAAGTTCTGAAGATGAACCAGACAAAGTCTCTGAGGAACTACTGAAGACAAATTACTCATCAGTAGTTTGTCACTCATCAGCTGTTTTGATAGAGGGGGAGTATAACTCTTGTTAAAAGTGAAACTTTAACTTGTTACACTTGTATTAATTCTGCTGTGCAAATATACTTTGATAGATCTATACAAGTGTTCATAAATGAGAACTGTTAAAAGAAACTGATCCAACAAATCCCCAAAAGGACTAGAACACAACACCTTGACAGCAGCTGTGAAATGACCGTCCCTTACTTTTCAGAGTCACTGTTTGACATTGGGGCTTTTTCCAGTAGCCTCACTGCCCCCTGCTTCCTGCTTGATAAACAAAACACCTCCCACACAATCGAAGAGAAAAGGAACAAAATCTGCAAACCCAGAACCATCTTTCCACAAAGAAAGCGATTGCAGGATGCTGCTACACTGCAATGATTTCCTATTCCCAGACATTCGCTCCTGCCTAGTGGACGATTTGACCACCCACGGAGTACACCGTGGCAATAAAAGCAGTTTGACCCAACTTTCTACGGAGCCTGGTGAAGCCACCACTTTGCGTAAGGCACCTGTCAAAGCCTGGTCAAACGCTAATCGACAGCTTGGGGGGATACTCTTGACAGTTTGAATGGGCAACGAGAAAACCTTTTCTAAGAGGGATATATCCCCAACCACACCTCCTGGAGGACCAGGTTCCATGTCCACAGTCACATGACGAGGTTTCTGGATCCCAACAATGAAATCTTCCACATCTCCCGTAACCACATAGAAGGAGAGGACGTCATCAGCACTGTGATTGCACCTTTTGCTGAGAGCATGCATCACCATGCACCTCCCACATAACCATTTAGCCCCATCCCAAAGGGCGCCCCCAACTAGGGCTGTACACGAGCCGAGTCGAGCTGGCTCGTAAATGTTCGAGCCGAGCTCGAGCTGGCTCGTACCAGCTCGATATATATTTTTTTTATTTTTTACAAATATTTATTAAATAAAAAACAATAAAATTAAATAAAATTACACATAATCATGTATATTTTTTTTATTTTTCTAAGTTATGGTTTATTTATCTTGTATATTTTTTTTATTTTTCTAAATTACACAAGCCTAAGTCGAGCCATATGTCAAGCCATCGAGCTGAGCCACGAGTTGAACACCCCTGGCTCGAGCTCGGCTCGATTACAAAACGAGCCAACTCGGCTCGGCTGAAAACAAAACGAGCCTCTTCGAGCCGAGCTTTTTTCGAGCGAGTTTCGAGCGAGCCTCGAGTCGCGAGCTTTTTGTACACCCCTACCCATAACATCCATAAAGGGGAAAAATTTAAGGAGGTTACATTTTAAAACGTCTATAACTTTTTCATATGATATTCTTTTTTAAAAAAAATCACCATATTAACAAGCGTTTTTTATCTTTAATATGAGTACCACATTGCTACATTAAAATTGAAAAAAAAAGCCCGTGTTAAATGAGTTTTCTTCTTCATTGTGTCTTCTGTTCGTTCATTGTTTTATAGTATGCACGTGTGCTTATAATATGTTATTTATGTTTTTTTAGTCTATACATGATTTAACTTTGTCCATTGTGTTTTTAGTATGCCTTCCATTATGTTTTACGCAAATAGGTTTTTTATTTATGATGTACATTGTGTTTTATTAGGTTGTTCTTTGTTTTTAAGTCTAATATTCATTGTGGTTTAGTCTTCTGTTCATTGTGTCTTTAGTATGTTGTTCATTGTGTTTATTAGACTGTTCATTGTGTTTTATACCATATTGTTTATTGCATATTTAATTGGTACTCATTGCGTTTTACGTTATCTCCATTGTGTCTTACGCAACTAGGTTTCCGACTTTTTTTTCAAAACCATGACAATATGGTACTCATATTAGAGATAAAAAGACGCTCAATTTTATGATATAATTTAAAAAAAGATGATGTATAAAAAAGTTACAGACGTTTAAAAATGAAGGTGGAAATGTCATGTGACTTGAATGTGTGTATTCTTTTCATAAAATTACCCCCCGAAGTGTTTAATCCTTTAGACACATGTCATTTTCTAGTGGCTTTTCACCACTATCATTTTTTATAGCCTTTGTAAAATAATCAATCCAGATAAAAATTATATATTAATAATTTAACAATAATAGATATTGGAATGCTTTATTGTAACAGGGGATATATATTTAATATGGTCATTGTTATCAATATCATTATCATTGACTTAGGGGTTCTTATTAAGAGGCTACCAAACAGGGATTTTATTGCCTATGTTTTATTAATTGATAAATATTCAATGGATGCGTTTACTCTTATTATGAAATATGGTAGGGCTGACAATTCTAGACACGGACACAATTGCAAGATATGAAACTACACAACCTTAAAAGGTTTCGTGTATCACCTTAACAAGTTTCCTAAACAGGTCAATACAAATAGACTTGTTAATTTTCGTGTATAAACAGGTTATATATATGTTTACCTGTTAAGTACCCGATAGTACATGTAAGATTTTTTGTTAAATAAAAACTAGGATGTGGGATTGATATTAGATACATATCCTTCCTGTTTCAACAACAACAAAAAAAAAACTAAATCCCTAAGCCACCTCACATTCAGAAGTCACAACTCAAAAGACTCTTAACCTCCCTCCACCGTCGAAGTGAAGACCATCCCTAAATCCCTCAGCCACCTCCATCAACTGTCGAAGACCATGCCTAAATCCCTCAGGTTCGTGTTCATGTTCGTGTTCGATATTTATAATGTTACTAGATAGGTCTTATCGTGTTAACATAGTATAAACATGTTAATGTTCGTGCTTGGAAAATTTACACAATAGGTTATCATTTCGTGCTCACATATTTTGTGTTCGTGTCTTAATAGTTCGTGTGTGACACAATATGCCAACCCTAGAATATGGTTTTCCTATTAGATGTATGACTATAGAGGTCATTGGAGAAGGTTGACGCAAAAATCATAACATTATCATTGTGAAATCATCCTTCCCTCTCTCTAAATCGTGATTCATCATCACCGTACACTCTATACACGAACCCGACCTGTCAAGAACATGTCTGCGTTCATTCAAGCGAGATCCGAATTAATGAGTACACATATTCTTTCACTATATCGTTTCATCGTGTTTATTAAACGAACTAGCTTTTATCCCGGGAGCGTCCCGGGGTTGAAAAATATAACCATTCTAATAATACTAATACTAATAGAAATAATTGTTACTCTTGTAATTAAATAAATAAAAAAATAACATTGTTATAAGGTGACACCATGTGTTACAGTGTTGTGCGATTCTTTCTCCTAGCTTTTCTTGATGAAATATATCTATCCATCTATAGAAGAGTGAAATTCCAATGACAACATAGCGATTGGGCTGAATTTCAACATCGTAGATAGAACCCGGTTTAAAAGAAAAAACATAATTAATGAATAACCTGAGCACTTTATGTTTTTTTTCCTGTATGAACGAAACCCCACAAAAAATAGTCGTTTTTTTCCTGAATTTCAACATGTAGGACAATACCATCTCAAATATATATATATAGAATATAGATATAGATTAATCACCAATAGTATCTAATTTATAATATTCTGAACTAAACTAATTTTAAATTATTTATTAATTATCCTAATTTCGTAAACGATGCGGAAAACATGTATAAATTATGTTCAGAGATAAAGATAAACTAGAGTTTTAGGTTACCCGCGCTTCGCCGCGGGGTTGACATACTCCGCGCTTCGTCGCGGGAGCTCCTGTTGCGTTGAGAGTTTAGTGGATGTTAAAGATCGTGCGTCGCTGTGGGAGCTCCGGTTGCGTGGGGGGTTTCGTGGACATTAAAATAATATTAAGTGACTGTTATGCTCGCGTGAGCTGCAAAAAAATACTCACGACTAAAAGCTAAACGTTTGGTGGTCAAAGTGTGACCGGTGACAATAACATTATTGATTTAATAAAAATTGGAATATTTAAAAGTTAATGTTCAAAAAGCAGAAATCTAAAATCCATGATCGTAGAGTTTGATAAAACGGTTCTAAAGTCGCAATAATAAGTTCAATCAGAGTCCGTATAATACTCTTCTTATGATTACCTATTTTTAAAAGACTATGTATTACAGTATTAATTTTGAGGTTCTCCATCGTTTAAAGTTGATCCCTAAAAAGTATTATTTCTTATCCACCATAAACCCATAGCAGCTATAACCTGAGTGGTCCCCACCCTTAACAAACATTGAAATGTTTCAAGGTTTGAACACTTCAAACCTACACTCTCCCTTCACCCAGACACCCATCCACCCAGCACCATTCTGCCACCGTTACCGCCACCGGCACTGCCACGGCCATCGCCACAGCCACCGCCACAGCCACCGCCACGACGGCCACAACCACTCTTCTTCTTTATTTTAACCCTCTTTCTCGCTCTAGTGACCTCACCACCGCACCTACAGCCATCATTTCGACCTTCAGAAGATTCATCTTCTCCAACTTGTATCAGCAGATCGTCTTTTCCGGCAGCGGTGTGGGTGGCCTTTTGGTGACCGCGGAAGAGATTAGCGGTAGCAGTGGGTTGCGATAACGGCGTCACGGCGGAAGAAAAAGCCAAAAACAGGACTTTATACTCTCTCCGACTTCCTCTTTCTAATGTGCCATCTTCATGATGTACCTTGTGCTGCATTTGTTGTGTGCAAATGAGAAGTTCTATTGTGCATCATCATGTTGTACGTTGTGCAATTTTTTTTGTAAACCATTAATAGGCTCATTTTAGCGGTAAAGTGTCGTACAATTATAGGGTCGTACAATTAATATATAGAGAATAAATGGAGGTGTAGGGACACAACTTGTGTACGAGGGTAATTAGTATGTTCATAACTTCACGTGAGTAACAGTGATAGTAATAACTCCTTGTCATTGATAAACACGTGGGACCACGAACCACAAGTCCACAACTACATCACAAGTTTTATTTTATTTCTAACACGTGATCTCAATTCAAAGTAGAGGAATTTTAGGCTAATAAAAAAAATCCAAACAAAATAGGGCAATAGTATTTTCTGATGAAAAATAAATATTCCCCCATCCCAATTTAAATGTCCTAATTCAAAAAACACACATTTTAAGAAATATTTTGTTTGTATGTGGTAAAATGACAATAATATCCTTAAAAGTGATGATTGTGTTTTGTCTTTTATGAGCAAAACTGAAAATTATATTTCTATTTTTGGAAAGAGACATTTAATTTGAGACAAAAAAAAAGTAGGAGATTTAAATTGGGACGGAGGGAGTATCTTTTAAACAAAAAAACATTTAATAGACAATAGATTAGAAGGTCAATCAATTGTATTTATGTATTACCATGTATAGACTATTTATTATGATGTTGAATGCAATACAAATCAAGCATCTATATCTATATATATAATAAACCAAAGCCATTTTAATGACATGACACTCAAAGAGTCATTCTCCTCCTTGAGTGTGTCATGTGTTATCCCATGTGGCATTGAGATATTTTAGGAAAAAAATAATTTCCATTTTAATGGCATGGCACTCAAAGAGGCATTCTCCTCCTTGAGTGTGCCATGTGTCATCCCATGTGGCATTGAGATATTTTAGGAAAAAAATAATTTTAAAACAAAATTAGATTTTTCTCTCTTATGTTTCCTCCCATAATTTTTAAACGTTAATATCTTTTATATACGAGATTTTTTAAAGAAAAAAATTACACCAAATTAACGAGCGTTTTATTATCTTTCCAACAAGTACCATAGTGCTATATAAAAAACGGAGAAAAAAACGACTATTTTAGTTAGGTTTTTTACATGGGTTTTGCTTTAGAGTTTAGTTTTTAGGTATGGTGGGAGTGGGGTTAAGTTTTTGTGGGGGTGGGTGAGAAAGTTTAGGTTTTTTGGGTTGGGGTGGATAAGCTTAAAAAACTCTATATAAAAACTATTAAAATAAAACAAGCATACTGCTTGCACATGTGCATTTCATTATTATAGTTAGATTTTTTGATGAGTTTTGCTTTAGGGTCTATTTTTTAGCTATGTTGGGAAGGGGTTAGGTGTTTGGGGGGATGGGATGGGGGGTTTAGGTATTTTGGGGGGGGGGGGGGGGGGTTAATTATAATTATGCACATGTGCATATGTCAATTTCCTTATCATACGAATTTACATACACTAAAATAATAATCACAAACATACTCAACCTATCAACCAGCATATAAGGCCACCCAAAATATACATATGTGCATACATCATCCTTCAAATAACAAACTTTTTATACTCATATGTTTTTGTCATACAACTACATGTAGTTTCTATTAAACACACCAACACAAAAAAAAAACGATAAAAAAATATCAATATTACAAACTAACCGTGTAACCACTGACCACCTACCTACAAACTTCTAATTATTTCACAAACTCACGTCCACCAACAATGTCCCCTTCTATTGCTTAATTGTCCCATTTTCATCTTCTTCCCCTTTTACTTATCTTCTTCCAACACTCTTCACACCTCATTGATGTCTCATCTAACATCTTCATTATTTTTTCATCTGTCAACCTAACCATCGTATACTTCTCAAATTTATCACATTGTTCGTGCGTTTCAACAACTAACAATTAAAATTTATTAGTCAAAATGAAAAATATACATATATGCATATGTGCACATATACCTTAATTGCTTAAATAAATAATAACGACCCTTTTAAACTTCCTAATCAACGATTATGTTACCATTCTCAGTCGCATTCGGCAACTTTTTTTGACCCTTTCTCCCTCAATTATAACCCAAAAGTTACATTCTTTGATTTTTATCCCATCTTTGTCTACAAATAATAAACAACACATAAGAAAACCAAATTTTCCATCTTAATGCACATGTGCATTAACATTACTTTTTTCATTACCACATAACATATGAACATGGGCGTTAGAGCGAAAGACCTTAATGATATCAGTATAAGTGCACATGTGCATTAACATTACTTTAATTAGTAGCAACTACATTATGCACATGTGCATTAACATTCTTAATTCACATGCACATATCAACTCAAGAAATGGCACCTCTTTAACATGTTTGTGGTAAAACAGATAAAGATAGAACAAACATACCTAAATTAAATGCATAATTTTCACAACATCATACTTCAAACATAATTCACCAAACACATATATGCAGATATTTCATCATCAAATACACTTCAAACCTAATTTAGCAAACACGAAATCAGTACATCACTAAAACAAGACCACTGTCTAGTTGATGAATTGATCTATCCTAAATTTCAACAATAATAAACAATTCAACTAATCAGATTCACAAACACACACATAAAAACAATCATTAGCCACATTCTCTAACAAAATAATATTCCTAAATCTAACAAAAAACATCTATATTGCTTTAACTTTACTAACTATGTGTTACAATGTTAATTATTAAAGTGATTAAAACATATACAATGAAACTTACTCTTTGAGTTGTTGGTAAAAAATAAAGGAATACGTTTTGACTTTTGAGGATATAGTTGATCAACAAAGAACTGTCAATTTTAGAAAACTTGGCGTCACCTTAACCGTAAATGCACGCCTTATTTATTTTTAGCCGGAGTAAAAGGACAATGGTAGATGACGGTGTGGAAGGAAACGGAAGGAAGGGAAAGGAAAAAAATACAAAGTATATCATTTATCATGTTACCTCTCATTTAACTTATATTAAAATCTTACAAGGGTATAGTTGTAAAATATACGTTTCTTTTCTCTTCCTTTTAACTCGGGAACACATAAAGTCTTTAGTTTCTTTTCTTTTCCTTTCAACTTGGGAACACAAAATAAAATTATATATTTTCCTTTCTTTTCTCTCCTAGAATCCTTTTCTCTTCTTTTCGTTTATTCAGTAAACTCAGGAACACAATGCTAAAGTTCTGAAACAAAAAAGTCCTCTCTAACATTCTTGTTTTGAATTTTTCTATCTACAAGAAATGATTAAGCACAACCGCATACAAAGGAGCAAACAAATCGATCACGGTGGTCCTTTAGGTTGCATCTAGGAATGCAAACGAATCGAACAAACACGAGCAAGGCTTTATTCGTGTTTGTTTGTCAAGAAAAGGAAAATTGGATTTTAACACCATGAACTATTGATTATTGGCCGCTGACACAGTGAACTACAAAATTATTCACCACCACACTGTACTTTCAACTTTTTAGACTGTGTCACCCTCGGACTAACCATGGTTAGATTTTTTTTGCTGACATGGCCATTTTTGCTAATGTGGCATGATGTGGCTATTTTTGCTGATGTGACATGGTGACGTGGCTATTTTTGCTGACGTGACCATTTTTGCTAATGCGGTAGCCTGCCACATCAGCAAAAAGCCTTACACATCAGCAAAAATGGTCACGTCAGCAAAAGAACTAACCATGGTTAGTTCGAGAGTGACACCGGCCAAGAAGTTGAAAGTATAGTGTGGTGGTGAACAATTTTGTAGTTCAGTGTGTCAGCAGCCAATAATCAATAGTTCAGGGTGTTAAAATCCAATTTCCCATAAGAAAATTAAGTGTTCATGAACACTTTCCTAACGAGATTTTATGTTCATGTTCGTTTTTTAAGAAAGCACTCGTGTTCATGTTTGTTTGTTAATTTTGTTCATGAACACACGAACATAAACGAACATTAATGAAAATAACAAGTGTTCATGAACACAAATAAGGGTTCATGAACAGAAACAAACACAAACGGACATATATTAACTTTTGAATAAGATCAAATTTACACACATTAAGACATTAGCTATATCCCACCTAAAACATAACCTAATTATCCAAGCATACTTAGTATTTAACATAATAAAGTAGTGTCGCAAAAAACTAAGTGGAGGTGGATGGAGGAAGGTGTCGGAGGTGGATAGTAGAGGGCGTCGAAGATGATGGGCATCAGCACCGGAACGAGAAAATATGATGAACTTGGATACTAAAAGTAAGTTTATTAATATCATATATATATTTACCTCATATATATTATTTATTTGGATAAAATAAATAAAAATATATAAGAATATAAAAAATTATAAAACTTAAAAACCCTTATAAACTATGAGCACAAACGAACATGTATCGAACGTTCACATACATAAAACAAACGAACACAACCTCTGTTTAAACGAACAAAATTTTTTGTTCTTGTTTGTTCATTTATTAAACGAACGAACACAAACAAACTTTCCACATAACGGTTCATGAACTGTTCGTTGAAAGTTCAATTCATTTGCAGCCATAGTTACATCTCATCATCTTATCAAAAACTACTATATATCGTGGCATTCATTCCTCCTTTCAGTGTGTATTTTAACCAACAAGAACCAAAAATAGCGAGTGTTCATGGAATGTTATTGTTAAAAAGAGTTTATACAAACGCATTAAAGCTCTTTGTAATTAACTTGAAACAATTAACAACTACAAGAAGAAAATCTAAGTTATAGATGATACCTGACAAGAAAAAAGTAGTCAAAAACTACATCATACATGTGATAGATGTTTAGAAATGCTGATAAAAAAATGTAAATTAAAAAAAATGCCAAGCTGTTTGGCAAGGATTTGATAATAAGGTTATGTGTAGTGGTCCTCGTTATACGGCGTTTTACACCTATAGCGCCCGGGAACACCGCCCCCCGGGGCGCTATAGGGCGTTTTCCTTGACACCCGCCATGGCCACAGCGGCGTTTTACCCCTGCACTTCTTTTTATTATTATTATTATTATTATTATTATTATTATTATTATTATTATTATTAGGGTTTAGGAATTGGGGGTAAAAGGTTGAAGAAGAAGAAGAAGAGGGTTGGAGAAGAAGAAGAGGGTTGGAGGGTTGGAGGGTTGGAGAAGAAGAAGAGGGTTGGAGGGTTGGAGTGTTGTGTTGGAGAAGATGATGTATTATTATTATTATTATTATTATTATTATTATTATTATTATTTTGTTATTAAAAATTATTATTATTATTATTATTATTATTATTATTATTTTGTTATTAAAAAACAATAAAAAGCAATGATTACCCAATCATTTATAACCCCCCTCATAACCCCCTTCCCACTACACCCTCTTTTTCCATAACCCCACTTCTATTACTTTTTAATATTTTAATACCACAACCCCCACATAAGCCCCCACCACTACACATGCCCTAAGAAACATAATTAATAAGTTCTGGAATTTGAAGTTGACTAGACGATGTTTAGGTTGCCCCACAACGTCTTTTGATACATTGTCTTGTTGTGTTTACAATTATTGAAAACTTGTTTTCTTATATAATACGTAAGCATAGTTACATAAGCATACGTACGTAAGCATATCTATACATATAATAAACCAAAGCTATTTTAATGACATGGCACTCAAAGAGGCATTCTCCTCTTTGAATGTGTCATGTGTCATCCTATGTGGCATTGAGATATTTTAGGAAAAAAATATTTAAAAATAAAATTGGATTTTTCTCTCTTATTTTTCCTCCCATAACTTTTAAACGTTAATATCTTTTATACAAGAGATTTTTTAAAGAAAAAAATTACACCAAATTAACGAGCGTTTTATTATATTTCCAACGAGTACCATAGTGCTATATATAATAAACGGAGAAAAAAAAAGCGACTATTTTTTGTGGGGCTTTGTTCAGAGTTATACATTGTTTTAGGTTAGATATTGATATTAGAGCTATATATTGTATAAGGTTAGGCGTTAACATTGGAGATACATTTTTAATTGTTTTAGGTTAGGTGTTACTCGAAGCTTTCTTGCATGTAACTGTAAAGCGAATAATTCTATTTCATATGTAAAATTAATATGTTATATTAGTTTTCTCAACCCCGGGACGTTCCCGGGGTATAATCTAGTACATATATATAGGGAAAGGCTAATTTGACTCTGTGAACCACGAGAACACTATCTAAAATCACTCAAATTCAAAAAAATTTTTTACAATTGTCTTTATTATTAAAATGCAATCTAAAAAACACAATATATGCGTAAAAATTTAAACGTAAAAGAAAAGAAATTGTTTTTACACATGTGTAAATTTACTCTTTATACATGTGTGAACTGTTTCATTTACACATGTGTAAAAAGTTCATGTTAGAGTGTTTTTGCTTGAAAAGATGAATTATTTGGAAAGAAAATTCGTTTTTTAATGTTATATTTTAATTATAATTAGGTTTGTAAAAAATGATTTTGATTGGTTTTTTCATTTGTTCTCACGGTTCTCGCGATATTTAGTGTTCTCAAGATAACCCTCCCCTATATATATATATATATATATATATATATATATATATATATATACTAGTGGGTTTACCCGCGCGTTGCGGCGGGATCAAAAAAAACTTGTAATACGCTAGCAGTTTTCCCACCATGCGTTGTGGCGGGTAAATCCTGTCGACAAACATTTATTCCTTAAAGTTTGGTTCATGTTGCTCGACTTATTGTATAAAGTTCTAAGAAAATGATATAGGGAGGGTAGTACTCGACGCTTCTTAAGCAAGTCCTCCTTTCGCTTAATGACTTCTCTTTGTCCCCTTCGTTCATCCGCATCAACATCCATCGTGTAACGCTCACGTTCAGCCTCAAATACATGTAAAGTTGAAACAACTCAAGTTGAAAATTGAACCTAAACAGATGAACATGTATGCAAAAAAAAAAAAAAAAGAATTAATACACAAACATACTTATGATTTAGGGTAGCAAAATTGTGTAAATACAACTACCTTGCAACTCAAGATGGGAACAAACCTCGACTCTTTCATCTCCTCCTCTAGAACTCTCAATATCCTCCAATAACATAAACAAAAACAATATCAACAATTGTTTCCACGACCATTTTTAGGAGCACCATAAATCTTAGTCGCTTTAATCTGAATGCTTTTTTTTTATATATAATCATAATAAATATATCAAAATATTGCAATGTCTTGTTTCAAAACGAAGCGAGTTTTGGCCTGTTATCCAACCCGACTATCTACCTTGAAAAGAAAGGACTGATTTTCATATTTGATACCCAAACCCGCACCGAGTATGTTTCAAATCCACCCAAGATTGGGCGCCTTGTAGAACTCGACCACCTATCTTCATAAAATTACTTGAAATTGAGATCCACAAATGAAAAAAATAAAATGCTATACAATTCCTAAAATCCATATGTCCATAAGTGTCACTTTTCCATTAGAAACAAATAACACAATAAGAGATACGCTATAAAATCTTATTTAGCGCTCGAGACTTTATATAAATAAGTACGTATAGGTTAATTGTTAGAGGACAAGTGTTTTATGGTTTTATGGGTCAAGCAAACCCAATGTGACCCAACCTGTTTCAACAAGTAATTAAAAATGACCCAAATAAACCCTTTACCCAATGTCCCAACCCACCATTCTCTCCACCTCAACTCGCCGCAAATTACTATTTAAAAAAAACAAGATAAACAGAGCATTTTTTTTTCTAATATTGCCCAACATGACTTAATCCGATTCAACAAGTATTTTAAACTAAACTATTTAAACCCACACATGTTTTTGGCTCTTTAGCCAACTCGCCCATCTACTCACCTCAACTCATCAAATAATATTATTAAAGAGCATATGGATGCTAACTCTGCTTCACATTCAGCAATTACTGAGCTAATGGTTCGCTATTGTGTTTGAGTAGATAGCATATCTACCTGTTTATGAGATGTTTGTATCTGATGCATAGTGTTAAAAATTGAACAAAGCAAACCATTTCTCCTAAAATGTTAAAATATTTATAGTGAAGATATTAAAACTATGTGGTATAATTAATATAACATTTGATATACAAAAGCATAACATACAATAATGATATAAGCTGTTGATAAAAAAACAAAGAATGAAGTAAAGTTGGATTAAATATGGTTGACACATAGGGCATTAAGAAGAATGGAGAAAACACACCATAACAAGAGTCAAGATCAATCAAGTAAAATACAATAAAAATGCAGCAAAACTTACAGTAAAAAAGCCATTAAAATGTAGTAGAATATGCAGTAAAAAAAGGCAGCCAAGATGATCTTAAAATGCAGTCAAATATGCAGTTAAAGTGTTGCAAAAGTGAAGTAAAAAGGCAAGGGGAATTGGATTTTAATAACCCAAAATATTTGAAATTGACCACCGGCACCCTGACTAAAAAGTTGGCCATATATAACCTCAACTATTGACTTATTGGAATCTAGCACCCAACTAACTGACGCCGTTAGATGGGTTGCTGACGTGGCACGTTGATGTGGCCCAAGTTGCTGACGTGGCACGCTGATGTGTGCACACGTGGATTGACACGTCAGCAAATCTTGCCATGTCAGCGAACCCACTAACGGTGTTAGTGATTTAACCGTTAGTGGGTGTTAGATTCCAATAAGTCAATAGTTCAGGTTATTTATGGCCAATTTTTTAGTTTGGGGTGCCAATGACTAATTTCAAATAGTTCAGGTTATTAAAATCGAATTCCCCAAAAGACAATTACATCAACTAAAATCAGCAATCTTGAGTCATCCTAAATGAGAAAAACTACACATCATATTTCTTAAAAAGCATCAATCAAATGAAAAATAAAATTCAAATCCATCTTAGACTGACCGTTGTGACCCGCGAGCAGACTGCCGCGAGCCACAGCTTTATCCACGTGGGATCCGCTAGCGACAACGGACTGACGCGATGGCTGCTGCGAGCGATTAGACGTGAGCCAGTCCGTCCGTTAGCGGCTGACCAAGCGTTTGAAATTCAAAAATTAATGACTTTTATTAAATTTTTTCACCCACCTCCCCTATTTATTTAACCTTCACCTTCTTCTTCTTCAACAAACAATCAAATAAATCCTCTCATCACAACCTTCAACCTTCATCACCATGGCTCCTTGGACCGAAGAAGAAGAAGAAGTAGCACTCGTGCTCGCCTACCAACAGGTGCACGGTGAAGGTGGTGCAACCGGCGGTGGTTCGCCGAACTCACGCGGCCAGCAGTGGCACCGGGTGCTACACGAGTTTGGTCTCCTTGTGGGGGGTACAAACCGTACCAACGGCTCTATCTCCCACAAATTTGGGGACTTAAAATCGAAGTGTAAAAACTTCGAACTCGCGTACAGGGAGGTGAGGAGAGATCTCCTGGGAGAGAAAGAAGACGTGCTCCTCGTGTTTACCCACGTGGAGTACCATCGCAAGGTTGGCCACCCGTTTCACTACGTTTCGGCGTGGCAAATGTCGCGTTCGGGAAATCACCTACGTGGCTAGGTTTTTTTTTATGATCATGTGGTGTAATTTTTTTTTTGTCTAGTGTAATTTTTTTTGTCTAGTGTAATTTTCCTTTTTTTTAGTGTAATGTTTGTGTTTTTATTTTAGTGTAATTTTTATTTTATTTTGGTTTAATGTTTTTTTTAATGTGGTAAATAATTAAATATATTCGGTAAAAAAAACCTGCTAACCCTTACCCATAACACCCTCACGCGAGCAGTCGCCGACCGCTAACTAGTGCCACTTAAGCGTTGACGTGGTAAAATTTTATTGAATAATCCCTCGCTCACCTCTACCCACAACGGATATTCTTATGTGTCCATGCAAGGTTACCTATACACTAATTAAGAGATTCGGTGGTTTTATATTTCTATGAATAACATGCTTCCGATGACAATAAATAAGAGCCCACGCGGCAATATACCATCCACAAAATAGATCAATATTAGTTGGGTCCATCTTTATTTATCAACTAATAGCAAATAGCAATATGAATGACCTATGGTAGCAGCAAGCTAGTCACTCAATGAAGTATTTGCACCTTTGTAACTCCTTGTAGAGTTCTCTTTTGGGTGTCTAAGATAGCTTTGTATTTCCACTTCCCGATGAAGATGCTGCAAGTGAGATTGCTAACGCACAATGATTTGATGTGTGACACCCAAACAAACATCAAAGGATCAAACAAGCTTATAGATTAGCTATCAAAAAATAAGAGTTCTAGTTAAAATGGAATCCAATATGTCTGTCCCCTGTCCCCTTGGCCTTTGATACCTTTGGCTCCTAAGCGCCAAAAGCTATTTGTTTCTCGACTAGAGTCCAATGGGTTATTCATAGCAATAGTTCATCTCCAGGGGCAGGGGTTTGTATTTGGTTGATTAGGTTTCGCAATTCAAAAAGGGGTGGCAACGCTACAGATTCTACAACCTTCTGCATCTGTCAATAAATGGATGGCTGCTCCATTTGTTGAAAGATACATTTCTCTATATCAATATTAATATTAAAATAAAATAACAAGGTATTATTTTTTAGCTAGTAGAAATTTGAACATGTTGCATAAGTTACTTTGCAGGTTTGTTCGTGGGTCTAGTTGAAGATATTGGACTAGTCCGGTTCGTAAAGATCAGCCCAAGTCAAAGTCTTGAGTCCACGAGTTTAAGGCCCAAAAGAGAGTCCAGGAAGCTGGTTGTGACAAGAGGACAGGTTCGGGTACATGTGGCGATCCGGGTGAAGATATCAAGGGTCCAGATCTTTCTAAAGTGTGTTTCTTGTGATGATCTAACGGCTTAGATAGGTTCGGTTGTGTTATTTACCGAACCTATCCTGGTGGCTATATAAACAACTCTCTTCAGTTGTTTACGAGTTTAGTTTTCTGATCGTCTGTTTATCAAGTCGTAGTCTTCTCAAATAGTTCTAGGGTTTGTGAGGGTTGTATACCAGATTCATCTCGAATCTGGTAAGTTCTTATGTCCAGTTACAAATCAGTTCTATAGTGTTGAGTTGAATAGCTTGATTAGATATTTTGTAAAGATCTGTTGATCAGGTCTCTAGGGTTTTGTAATATTTTTTGATTTCTTTTGATTCAATAAAAAGTTTTACATTCTGGTATCATGTATTTTGACATGGTATCAGAGCTCTAGGTTGTAGATCGAGTCCTGATACTGATTGATTGAATCTGATCTTGATTGTTCTTGATATTCTGGGTATAATATTCCGCTGTGACGATTGATGCTTGGATCTGTTGGAGCTGTGAGCAGCTTGGATCTTAACTCTTGGGGAGTGCATATTTTCTTTGCTCTCTGGTGATCAACCCTTGAAGGTTGACACTACGAGTTGTTGGAAACCCTAACTTGGGTTATTGCTTGGTGAGATTGTTCCATATTCTTTATTATTGTTCATAGAGTTGTTGTCTAGGGAGTCGATTGCCAGGACTGAGATTCCTGTATAGCTTTAAGGTTGGTCTAGGTGTCTTAGGGGCTCCCTCGTGAGGACCTGGGTCGGTACCCTTGAGGAACCGACTATCTGGATCACCAGCGAGGCTTCGCCGTGTGTGTGTTGTTGTCTCACTTGTTTTTTGGTGTGCTGTTCTTTGTATGTGTCATACGTGCTAAGTGTTTCTGATCTAGTTGTGTGATTAAGGTGTAGATAGTGTTTGATTGTTACTGTGCATCTGCTTGGTGTGTTTCTTGCTGTGTGTTATCTGTACTTTGCTGTTACGTGTGTAAGGTTCTTGGTCTAAACTATGTCTGATCAGGATGAACCTCAATCAGGTGGACCTAACAGGTCTAATCTGTTAGGAGGTGGTAATGGTGGTAATGGTGACCCTGGTGAAACATTAATCAGTAAATTAGATGTCAGTAACCCACTATACTTACATGCTTCTGATTCTAGTAATCTTACTATCACTTCAATAAAACTAAAAGGGTCTGAAAATTACACTGTATGGGCAAATAGTTTAACATTGGCACTTCAGGTAAAAAAATAAATGGGGATTTATTGATAAAACATGCATAAGGTCTGAAACTGATCCTGTTCTGGCTAGGCAATGGGATAGGTGTAATTCAATTGTCTTAACCTGGATTTTAAACTCTGTAAGTGAAGAATTGTATATGGGGCATGTTTTCTCTAAAAAAGCTTGTGATGTTTGGTTTGAATTAAAAGAGACTTATGATAAAGTAGATGGGTCAATTGTATTTGATTTATATCAAAAAATAAATTCGTTCACTCAAAATGGTATGACTGTGTCTGAGTATTATCATAAACTTAACATCATGTGGAAACAACTAGACCAAATATTACAATTACCTGCTTGTACTTGTGATGCTGCTAGAGAGTTTAACAATTTTAGTAGTATGATTAAACTAATGCAGTTTCTTATGGGGTTGGATAATGTGTACCAAAGTGTAAGAACTAACCTGTTAATTAAAGATACTCTACCAACTGTTAAAGAAGCCTTCACTATAGTTTCTAGGGAGGAATCCCATAGGAACTCTAGTGCAGGTTCTAAAAAAGGACAGCCTATGGGTTTTGTATCTAAAACAAGTCAGTCTGTGGATTTTTCTAAAAGGATAACCAAAAATTATAATCCTGCACTTAAGTGTACTCATTGTAATAAAGTTGGGCACTCAATTGACAAATGTTTTGAGTTAATTGGGTATCCAGCTTGGGCCAAGCCTAGGGGGGTACAAGGGAAAAAAGGTAGTGTTAATAATGTAGTTGTTGAAAAACCTGATATTCCTATTACTTCTTTGACTAGTGATCAGTTGTCTAAACTATTGAGTTTAATATCAGAAAAGACTATTGATCCTCCTCAAAGTCACAATGTTTCAGGTAGTATATTTTCTCCTTTTTGTGCTAATGTATGTGCTAAACCTGTATTTTGTTTCAATGTGGGAGGAAATAAACTAAGAATGGGTTGGATAATAGATTCAGGGGCTAATCAACACATGGTCACTAGTGAACATGACCTTACTGATTACATAGATGTCTCAGATTTAAACATACAAGTTAAACATCCAAATGGAACAAATGCTTTGGTTACTAAAATTGGAAATTTAAAAATTAATGATAAAGTAACCTTGCATGATGTGTTTGTTGTTCCTGACTATTGTGTCAACTTGATTTCTGTTCATAAGTTGGTTAAAGATAATCATCTATTTGTTGGTTTTGATGAAAATAACTGTTATATTCAGGATTTGTCAACCAGGAAAGTCCTGGTGACTGGTAACCAACTTGAAGGTCTATATTTTTGTGGTGGATCTTTTGTCAGTAATAAGGTAGGCATTACTAATAAGGATTATGAAATGTGGCATGGTAGGCTGGGACATCCTTCTGATATAGTGATCAGAAAACTAGAGGATGTTTTAGGTTTTAAAATGGGTCACAATGAAGGCTTACCTTGTGATGTGTGTCACAAGGCTAAGCAGCATAGGGAGCCTTTCCCTTTAAGTGACCATAAGACCTCTGCCCTAGGTGAACTTATTCACCTAGATGTGTGGGGACCTTATAGGGTTGCTAGTAAGGAGGGGTTTAAATACTTTCTTACCATTGTAGATGACTATTCCAGAGCTGTGTGGGTGTGTTTGATGAAAACCAAAAGTGAAGTGTTTGAACATATTCAAGACTTTGTTAATATTCTTAAAACACAGTTTTCAAAGGATGTAAAATGTGTTAGAAGTGACAATGGGTCTGAGTTTGTAAATAATCAAATGACTAAATATTTTAAGTCCTTAGGTGTTATTCATCAAACATCTTGTGCATACACACCACAACAGAATGGAATAGTAGAGAGAAAGCATAGACACTTGTTAAATGTGACTAGGTCTTTGTTGTTTCAGAGTAACTTACCTGTTAGGTTCTGGAGTGAATGTGTATTAACTGCCTCTTATTTGATTAATAGGACACCATCATCTGTACTAAATGGAAGAACACCCTATGAACTCATCTATGGTTTTAAGCCCTTCCTAGGTCATCTTAAGTTGTTTGGATGTTTATGTTTTGCTACTGTGCTTAATGAGTCTGATAAACTAAATGAAAGAGCAGAAAAATGTGTTTTTATAGGTTATTCTAATGAAAAAAAGGGGTATAAAGTATATAGTCTGGAAACAAAAACCATCTCTTATTCAAGAGATGTGAAGTTTTATGAAACAATTTTTCCATTTAAAGATAAAGAAGTTTATACAAAATTTTGTGATACTAATTTTCCAAATATAGACTCATTAAATTTTTTTGATCTTTATGAGACTGAAACATTCAAACAACCTGAACTGCCCAATGATGAGGGAAGGGAATTAGGTAAGGAAGAGGTAGAGACACATGGGTCTCAGCAGTCACCTCCTAAACATCAGAACTTGGATGAACAGACTAGTTCTCAAGTCCTTGATGAAAATAGGAGTGTAGACAGGGCTGAGCATGTGACACCTAGTGATGATACTCCAAATGGATCTGAGGGCAATGATCAAAATACTCAAACCATTAGAAGGAGTACTAGGAGCTCTGTTCTTCCTAGGAGACTAGATGATTTCATAGTAGAAGGGAAAGTTAAATTTGGTGTTGAAAAGGTTGTTAACTATGCTAATTTAACCTGTGAGCATAGAGTCTTTGCTAGTATGCTTAATAAAAGCTTAGAGCCAAGAAGCTTTAATGAAGCTTCTAAAGATGTTAACTGGATAAATGCCATGAATGATGAGATAGAAGCACTTAACAGGAACAATACCTGGACATTAGTTGACTTACCTAAAGGTAGAAGTTTAGTAGGGTGTAAATGGATTTACAAAATAAAGTACAAATCTAATGGTGAAATAGATAGATTTAAAGCTAGACTTGTAGCTAAAGGGTATAGTCAAAAACAAGGAATTGATTTTGATGAAACATTTTCTCCTGTTGTGAAGTTTGTTACTGTTAAGTGTGTAATGTCTATAGCTGTTCAAAACAATTGGAAATTATTCCAATTGGATGTGAACAATGCCTTTCTTTATGGTGATTTAAATGAGGATGTATACATGTCATTACCAGAAGGGTATTTCTCTGAAAATGAAACAAAGGTGTGTAAATTAAATAAGTCACTATATGGTCTAAAACAAGCTCCTAGGATGTGGAATGAGAAGCTTGTAAGTGTACTGTGTGACTCTGGATTCATTCAGAGTAAATGTGATTATTCCTTATTTGTGAAAGTGTCTGGTGAATTGATTGTTGTCTTACTGGTGTATGTAGATGATATAGTTCTAACTGGAAATAGTATCAATGAACTTAATAATGTTAAGAAGTGTCTAAAGGATAACTTTTTGATTAAAGATCTAGGAGAACTTAAATATTTCCTGGGAATAGAAGTAGTATCACAAGATGATAATCTGTGTCTTTCCCAAAGGAAGTATTGTCTAGACCTGTTGACTGAGTATGGTATGCTTGCATGCAAACCAGTCAACAGCCCTTTAGAACCTAATCATACCTTAACAGCTATTTGTAATGATCATCCAAATGTGTTAACCAACATTACTGGTTATCAACAATTAATAGGGAAATTGATATATCTGTCTCACACAAGACCAGATATATCTTATGCTGTACACTACCTAAGTCAGTACATGCATAGACCCACTGATGGTCATTTAAGAATTGCTATGAGGTTATTAAGGTATTTAAAAAGGGCACCTGGAAAAGGAATATGGTTTAGAAAAGATTCTTCTTTTGATCTAGTAGCCTATTCAGATTCTGATTGGGCTAAGTGTGTTGATACTAGAAAGTCTGTGACTGGTTTTTGCATATTTCTTGGAAAGTCTCTAATTTCCTGGAAAAGTAAAAAACAGTCTACAATTGCAAGATCCTCAGCAGAAGCTGAGTATAGGGCTATGTGTACTACTGCATGTGAGGTGTTATGGTTGATAAATCTGTTAGAAGAATTACAGGTTAAGGTGGTTTTGCCTGTAACAATGTTTTGTGACAATAGTGCTGCAATGTCAATTGCAGCAAACCCAGTATTTTTTGACAAAACTAAACATTTTGAAATTGATATATTCTTCTTAAGAGATCTGATTTCAAAAGGATATGTCAAAACTGTTAAAATTTGTTCTGAAAAACAAGTTGCAGATATCATGACCAAAGGTCTTGGTGTTGGGCAACATGATGAAGTTTGTACATCCTTAGGGATGTTTGACCCATTTGGGTTTTAAGGTTTGGATTTTTAAATAAGTTTTTAATATTAATCTTGAGGAGGGGTGTTGAAAGATACATTTCTCTATATCAATATTAATATTAAAATAAAATAACAAGGTATTATTTTTTAGCTAGTAGAAATTTGAACATGTTGCATAAGTTACTTTGCAGGTTTGTTCGTGGGTCTAGTTGAAGATATTGGACTAGTCCGGTTCGTAAAGATCAGCCCAAGTCAAAGTCTTGAGTCCACGAGTTTAAGGCCCAAAAGAGAGTCCAGGAAGCTGGTTGTGACAAGAGGACAGGTTCGGGTACATGTGGCGATCCGGGTGAAGATATCAAGGGTCCAGATCTTTCTAAAGTGTGTTTCTTGTGATGATCTAACGGCTTAGATAGGTTCGGTTGTGTTATTTACCGAACCTATCCTGGTGGCTATATAAACAACTCTCTTCAGTTGTTTACGAGTTTAGTTTTCTGATCGTCTGTTTATCAAGTCGTAGTCTTCTCAAATAGTTCTAGGGTTTGTGAGGGTTGTATACCAGATTCATCTCGAATCTGGTAAGTTCTTATGTCCAGTTACAAATCAGTTCTATAGTGTTGAGTTGAATAGCTTGATTAGATATTTTGTAAAGATCTGTTGATCAGGTCTCTAGGGTTTTGTAATATTTTTTGATTTCTTTTGATTCAATAAAAAGTTTTACATTCTGGTATCATGTATTTTGACACCATTGGCACTCTCACAAACAATTGACATGTAGGTTGTGTGTTTATCTTCCAGATGGCGTCTATAATAAAGGGACCGGATTAGAAGCTGATCTTCAACTGATTCACTCCCTCGCTTCAATTGGTCTATACACATACACATTGAATAGAGTGCGCGATGTGGTGCAGTAGACTCATTGGTATATGTAGGCATGTAGTTGTTGCAGACCCATTTTGGCCATAGAAAATCTGCGAACACAAGTTTATTAAGATCAATTTATTAAATCATAATAGAAAGTAAATGATGACATATTTGTAATTTAGATGACTTTATAAAATATCCATATACAAATTGTAGGAAACACCAAAAATTCAGGTAGAATTTTTTTTCAAACAACGGGGTATATGAAATACATTTTGAAGCAACAGGTTAGCAAATATATTAAACATTGATGTTATCGGTGTAAACTATTCCTTCCCCAACATTTTCAATATCATATAGCGTGGTTCTATTGCGTTATTGGTAAATACATTTGTAATAATCCAATAACATCCAGATCAACTAAACATCGCATTATCTATAACCTTGTGATCTATAAATATTGTTGGTCGTTTTTCGATCATCCTTTATCTGTATGGGTCAAACTGTTAGATTAGAAGAGATACCTTAGTGCAAATAAGATTAAGTTATTATTAACCACTAGCGGGAACACCCGCGCCTTGCAGCAGGGGCCTAAACACTACATGAAACGGAAAAGACATCAAAAGTATAAACATAATATTTACACTAGAAACATAAAATGGCATGTCTGGTTATTTATATGGCCCAATCAAAATATAAGTAATTCAAATTGAGTCCTTGGTTTTAAAAAGCGCGAAGCACATAAAAGCGACGGGGTCCAAAACCGAGGCACCAAGCGCAAAAGCAGCGGACTTTTCGTACCCGAGACACAATATATATACATATATATACACACACCAAAAACAACGGACAACAATTTGCATCATAAAGACGCCTCATGTCCAAGAGGCGCAGGCCTTAAGCCTAAAAAAGCTCATAAAAACACCAAAAGCGCGCCTTTTGGCGCTTCTTGAAATTCCTCTAGTCATTTGGTGGAAAGGCGATAGGCCTTGTGCTAAGGCGCGTTGTTTTAAACCAATAAATTGACCCATAAATAGGGTGTCAAACTGACCTCATATTTAAAAAAAAATTCAAACAAGCAAAACTGGAGATGCTAAGTTATCGTATTGATGTAATAAAAATAGGGACGTGATCGAGTTTATATACTCTCTTTCAACACTATAGGTAATTTGAATATTACCAAAAATTTGCATCATGCTCACTTGTCATAAACAAAAATCACTACAACACAAGCAGCTAAGGATACTGGATAGAAATTCCTTGACATCACATTCTTGAACTTCATGCAATTTAAGAGTCTTTTAATTACCTGAAATATAAATGATTATCACACAAGTGTCACATGATTGGAATTCACATCGACATATACTCCCACCCTTGCCCTCCGAAATGTAGAACTGTCTAAAGTATTCAAATGTACCAAAACGCCACAAAACCCGAAGAGGGTAAAAACTCAAAGTTGACATAAATATAATATAAAAGTATAGCCGTATATGCATAAAAATAAAAGTGCTTCACTCACATGAGGTTGAATGTATAGCTTTGAATGTTTGTCAAATTATACTTGTCTTGGAAAAGCCTGAAAACAATTGAATGCAAGATTAATAAGGTCTAAGAATACATAGTTTAACCCAGGTAGACCCTACATGAATATTGTGTCGTTCACCCCATTTGACCTCGAGTGAACTTGCATTGAACGAGTACGCCTTTCCAAACCCAGGGGCAGATTTGGCCATTTCCATGGCTACAAACCAGTCAGCGAAAGACGTATCATCCCAGTTGAAGAGAGTGACTCTAGCCGTCCACCCGCCTCGGTAATCCGTAAGCATGTGCCAGTTAAGACTGACCCCAAAGTTGTCCCCACATGGCAATGGGTTCGGAACAGATCGGCGTTGGATGCTAGCCCAAGCTGTCGAGAGTTCAGTGTTTTTATATATATTCCTTTTATACCAAGACAAAACGAGTTACATTTAGATGGTGGGTAAGCGGGCAACAAGCTGCGCCGCTATCCCCTTTTGAATCGCAAAGCCTATCCTGCTAAACACAAACCCTTGGTTCTTAGGGCTCTGCGAGTCCTAAGAACCAAGTAAAGCCTGAGGCAGAAGAAACAGCACTCGTGTACTACATGTTCGAGAACTTGCACCGCTTGGGCTGCCACAAGCGCAAGTCGGGCAGGGTATTATCGACTCGTTATAGTAAGCCGAAAACGACACGCAACATCGTGGGCTTGAACCTTTTGCTTGAGCAATATTACAAACCACTTGCCAGCTGGAAAAAGCAGTCGTGCCAGATAAACCGCTTGGGTCATGGAACTCACTATTTCTAACCCGAACCGGTTTAATAGAATATTATTTGAGTCAATATTGTAATTAATGTAATTGGTTATTTTCGTATATACATACGAGATCTCAAATTGATCTCCCTTGTATTATTTATACCCTTGAATGATTAATGAAAAGATCAAGGTTTGAGAATTATCTCTTCTATCATGGTATCATGAGATTAATTAAACCTAAACCTATCATCACCACCACCACAGCAGCCCTGCCGCCGCTGTCCCTTCCTCCTTTTCCGGCCCCCCACCTGCTACCATACACTTCATCCTTGTCCCTTAGTAATAGGGGTGTCAATCGTGTCGGATTGATGGGTTGGCGGGTTTACGGTTTGCGGGTTGGCAGGTTGATGGGTTGAAATGTGCAACCTGAACTCGACCCATATTATTATTCGTGTCAAATATTTCAACCCTAACCCAACCCACATAAAATCGGGTCAACCCGAAGATGACCAGTTTTACCCATATTTTTAAGTGAGTCATACATGTTCATGAGTTATAAGCGGGTTGTTGGGTTGTAAGTGGGTTATCAATAAAATGTTTAATGGTGAGTATATAAGTGTGACAAATAAATGATATAGTGTGCCAAAAATAACACAATTATAACTAACAATGTAAATAGAAATAAAAAAGAAAAACAAAAATATAATAGATTTGTTTTTCTAAATACTTAAACGGGTTAACGGGTCAACCCATTTTATATATGCGTCAACCCTAACCCAACCCATTTTTAATACGGGTCGACCCGAACCCGACCCATTTTTTTAAACGGGTCGTGTTACTTGACCCAAATGTTTTTTTTTCGTGTCGGGTTCGGGTCGGTTTGCGGGTCGTGTCAATAATTGCCACCCCTACTTAGCACTCACCTCTATCCTCTTTCCCTATTAATTCTAGGGGTGTTCATCGGGTTTGGTTTTCGGTTATCGGGTTATTCGGGTCGGGTTATTCGGGTTTTCAGTTGTGAAAATATTACCCGATAACTGACCCAATCTACTTAAATGGTTATCGGTTATGGGGTTAATCGGGTTCGGGTTTTTCGGGTCGGGTTAAATGGATATCGGTTTAATGGTTCGGGTGTTTGAGTTACATATTTCCAACCATTTGGGTTGCGTATTGTTATCCATTTGGGCTACAATATGTGTAAAATAAAACCACAACATGGGCTATAATATTTAGTTGCAAATTTGTCTATAAAAATACTACTCTGATAGACATACAAATTTGGAAACTGGATCATTTATTTGTTTTTGAATTATTCGGGTTATTCGGGTCAACCCGAATTATACAAAACTAATCCGAAGACCGACCCTAAAGACTTTAGTCGGGTTCAGGTATGCACTTAATCGGGTTCGGGTTAATCGGGTAAGGTAGTTTCTCGGGTCGGTTCACTTCGGGTTCGGTTCGGTTATTGGTTATCGGTTAAAAAGAACACCCCTAATTAATTCCCTGCAGCTCCTCGTTTATTAACCATTATGTCCCTGTTAATTCAATCGCACCACACCCTTCTGTCCCTAATAATTCCCTGTTGTCCCTCACCCCCATTGACCTCCTGCTATCCGGTTACCATGGCCGATAAAATACATCCTGCCCTCACTGTCAACAACATCAAAAACTTTATACCTGTTCTCCTTGAATCTGAATCCAGCCAATATGGCTTGTGATCAGAACTATTCTAAACCCACTGTCGCGCCTTTCAGTTTCTTGACCATCTTTCTCCTCGACCCACCTCATCTGCAGCAGGCTCTTCGGAGGGTGACAAAGACAAAACCTCCAAACCCACGGATGATCTTTGGACTAGACTCGATGCCATTGTTAAACAATTGGTCTACGGGCTTATCTCCAATGATGTTCTAAATACCATTGTCATCCCCAATATGTCGGCCTATGAAGCTTGGTCGGCTATTGAGGGTCTCTTTCATGACCATAAAAACTCCCAAGCCATATACATCAGGCAAATGTTTGCCACCACCGGCTTAGATGGTTTTCCCAATATGTCTGCATATTGTCAAGCCATCAAGTCTCTTGTTGACCAACTTGCCAATTTTGGTGCTCCACTCGACAACAAACGCCTTGTCTTACACCTTCTTGCTGGCCTTACGGATCAATACGAAAGTATCTCCACAATCCTTCAACATAAAGAACCCACCCCTTCTTTCTATGAGGTCCGTTCACAACTATGCCACCATGAAAGCCAAAAAGCCGAGAAAGCTCTATATGCCTCCACCCTAACCAATCAAGCCCTCAACACCACCACCTCTAAACCACCAAACCAAACCACATCCCACCCATCTACCCACACAGAATCCAACCCGTCCCCTACTTGCGGTCGCGGCCGATCACGGTGTTGTGGGCGTAGTCGGTCCACTTGGTCTCGTGGATCCAACCAGCGTCGATCTCAACCTTACGGGGCATGGACCTCCCCCACTACCTACACTTGGATTATACCAAACCAACACTCCAACTACTCATCCCCACCACCTTGGCTATCTTGGTCCACAGTCCGCACCTACACCACCTCCTTGCCCTTACCCCACCACTACCCCACCAAAAAATTCAAATTCCAGCTAAGGCATTCTCGGTCCTCGCCGTCATCAGGGGCATCAGGTGACATACTCAACTACTGACATTCAGCGGGCCCTTTACACCATGTCTCTCAACCCACCAGATTATCAGGATGGGGTCATGGACACGGGTGCAACCATAAGCATGGATCCCAATTCAGGTAACTTTAGTACTATTTTTAATAATTGTGTGAATGAAAATATTATCGTTGGTGATGGAAAATCCATCCAGGTACATGGACATGGACTACAAATCTTTCCCCCACCATACCCACCGTTTGTCTTTATGCCCCTAAACTTATTAGAAAACTAATTTTCGTACGTCAATTTTTTAACCGGCAAAATTAAGGTAATTCCGTACTAATTAATTATGTGTAACTAACGTAATTAAGCACAAATTCGTGTTAATTGTTTAACTGATGCCTTAGAGAATAGCAAATTCCCCATAAGATGCATTGGAATGCACATGTTTAATGTTGAAGCGTGACGGAATCGCGTGCAAATAAACTTGTCCAGAACGGACGTTGGTGATTACCCAGTAAAAATTAAATAGACGAAAATGATCCCGGACACCCAGGATATAAAATAAAGGGTATTCTCATAAAATATAATGTGTTTTGAAACTCCAAAACCGTAAATGAAAACTCTAAATACAAATCTCCCGGTAACGAATAAAGTGCGTGTACCGCACCCGGTACAAGTATAACTTGTAATTTCACCCAACAAAAGCCTAACTAACCAACCAACACTTAAACTAGGTTATGTTTAAGGGTTATTTAAGGCTATTATAATGTCCAGACAACGCTTAATTAAAATCCGATTAGAACCCGAACGAAACCCAAACTTCATATTTGAATCATAATCAAACTAGCTAGTAGATATTTTGGGTTGTAGACCCCACAAATTTCCTACAAGATCGGCCCTAAGGCCATTCACATGCTCATAATCTCTTTTTTGTACGCCTAAATATTTATGGATTTAGGAAGATTGTATTGGATTTTTGTAAAGATTTTTGTGTCCTTGTGAGATATTATGAAATCCTCTATATCCTTAGTAGATTTCGGCCAACACACCCCCATATCTCATAAGATTATTGTTTTGTACAACCAAATATATGAATGATTATAACATAATGTGTGGAGATTTTTGTGCAGAGATTTGGTGTCCTTGAAAAATACTATAAAATCACCTACAACCTTAGCAAGTTCCGGCCAAACACCCCCCCCCCCCCCATATCTATTAAGATCATCTTTAAGTACCATTTCCATGATTTAAGGGATTGGAGAAATCTTAACATAGATCTTGTGTCCTTATGTGATCTTGGGAGATTATAAAAGAATGGATGAGCTACAACATTTCATGAACTAAAAACTCTTGTTCTTCCCCTTGTCTTGGCTGTAGGTATACACACACATACACATCAATTTTCAAGTTTCAATCACTAAGATTCATCCATAAACCTCCCACTTCCAAACCCCTAATTGTGTGTTTCAAGCTTGGAGTTTAACCACATTGGAAGAACACACTAAACCACTTCAAAATCAAGTGTTTTTTATCTTCCCTAGCCTTATGCTAGTTGTAAGTGTTCTTGATCCTATTTTTATTCTTAAAAGTTTATGTTTTGTTATCTACAAAGCAAGTTGTACATGGGTTAACATAATGGAACTCTACATGATAAAACATATGCTTTTCAACAATAAAATGAAGGTATAAAGATGAATATTACGGCCATGGGTTTAGTGATGGTTATAGAGTGTCTTTGTAGTTTCCAATAGTTCACATAAACTTAAAGTTGATTTTGATAAGAAATGAATAATATAAAAGTTACATCTTCAAAGTTTACAAACTTGAAAAATTCAAGTTGGACTTATTGGACATATTACACTAAATACACCTATTAATATCCTTAATAAGGTTATTATAGTCTATTAAAAATGTTGACTCATAATAATAATCTACCATGACAAAGTTGACATAATAAAGTCTACTAATTTGGTAGAAAATTGTCACTTTTGAAAGATTAGGAAGGAAAGGTAACTTTTGAAAGTTAAAAGGACTATTTAGTAACTTTAAAAGTTGAGGGACTTAAAATGTCATTTTAGAAACTTGGATCTAAAAATGTGACTTTGGAAAGTTAGGTGTCAAAGATGTAAGGTGTTACTTTTCCAAGGTTGTTGTGTAAAAAGTTAGTAAATTTACAAATGTATAGTTATAAAAATATATTCTTATAAAATAAGGTTTTACAAAAAAAAATATAGATTTCCAAACATGTTGGAAAGTATAAAAGCAAAGGCTTTTATAATAAAGATAGATAATTTAAAGACTTGATGAGAACTGCATAAAAACAGACACTTTATATAAATGGGAATATAAAAGTGTTGGAACATTTTTATGTTGCAAGTAATCAAGTCTTGGTTATAACATACAAGTATTTACCCCTACAAAATTATATATACAAATTGTACCATTCGGGACACTAAAATATATAAGTTTAAATGATCGGATATGTTAAAGATGTGACTGAGACATCCTCTCATTCTCATCCATCTCACACCCCCAAAAGAGCACCAATTACCATTTTATTTCAAAGGAAGAAACTCAAAAAGACTATAACTGCTGACCATTCCTTTGAAACTGTTGATCCCTTACCTAAAACTAGTGATCCTAAAATTACTGAACAAGAAACATCACACACAACAATAGAAATTGCCAAACTTCTCACTGAGCTGAAAGAAACAATCCTATCTGATCATGTCAATCCCCAACAAACACATAAAACAGGGGATAAAACTACAGAAACAGACATGGATGTAGATGTTACAAGCCCTAACCCAAGAGATAAGGATGAACCAAGGTCTCTAAGCCCAAACCTAGCTACCTTAGGTACAATTAAGGCTGCTACTACTCATATACCATCCAGTGGTGGATTTGAGGACAGTAGTACCATAGCTAAGACCTCAGTTGTGACAACTACTGATGAAGGCTCTATGCCAGAAGTAGGAAACCTCAGTAGCAAGACAAAGAGGTTCATGAGAAAACTAGGTTGGGCCTAGCTCATGATATAACTGATGACTTCATCATTGATGATGTCACCAGGGATTCAGATGATTCCATTAGTTTGGATAATGATTCAACTGTTCCACAACATGAATTGATGGTAGACTGTGAAGGTCCTGAATCCAATGTTTCTGTACTCAAAGAGTCGGTCACAAAGGATCAGGTTAAAGACCACTTGAGCCCTAATTCCCCTAAAGTGGCATCCCCAGCTCACACTGAGGATCACCCCAAAACTCACCCTCCACACTCAAAGCCTACCCAATTCTCTTGGTCATCTAGCATAGACCTAAACCACCTATGCAGCCCAGAAGGTCCCTTATACCAAATGGTCCACCAACTGATATCCTCTCAATTTCAAACATTTACAACTGCTATGGAGTTGAAGAAGAAAACTCAAATAGAGATGATCAACAATGCTATGGATCACAAACTTGGGAGTTGTCAAGAAGAATAGAAGATAACAGAAGACAACTTGCTAACTTAACTGGTGTGACACCTCCTGCTCCTTGGTTTCCAGAAGTGGATGAAATCAAAAAGGGAGAGAAGTCAAAGGAAGCTAAAACTGTGTCACTTGAAGTTACCAAAAAGGCCAGAGAGGCACAAAATCTCAAGGATGCCCCAAAAGAGACTGCCATGACAAGACAAGAAATTGCCTTGAAAGAAAGACAAGATTGGTATGAAAAACAAGAAAGGCTCGTTAGAGAAAAAGATGAAAAAGCTTCCCAAGGCATTATTGGAGAAACTACTGAAGACCTTCGAGGAAGTACTGAAGACAATCCTTCGAGGAAGTACTGAAGGCAATCCTTCAGTAGTTGATTATCAAATCAACCCTTTAGTAGTTGACACTCCCTATACTCAAAAAGAAGAAGTTTATAAGGAAACTGAACCAACTCCAGCTGATGCTCCAATGCCTATTCCCACTCCAAAAGTTATGTTAAACCCTACTCGATTTCATTTTCCAAATAACAGATTGAGCAGAGTTTAATTGTAGCAAAGAAAAAGGCTATGGAAGATAAGGCCTGGAACCACCTAGAAGCAATGGATGACTTAAGCTTTAATGATAAGCTAAAAGCTTATGAACAAAAACTGAGTGAGTTAGAAGAACAAGACAGAATTGCTGAAGAAGACAAGAGACAATAACTGATGAATTACATCTGCAAACACAGCAAGACCAAGAAACACTCACTCAAGGGACTCTCAACCTTAGAACTTACAAGAAGGGCACAACTTGTATCTGACAGGTTTTCCACAAAGAAAGAAAGGAAAGAGAAGAGTGCCCAAATTATACAAGAACTGGCAAACAATGATTATGGTTCAAAGACTCAACTGTCAAAGTGGAAAGAAGACACTCTTCTGGACACTTACAAGAAATTCAAGGCCTTAAAACAGTCCAATCCAGAGAAGTTTAAAACTTTTAAGGTTTCACAACCTTTAGTTGCTTTAACTTCTGATCATTCAAAGAAACCCCCAAGGCCTACTACTGCCAAGAAGAAGCCAGAGGTACCAGTCAAAACAACAAACTTCAAAATGGTCCTGCTAGAAGGAAACACAGTGGTGCATGATGATTTTGTTGTAGAAGAAAAACCCCCGCTCACACAATTCAGGGATCCTCTACCTTTACCTATCAACTACAACAAACCATAATAGAAAAACAGCATACCAAGGTAATCACTGAACATCACATTCCAACCCCTAGTGATCTGCTTGGTTTTGCTAATATTGAACAAAGAAGGAAATCCCACCTGATGGTCACTGAAATAGAAGAAACTTCACAATAAGGTACAAACCAAGAAAAGGGCATTGTCCCTTATACATTAGACTTTGACCAATCTAAAGTAAATATTGTGAAATGGTCCTTCACTGATACAAACCCAGTGATGGTGACAAGAAGAGATCGTTCAAGTAAGGTCTTCAACACCATAGAAGAACTGAAGAAACTATCATCAAAAGACCTTCTTACAATTCAACATCTTGAACCTGAACAAGGATCTCTCACAGAGCAACAAGCTTACTAACTCAAGGTGTCCATGATTGTAGAAATATGGAGAATACTTGAAGACAGAAAAGATGACAAATAAAGATTAGACAAGGTTTTGGCTTCATCAATCCAGGGGGAGATTGTAAGGACAAAGAGGATTAACGAAACCACTTTTGATACCTTGGTCTAAATCATAGTCTGCAATATTATTCTAAGTATAGAAACTGCTGAAGAAGAAGACTGAAATTACTGAAGAAGATAATATCAAATACTGAAGAGTAAAGATCAGAAGTTCTGAAGATGAACCAGACAAAGTCTCTGAGGAACTACTGAAGACAAACTACTCATCAGTAGTTTGTCACTCATCAGCTGTTCTGATAGAAGCTTCCCACCGCCCTTATACTTCAGTAGTTTAGTATTATATTAGTTTTCTTAAAGTCTTTGTACAAGTTCCAATACTACAGCCTGTTGTAGTATTATCTTGTAGTATTATAATCTTTTGTAAACTCAACTTGTATGTATCAGTCTGTCAATAAATATATGGGTTCATCCCATCTTTTTTTACATAGACACACGAATCCTTCAAGACTTTTGTAGTTAACCATTTCAATATATTTGAGAATCATTTGAATCATTTATTGTTATATTCATTTACTGTCTTTGATTCTCATTTACTACTTAGTTCATTGATTGAGGGGGAGTAATAACTCTTGTTAAAAGTGAAACTTTAACTTGTTACACTTGTATTAATTCTGCTGTGCAAATATACTTTGATAGATCTATACAAGTGTTCATAAATAAGAACTGTTAAAAGAACTGATCCAACAAATCCCCAAAAGGAGCAACCCCACTAGAACACAACACCTTGACAGCAGCTGTGAAATGACCGTCCCTTACTTTTCGGAGTCACTGTTTGACATTGGGGCTTTTTTCAGTAGCCTCACTCCCCCCTGCTTCCTGTTTGATAAATGAAACACCTCCCTCACAATCGAAGAGAAAAGGAACAAAATCTGCAATCCCAGAACCATCTTTCCACAAAGAAAGCGATTGCAGGATGCTGCTACACTGCAATGATTTCCTATTCCCAAACCTTCGCTCCTGCCTAGTGGACGATTTGACCACCCGTAGAGTACGCCGCGGCAATAAAAGCAGTTTGACCTAACTTTCTACGGAGCCTGGTGAAGCCACCACTTTGCGTAAGGCACCTGTCAAAGCCTGGTCAAACGCTAATCGACAGCTTGGGGGGATGCTCTTGACAGTTTGAATGGGCAACAAGAAAACCTTTTCTAAGAGGGATATATCCCCAACCACACCTCCTGGAGGACCACGTTCCATGTCCACAGTCACATGACGAGGTTTCCGGATCCCAACAATGAAATCTTCCACATCTCCCGTAACCACATAGAAGGAGAGGACGTCATCAGCACTGTGATTGCACCTTTTGCTGAGAGCATGCATCACCATGCACCTCCCACATAACCATTTAGCCCCATCTCAAAGGGCGCCCCCAACATCCATAAAGGGGAAAAATTTAAGGAGGTTACATTTTAAAACGTCTATAACTTTTTCATATGATATTCTTTTAAAAAAAAAATCACCATATTAACAAGCGTTTTTTATCTTTAATATGAGTACCACATTGCTACATTAAAATTGAAAAAAAAGTCGTGTCAAATGAGTTTTCTTCGTCATTGCGTCTTCTGTTCGTTCATTGTTTTATAGTATGCACGTGTGCTTATAATATGTTATTTATGTTTTTTTAGTCTATACATGATTTAACTTTGTCCATTGTGTTTTTAGTATGCTTTCCATTGTGTTTTACGCAAATAGGTTTTGCATTTATGATGTACATTGTGTTTTATTAGGTTGTTCTTTGTGTTTAAGTCTAATATTCATTGTGGTTTAGTCTTCTGTTCATTGTGTCTTTAGTATGTTGTTCATTGTGTTTATTAGACTGTTCATTGTGTTTTATACCCTATTGTTCATTGCATATTTAATTGGTACTCATTGCGTTTTACGTTATCTCCATTGTGTCTTACGCAACTGGGTTTCCGACTTTTTTTTCAAAACCATGACAATATGGTACTCATATTAAAGATTAAAAGACGCTCAATTTTATGATATAATTAAAAAAAAAGATGATGTATAAAAAAGTTACAGACGTTTAAAAATGAAGGTGGAAATGGCATGTGACTTACATGTGTGTAGTCTTTTCATAAAATTACCCTCCTGAAATGTTTAATCCTTTAGACACATGTCATTTTCTAGTGGCTTTTCACCACTCTCATTTTTATAGCCTTTGTAGAATAATCAATCCAGATAAAAATTATATATTAATAATTTAACAATAATAGATATTGGAATGCTTTATTGCAACAAGGGATATATATTTAGTATGGTCATTGTTATCAATATCATTATCATTGACTTAGGGGTTCTTATTAAGAGGCTACCAAACAGGGACTTTATTGCCTATGTTTTATTAATTGATAAATATTCAATGGATGCGTTAACTCTTATTATGAAATATGGTAGGGCTGACAATTCTAGACACAGACACAATTGCAAGACATGAAACTACACAACCTTAAAAGGTTTCGTGTATCACCTTAACAAGTTTCCTAAACAGGTCAATACGAATAGACTTGTTAATTTTCGTGTATAAACAGGTTATATATATGCTTACCTGTTAAGTACCCAATAGTACATGTAAGATTTTTTATTAAATAAAGGGAAATTGGATTTTAACACTCTAAACTATTGACAATTGGCTGCTGACGCACTGAACTACAAAATTGAACAACACCGCACTGTACTTTCAACTTATTGGCCTATATCACCCTCAGACTAACCATGGTTATTTTTTGCTGACGTGGCATGGTGAAGACCATCCCTAAATCCCTCAGCCACCTCCATCAACTGTCGAAGACCATACCTAAATCGCTCAGGTTCGTGTTCATGTTCGTGTTCGATATTTATAATGTTACTAGATAGGTCTTATCGTGTTAACATAGTATAAACATGTTCATGTTTGTGCTTGGAAAATTTACACAACAGGTTATCATTTCGTGCTCACATATTTTGTGTTCGTGTCTTAATAGTTCGTGTGTGACACAATATGCCAACTCTAGAATATGGTTTCCTATTAGATGTATAACTATAGAGGTCATTGGAGAGGGTTGACACAAAAATCATAACATTATCATTGTGAAATCATCCTTCCCTCTCTCTAAATCGTGATTCGTCATCACCGTACTCTCTAAACGCGAACCCGACCTGTCAAGAACATGTCTGCGTTCATTCAAGCGAGATCCAGATTAACGAGTACACATATTCTTTCACTATATCGTTTCATCGTGTTTATTAAAAGAACTAGCTTTTATCCCGGGAGCGTCCCGGGGTTGAAAAATATAACCATTCTAATAATACTAATACTAATAGAAATAATTGTTACTCTTGTAATTAAATAAATAAAAAAATAACATTGCTATAAGGTGACACAATGTGTTACAGTGGTGCGCGATTCTTTCTCCTAGCTTCTCTTGATGAAATATATCTATGCATCTTTAGAAGAGTAAAATTCCAATGATAACATGGCGATTGGGCTGAATTTCAACATCGTAGATAGAACCTGGTTTAAAAGAAAAAACATTATTAATGAATAAACTGAGCACTTTGTGTTTTTTTTCCTGTATGAACGAAACCCCACAAAAATAGTCGTTTTTTTCTCCGTTTTTTATATAACACTATGGTACTCGTTGGAAAGATAATAAAATGCTCGTTAATTTGGTGTAATTTTTTTCTTTAAAAAATATCGTACATAAAAGATATTAACGTTTAAAAATTATAGAAGAAAACATGAGAAAAAATTTTAAATTTGTTTTTAAATTATTTTTTCATAAAATAATTCAATCCCCTTTGTTTTTTGATTGGTCTACATGAGATTCTACATGACACTCTCAAAACAGAGAATATATGTATAGAAGCCATGTAGGACAACACCATCTCAAATATATATATATATATATATATATATAGATTAATCACCAATAGTATCTTATTTATAACTAGCTTTTATCCTGGGAGTGTCCCGGGGTTGAAATATCTAATATAACATAATAAAATATCTAATAAGACAACATAATTAATGATTTGCCAATACATGATTAATGAATAATAATAATAATAATAATACTATTATTATTATTATTATTTATTTTAAACAAATTTCTGCCATAAATTGTCATATTCAAATATAAAAAAAAATCTCTACCTATGAAGTTATGTTTATCGTTTGTGATTTATTAGTAGAGTAAAATATATTTGAAAACAAAACCCCACAAAAATAGTTGTTTTTTTCTCCATTTTTTATATGGTACTATGGTACTCGTTGGAAAGATAATAAAACGCTCGTTAATTTGGTGTAATTTTTTTCTTTAAAAAATCTCGTATATAAAAGATATTAATGTTTAAAAGTTATGGGAGGAACCATTAGAGAGAAAATTTAATTTTGTTTTTAAATTCTTATCTTTTCCTAAAATAACTATAATATATATAGATTTATTAAAAAAAACTCAAAAAATAAAAAATTCTACATGATGCCACGTGGCACATTCAAGAAGGGGTTAAAACCTCCATTGAATGCCACATCATCAAAGTTCAATTCTTTTATTATAAGTTATAGATATTCTGAATTAAACTAATTTTAAATTATTTATTAATTATCCTAATTTCGTAACCGATGTGGAAAACATGTATAAGAGGGTGTTTGGGGTTGAGTTTTGAAATAAATTTTTAGATTATTGCGTTTTGAAAACGTAAATAATCGGTTTTTAGTGTTTGGGAAAGGTTTATAAAAATAGATTATTTGCGTTTAATAGGTTACTAAAACGCAATAATCTAAAAGCAGCTCCACCCCTGCTGCAACGAAATGCATAATCTGTTTTCAAAAAACAACCCAAACACCCTCTAAATTATGTTTAGAGATAAAGATAAATAAATGGAGGTGTAGGGACACAACTTGTGTACGAGGGTAATTAGTATGTTCAGAACTTCACGTGAGTAACAGTGATAGTAATAACTCCTTGTCATTGATAAACATGTGGGGCCAGGAACCACAAGTCCACAACTACATCACAATTTTTATTTTATTTCTAACACGTGATCTCAATTTAAAGTAGAGGAATTTTAGGCTAATAAAAAAATCCAAACAAAGTAGGGCAATAGTATTTTCCGATGAAAAATAAATATCTTTTAAACAAAAAACTTTTAATAGACAATAGATTAGAAGGTCAATCAATTGTATTTATTTATGTATTACCATGTATAGACTATTTATTATGATGTTGAATGCAATACAAATCAAGGAATTAACAATAATCATCTATCATGGTATCAACCATATAAATTCTACCGTAATTCTTCAGCCGCCTCACCTTCTTCTTCTTCGGCAGCCAATCTGCCTCCACAACCCTCCCTTTCATTCTGCAACTTTCTTGCTGCTTCTTCTAATCCTACCCAACGGTCATGGAACCAAAACTCCACCCGGCTGTAACCGTCACTAATATCCGCAACTTTATACCCATTCTCCTTGAATCTGAATCCTCCCAGTACACGACATGGTCCGAACTTTTTCGGATTCACTGTCGTGCCTTTCTCGTGTCTGATCACCTTCAACCCCGTCAACTAACCACCATCGTCGCCGCCACCTCTAACAAACAGCCTGCCGCCACCACCCCACCACCACCTCCTGCCCTTGATTCTTGGGAGAGATTAGACGCCATAGTCCTTCAATGGATTTTAGACACGATCTCGAACGATCTTGTCAACACTATCTTCAAAACCAACACCACTGCTCATCAAGCCTGGACCGCCCTCGAAGCCCTATTCCAAGACAACAAAGCCACCCGAGCCTTATACCTCAAACAAAAGTTCAACAATACCCGCCTTGAAAACTTTGCTAACACGACTGCGTATTGTCAACAGTTGAAGATCTAGGCCGATCAACTCTCCAACGTCGATGCTCCCATCGATGACGACTCTTTGGTTCTTCAAACCCTAGCCGTCTTAACCGAAGCCTATGAGAGCATCAGCACCGTCATCCACAATACCAAACCCTTACCCTCCTTTTATGAAATCCGGTCACAGCTCTATATGAACGAGACTCGCAAACAAGAGCAAGCTAAACACGTCGTCGCTTCTACCAGCTCGGCGCTTTATGTCTCTTCAGGCTCTACTCGAAGCCCTCACGTCGATACTGCCCATCACTTGGCTACTGACAGTCGCTCGCCATCGTCTGACCCACCGGCTGACCCTCGCCGTGGAAGGAACAAGGGAAAGGGTCTTGTAGGTCGCTCATTCTTGAACAGAGGCAGACAGAATCTTTCATCTAGTTACCCTCCCAATTTTTCTTGGCCTTATGCGATGCCATGGCCCACTTAATTTTCTCCACAGTGGCCAACATGGGGCTCTCCACCTTGTCCTTACCCATCCTCATCCCAGCCCAATGGAAGCCCAACAAGCAATGGTATTCTCGGCCCAAGACCTGGCTCAGCCCACATGGCTTACACTCCAACCAACATTGCACAAGCCATGCATACTATGAGCTTGAACCCGACAGACTGTAACTCTATCATGGACACCGGGGCCTCTGACCACTATCATCAACAGTAAGGTATATCTCAATCTCCTCTTAATAAGGGCTCTCCAAAATTTATAATTGTCGGTGATGGTAATAAAATACCGGTCACTGGCCAAGGCAATCTCACCTTACCACCGCCCTATCCACTCTTTAAATTAAATAACGTTTTATACTCCCCTAAACTCATTAAAAACTTAATTTCTGTTCGTCGGTTCACAACCGACGACTCTCTTTCCATAGAATTTGACCCATTTGGTTTTCTTGTGAAAGACCTCAAGACCCGGATCCCTATCCTTCGGTGCAACAGCAGCGGTGATTTGTACCCGCTCCACCTGCTTCACAAAGGACCTCACCTACCGTTTTTTTGCTGCCCTCTCCCAACGCCTATGGCATCAACGCCTAGGCCATCCAGGACCTAGTTTATTACAGTCTGTGAAAAACAATTGTTCTATTTCTTGTGTTTTGGGAAAAAGCATTCGCTTGCCTTTTGTTGCATCCAATTCTAACACTGTTGCACCATTTGATATCATACATAGTGACCTTTGGACGTCGCCTGTGCTCAGCACTGGCGGTCACCGATACTACATATTGTTCTTAGATGACTACACTAATTTCTTATGGACCTACCCTTTAGCAAACAAAACCCAAGTTTACCCAACCTTCTCTAACTTTGCCACTCAAACCAAAACCTAATTTGAACGCCCTATCAAAAAATTTCAGTGTGATAACGGAACCGAATACATTAACAACAACTTTAAACAATTTTGTGCCTAACATGACATGCTACTTAGTCTCTCATGTCCCTACACCTCCTCCCAGAACAGTAAGGCGGAGCGTAAGGTCCGCTCTATCAATAACATGATCCGCATGCTCCTAGCACATGCGGGTCTACCCCCGACCTTCTTGCATCATGCTCTTGACATGGCCACATACCACCACAACATCACCCCTGCTTAAACTAGACAATACCACACTCCCACCGAACTCCTATACCGTGTCACACCCACTTATGACCACCTTCGTGTATTCTGTTCCCTATGTTACCCACTTATACCATCCACCACCACCCATAAACTTGAACCCCTGTCCCACCCTTGTGTCTTCCTAGGATACCCCTCCTAACACGGGGGTATAAGTGTTTTGACCTTCACACAAACCAATTGACCATCTCTCGACACGTCATCTTTGACGAAACCATATTCCCTTTCCACCACATCAACAATCCGCCCCCCTCCTATGACTTCTTATCCGCTCCTCTACACCCACAACTTTGGCAACACCTCCACACTCAATCACCACACCCACACATTCCTACAAATACACCTACCACTCCACCCAACCAACACAACCATCCCTCGGCGCCCAACTCACCTAAGCACAACACTTCCCCACCCTTTTCCTCTACACCAGGCCCACACTCTACTACCCCCACATCGGCCCATCAACCAAGCCTCACTTCACCCCTTCCGGCCCACTCCACTGGCCCAACAAACACCACATCATCTACGGCCTACACCTCTCCTCCCCATACCCAGTCACCGCCACCCACTCTCCCATCTCGAACCATGCGTACTCACGCCATGAATGGGATACATAAACCAAAATTACCATTCAAACTTCATACATATACCATCGCCCCCATACCCAAAAACATGTCCTTTGCCTTGTCCACCCTGGTATGGCATAAAGCCATGACTGACGAATATAATGCCCTTCTTAAGAATGAGACTTGGGACTTGGTACCTCGACACCCACAGTTGAATGTCATTAGAAGTATGTGGTTGTTCAAGCATAGATTTAAATCTGACGGTAGTCTTGAGTGCTAAAAAGTGCGTTTGGTTTGTGATGGCAGGTTATAACAGGTTGGCATCGACTGTGGAGAGACCAGCCACCATTCGCACGGTCCTCACTATTGCTCTCACAAAATCTTGGCCGGTACACCAGCTGGACGTCACCAACGCATTCTTACATGACAAGCTTAATGAGACTGTCTACATGTACCAACCCATGGGATTTCGCAATAAAGAGTTCCCCAATCATGTGTGCAAATTGAAGAAATCTTTATATGGATTAAACAGGCACCTCGGGCATTGTATCAACGGTTCACCGATTATGTTCTTCGCATAGGCTTCACTCAAAGCAAGTGTGATAAATCTCTCTTAATCCTTCAACAGAAAGCACAGACGGCTTATCTTTTCTTATATGTTGATGACATACTTTTGGTCACCTCTTCTGACCATCTTCGTCAACTCCTTATGGCCAGTCTTTCCAGCGATTTTGCAATGAAGGACCTCGGGCCCCTCTGCTACTTCTTAGGTATTGCGGTCACTCGGCACAAAAACACCATGTTTCTTTCACAACAAGCCTATGCTCATGACATCATCCATCGTGCCGGCATGCAAACATGCAAACCCGTGGACACCCCTATTGATAGTCAGTTTAAACTGTCTTCTACTGATGGCACACCCTTCAAATACCCATCCCTCTATCGGAGTCTTGCCGGGGCTCTTCAGTATATCAGTTTCACTAGACCTGACATTAGTTATGCAGTTCAGTAAGTCTGCATGCACATGCATGCCCCCATGACTTCATACTGAACCCGTTACCTTCAAGGTACGACCGCATTTGGTCTCACACTTGAACCCACCTCTGCTCCTTCTTTGACTGCCTACACCGATGCTAACTGGGCCGATTGTCCAAATACTCGCCGATCGACTTCCGGCTACTGTGTATACTTCGGCCACACTTTACTCTCCTGGTCATCCAAGCGACAAACCACAGTCTCACGCTCTAGTGCCGAAGCAGAATATCGCGGTGTCGCCAATGTAGTAGCTGAAATATGTTGGTTACGCAATCTACTGCTTGAACTCCAACAGCCTCTTTCTAAAGCCACGATTGTCTACTGTGACAACGTTAGTGCCGTCTATCTCTCAGGTAACCTAGTTCAACATCAGTGTACCAAACACATTGAGCTTGATATCCACTTTGTCAGGGAGCAAGCTCAACGAGGTTTAATCCGGTTTCATCATGTTTCTTCGAGATTTCAGATAGCCGACATCTTCACTAAAGGCCTTCCTAGACTTCTTTTTGAAGACTTTCGCTCCAGTCTCAGCATCCGTCAATCTCCCGCTTCGACTGTGGGGGTATAATAGACAATAGATTAGGAAGGTCAATATTGTGCAATCAATTGTATTTATGTATTACCATGTATAGGCTCTTGTAATCTCCTATTTATTATGATGTTCAATGCAATACGAATCAAGGAATTAACAATAATCATCTATCAACTTTGTTTAATAAGGGAGCTAGGATATACCATGAATGTACAATTGTCAACCAACATGACTACGGTGAAAGCTTACAAGAAGACCAAATTAGAATTCGTGGATACATGTGAAATTCTAGCTCCTGATTATGTTCCAACAAATAAGGCTGTAAACGAACTGATCTTTCAGCAAACAGTTCATGAACCGTTTGACGAGAGGTTTGTTTGTGTTCGTTCGTTTAATAAATGAACGAACATGAATAAAATATTTATTTTCATTCGTTTAGTTAAACGAACGAAAATGAACAGAGGGAACATTCGTTCGTTTATGTTCGTGAACATTCGGTAATGTGTTCGTTTATGTTCGTTTGTGTTCGATAGTTTATAAGGTTTTTAATTTTTATAATTTTTATAATTTTTATAATTTGTATTGATATTCTTTTATTTTTATTTATTTTACCCAAATAAATAAATAAACAATTTATATGAGGTAAATATATGTATGTGAATTTGACTTTATTAGAAAGTTAATATATGTCCGTTTGTGTTTGTTTCCGCTCATGAATATTTTGTGTTCGTTTGTGTTCATGACACTTCTTTTTGTTCTTGAATGTCCGTTTGTGTGTGTATGCATTCAAGAACAAAATTAACAAACATACATACATTTTGTGGACCAAATGTGAATGCTCTTAGTTAAAAAAAACTCAAAAAGTCATGATCCAATGAAGTGAGATCGAGGCAGGACTAGAAGGGTCTTCAGATTGAGGTAGAACTAAACATAGATAAGAATTCTAACCATAATGGAACTCCTTCACCAACACAATAACACAAAGTAAACCCAAAGCAATGTTCCTGGTAGGGTATGTCTGTAGGATTAAAAATTTACTCCCACAGTGACAATTAATATAGACGAGCACAGTTAAGAGATATTGTATTGATTATGACGTGGACGATTACAGATACTCGAATACAAACTGTTACAATGTTTCGACTATAATCTATCTTTCTCAACTACCATTGAATTCTCTCTAAGTGAGAATGTATGTGTGACCGAATGAATCCTTCTCCTCGGGAAGAAAGGGTATTTATAGGCTTTTCGGCCGTGTTGTGATTGGTCGAATGGAGAATGACAGTTATCCTGCGCGGGTCCCACACGTTTGTCAACCATTGGAGCTCAGGCGCTGCCCTCCTGTGATAGGTCCAAGTTTCCTGTAATCGTCCTTTCTGACCTTTCTCTGTACCTCGTACCTACATGTGATCATGGAGCAGGGAATAATGGCCTCTGATTGGCTGCATGTCTCTTTCCTTTCGGTTCATAGCTGGCATGTACTAGGATTCGTGCGCAGGCCTCTAGAAGGTTTGGTCAGCGCTTCTGCTGTTGTGTGTGAAGATGTGAGGTCGTGCGCACGCACGGGTACATATCTCTTCAGTTTTCTAAAAATTACCCATTTAACTAAGATTAAATATTGTAGAAATATAGAGGGGGTGTATATGTTTTTCTTAACATTAGTAACTACTTTTAAGTTTTTTTGTGCCCAGTGGACGTGCTAGTGTTTGGCTGGAGGGTGGGTAACATGCATGTGCTCATCTTATGGGTGTGTCACTTCTAGTTGGGTTTCGGGATAGTGGGTTCATGGCCAGGCAAGCGGCGCAGATAGCAGAATCTATGAAAGTGGATAAGCACGCTAAAGCATGTGAGGATAACAATATGCTTTCATTCCCCTGGCTTCCAGCACATTTGATTCTTTGGCATCATAGGCAGTCCGATTTTTGGCTTGAGTTCAGCGGATGGTACACAACAACTTAGGGCGAGGATTTGTCTTTAGCAGATTAGGGTTTTCTATTTAGATGGGGTGGCAGCGCAACTTGTTGCCTGTGTACCTGCTATCCTTATGTTATTTGTCCTTTATTTTTAATGAAAGTTTGATTGATCACAAATATGTGTGTGTATATATATGTGGAATGGTTCAATAAAAAACTCATTTTATTGAGATAACTCAAGAACTTTTAATTAAATGCAAAAATAAAAAAATCATAACTCAAAATTTAAGTAAAAAAATAAAAAATTAGTTCAGAGCTTCTATTTCCCACGTCATCTCCATTCAGAAAAAAAAATTAAAAAAAAAACTAAAAAAAACAACTAAAAAACACTAATGCATATGTTTATTATAATCCAAAAACTTAAACTCCTCACTCCCAACTTACCCCCACCCAAAAACCTAATTCTACCCCACCCACCTCCACCCCCATCCTCACCTAAAAACTTAAATTGTTTACCCAAAAACCTAAGCCATCCATCCACCCCTATCTAAAAACCTAAACCCACACCACCTACCGCTTACCAAAAAACTTAACCCCCACCCACCACAACACCAAAAACCTAACCTCCACCAAAAAAACCTAACCCCCACCCAAAAACCTAAACCCAGCCTACCTACCCCCACCCCACACCCAAAACCTAAACCATAGAAGCTAAACTAAAAAAAAGTAACCCCAAAAGCTAAACTAAACCCTAAAACTTAACCGGATATTTACTACACATGTGTATCAGAATTCACATTTTGTTTCATTTTTTTTATTTTTTTCTGAACGGGGATGATGTGGTACAGAGAAGCTCCGAACCAATTTTTTTGTTTTTTAGTTAAATTTTGAGTTATGATTTTATTTTTATTTTTTTAAATTTAACTAGGAGTTCCTGAGTTCTCTCCCTAACTATGTGTTTTATGTTAGACCTTCCTTTTATTTATATTAAAAAAAATCACAACTCAAAATTTAAGTCAAAAACTAAAAAACCGATTAGAAGCTTCTCATTTTCACGCCATCCCTGTTCAAAAAAAAAAAAAAAGAAATAAATAAAAAATATGAATTCTAATGCACATGTGTAGTAAATGTCCGGTTAAGCTTTATGGTTAAATTTTTGGGTTAGTTTTTTTTTAGTTTAACTTGTAAGCTTTAGGTTTTGGGGTTGGGGTGGGTAGGGCGGGTTTTCGTTTTTGGGTGAGGGGTTAGGGTTTTGGTTGTGGTGGGTGAGGCTTAGGTTTTTTGGTATTTTTAGGTGGGGTTGGGTGATTTGGAATTAGGTTTTTGGGTGGGGTAAGTTGGGGGTGGGGGTTTAGGTTTTTGGGTTATACTAAACATATGCAGTAGTGTTTTTTAGGTTTTTTTTAATTATAATTTTTTATTATTTTTAAATAGGGATAATGTAGGAAAGAGAAGCTCCAAATTAATTTTCTATTTCTTTACTTAAATTTTGTGTTATTATTTTTTATTTTATTTTTGCACTTAATTAGGAGTTCTTGAGTTATCTTAATAAAATGAGTTTTCTATTGAACCATCCCATATATATATATATATATATATATATATATATATATATATATATATATATATTGTAAGACCATAACCCGTATACACGTGACTAACACTTAAACTTACGTGTTTTGGCCTTAATAAAAAATCACAACCGATTAAAACTTTAATCTTTATAAACTACAACCTATTTAAAGACTTTAATTTGATAGGAACATTCTACTTTACATTTTTAAGTATTACAAACCTACACTATAGTTTGTGTTTTAAACGGAAATCTATTGCGGAAGCGTATGAGTGGTCGGGTGTGTCCGGCTCTTCTCACGACTTGATCCTTGCTCCGGGACATCCATCGAGTGTATACCTAGTGTCAAATATCGAATGAAGACACTTTAAACGATTAAACGAGGTTTAAAACTGCAATTAAAACATTCAAGGCATATTTAAGGAAGTTCGCGTTTTACCCGGCCAGGCAAGCCTTTGACCTGCCCGGACTGACATGCTGGAACTTTAAGATTTCTCATTTTAGAGTTGTAACCCGCCCGGGTCAGTATGTGACCCGCCCGGGCTAACCTGAGATTTTAATCTCCGAATTTTGACCCGCCTGGGCTGACCTAATTATTTATCATCTCCGAATTTTGACCCGCCCGGGTCAAAATGTGACCCGCCCGGGCTGACCTGCTGGAACTTTATTAAGGCATGAATACTTATGCCTTCACAAGCCCAACCTTTCGCTATGGGCGTTTTTGACATCTGAGACATACCCAAGATTATTTTAGACCTGCATAGATAAGTTCTATCAAGATATATATATTTCACTTCTCGGTTTTGACCCATTAAAATCCACTTGGTTCGGTTTTAACCGTTTGACCCGTTAAGGCCTTAGGTTTTACACAACCTTATTTAACCGTTCAAAAAGCATAAAAATGATATTGACAACCCGTTGGAGACACTTGTTAAACTAATCAACACTATCCGATTCACTTATTATGACTCGGTTTATAGATTTAGCCTTTAGTAAATCTTCAGAATCCAAAAATACCCTTAGAGGTCTATATTTCGTTTTAGTCACCTGTGGGCGACACCACTTGGTTACCACCCATTATTTTTGACTCATTAACATGTTTGAAAACCTCTAAGCCCTTGGCGGACTTAGAATTTTACCAATTTCACGAATTCACCATATTAAATCACATCTAAGTGCATTAGCGCGCATTAGACACATTTATAGAAAACGACTCACCTATTTGGCACCACACTTCACGTGGAAGGTTTCATTAAGATAATTATTCGCCTAAGGAAACATTTTATACTACGGACTTACCCGGTAGTGTCGACTCGTTACATGCTTAACAAAGCATCCATATGACTGCTTGGCATCAAGTGCCCTTTTTCTTCCAACTTGACAACCTGTGTAAGAATCTCAATTTACACACATTAATAGCTCGGGACAAAATGGTATCACATCACCATTTGGCCCGCCTAACCTTTTTAGATTCTAATGCTTAATATGAAAACATTCAGTACCTGATTCGATTGATGTTCACACCATCTTCTAACCCGTTTGTCTTATCTTCCAAACACTCAATATTTAAATTTCAAATCTTGGGCTCAAGTGATATTAACCTCACTTGACCCATTATAAGACACTCATTATCTATATAGGCATCCCAACCCAGTCTTAACCATTTTCTTCTATTTTGGATATTCTAACCCATTACAAGCTAGAATCCCATATTCCATATCCCTTTTTATGCATAGTTTGTCAGTTCTTCACTAACAACATTGAATCCATAATTTTTATGTGTTTGCACAATCATTTGGTTGCTAAGAGACTTATATAAGATAAGTCACTTACCTTGGCCTCACTTATGCATTCCATGATCCATTTGCTTTGTTGGGTTCATCCCATCCAAGCTCCCACCTAGCTTGACAAGACCAAACCTTCACAATACTCACAAGATCGGTCATGTTAGCCATTTCATCAAACGACTAACATACCTCATGAGTTTATATATGCCAGTTCATCCATAATTTCCATTTGGGTTAGTTGACTTTTAAGAGTCAAACTACCCTTTACATATTTATATGCACTAACATAGGCATTAGTCCTAACCATGAACTAGCCCTTTAATTACTTATCAATTTATTAGATTTAGTGCACATTCCATCTTCCAAATCATCATTTAGGCAATTCCACTTTATCAATTACTTACATTCCTCACATAACATTTTAGTTAGTAAGGCTTTTTCGCATAGTTTCACATATTCATATCAACTAAGCATTTCATCAAACACTTAGTGTGCATACTACATTTTTCATAATTATCACACTCACTAAACATTTAGCAAGTATCCAATTTATGAACTCATCATCAAAACATCATTCTAGCCATTAGGTCTAGCTATTTCAATATTAACTTGCAATTTTACTAACACATAAGATTCATGTGATACATATAGAAACAATTCCTATACAATCCATGCCTAAAACATAGATTTCCTTCAATTTTAGTAACATCAAAGCTACTAATCTAAAGCAAAATCATCATCTTTAAATACAAGCAAACTTTTAATAATTTAACTCATTCCTAAACCATTAAGAATGATCAATATCACTAATAATCAACAAGATCACGGATTTAACATGTTTTGCTCAAAACCCACAAGTGGGTTTCGAAATTTATACCAATTAAGGGTTAGGGTTCTTACCAAAGCTCCAAAACATGTAGAAAACCCTTAATTTGCAACCCATCAAGTCTACCCTCAAAACCCCTTGCATCTTTTCTTCAATTTGGTGTGATTAGGGCTTGTTTGAAGCAAGAACTCCCTCTTTGAGGGCTGAATTCCTTTTCCCCAAATGGGGTGTGTTTAGACCTTTTGTTTTGTTTTGTGTTATATTTACACCACAAGTCCCTCAAGTTTACCCCAAAGCCTTTTATTATCAAAAACTTAACTATGCAAGCTTGTTTCTAGGGTTATTTCCCCATTATAAAGATTAATAACACTCATTAGGTTATTTTCATATTAGAACATAACCCGCATTCCTATCGTCTAAGCTCTGTTTTAATATTTTGGTAAATGGCGTAATAAAGCGAAATGAGTTTTTTGGGCGTTATATATATATATGTATATATATCTTCAAACTAGACACCTTATATGTATATGTATCTTAATAAAATAAGGTTTCTATTGAACCATCCCATATATATATCTTCAAACTAGACACCTTATTTTCAAACAAGACCACAGTACGCCTCTACCACAACCATGACCACCTGCAATGCCTCCATCCTTACACACCAGAAAACCAATGCCATTCACATCTGCAGCAGCCGCATCCACCATTCCTCGGCTCCCAACAACCACCAAGACCACCTCCCCTTATCCTAAGAAAAAACGCAGACCTCCTCGTCAGTGATAGATCTATTGTAGGGGGTGCGATGTTAATGGGGTTTTGCTGTGTGTTTGGGTGATGTATGATTTTTAGGGGTTTTCAACCGTGGTGGTAGGTTGTATTGGTGGTGGGTTGGATTTTCAGGCAATGGTGGTGTAGAGTTATCTAGTGGGTTCATGGCGGGTGAAGGAGACAATGGTCATGGTTTTGGAGGTTACCAATAATCATGGGGAAAGAGACGTCGGTAGTGGTGGTTTTTACACCTACATGCACAAATTAAGACTCTCAAAATAGGTTTGCTGTCAAGATCTTTTTGTGTTTTTTTTTGTGTTCAAAGATGACGTTGATGATGATTTAGAGAGGGAGAAGAAGGTGGATTTAGTTTTTTTTTACAATGAATGTACGCTGGTGTACTACCAATTTTATATATTTTCGTTGGGTTAGCTACAATGGTGTAGTATGAATTTTATACTTGTTGGTTACTTACAATGATGTAATACAAATTTTATTGATGTTGTGGGTTATTTAAATTGCTGTAATACAATTGCTATAGGTGTTACTAGTTATTTTACACAAGCGTAATACAAATGTATAGATGTTTGTTAGTTATTTACACCGGTGTAATACGTATTTATCTACGTGAAGCATGTTTAGAAGAAAACTCTAAGGTTGTGAGTTCTATTTTTTTGGAATTTTGATGAGAGGGGGAAATATTTTGATTTGATGTGTCATAGAGGAGAGATAAACAAAATATTGTTTTGCCTAATATACAAAAACTACCCTTACGGGAGGATTTTTTTATTTAAAATAACTAAAAAAATATCTTGTTTCAAAACAAGACAAAAACCGATCTAGATTGATTTTAATCTGTTGGATATGTATGATCATTGGCTAGGATGGGTTCTATGGTTCTCGATCACAACTCAATGGAGTTCTCAATTTATCCTATCTCTATATACATAGGATTTGGATCATTTGAGAACCACAATTTAGGAAGAGAATCAAGGAACCAATGTGAACAGATGACTTTTTTGTAAATATAAAGTGTGTCTACAAAAATCCCTCTATAAAAAATAAAAAAATTACATAAGCTAACTAAATAAAAAATAAAAAAAAGTAAAAACCCCAAAATGATTATTTAGTCTTAATATTTAAAAAAAAAATGGTTGATATTACATCATATGACGTCATTTTTGATGCACATGTGCATTTCGCGATTATAAAAATACAGACATATACTGTATTCACATGTGCATTTCACTATTAGATCACATTTATAAATAAATTATCAATTAACATAATTAAATGATAATTAAAATGGACGCGATACGAGATAAAAGGAGGAAAAAAAAATTATTCAATGATCATTAGATGGACGCGAAGTGAGATATAAATACACTCGAACTCATCAATGGTTTAGTAACGCATATTAAAACATAAATTAAAATTAGACAAGTGTAGGACAACAAACATTAATAAACTTGAAACAACTCTATATAAAAGCTATAAAATAAAACAAATGTTCAAAAACACATGTGTATTTCACCATTTTAGTTAGGTTTTTTTGATGGGTTTTGCTTTAGGGTTTAGTTTTTAGGTATGGTGAGAGGGGGGTTAGGTTTTTGTGGGGGTTGGTGCGAAAGTTTAGGTTTTTTGGGTTGGGGTGAATAAGCTTAAAAAACTCTATATAAAAACTATAAAATAAAACAAGCATACTGCATGCACATGTGCATTTCATTATTATAGTTAGATTTTTTGATGAGTTTTGCTTTAGGGTTTATTTTTTTAGCTATGTTGGGAAGGGGTTAGGTGTTTGGGGGGATGGGATGGGGGGTTTAGGTATTGGGGGGGGGGGTTAATTATAATTATGCACATGTGCATATGTAATTTCCTTATCATACGAATTTACATACACTAAAATAATAATCACAAACATACTCAACCTATCAACCAGCATATAAGGCCACCCAAAATATACATATGTGCATACATCATCCTTCAAATAACAAACTTTTTATACTCATGTGTTTTTGTCATACAACTACATGTAGTTTCTATTAAACGCACCAACACAAAAAAAAACGATAAAAAATATCCATATTACAAACTAACCATGTTACCACTGACCACCTACCTACAAACTTCTAATTATTTCACAAACTCACGTCCACAAACAATGTCCCCTTCTATTGCTTAATTGTCCTATTTTCATCTTCTTCCCCTTTTACTTATCTTCTTCCAACACTCTTCACACGTCATTGATGTCTCATCTAACATCTTCATTATTTTTTAATCTGTCAACCTAACCATCGTATACTTCTCAAATTCATCACATTGTTCGTGCGTTTCAACAACTAACAATTAAAATTTATTAGTCAAAATGAAAAATATACATATATGCATATGTGCACATATACCTAAATTGCTTAAATAAATAATAACGACCCATTTAAACTTCCTAATCAACGATTATGTTACCATTCTCAGTCGCATTCGGCAACTTTTTTGACCCTTTCTCCCTCAATTATAACACAAAAGTTACATTCTTTGATTTTTATCCTATCTTTGTCTACAAATAATAAACAACACATAAGAAAACCAAATTTTCCATCTTAATGCACATGTGCATTAACATTACTTTTTTCATTACCACATAACATATGAACATGGGCGTTAGAGCGAAAGACCTTAATGATATCAGTATAAATGCACATGTGCATTAGTAGCAACTATGTTATGCACATGTGCATTAACATTCTTAATTCACATGCACATATCAACTCAAGAAATGGCACCTCTTTAACATGTTTGTGGTAAAATAGATAAAGATAGAACAAACATACCTAAATTAAATGCATATTTTTCACAACATCATACTTCAAACATAATTCACCAAACACATATATGCAGATATTTCATCATCAAATACACTTCAAACCTAATTTAGCAAACACGAAATCAGTACATCACTAAAACAAGACCACTTTCTAGTTGATGAATCGATCTATCCTAAATTTCAACAATAATAAACAATTCAACTAATCAGATTCACAAACACACACACACACACACACATAAAAACAATCATTAGCCACATTCTCTAACAAAATAGTATTCCTAAATCTAACAAAAAACATCTATATTGCTTTAACTTTACTAACTATGTCTATTTGTGTTACAATGTTAATTATTAAAGTGATTAAAACGTATACAATGAAACTTACTCTTTGAGTTGGTGGTAAAAAATAAAGGAATATGTTTTGACTTCTGAGGATATAATTGATCAACAAAGAACTGTCAATTTTAGAAAAGTTGGCGTCACCTTAACCGTAAACGCATGCCTTATTTATTTTTAGCCGGAGTAAAAGGACAATGGTAGATGACGGTGTGGAAGGAAGCGGAAGGAAGGAAAGGAAAAAGAATACAAAGTATATCATTTATCATGTTACCTCTCATTTAACTTATAATAAAATCTTACAAGGGTATAGTTGCAAATATATGTTTTCTTTTCTCTTCCTTTTAACTCGGGAACACATAAAGTCTTTAGTTTATTCAGTAAACTCAGGAACACAATGCTAAAGTTCTGAAACAAAAAAGTCCTCTCTAACATTCTTGTTTTGAATTTTTGTATCTACAAGAAATGATTAAGCACAACCGCATACAAAGAAGCAAACAAATCGATCACGGTGGTACTTTAGGTTGCATCAAGGAATGCAAACGAATCGAACAAACACGAGCAAGGCTTTATTCGTGTTTGTTTGTCAAGAAGAGGAAAATTGGATTTTAACACCATGAACTATAGATTATTGGCCGCTGACACACTGAACTACAAAATTATTCACCACCACACTGTACTTTTAACTTTTTGGACTGTGTCACCCTCGGACTAACCATGGTTAGTTTTGTTTGCTAACATGGCCATTTTAGCTAATGTGGCGTAATGTGGCTATTTTTGGTAATGTGACATGGTGACGTGACTGTTTTCGCTGACGTGGCATGGTGACGTTGCCATTTTTGCTAATGCGGCAGCCTGCCACTTAAGCAAAAAGCCTGCCACATCAGCAAAAATGGTCACGTCAGCAAAAGAACTAACCATGAGTCCGAGAGTGACACCGGCCAAGAAGTTGAAAGTATAGTGTGGTGGTGAAAAATTTTGTAGTTCAGTGTGTCAGCAGCCAATAATCAATAGTTCAGGGTGTTAAAATCCAATTTCCCATAAGAAAATTAAGTGTTCATGAACACTTTCCTAACGAGATTTTATGTTCATGTTATTTTTTTTAAGAAAACACTCGTGTTCATGTTTGTTTGTTAATTTTGTTCATGAACACACGAACATAAACGAACATTAATGAAAATAAGAAGTGTTCATGAACACTGTAATTGAAAGAATTTAGCTAAAACAGGATGTAATGATCATACAAGGCACAAATCCAGGTGCGGAAACCCTAGATATGAACAAAATGATAATACTTAAATCAAAACACAGAAAACATCTTTTTAATCACCTTTTCATAGATTAACTTTCATAAAACTTGTTTACAATCACTCAACACGTTAATCTAATCAATACACACACTTTCACAAACTTGACCCGAACCTGACCTCTCAACACACACTTACAAAAACTCTCTCTAACTTACAAATGACCAAAATCTATTTATAATGACTGCAGGTTCGCCCATGTTGATGGTGCGAATGTGGACTATGTCCACATTCGCCCACTGCATCAGTACGAATGTAGTTTTCTGTTCATCAGTCTTCACATTCGCCCATACCATATCTACCTTCGCCCATTCTATTATACCTTCGCCCACATTTCTTCACATTCGGCCCACCAGAAACACAAAATAACATATGTTAAAGCTAATCCAATCACTAGTCGCAATAAGTGCATCTACAAACTCCCCCTCGACTATTGATTGGATTGTCTTCGTTCTTCGTCCATGACCTTGTTCAGAAGCTTGATTCTCAGTTGCTTCTTCTGATCTTTAGTCATTTCAGGCTCAAGCTTCCGTTTCACAGGCTTAGGCACTTCAACCATCTTCACCATCTTTCCCAGTTTAGCATCCAAGTTGCTTCCAGAGTTTATATCGTATGCAAAGCAAACTCCAACAACTTGTTGATACTTCTTCGCCTGATCTGCATCATTGGGATCACAATGAATCGGATTGTAGAATAGCATGATGATATCCTCAAACGTACAGTTAATCAACCACATAGGATCAAATACATAAACATGCTTGTATTTGTCCTTTCCATCTCTCAGCACGATCACCGCTTCTGCTTTCCTCCAATCATAGTACCAAAATATGAAATCAGCACTGAAGTGTTGAGGTAAAGGCATCAATGGTATTTTCTTCATCACTTCAGGTGCTTTATAAATCAAAGTCACCCTTTTCCTTCCTGTTCTCGGATCAATATCACGATGAACTTTCCTTCTAGGATACTGTGGCTTGAACATGTTCCATTTCGTTCTACTTTCCCAAACCAACCGATCTGCAAACCAACCAACAGCCGTATTATTCACTGAAGCTCCAGTCATAGGGAATCTGCAAATGTCTCTGACCGCCCAGTACGGTAGAGTTAAAATATCATGAAATCTGTAAAAGTACAAGATTTCTGATTCCCATTTGACTGCCAAACATTTCAATCTCCCCAGATACTTCCAGCCAAGAGCTCTCCCTTTGAACTTCTCGTTATGGTATCTGTAGAATCCACCTTGAGCTTCAGGCTTTGGTCGTTTCTCATCAGTCTCTTTCATCTTCTGTAATAAAGTCTTCAATTCATCATTCTGATTTGAAGATTTTTGCTTATCAGTACCAAACACAGTCTCTACAAACTCCTCACTTCTCTTCTGTGCTTTCTTCTTAGCAAGTCTGTTTGGTATCTCAGTGAAGTTTGGGAAAACCACATTCTCATCACTCTGCCTGAAATATTGTGGATACTCTTCGTGTGTAATATCCTCAATTTCAACCTCTTCCATCTCAAGCGTCTGTATATCATCAGAATGATTACCAATCTCCTTTTCAGGAAGATCTGGAATCATTTGATCCATCATAATTTCCTCCAATGATTTCCCTACACGCTGTGCAACACCTTCTAAAATTTCTTTAGCAATAGCTGCAGGTACTTCACCTTCCTCTAAGTCTGGATCATTGTACTCGAGTTCATATCTCATATCATCTGTTTGGAAAATTTCAGCAAATTTCCCTGTGAACTCAATGGTCCATTCTCTTCTTTCAAGCATATCTCTGTAAACTTTCTTCGCATCATCACTCAGAGATCTCACCTTCTCGTTCCAGAAAATACTTTCATCTGAGTCTACATTCTCACTACCCTTCTTTTTCTTAGAACTCGACTCTCCAGCATCTTTCTGTGGTGTCCTCTTCTCAAAAGTAAACTTACTTGTATCATCTCCCCCATCATCATCATCACTCTCATCATCATTATCATCATCTTTACTACCTGATCCCTCCGCATCATCATCATCTTTGTCATCTTTCTTACTTCCTTCATCAGAACTCTCATCAGATTCATCATCCTCCTCATCATCCTCTTTATCCTCATCAGAAGGTTCGTAATCAACCTGTTCTTCCTCTTTCTCCTTATCTTCTTCACCCTCCTTCAGCTTAGGAGCTTCTCCATACAGCTTATCCAACAAATCACTTAGACGTTTATTTTTAGTCTTAAGTTCTTTGTTGTCAGCTTTAACAATCTTTATCATTCTCCGATTTCTGTTGCACTTAACCTCAAGATCCTTCTTTTCTTCTTCAAGTTTCTTCACTTTCTGTTCGATCTCATCTTGGTTAGTTTTAGAGGCAACAACAATCTGTAGCATTTTCTCTTCATTTTTCTTGAATTTTCTAATCTCAGCTTGCTGTGCTACAATCATTTTCATCATCTCATCCATTCTTTTATTAACCTGCTTCATCATGTCATCCGAAACAGTAACCTTCTTTGACTTGGATGGTTCAGCTTCTTTAGCTTTCTGCTTTTGAGGATTCTTGAACATATCCAACACATTATCCAAAGCAGCATTAAAATCATCAACTGGTAATGCTTCAGCTTCTTTGCTTTTCTTTTGTTTCTTGGCCACTGGTGAAGATAGTTTAGATGATGTACAGGTAACTTCTTGCCTGTAAATAATTGAGCAATCTCTTTTTCTCTCAACTGTTTTGTGCTAGACTTCTTCGCCATAGACTTATGTTTAGGCTTTTTCAGATTAACAACCACAGTCTCACCTTCTTCCAGCTCATCAAGATTTACACTCAAACCTTCAACAACATCAGCAGTCTTCTTTTGTAACACTTCTTCAACGGTTTGATTTAAAGATTCAGACTCACCAACCATAGTGGCCTTACGCTTGGTGGTCTTTATTCTTTCCTCATCCGAATCCCACTGCTCATCTTCTTCAGTCTCCTCTAAGTCTACAGAATCTTCATCAACCAGACTAGTGCCTTTCTTTGCAGTTGTCTTCTTACGAGTAACCTGTTGCTTTGAACTACCTTGATCAATCTTTGCCTTACCCTCCCCTTTAGCTCCGGCATTGATTACCTGTCTCTTCCTCTTAGTGTTTGCATCAGCATACACTAATGGATCATCGTTATCCGAATCACTATTGTCATGCCTTGCTTTGTTCTTACCAGGATCATTGTAACCCTGATTAGCCAAAGCCCCAAATAATCTTCTATGAGGTGGCTTCTCATCATCCGGCACACCTTTATAGCCTTTCATTCTAACAAGTGTTCGAATATTCATGTGATCTTGACCTAGGATCATAGTTGGATCCTTCTTCAAATCAGGATACTTATGGTCAAAGATCATCATAAGAAATCTCGGATACAGCATAAACTGCTTCTTCTTCAAACCTTTCAGCATCTCGAGCATGTGGTCCAAAATCATACCAGATACATTGAATGGTTTGTTAAGTATTAACGCAACCATCAATGAACTTAGGCTCTTTCTCATCACATCGTATCCACCGCTTACACACCCAAACACATGGATAATTACGTGTGCAAAATACTTGAACTGCACACTTAATTTTCCTTTGTGCATCGAACCATCAGTAATAGGACCCTTATACTTCATTCTTAAAAAGCACGCCCTCTGCTCGGTCCATGAAAGCTCCCTTGGATCAGTACTCACTTCAAACTCAATCCGTAAAGCTTCCGTGATGTCTGATTCAGTCAAGAACATCTCCATACCCTGAATCTTGCTACGGATAATGGTTTGATCTTCCCAGAAATCATAAGTAGCATTCCTGTAGAAATCCTCCACTATATCTTTGTAGATTCTGGCTGGTGTGGCTAAGGCATGTATGATTCTGCTTCGCCTTAAAAACTCCACAATACCAGAAAACTCCGTATTTTTCACCACATCTCCCACATACGCACAGCAATTATGCGTCGGTTCGAATGGCCATCCTTGTAGAATGTTTTCTACTTCTGGTACAAGATCTGGTACAACATTCTCCACTGGTGCTTCAATATTTTCAGGTTGCTCAGCCATCTGCACATCAAAAGTCAGAAAATACGTCAAAATACAAAAACGACAAAAATTACAAATTTTAAGTTTTCACAAATTCCACATTCGCCCATTTTTGTTTGGCCGAAGGTGGAATTAAAGGTACGAAGATAGAAAATTTGGCACGAATGTGAAAGCAATCTGATTAAAAGTCACATTCGCCCAAAAACAAGTCACATTCGTCCTTTATTTCTACATTCGCCCGTTTTGAAGAGGACGAATGTACAACTTTTCATCCCTAAATTTTAAAATTTTGCCAAACTTGTATTTGACCTCTGATTTTGATTTGTTTGTGTTCTAATTAGGCCGACTAATACTCGTATACAATCAATTGTTACAAACATTCAATTATCATCTGTTTTTAATGAGAATTAGGGTTTATTGTTTTCAAACAATCGATTATCACTCTAATCATGTTAATAACCTAATTCTTTGTAATATCTCCCCCCTAAAACTGATGAGAATTGAATCCATAACAAAACATCCATTAAAATCAGTCTAATAAGTCCAGATTAAGAACCCTAGGTTCGTAACCAATAAACTCAAATTCTGATCTGTTTCTGGAACCATTACATGTAAAATTTAGTTCAAAAGAGTCAGGAATCAACAAGGATTGATATTCGAAGGCAAAAGAAAACGAAGCAACAAGGTCTGGTTACTTGGAAAAAAATTTGAAAAATTTCAGAATGAAGGGTCGAACCTGGTGTTGGCTTATATATAGAATCCACATTCGCCCGTTCCCAATGGTCGAATGTAGTGTGATTCCACATTCGCCCCAAGCTAATGGCCCGAATGTGGAATATTCACCCGAAGGTGGAAAAATGTTTTGTAAAACCCATTCTCGCCCATCACAGAACGTACGAATGTAAGATTTTTCCACATTCGACCCAATTAAGGGGTGGATGTGAAATGGAAAAATCTGAAAATTTTGCCAAATCACGAATTCGAATCCCGTTCAACATTTTTCAATCCGTTAAGTCTCAAAAACTCGTAATTTCACTTTTAGAATGATACAAAGCCCAGATGGTTTCATCAAATCTCAGAAATTGACCATCAAACACCGTCGGTTATCTAAAATAAAGCAGAAATGCAAAATAATTGGTTTTTCTGAAATTTATATCAAAACACACCTAAAATCTTTTTGGATTTTGTATCTTTTTGACAATAAAAGTAAAATGCGTCAAAGTAAACAAAGCAGTAAACATTTTGTGATGTCCGGTAAGAGGATCATATCAATTGTTTGAGAAATCTGATCACAGCGTTGATCTTTTTGTTTAATATTATCATTAGAAACAGTATGTGACACGACAATTGCTGATATTTTGGTCCACCTAAGCTCACATGCAGACTATGACGCAATGCTTTAAAATGATACGAGTTAGGTGTATTAGACTAACACATTGTGGTTCCCCCACACACGACATACTCCCGTATCAAGTAATTGCACAAAGCTTCGTCGTAACGCGTGATTATGCCAGAGTTATCCGTTAAAGTTGCAAAGTATATAGCACAGAGGTGTACAGGTCAGCAAACGAATGCAGCAAAGTAACATGGGCATATATACTAGGTTGAGGCTGATATCAACTACTAATTTGCATCAGTAAGTCAATACGATGTAATTATGATCTTTGATCAATAAAAACATTAAGTTCCTCAATTCGGTAACTTTCGGTTTTGGCATTTAAGCTCTTTTGGCAAATATTCTGATGAAACTAGGTCCGTAAATCAACACGACAAAAGTTTAATCAGAATATCCCGGATAACCATAACATAACGACCCAAAACCTCAGATTTTGGCAATCCTATCAAACGAAATTACGGTACTAAGACCATATGCCCATGAGGTGTTCAGCCACGATTGCGTAGTTCGTTATGTTTGTATCACTAATGCACGCAATATTTAGTCTACGAAGCCTATCAGCACATCACACGTAGTCAACACACGCCTCATTTTATTATACAAATCTTTAGCCTGTGTCAGATCCCACTGATGTACTATCATTTCCTCTTTTTATCCTGGAAATCATTTTTGGTTTTGCTAATTTTTTAGGTCTTTTTGGTTTTTCAATGTTTTTGGTTTTTCTAATAAAAAGACTCCCCCTAAAATATAAAACATATTTTTGGGTTTTTAATTTTTTTTCTGAAAAACAATAAAGACTTGAAAGAAAATTATAAAACGAAAAAGCGATAAACCGAGGTGCTGATTAGTCCTGTTTTTCCTTTATGTTGTTGACTTTTAAAAGATATTCAAAGCGGGATCTGTCAAAAGCTTTAGTGAACAAATCTGCACGTTGATAGTCAGTATGGATTTTGACCATATCTATCAATTCTTTAGCGTAACAATCACGGATAAAATGATATTTAATCCGGATATGTTTCGCTTTAGAATGATTGCCCGTATCTTTAGTTAATGCAATCGCGGCTTCATTGTCACAGTCAATAGGGGTTTTAAGAAACTGCAAACCGTAATCCACCATCTGCTGTTGGATCCAGAGCACTTGCGAACAGCAACTCGAGGCTGCAATGTACTCGGCTTCACAGGTAGACAGCGCGACCGAAGTCTGCTTCTTACATTGCCAGGTGACTAGCCTGCTCCCTAAGAACTGATATCCAGCCGTAGTGGATTTGCTATCCTTGTCACAGTGATGTGTTGCAAAACACATCTCTTTTCCTATGTATTTTGTATATTATTTGGTCAGATTTATATTCGTTTTGTGTTGTTTTTATTATATATTTATTTATTTTATTATTTTATAGGTGTTTGGAGAAAATTAGCTCAAAATAAAAGAATTTTAATCGAGACACCAACACTTGAGATCAGGCGTTCATGGACGTTGGAGCGTAAACAAAGAATTTTGGTCGGGCCAAGAACACCCGAGTCGCGAACACCCGGAGCAAGCTTGGAGTATACTACTACTACTAATATAATAATAATAATAATAGCAAAAAAAGAAAAAGGCATGAAGATTGATTATGGACTCAAGTCCACGAGCCCAAGCCCTTTGCAAGTCAAAAAGAAAAAAAAACCTACACATATTAATATAATGATTAAGAAGGTGCGGGAGATATTGTTTTGGGGGGATTACATTGATATTTTCGAAGAAGCAAGGGGACAACAGCCGCCAAGAATAATTCGAGATCAGGCTTGGGTTTGTACCACTTTATTGAAGGCTTGGATCATTAGTGAAGGTTTGGGTTTGTTTATCTAAAACACTAGTTTTGAGTTTTGATTACTTTGTGTTTTTCAACTACTTGATACTATGTTTTATTATTTTATTGAACCTATGTTTTCATTGATTTCCATGACTATGAGTAGCTAAACTTTTAGTGCTACCTAGGTATTGATGATGGGTGACAATTGAATAGTAGTTTTCGGTTTGGATTTATATAATGTTTTGGATTATGTTTAGGTAAAAGGTTTTCTAATAAGGTTTCTTTTGTATATGCGTGCTTGATATCTGAATATTAATTCTTGTTTCGCTAAATTCTAGTTTAATTGATTTAGTATCTTTTGATCTAGAGTTTTGTGAGTATCTTAGACTTGGTGTTTTTGATATATTTTGAGGTTGCTAGACGTAGTAAACCCTAGAAACAATTTAATTAATTATTCGGTAATTTAGCATTCTACCACCTTTGAGACCGAGAGGAGATTAGGTGTCAGTGCGTCTAGCTAGGTAGGTATTCGGGACCGTGGTCTGCACGAGAGTGAGTCACCCTAGAGTGCCTGTTTTGTTAGCATCCTGTGTTAGAAACCTGTTAGAATAACTATCCCTTGCATCCCTTACACATCCCGGATGTATTGTTTCTGAGGGGGCCGAGAGGACATTCAGATTTAGGATACCTTAGCATAGTTTGGAGAGACCGAGAGGTGATCTGAACCCAAGACCGGTGAGTTTACACACTTCCCTAGATTCAGTATTGCGACATGTTGGAGAGTGATTCGCGTTCCAGTGTTGGTCTAGTTTAGTGTATCTTAAGATCCCGGTAGCCAAAACCCATTTATCCAATCCCGAGACCTATTAGTCAGTCACCTTGATTCTTACCTAGGTAGCCATTTTCTCATTACTTGATCTCGTCCAGTTTTACTTGTTCGTTTGCTTTGTTTGAGTTATTTGCATTTTATTTACTTTAACTTTATTATTATTTTTTAGTAGTTTAATTAAATCACCATCACTTCAATTTATTAGACTAGGACTCGACGAAAGTTTAGTATCGAGAGTCGCCATATTGTGTCCACGGTTTGATACTCGGACTTACTTGCTCTGCTACACTGCGACCGGTACACTTGCCGTTAGTGTGTGGTTTTGTAGGTTTTTCCATTTTTAAAACTTGACCGATTTATTTACTACATATTTAACACATCAAGTTTTTGGCGCCGTTGCCGGGGACACACAGTGCGCTTTCGAGGACGACCCGAGTCGGGGATCTAGTCATTTTGTAGATATTTTTATTTATTTTTTTTTCTTTTTTTTCTCTTTATTTTTATTTATTTTTTTTATATATATTCTCTCTATCTGGTGCCCGTGATCTGTTTGTTTAGTGTCTGTATGCAGTGAAATTTTTAGGATGGCAGCTGCTAGGGAAACAAAGACTGTAGCAGACTACATAAGAGAGCGCGACCAAGCTGGTTACAATGAAGAAGACATCTACACACAAATGCAAAATCACTATATGCCTATTTGGAGGGAACCCGATAGTATTTTTGCCTCTTCAATACCAAGGATCTATATAGATTGGTATGAAGGGCAAAATCCATACTTACAGCCATATGATATCACTCCAGAACCGGAGACGATAATGGACGAAGAAGTCCCACCTCCGGTCCAACAAGATTCCATTGAAGATGATTTTTTGAGTGATACTGAGGTTGAAGAAGATGTCGGGTTGATTGAAGAGGTTAATAAGATGGAGGACAAGATGGAAGATGAAGAAGAAGATGTGCATATACCATCTTGGGAGAACGAGTTTGGTGATGAGTTGGATAATTTACCAACTCATGAAGATGGAGAATTTGACCCGGTTGGTGATCTTACCTTTTTAGAAATGTTACTTATGGGGGAGCCGACAATGGAGTTCAAAGATACACCAAACGGAGAAGAAAAGGAGGTGGTAGTGGAAAAGGAACAATTATTGGGGATTTCTAAACCACCTCATCACAGTCAGGATAGCCGGCCCGTGCCACCACCATCACGGGAGAGGGTTCACAGTTACAAGGACCAACATCAAATGCCACATATAAGGTTTGGTCCAGGTAAGTGTAGGTATAAGTGCTCTGACCCGTTTGAATTTTTCAAACGTTTTTCTAGATTCACCATTCGTTTTTTGACAAATAATGGTGAACGATCTGAATTAAATGGGTTGGATAAAGGGTGGATAAAAGAGAAACCACCTGATTGAACTTAGGTTAAAACCTAAGTGTAGAGTTTTGTATCATCATCCGCCAGGTATATTTTTATTTTAGTCCATTTTCATTCTTCTTTATTTTATTTTTTATTTATATTTAATTTTTTCTAGTTTATCGAGTCGTGTGGGATTGCCTTGGCCTTTTTCACTGTTGGATCTCCCTGCCCGTACTCAATCTCCATTCGGGTAGGGTCGATCTGAAAATTATTTTTTTTTTGTAAACAGGCATCTCACTTGTCATTGTGTCATTTTACTTTCATTTCTTTTTAGTTTATTTTTGCAGGATTTCGACTATGGCCGCGAAGGAAATGCTATACGGCTGTAGATGATGGACGGACAGGACACTTTCTGCGAGCTATCGCCACATATTCCAGGGGAGTTCGTTCCATTTATTTTTTTTGTTGTTATATATATATTTTTTTTGTTTCTTTTTTATTTTTGCGTTTTTATTTTTAGTATGCGTTGTATCCTGGAGCACATTGAGGACACTGTGCCTTTCTAAGTGTGGGGATGAGAAACTTCGTTTTTATTTTGCTTAGTTGTAGGTTGAGTCATAAAAAAACAAAAAAAAAATTAAAAAAGAAAAAAAAAGTTGGTTTGGTGTTAGTCCCGATCCTTTTTGTGCGTAGTAAACGAGCCTTTCCAATGTAATACGTCGGTTAAAAGCGGGGTCGATAGTCGGGTTTACGGGTCTTAGCATATGTTTCTTTAAGTTGCGGGATAGTAGGCTTGACTAAGTTGTTTTTCTAAAATAAAATGTTTGGGGTGCCTGGGATAGTGGATCAAGCTGGATGGTTAACTGGTTTTGCACTTGGTAGTATCGGTAACCCTTATTTCCACATGACAGTGAGTTTTGAGCCTTTAAGTATTATATATAAATATTCACTATTTCGTTTCATGTGTGATATACCGACTTTGTTGCATTATTTTAGAACTTGTGCGTTTTGATGCATTTTGAGACCATAGGCTTGGACTTGACACGGATATGATAGAGGCATTAGGATTACCCAGTTTTGTTTAGCCTTTTCTTTTGTTTTTGTTATTTGACCCATTTCACCATTTACCTATAGAAACCACTTTGAGCCTAAACCTTTCGTTTGTCACCCATTTTATTTTATATTGATTACCGGATTGTATATATTTTTATAATGTGAAAAAAAAAGAAAAAAAATATATCAGCATAAAGAATAGCTGACACAAAAAAAAAAAAGAAAAAAAAGGAAAAAAATATATATGAAAAAGAGAGAAAAGAAAGAAAAAAAATAGAATAAAGGTTGTGGGTCGAGAAGACCAAACAGTTAGAGTTTATATGTTCATGTTATCCGGTTTATCTCTTACTTTTCTTTTTAGCCAATTTTTTTCAATAAAATACCCTACCTTTAACCCTTACCTACCCTTTCGAAGTCCTCTTGATTTGTGTTGGTGTTAGCAACTAGGTGGAAATTTGATTGACGTACAAGCCTATGATAATTTTGCTTCATAGTTCGGTTTTGAGAGATTCACTCCAAATAAATATATAACCGAGAGATGAGTGATATTGTGAGAGGTGCTTACAGGTGCATAGTTGGTTGCTTGAAGGTAAGTGAAGCTTGACTAGGTAGACCTTGTTTTTAAATTTGTATCATCCTGACTAGTCAGCCTTTTGAACGATGTAAGTCTTGTGAAACCGCTATGCTTGATGATTTCGCAGCCTGCTTTTGACCCTGTTTGATGCTATCGTTTTTGTTAAGTGCTTTGTTGAAAATGCTGTCTGGGATTTTGTATAATTCTTTTTCGGGACGCAAAAGATTTAAGTGTGGGGATGTTTGATGTGTTGCAAAACACATCTCTTTTCCTATGTATTTTGTATATTATTTGGTCAGATTTATATTCGTTTTGTGTTGTTTTTATTATATATTTATTTATTTTATTATTTTATAGGTGTTTGGAGAAAATTAGCTCAAAATAAAAGAATTTTAATCGAGACACCAACACTTGAGATCAGGCGTTCATGGACGTTGGAGCGTAAACGAAGAATTTTGGTCGGGCCAAGAACACCCGAGTCGCGAACACCCGGAGCAAGCTTGGAGTATACTACTACTAATATAATAATAATAATAATAATAGCAAAAAAAGAAAAAGGCATGAAGATTGATTATGGACTCAAGTCCACGAGCCCAAGCCCTTTGCAAGTCAAAAAGAAAAAAAAACCTACACATATTAATATAATGATTAAGAAGGTGCGGGAGATATTGTTTTGGGGGGATTACATTGATATTTTCGAAGAAGCAAGGGGACAACAGCCGCCAAGAATAATTCGAGATCAGGCTTGGGTTTGTACCACTTTATTGAAGGCTTGGATCATTAGTGAAGGTTTGGGTTTGTTTATCTAAAACACTAGTTTTGAGTTTTGATTACTTTGTGTTTTTCAACTACTTGATACTATGTTTTATTATTTTATTGAACCTATGTTTTCATTGATTTCCATGACTATGAGTAGCTAAACTTTTAGTGCTACCTAGGTATTGATGATGGGTGACAATTGAATAGTAGTTTTCGGTTTGGATTTATATAATGTTTTGGATTATGTTTAGGTAAAAGGTTCTCTAATAAGGTTTCTTTTGTATATGCGTGCTTGATATCTGAATATTAATTCTTGTTTCGCTAAATTCTAGTTTAATTGATTTAGTATCTTTTGATCTAGAGTTTTGTGAGTATCTTAGACTTGGTGTTTTTGATATATTTTGAGGTTGCTAGACGTAGTAAACCCTAGAAACAATTTAATTAATTATTCGGTAATTTAGCATTCTACCACCTTTGAGACCGAGAGGAGATTAGGTGTCAGTGCGTCTAGCTAGGTAGGTATTCGGGACCGTGGTCTGCACGAGAGTGAGTCACCCTAGAGTGCCTGTTTTGTTAGCATCCTGTGTTAGAAACCTGTTAGAATAACTATCCCTTGCATCCCTTACACATCCCGGATGTATTGTTTCTGAGGGGGCCGAGAGGACATTCAGATTTAGGATACCTTAGCATAGTTTGGAGAGACCGAGAGGTGATCTGAACCCAAGACCGGTGAGTTTACACACTTCCCTAGATTCAGTATTGCGACATGTTGGAGAGTGATTCGCGTTCCAGTGTTGGTCTAGTTTAGTGTATCTTAAGATCCCGGTAGCCAAAACCCATTTATCCAATCCCGAGACCTATTAGTCAGTCACCTTGATTCTTACCTAGGTAGCCATTTTCTCATTACTTGATCTCGTCCAGTTTTACTTGTTCGTTTGCTTTGTTTGAGTTATTTGCATTTTATTTACTTTAACTTTATTATTATTTTTTAGTAGTTTAATTAAATCACCATCACTTCAATTTATTAGACTAGGACTCGACGAAAGTTTAGTATCGAGAGTCGCCATATTGTGTCCACGGTTCGATACTCGGACTTACTTGCTCTGCTACACTGCGACCGGTACACTTGCCGTTAGTGTGTGGTTTTGTAGGTTTTTCCATTTTTAAAACTTGACCGATTTATTTACTACATATTTCACACATCACACAGCCGCCCCAATCTGCATCACTAAAAGCGATAAAATCAAAATCATCATCATTAGGGTACCAGGGTCCTTTCGATGGACAACCCTTCAGATATCTAAGGATACGCTTGACCGCCGTCAGATGACTTTGTTTCGGCTTCGATTGATAGCGAGCACAGAGACACGTTGCAAACATAATATCTGGTCGAGATGCGGTAAGATACATCAGAGATCCGATGATTGCTCTGTATGTAAATGGGTCCGTCAGCTCCCCCTTAGCGTCCACTCCAATCCCGTGATTGGGTTGAATCGGGGTATCCATTGGCTTGGAATCCTCCATCTGGAACCGGCTCAAGACTTCGGATACGTATTTCGTCTGGTGAATGAAGATCCCCGTGGGTCTTTGGTCCACCTGCAAGCCTAGGAAAAACTGCATCTCCCCCATTGCGCTCATCTCAAACTTTTCCTGCATGACAGTTTCAAACTCCCTGCATAAAAGTTCGTTAGTTGAACCAAATATTATATCATCAACGTAAATCTGCACTAGAAGCAAATCATCCCCTGATTTCTTCGTGAATAGGGTGCAGTCGACGAGTCCGCACTTAAATCCCTTTGCCATGAGGTATGTACTTAGCTCCTCGTACCACTGTCTCGGAGCCTGGTGCAAACCATATAAAGCTTTGTTCAGCACATAAACCTTATCCCGGTGGATAGGGTCCTCAAAGCCTGGTGGCTGCCCGACAAAAACCTCTTCTTTGACTTTCCCGTACAGAAATGCGCTCTTGACGTCCATTTGTTATACTTTGAACTTCTTATAGGAAGCAAACGCAAGAAACATCCGTATTGCCTCAATGCGTGCTACAGGTGCATAGATTTCGTTATAATCAATCCCTTCGATTTGATGGAAACCTTGTACGACCAGTCTGGCTTTGTTTCAAACTATAACACCACGATCATCCTTCTTGCACTTAAACACCCATTTAGTGCCAATCTTCTTTCTTCCAGGCGGTAAATCAGTGAGCGTCCAAACCCCCAATTTCTGAAATTGTAATAACTCCTCCTGCATTGCTTCAACCCAGGCGTCCTCCAGCAAAGCATCCTTGTATGTCCTTGGCTCTACCTGCGACACATAACACACAAACGACCAATCATTTTGACTACCAGATTTTTGTATTTTGGCATATAACGCTAAAGCACCAAAACTCTCTGGCGAATTAACACTTCGCAGCTGCCCTCTTGTCATCACACTGCTACCAGGATCACCAATAACTTGCTCCAGCGGGTGAATACGATGAATCCGAGATTCCGAATGTTCAGGTACAGTAACTCCCGTCTGAATAGTCAAGTTCTCTACAGCATCCAGATCATGACCCGTGTTAGATGATGAAGCAACATCTGGAGTTGGAGTTGGGTTCACTGGCGGTGCCTCTGGTTCTGCTGCGTGTTCAAGAATAACTTCTTCAAATTCTCCATCATCTTCCGATTCTGAAGTATCTAAGGTTGTAGAAGCTTCTTGAAACACTTCTGCCTCTGGTACAGGAACATTGGTATCATTAGAAGCTGGTGGGGGGTTTACAGTGATTGGACGCACCAACGGTGAAGTCGCCGCGTTCTCACACTCGTAAAGTAATCTGATAACAGCTTCTTCAACCAAGCTATCTAGATTGAATGATTCAAAGAAATCTTTGTAATCAAACATCCAATCAGGACCAATTCCTTGCACATTTTGAGTATACCGTTGAACTTCTACGTTAGCCCAATCCTCCACCTGACGAGTTCGCTTGTTGTATACCCGTTTGAGCGGGGTTGCATATCCAACAAAGTATCCCTCTTCAGCTTTAGGACTAAACTTCTCGCTTGGATTCAACATCGTGCATGGTGCCCCAAAAGGTTCTAGATACTCTAAGTTCGGCTTTCGTCGGTGTAACAGTTCATAAGAAGTTTTACCAAACTTCTTCACCGTTAAAACCCAATTGAGTGTATAATTTGCTGCATAAATCGCCTCATTCCAGAACATTACTGGAAGATTTGAGTCTGCAAGCATTGTTCTAGCTGCTTCAATTAGAGTCCTGTTTTTGCGTTCAGCAACACCGTTCTGTTGTGGGGTGTACGGAGCCGAATATTCATGATGAATTCCTTTGCTTTCACAAAGTTCATCCATCTTGGCATTTTTGAACTCCGTCCCATTATCACTCCGAATTCTCTTTATCTTGAGATTGTAAAGATTCTCCAATCGAGTGAATAGAACTTTCAAGTTGTTAAAGGTGTCACTTTTATGCTGCAAACACATCACCCATGAAAATCGTGAATAGTCGTCAGTGACAACTAAACAGTAAAGCTCCCCAAGATGACTTTTGCGCTTGACAGGTCCAAATAGATCCATATGCAATCGCTCAAGTGGCATCTCAACAGAGTTAATTTTCTTCACTTTGTGGGACTGTCTGTGATGCTTTCCCTTCTTACAACTCACACACTTGTCATTCAAATGGAAATGTTTCACATTTACTCCATCGACAAGTCCATTCTTCACAAGATGATTCATTTTTCTCAGATGAATGTGCCCCATTCTTCGGTGCCACATTATTGATTCCTTCTCGGTCGCCTTTGATAGAAAACATGTTATTTGCCCCTGGGATGTCATTGCCTTGGACATATCAAGAATATAAAGGTTGTTGACGCGAGGTGCTTTCAACATTACCCACTCTTTTGGAATTTTAAAGCCCGGTTTGAGAATATAGCAGGATTTGTCATCAAAATAAACAGTGAATTGTTTGTCATAGATTTGACTGACACTCAACAGATTATAGTCTATCTGCTTCACATATGAAATCCTCTCAAAGCTTACAATCCCATTACTAACACTCCCTTCCATAGTGATATATCCGCCTTTATTCCCAGCAAATGCAACATATCCACCATTAATATTCTTCACATCAAACAGTAACGCAAGATCCCCAGTCATGTGGCCTGAAGCTCCACTATCAACAATCCAAAGACTGCTAATAGGGCCAGCTGAAGCTCCCTGCACACATCAAGTAAAACAATTAGTTCTTTCGGGGGACCCAAGCCTGAGTGGTCTTGGGTCTTTGAATATCATCGTTCAAAGAAACATTCACTTCAGCACTTTGTTTTGGATCGATCTTTTTAGGATCATTCAAAACATTTTCCTTTTTCTCATTTGATTTTGAAGTTGAGGCACCTGAAGAACCATTTGGTGTCCAAGATTGTTCAGATCTTTTCAAGATACGAATCTGAGATTTTGAGATCTCAGTCGATTTCTGAACATTGTTTGCAAAAGAAACTTTCTTGGTTACCTTCTCTGACTTAACAGATTTAGGTCCAACATTTGACTTGATAATAGGTTTCGGTGGAACCCTTTGCCTGTCATTTGTTGTGTTCACCACTGGTTTTCTCCATGAGTTTTCCATAGCAATCCGGTTTCTACGATCATACTGAAATGGACGATTGTTCCTCGTTTGATAAAAATTGTTTTGATTATAAAATTGTTGTTGTTGATGAACAACACGTCTATGTGGTGGAACGTAATGATCAACCGGTTTCCTCATGGAATGCCTAACTTCAACTTCGTGCCTCTTATGCCTTACATACGGGCAGTGAGCAAGTAAATGCCCTCTCTCCCAGCATTTAAAGCATGCACGGTATTCCTCAAAAACATTTGGAGCATTCGGTTGAGCAAATGATCGAACAGGATATTGATCATTATACTGTTTGTTCCTCAAACTCTCAGGGAGTGGCCCTTTTGAGTAAGCAGGCTCATGAAAACCGTTAGCATTGTTTTTGGGTTTAATGAACTCTGTGACATGAACCTTTGGTTCTTGAGGAACATCCAAATACAATTTCTTTAAAATTGCCGGTGGAATCTCATTTGTTCTCTCATGTTTTGGAAACCAAATAGTGCTTTCTTGCCAAATTTTATCAATTTTAGCATAGTTAGCATTTTTAATTGGAAATTCCTCGTCAGAGATGATCTTATCGGATCATTCCATCCGATTAAACACCTTGACTGGTTTGTCACAAGGTTCATTCTTAACTTCTTTCTTAATTTCTTTCTTTTCAGACTTTTTCTCACGATGTGCGTTAGCCATCCGATGCACATGCTGAGATGATGACACTGGTTCAGTAGTAATGATGTGATTTTCTTTTGGAATTTCACATGCATTAGCACTTTGGTAACTTCCAGAGTCATCACTCTCGGTGTCTGAATCAACATTCTCAACTGTAACACCTTCATCATTCAAACCTAAAATTGGCCTCACATCGGAATGAGGATCACCAATACTCAAGATATTAGATTCATTTTCCGATGATGAGTCTGATTTTACCGAGCTCTCCGGTGTCACTTGATGACAGTTGTGATTTTCAAAAAGCACCGGAGATGGCACAGACTTATAGTTAGTGGTTTGATCATCAATGATGTGGTCTACAACGTAAGCAATGTGCTTATAACTCTCCAATTTCTTGTTGACTTTTTCAGCAAAACACTTAATGGTGGCCATTTCCAATTTTGTGTTCTCAATTTCATTAATATAGTTATTAATGGCTAGTTGTTTTAATGAAAGAGTGTTTTTAAGGTCGGAAATGTCCTTTTTATATTCATCAAGTACTTTGTTGAAAGTCATCAATTCTTTGCGAGTAGATTGACAGTTGATAATAGCACTATCACGTTGAACGCGAAGTTCTTTATTTTCATCAGTCAATCTATCACAAGTTCCACAATATTTATCACTAGTAACATCAGTGCTACATTCAGAACTTACCGGTTTTGGAGGATCTGTCATGGACATCAAAGCAAAATGAGCTTCCTTTCCAGCGAAAAACTTAGAATAATCAATTCTGGTGAAAGCATCATCAGCAATGCACGACTTCCTCGTCTTTAGAAAATCTGCTTCTGCTAGCAACTGATCAATATCATCATCCAAGGATGTAACACTCGCCTCTGTGTCTGATTCACTGTCTGAATCTGAATAAACTGACTCACACTCCTCAGGAACATCAGAAACTGTGTCAATCACCATTCCAGAACTTGCTTCCTCAGCTTGAACTTCAACAGATTCAGTCTCCACTTCCACCTCTTCTACCGATTCATCAACTTTACTCTCAGTTTCTTCATTCTTATCAACTATCACCGACTCCTCAGTATCAACCTGTCGAGCAACACAAGCCACATTTCCGCCGGCTGTAATTTCCTCAACACCAATTTGCATCCCAGACCAGTCAAACCTTTCATCCTGCTGGATCACCAGAGCTTGATTCTGATTAGTATTCTGTGGCTGCTCATTTGGTGTAGTGATCGGTATAACTGTTCTGTTGGTGTTGTTTGGTGATTGGTTTTGGTTCTGGTTTGTTGTGTTTGGTTGTCTGTTTTGGTTGGTGTTAGAGGTGTTTTGTCGGTTTTGGTAATTGTTTTGATTTTGATAGTTGTTGTTATTCTGGTAAGAAACTTGGTTTTGGTTTTGTTGTTGACGATTCTGGTAGTTTGAGTTGAAAGGGTTTCTGTTACCTTGTTTCGGTGGCTGAGTGCATTCCCGTTTAAAGTGACCCTTACCTCCACAGTTAAAACATTGTACCTTCTCCTTGTTAAACCCGTAGGTTGTATTTGGAGAAGTTCCCAAATCAGTCCTACTAGTCTTCTCAATAAATTCAGTTGCTCTTCTCATTATACTTGCAAAAGCCCATTGGATGTCAATTAGTTCCATCTCTTCCTTGTCTATCTGTGCATAGTCTTCATTGGTCAAGTTATTGTTCCCAATTTGACTTGCAACCAAACCATTATAAGATAAAACCATTGCAGAGACTAATGCAATGTGCTGCTGAGCAACTTCTACTGTCACATTTCCCATGTTGGAAGTTTCCAAAACCACTGGTTGTTGATTGGATTGAGTCGCTTGATTCATGTATTGTGGTTGTTGAGGTGGTTGTTGTGCTTGACTAGCAGTGTAGAATGCTGCTTGCTGCATTGGAGAGAACGGTGAAATGTAGGAATTAGTGTATTGTTGTGGTGGTGGTGGTGTGTATGATGGTTGTGAGTAGGATGAGGTTTGTGCAATGTAGTTGATGGTTGGTTTTGGTGGTTCCATGACACTAGAGATACAAGCAATGTGAGGTGCCACTGTTCCACCTGCACTCGAGTTTCCAACGGTTGCTGAAGTACCACCATAGTATAACTCTGGATTCTGAGGAATTTGAGATCTTTTAGCTTTCCTCTTCTCCTCCAGCTCTTTGTTCTCCAGCTTCCGCACAAACTCGTTGATAGTCCAAAACCTATAAGCATCCTTCTCTTTGAGAACTTCCACATGCTGATCCCAGTATGGTGGTAAAGCATCTGCAAACTTGTCCACCAGATCTGTCATCGGAATCTGTATACCATAACTAGACAACTCAGTTAGTAAATGACAATATCTAGGAGTTAATTCTTTTAGAGTCTCATTTCCAACATAAGTAAAATTCTCAAACTCTTTTCTCAACTCCTCCATCCTCAACCTTCTCGTCTTTTCATTCCCATCATGCCTATTCTTGAGCACATCCCATAACTGCTTTGACGTTGTGCACGTTCCAAACTGATGTAGTAAGTCGTTTGTGATAGCCTGAGTCAATTGGGAACATGCTTTCTTCTCCACAACAAACTTCTTTTTCTCCTCGTCTGACATGCTCTCCAAAGGAACTGGTTCACCGGTGTTCTCCAAAAATGGTGCAGTATAACCTTTAGCTATCATTTGCCTTGCTTCTGCACCCTCCATTCCCATGCCTTCCAGATGGATCTTGAATTTCTTCTGCCACTGGTTGTACTCTTGCATCTCCATAAGCTTGGGTGGACGATTCCCGCTACCTGAAGATAAGTCATTTATTAGAGTAGAAATGGCATTAGTATTTTGAGTATTTACCACCGCGGCTGCTACTCCCCAGTAGTCTGTCACAGGTGGTGGTGGAGGTGCAACACTCTGAGGCATCGAGCTAGTCATCGCTATGTAATTGATCGGTTGCGAAGACTGTGTGCTCGTCTTTTGGGCTACCACTGTCCATGGGTCCATCGTCACTTGCTGTTGTTGTTGTGTCGTTGCTGGTCTCGGAGTAGTCGGAAAATTCCACATGATGTTCACGAACTTCGAAAAACACTAAACTTAGAAAAATTTTCCAAACACAATCTACTTTCGCCCCAAACTGTTCTACTTTCGTCAAATATTAGCTACATTCGCCCGTTACTGTTCACCCGAATGTAGACTAGGAACCAGAATGTAGAATCACACCAACTTCTTTCCACGTTCGCCCGTAAAGACCTACGTTCGCCCACAATAATTCCACGTTCGCCCGCCCGACGAACCGAAAGTGGAAAAATCTACCCGAATGTGGAAAATCTCAACACAACACTCTAGGTTCGACCTAAATGAATACACGTTCGTCCAAAACTCACTCAAGTTCGCCCAAACAAGGTCAGGTTCGCCCAAAACAGTCTAGATTCGCCCATTTTCACTTTGAAAAACGGTTACACTTTGAAAAACGGTTATTTTGATCTCTGATTTTCAAAAGTTTATGGATTTGAATGATCTTTATCAGGTTTTGATTCGGAATTGATTTGGAACAACTTTAATTCTTGGAAAACTTGATTTTATCCACAAATTCAACTCTAAATCATTCAAAAACACTCAAAAACCATTTTCAATCAAAAACAGATGAATATTGATCAAAATTAAGTCCAAATCAGCTCTGATATTATCAATTTTGTTGTTGTATGATCCGTATGGCTCTGATACCACTTTGTAATTGAAAGAATTTAGCTAAAACAGGATGTAATGATCATACAAGGCACAAATCCAGGTGCGGAAACCCTAGATATGAACAAAATGATAATACTCAAATCAAAACACAGAAAACATCATTTTAATCACCTTTTCATAGATTAACTTTCATAAAACTTGTTTACAATCACTCAACACGTTAATCTAATCAATACACACACTTTCACAAACTTGACCCGAACCTGACCTCTCAACACACACTTACAAAAACTCCCTCTAACTTACAAATGACCAAAATCTATTTATAATGACTGCAGGTTCGCCCATGTTGATGGTGCGAATGTGGACTATGTCCACATTCGCCCACTGCATCAGTACGAATGTAGTTTTCTGTTCATCAGTCTTCACATTCGCCCATACCATATCTACCTTCGCCCATTCTATTATACCTTCACCCACATTTCTTCACATTCGGCCCACCAGAAACACAAAATAACATATGTTAAAGCTAATCCAATCACTAGTCGCAATACGTGCATCTACAAACACAAATAAGGGTTCATGAACAGAAACAACCACAAACGGACATATATTAACTTTTGAATCAGATCAAATTTACACACATTAAGACATTAGCTATATCCCACCTAAAACATAACCTAATTATCCAAACATACTTAGTATTTAACATAATAAAGTAGTGTCGCAAAAAACTAAGTGGAGGTGGATGGAGGACGTACAACACTTGGCGATCCTGCTGATCATCCCCCGCATGCGATGGCTCCCCGCGCCTGCTTAACGGGAAAAGAGGCAAAGTACTCTGCCATGCACCGATGCAGGGCACACGGCGTGCCGGTGATAATGCAGTACAAGTACATCAGGTCCGTCTTCGTCACCCACTCGTTACAATTGGCCCGTGCAGTGAGGGAATAGAAAATGCAGCGATGAATGTAACGAATGACGGGGTGACCAATGTTGGCGGCCCTGTCACACCTCTCCCTGCACAGGATAATAATAATAATAATAATAATAATAATAATAATAATAATAATAATAATAATAACAATAAATAATAATAATAATAATAATAATAATAATAATAATAATAATAATAATTAGAATAACAATAACAATAAATAAATAAATAATAATAATAATAATAATAATAATAATAATAATAATAATAATAATAATAATAATAATAACAATACTAGGATAATAATAATTAGAATAACAATAACAATAAATAATAATAATAATAATAATAATAATAATAATAACAACAACAACAACAATACTACCTCTGGGCCGGGTTCCCGAACTCTGGACCCCCGATGGTGGGCCACCACGCATACAGCACATCATCAGCAACACTAGTGACAGCTGTAGTGTAGACATCCTGCGCATGATCATTAACATTAACATTAAGAATAAGAACAAAATTAATAAGAATAATAAATAATAATAATAATAATAATACCTCTAAGCTCCTCGTCAGTGTACCACTGGGTGGGCGTAGCCCATTGATCCAGGGAGTAACCATACTCAACGCTGAGAATGGAAAACTGGACCTCCGGTGGCGGCGGTGGCCTCTGACGATCGTCACCGGCCACTCGTGGCCGAAGGTGAAAGGTCGATAGGAACTCTATCGCCAACGGCCGATGGGACGGCGCGTTGTGGTCGCCAAATAACCTGTCCCATAGGCTACCCTCCGGGATCCACTGTCGTGCCATCTCCTCTGCGGGAACGCACGCCATAATATGTGCGAGATGGGATGAACAAACAAAATATCATCGATCGCATTTGTCGAGGTATTCTTTCGGGTGAAGTAAACAATTTTTTTTCCACCAATGTGCTTTCGAGTATTTGCATAGCAATAATAATAATTAAAAAATAATAATAAAGTAGTAGTAGTAATAATAATAATAATAATAATAATAATAATAATAATAATAATAATAATAATAATAATAATAATAATAATAATAATACCTGCATTTGAGTCCTGTCGCCGTATAACAAATGCCTAACATTGGTTATTGTGTAATGTATGCCTCTTAAAATGCAGGGACTATCCGGGTTTTGTTTCTAATGGTCGAATGTATGTCTACTGGCGTAACATTTTGAAAATAAAGTGTATCCACCAATTTTATCTCGCCCGGACCCAGCCTCCTAGCATACGCGTGACCCTTGATGTGTTGGAAAGTTTTGTGATTATGTGTTTGGTTCTTGACCTCCAAAATCCAACCATCGTAGCTTTTATTGTATCTCCCTATTAGTTCAAACGGGCAATCACATTTTTTGTTGCCCGTCTTTCTAACTGTGGCTACACTACGATGTACTCCACTACGTCACTTCGTATCCATGCAAAGTATATACGCTTTCCTTATATGACGTGCAGAAATCTTAGAAAAGTCTTGACATGCGCCGACTTATCCGGACTTTGCCCAACAGGTAGTAATTGAAGCACTTTTTTACAAAGCCGATGCCCCACACAGACAACGTACATATATCAGTGATGAAAGCTCTAATATTAACCATCGGCTCATAGAACGCGCCTACAAGTACATGCCCATTAAGGTGGTCGAATTCCAACAACCACGCCCACAGTGTGTGGTGTACTTAGATTTAAAACACGAGGACTGTGCAAGTCTGTTTCCATCAAGCAGGGTTTATTCTCAAGCATTTCACTTAAGTGGTCAAGGGTTTTTCTTGTCGGCCTATTGTAACATGGACCAACAAAGCTCATTCCACTGTTTTGGGCTCTTTTTGGGTATGCAGGAAAAAGGGTCACCTTCTTTTGTGGTTGACTACGAGTTTTCAGCGAGGTCAAAGCCTGATGCAGAGTTTGTTAGCAAATATAAAGGCACCTACGTATTTACAGGTGTTAAAGCCGTCGGGTACCGTAATTTATTTGCAACTCCGTGGACTTCATTTATCGGTGAAGACAATGTTTACTTTATTGATGGCGTTCTTCATCTTAGGGCTGAGCTTACTGCCAGGCGCTGAGAAACTAACAAGCAGCAAGCTTTTCTGCGCTACAAAGGTACAAATTCTTTGGACAAAATAGTGGTAGTTTAACGAAACCGAATGACGAAATGTAAATCGGTAACGGGTTTAACGGTATCTTTTTGCGACTTGTAGTTGTTTTTAGAGTAAATGAAACGGAGTCTGGCAAAATGTTTAGATATTGTTCTAGTCCAAGTTGATCCACATTATTAACTATATTGCAGTTGCCTGGTTTGGTTAATAGTATTGGTACGTGTCTATCTTTTTTTTTTTCTTTTTCTTAAGAGCATCCACAATAAGGATCCTTAAAAACCCCTAAAAACCTGTTCAGTCAGCTGCCACATCAGAAAAACATCCATTTTTCAAAAACACTAAAAACTTACCCAATTATGAAACCAAAAAACCCTAAAAACAGTGTCACATCATCACCACCTTTTACATTTATTTTCAATTACTTATCTTATAATAATATCCCAACCACACCACCCAGACCCACCTCTTGGGTTTTTAGACGTTTTATGTGAAGAACCTCCACCAAAAACCTCCCCTAAAAACCAACCTCACAATAGCCACTCACCAAAAACCTCTTCTAAATACCCCTAAAAACCTCTATTGTAGATGCCAAATCATTAGTACAACTTGCTTATGCTGTGGGTAACAGGCTTTTGCAAGAGTTTATTACTTTTTTTTTTATTAAAGATTTGGAACTTCGTAGATAGATTACCCAGTAAGAGGTATGAACCATTTGGACTCAGTATAATGATTACGCATTCAGAGGCAAGTGTTTGACTTATTCAGACATCTGCTCGTGAAACAAACAGTCTGTGTGAACTATGCCTGACCGATTCAGACATTTTTTCCATTAAGATCTCATTAATTAAGAGCTGAAACAAACAGTCACTGACGGTTGTTAATATGTTTAGTGACGGTTGTTATCTACTCATCTCTAGTCCTCTGATATGCAGTATTGATAACCTCTCCTTCATTATGCATTTTATTTTAGAACTTAATAGTTACATAAAACTGCTAAAAGAATACTAGGGCGATTATTTAACAAATTGTGCATTTAAGATGTATAGAGATGAACACATTTAGGGGTTGTTTGGTAAGCCTCTTAATTAGGCTCTGAACCATTCAGCGTTGAATGATTTAATATTCAACGCGTTTGTTGGTTCAGCGCTCAATGATTCATCATTCAACGCGTTTGTTTCAGCTTCTAAATGAAATGGTTAAGTCTGAACCATTAAGATTTGAGATGTTGCTGAACCATTAAGCACTAACCGTTAAGAGCATTCACAATAGAGACCCTATTTTTTTTGGGTGACAAAACCCTATAATTTTTTAGGGGTTGGAAGTGGTTGTGAGTGAAGAAAATGGGGAATCTACAGTGTGTCGGTATATATTCGGTTCTTTGGGAATCTTTTATGGAAAACAGAGAAACTGTATTATTTTTTAATATTTGTTGAAAGTGGTTGTGAGTGGAGAAGAGAGAAACTGTAATGATTTTTAATGTAATATGTGGTTGTGATTGGTTGTGAATGGATAGGGGATGAGGATTCTATTGTGAATGCTCTAATCCTCCATCTCCATCTATACAATTACACTAAAAATCACTATCTTTCTCTCTCCTTTTCTATTTAATAATATTTATTCTATACTTTATCATTACCTTTTCTCTCTCCTTTACTCACAACCGCTTTTAAAAATATTAAAAAATTATGGAGGGTGAACAGTATCCCCTCCAAATTTACTATGAACAGTGTCTCCTCTATATATTCTCTCTCCTCTACTCACAACCTCTTATACTCACTCTATATAATATAGAGGCTTCTCTCACACTATTATAGAGCTTCTATTGTGAATGCTCTAAGCACTAAACTAGCCTGAACTTTTATGTGGCTCTCCTACCAATGTGGGACAAGAAAACTAACAATTAAGAGGTCCAACTTAATGATTCAGCATTTAACCATTCAGACCTCTTAATGATTCAACACTTAATTAACCAAACAGCCCATTAATATCCTGACCAGATTTACAAGAAAGTTAAATATGAACTCATTTGCTCGCTATATTTGGAGACGAACGTTGTTTTTTATTTAAACTTTCATCTTGATTAATTGTAAAGACCAAAAAGAGTGGCATCAGATTTCACAAATAAACTAGGTTTAATATTTCTCGGAGACAAAATTTTCAAGACATAACAGGTTTTTAACGTATTCAGTATTTTCTTTTATCAAACATGATACATTAGAGTCTGAATTTGTTTCGAGCCGGATAAGAAAGTTTTTTTATATTTTATTTTTTTTATAGTTTAAACATCTTAAAACTGTTATAATTTCATATCATTAAATTTATGGTTTTTCCACGTATCGCTTTACTAAAACAATGAATTGCATATTTATCCAACCCTTAAAATCAGTTCATATGTTTGTTTTAGGAGGGAAAGTATGTAATTAACTTTTCTTCGTTGATGAAATATGTAATAAATGACATGATTAGGAATGGAAAATATGTGTGACAATTTATTAAAACCATTATATGGCGGATATCATCATTATATATAGTTACATAAAGGAAAGGAAGGCACATTAAACATCATCGCACACATATCCATAGTTGGATATCATCAGTATTCCTTCTTACATACATACATATTTTAAGAAACGAATAGGTAACCCCTTAACATATCGCTCCCTAGTTGTTACATGGGGACGGAAACACAAAACAAGAGGGTGATATATTCCTTGATTATGTTTTCTGGAAATGTGAACGCGTCGTTATACTTGTAAAACACATCTATTAGTTGTGCAATATTAACAAGTGGAGCCAGTATTCCCATTGGGACCTCCCTTGGCTTTAGGCATCCCTCATTTATGTCTTTCCATCTATCTTCAACAACGTTTTTTATCGCCTCGATGGCTACATCTTCCGACACTCCAAAAGTCTTCATATATGCATCTACACATGTGATTGATGGACCTCTTGCACGCTCAAACTTCATATATATATATATATATATGTATGTATGTATACACACATGGAAGTAACAAGTTATTATATTAGAAACACTACATGTACGTTATAGCAAAATAATATTGTCATGCTAAAGTTGCAATTTAAGTTATATAAGTTGTATGAATTTAGTACAATAAAAGAATTTCGTACCGTAAAAGACGCGACATCCTCTTGAAGTCTAGAAATGAACTGTACAGCTGTGAAGATCTTTGGATGACTTTCGTACCAAGCAATGACTTCTTGCGTGACAATCTTGCCCGTACCACTCAACGCTGACTTATAAAGAATATCAATTCCAGAAGTAATCAACCCAATCTTCATAAACTCTTCAAATGATGGCACCTCTCCACTATGCCTCCATTCAGCTTCTTGAAGGTAGGCTGTAGCAAGTTCTTGAAACTAGATTCATATCATAATATAAATGAACGAAAATTATTAATATAAATATAATATTGTTAAACTATTTGTAAGTAAGAATTAATTTATAGTAAAGCGTACAGCTTTTTTTGAAGCCTCTATGAGATTTGTTGTTCCTTGTTTAGGTATTTGTTTGTTCCATTCAGCATACTCGTTCAATATAAATTTATAATATGGTTTAATATATTCTGGAAGTTGCGATATAGCAGTAATGTCCCACCTAAAACGATCAAAACATGTTCAAGTGTGTGTGTGTATTAACAGTGTGCGATATACACATATTAACACATCAACTTGATGACAATGAAAAATAACGAATACCTATTTATTGCGTGTGTTAGAACTCGCATCTCTTCAATCGTAGCATATGCATCATACGTGTCGTCTAACACCAGAAAAAGCAGCAAAGCTTTTGTTGTTAAGATTCGCGCTTGAGAGTAACAAGGCTCCAGGAATAGTGTCAATGCCATTACATAGTACTCAGGCACTCTATTTCTTACATAAGATGTTTCAACTTTCAGTTCCAAGTCCTTCCACCACCTAAATAAAACTCATAAAGAAATTATACTTCACATTATGGGTCGAAGATCAAAAATATAAATTTTAAAAGTAATTCCTAGGATCTCTATTTGCGTATGAAGGTGATACACTGCAAGATAACTAAAAAGATCTAACAAACCAACGAGATAAGAACAATAAATTGAATATAGATAACTACTCATAACTTATAATCATTATTACCATTAATTATTACCTTTATAATTAATTAGGCAAAAACAATTTTTCCTACACTTTTTGAAATTTAACTTACACATATCAAAAGTTAACATACATATCCTACACATATTGAAATATATCTACATTTATTTTACACATATCGAAATTTATTCGTGTTTTATCTGATTGTCTGGGTCAACAAGTCTAATTAAGTGTGTGGATGTGAAAACGCTAAAAACTTGAAAATCAAGAAAACTAGCTAGTATCAACCAATCAAGTATTATTTTCTTTTTTCATTTTCTTTTAGTTAAACCAATAATCCTTCTGTTTAGCGTGCGAAACTTACTTTGAAACAGTTTGAAGTTCTTCTTTTTGTATCAGTTGCAAGTAGTTGAAGTGTAGTTTTGCAAGAGTTACTAGTGAGTCGTATATAGAAATTTCTTCTTCAAAATGAGACAAATACTTCCTTGCTTCAACCATTGGATGACCTCGATGAACGGGTCTCTCTAACGCATGTTTCATTTGCTTCGCAAGAGTACCTTGGACTGTTTTTTCTACGGATTTTAGTTTAGTTTCCGTGAATGCAAAGGCTTCATCTAATATAGTTTCTCCTTTAATTCTTAGTTGAGCACTTTCATATAAACTTAGCATGCCCCTCACATCTTTACTAATGTCTTCATTGAATTCACCAGATTCAAAATCCTTGAACTTGTTGAATACGTCTGCATCCATAACAACAAATATCTGTATTTCAGGTACTTTAGCAAATTATAAGTGTTTCGATCTAGAAGGTTTTAAACTTGTTTAGGTGCTAGGGAGTACAATAATCAAAGAAGCAGACTTGTTAATTCCTACGATGAGTTCGCTTGTCAAATGAATATAGTGTCATATTTTTCTGAAGACAACAAAACAGTTCCAAGTATAGAATTTATCATTTTGCTAAACCATCGGCCTAAAAATAACAAAAAATAAAATTCACTTAACCACCATCTTATGAGGGATTAAGATAAACCGTAGTTACATAAGTAGTTCTAACGAAACCATAAAACATGTTTTGTTTATGCAATTTTTATGAGTGACTAATTAATGACTTACCACAGGAGAATCTGTAACCAAACTTTCTAAAGACTTGAAAGTGAATAGATATTGTATAGACATCTGCTTCGCGGTATGTTTGCAAGTTAAGCTGGTTGAAAAGCTTGTAAAGTTGGCCATCTATATCTTCCAAGAAAAGATATGTCAAACCAAGACGATCCAAAGAATAAATCAAACTCAATTTCTCATTTGAATCAGTTGAAGGGTTTAATAATAATCTTCTAAGTTGTTCTTTTGGCTGCTCCATAGCTTTAACATATGCTTCCAATTGCTAGAAAATTAAACAATATATACTTATTGTTAATGTAAGGTGAACATTAACATACGAAGACAACAATGTTAATTGTGCAAGTGTGTGTGAGTAATCGGTATGAGTTCTTACCGAATTGTCAAGTGAGAAGCACATGAAGCGATCCCCCCAAATTGAAGGAGGAAAGTTGGCCAAAGGACGTACTGGCTCTATAGCGTTAGCTTCAGTTTTGGCCACATGAGGAATGTGTAAGGATCTTATAATATTTATTGGAATTCCTGAAAATTTAAGCTATAAAAAATTAAAATACCTTATAAAGAATCTTTAGCTATTGCAAATCTTTACGAAAAGAAAAGAAGCCGATCAAATTTGTTCAAGGTTCACCATCATCATCATACTCAGTTTATCTCACCAATAGCAAAAGCTAAGGTTTGTTCAAGGTTAAGGCTTTTAAATCACTTCACCTGGTTTTTTGTTTCCAACCAATAATCTCGATTTTTTTAGACTCAACTCCAAGGGAAATAAGCATCCCAATATATAGGTAACTTTTAAGCACACAAGACAAAGGGAATACCAAAACGTATTGGGTAATTTGTAAAGGGTATGGACCATTCATGTAACAAGGTTTCATCATCATGATCATATGTATGAGACACGGTTTTGGCTAGTGGTGCAAACAAGCCGAGCATTTGCGAGCTACTTGAGATCTGCACAATAAAAAGCTTAAAACGAGCCGAGGTTGATTCTGAAACAAAGCTTGTATTTTATCGAGCCCAAGCTCAAGCACAGGGCCGGCCCTGAAAATTCAGGTATCTGGGCCGAGCCGCGAAATATGTGCCCCTTAGTCTTAGGTCTTTTAAGCAATGTTTTAATAACTGAAGCGGACATTGAATCAGTGTCCTTACGGGTTTCCTAGTCGGACCGGTCAAACCGGATATAAAACTGAAAGTGTCGTAATAATTATAAAAATTAATATGTTTGGCTAACTGGCTCATAAAAAAACCATCATTTCTTTTAATTCCGTAATAATTTGAAGGACCATTATTTTATATCTAGACTTCAAAAGTTTTTTTAATAAAATGAATTTGAATTGCATCATGTGCAAAAGTGTAAGACAATTACTGTTTTGTAATACTACTATATTAAAATTTACTGCAATGGCCGCATAATTACTGTACCACAACACAAATCTCAAGTAACACACTTCAATTTTTTTTTTAAATTTTGTCGTATCCTTCTAATCTAGTTTATTATGTATTACTCATCTTTTTTCTTATCCACTCTTCACCTTCTTGCGTTTATAACCAGTGATGTTTAAGATTAGATCTTTTTTGGGTCGAAAACAGAAAGAAAACACTCGTTGCCGCTCAAAGTGCCCCTTTAGAAATTGGGTCCCGGCCGGGAGTCCTCCCCGCACCCCCTTAGGGCCGGCCATGCTCAAGCATGACATGTGAATCTCGTTAGGTTCGTCGAGCCTTAGTGTAATACTAGTTTTATTAATATTATATGATATTCACATCTCATTTAAAATTGTTAGTAAAAGAGCGGAGCCAAGCCAAGCTTTTCACTTATCCAGCTCGCGAGCCAAAACGAGCCAATTATTTATATTACGTGCTTTTTTTAATATATTAACTAATCTATACTATATAATAAAGCATGAGGCAGGGATTCCTGCAAAGGTTAAGTAAATACAATTTTAATTGCTCAAAATACAAACACTTGATGCATTCATGTTGGGGTAAATCAGTCTTTTTATACATCTCAACATGTAACTCCTCCTCATATACCCAATAAAACTCCCCAATTCAATTCCAACATCAATGACACAAATTAATACTCAACATCAATTGCAGCAATTGAAGGCATAATTGATTTCATCAGTTGGGGCTTTGAATACCAATTGATGAAACTAATGAAAAGGGCTCCTACGCTTGAAACCGGTTGAATATAAATCGATTGGACAATGAAATAGTTTGCGCATTTACTATCAATCGAAGCCTCCGGTCCTTCACTTCCAGTCCCCAGGACCTCTACAAATTGATTTCATAGCCGATACTTTAAAGCTCCAGTTGCTTAGTATCAAGTTCGAATTATCGTTATCGTTATTGTTTTCTCAAATCACTTGAAGGTAATAATCTCTCTCGATCCAGTTTCAATGGCGGATCTGTTATTGTTTGCTGGTGAAATCGAACGCTCATACATTATGTTACTTTGTTTCTATTGGTGATTTTGTTGTTGTTACTTTTGATTAATGAATAGTCGTTTTTCTTATTTCGAAGTATGGGGAAAAGTTGCTTACTTTTGCATTTTCTGATGGTTTTTTCACTACAGGTTTTATCACTACCACAGGATGATTTTATTCATCAAATATGCTTAAACATTTTACCCTTTTCCACAACAAATTCAATATATATGACATTGTTAATCTGTGATGACAACCAGGGAAGTTATGTTTGCTGGTCATTTGGTCACATTTATGAAAAGTCCGCTAAAATAAGGCATCCAAGTTCACCTCCAAATTGGTGGGAGTTATGTTTCTATATTTTTCGCTTTTAAAAGTTTGAAGTCCTAATTGTTATATGGTTTTTAGAAATTATGGCAAGGCGGCGACGAAGCTCGATGTAGCTTGGATAAAACCGCTCAAGAACAAGATACAAGTGGTAGCGAGATTGCTTCAGTTATTCAATCTGGTTAAGGAGCCAGTGCTCATATCAGGGTATGTTTATTATTTGCATCAATATTTTATTGTTAGTGAAATTCTTTTACCGAAACCTTTGCAGTTTTGTGGTTTCCTTTTATCGTGATTAAAGCTTTTGTTGCCATGAAGTGGGCTGAGATCAATGAGGCCTTTGTGACTTGCACCAGTGGACCCAGTGACGATGAACCCGAATTAATTTACGTAATCAAAACCGCAAAGAAGACATTGTTGGATTGGTAACCACGTCGACCCGTCGCTAATGTTACCCATGTTCAAATCTTATAATCCTCCTTTTTTTTGTTTTCTATTTATGTAAGTTATTGGCCTTCATTTATTTTGGATTGTTAGTTCTTTGATCTCTTGTATTTGTCCTTCATTTCTTTGTGAACTTAATACTTCTCTCTCTTATTAAACATCCTCAACTAAATGAAAGATTGGAATTTTTAATGTACATAAAAAAAAAATATCCGTTCCTAAAGAATTAGTGGCAACTGATGTTCAAATAATTGGTGCTAAAATGACCACAGTAGGTATAAGTTTGACTATATTCTAATTTTGGAGATTAGATATACTTAGACAAAACATATCAATAAAATGATTGATTCTTTTGTTTCTATAGATGTTGTATATACTTAAATAAGATTTTCAATTATAACATGTTATTTGGATTCTGCGATGAAGTGTATTTGTAAATAATAATAATAATAATAATAATAATAATAATAATAATAATAATAATAATAATAATAATAATAATAATACTGTAGGGTAATATGCATTTTTTTTTTATGATCCAACAGGACTACATTGGCAAATCGGGTTGGTTGGTAATGAGTTAAACCAGGGTCGGACTAATGGGGCTTGTCTTTATGCGTGTCAGGTCAGATAGACCCGAATTGCTTTATCTTCCAACTTTTAGAAAATACTTAGTTGTTAATTATAATTTATAGTTATAAAAATTGTACTATTATAAAATGTAGGTTCAAAATGTTTCTTCTTAGTAGTTAATTATAATTTATAGTTATAAAAAGTGCACTATTATAAAATGTAGGTTCAAAGTGTTTCTTCAACATTTCCTTCTTTTGGTTATTCATCATATTGTTTCAGGTAAAGGTGAAACTGGAGTGAGATGTTACCAAGGTATGGCATATTACGAATAGTTGCTGAAACACACATGATACAATGAGCCATGCAACCATAACAACACCTTATCTCTTGGTGAAACCCAAGTAACCTTATGTACAAACAAGCATGCTCAATATACAACCGTGTTCACGCCTATTGTTGGCTCTGTTTGAAACAAGTAAACTTATATATATGACTTTTTTATCGTTTTAGGGTTTAAATTACATTCCTACCCCGTATTGTCGACCCCGCCGCAACGCGCGGGTTCCCCACTAGTAAATACTAAATGAGTAGAGTCCGAGCCGATCTTGAGCTTAAGAAACTACCAACGAAGCGAGCACGAACTTTAAAAACAAAGCTCGAACCGAGCCGAGCTTGAGCTCGAGCTCTCATTAGTTAATTAAGCTTGAGCTTAAGTCTGGTCAAGCTCAGGCTCGACTCGGCTCGGCTCGTTTACACCCCTAGTTTTGGTCATCCCACCCATAGGAGAACAATATAATGTCCAAGAACGCGCAATCCCGAATAAGTTAGGGCATGTTTGGATAAACTTATTTGAGTGGAAAAGGACTTTTGGTTTAAAGAACTTATTAGTTTATAACTTTTTAAAAATGAATTCTTAAAAAAGTGTTTGGATTAGCTTATGTGGTGGGGAAAAACAATAAGTCAATAAGTTATTTTATAAAAAGTGTTTGGTTTAACTTATTCAAGTAAAATAGTCAAAAAGGATATAAGGATATAAGGTGAGCATCTAGGTAAATATCAATCGATAAGTTATAAGGATGGTTAAAAAGTCACACGTTTCTTACCTTTCCAAAACAACCTATTATTGGCAAATAAAAGGTTAAAACGTTAAGTCCTTATCATTTAACAAATACTTTTTTTTAATTTATTAACTTTTTGAAAAATAATAAGTTATAAGAGGTGAAATGTTCTTAGTTGCAAAAAGACCATTGAATTTGAAGTTGCACTTTTCGTTAATAACGCTGATTTTTTAATCGTTAATAATATCATTGAATTTGAAGTTATACTATTTCTAAAGTCAACAAAGTGATAAACTAATGACACAAAGTAATGTCTTTTCTTGCTTTTTTTTTAACGGTAACAGACACAGCTTGCAAGTTCATTTCTCAAAGATCTATTCGAAATGAGGGAAGGTTAGGCACTTCACGAAATGCTCATTGGTTGTCCACTATCATCACGGTAACACCGTCGTTGACGGCATGGGTAGTGGTCTCGTGAAGCAATCACGGGTTTTATTTAATGGAAGTGGTCACGTGTGGAGATGAGAGGAGAGAGAGGAACCAGAAAAATCCACGGGTGATGCTGTCAGTGGGAGGGGTTCACTAATGGTGGTCCGGGTGACAGGCTACGATTAGTGCAATAGAGGTGCTCTGCTGGTAGCACCCCTCCCTCCCTAATTCGTGGATAATTCAATTACTTTTAACTGACAGAATTTTATTGTTTATAAAAGAGTTAAACTTCCACCGAAAGAATTATTCTTTTAACTTTTCAAGTTTCAATTAGAGTCTAATAACAATAGTAAGACTAATAGTAATGGTAATAATGATTATAAAATGATCATCATAAAATTCCACTGAAAAACAAAACTTATATACTACCTGAAACATGGTTGAAGGAGGAGGTTCGAAACGGAGCAGGTGGAAGATTAGGTAAGGCGGTAGAACGGACGGTGACACTGGCAGGTAACATGATGGTATATAGTAGATATGCTGATTAGAATCTCTAGCTAGTTCGTGGCTGCACAGACATGCAGTTTTCCAATGATCCAACTAAGTACAGATGAAACATAACTATATATTCCCTTCCACACACACACTTGCCTATATTATATAATTAAACCTTCCTTAATTTGCAGGCGTAGTACATATAAAATTTGCCTTGGTTGGCAACTTGGCATAACATATATAAAAGTCCACACACACTTGCCTATATTATATAAAATTTGCTTTGGTTGGCCTAACATATATAAAATTTGCGGTGGTTTGCATACAATGCTAAATAATGAAAATATAATATTGCGATGACTGTAAATTTAATTGAAATTAATTAAGTGAAATCATTAAACAGACTTTGAGAATATTCGGTGCAAAGACAATCGGTCGTTTCGTTTTGATTCTTCTTTTCTCGCTATGATATCAGTTTTGTTGGAGACGAACACTGTTTCTTTAAATCTTTTATCTTGATTAATTGTTAAGACCAAAAAGAGTTGGATCAGATTTCACAAATAAACTAAGTTTAATACTTAAATCATTCATTATATAACAGGTTTTTAACGTATTCATTTTTTAAAATGAAACAAAACGCATTCTCTTTTATTCAACATGATACAATATTAGAGTCCGAATATGTTTCGAGTCGGGTAAGAAAGTTTTTCAGTTTTTATTATTTTTAGTTATAATTTTATACCATTAAATTTATGGTTTTTCCATATAATGACTTTAGGAAGGGAAATATGTGGCAAGTATGGGAATGACCCTTAATTTATTAAACCCATTATATAGTGGATATCATCATTATTTATCGTTACATAAAGGAAAGGAATGTACATTAAACATCATCGCACACATATCCATAGTTGGATATCATCATTATTCATTCTTACATACAAACATTATATGCTTACATATATTAAGATAAGTAATCCCTAACGCTCCCTAGTTGTTACATAGGGACGGAAACACAAAACAAGAGTGTAATATATTCCTTAAATGTGTTTTCTGGAAAAGTGAACGCATCAGTATACTTGTAAATCACATCTATCATCCGTGTAAGATTAACAAGTGGAGCAAGTATATCCATTGGGACCTCCCTTGGCTTTAGGCATCCTTCATTTATATCTTTCCATCCATTTTCAACGACGTTTTTGAGTGCCTCGACGGCTACATTTTCCGACACCCCAAAAGTCTACATATATGCGTCTACACCTGTGGCCGATGGAGCTCTTTCACGCTCAAACTTCAAATACATGAAATAGATATATATCACCATATAATAAATACTACGTACTGCACAACTATTTTCATACTAAAGTTGCAATATAAGTAGTGTGAATTTAGTACCTCAAAAGTCATGACATCACCGTGGAGTCTTGAAATGAACTTTGAAGTTGTCGCGATTTTTGGATGACTTTCGTACCAATTAATGGCTTCTTGCGTGACAATGTTGCCCATACCAATCAACGCGGAAATATAAAGAAGTTTGTATCCGGAAGTAGTTAATCCAATCTCTTTATACTGGTCATATGATGGCACCTCTCTACTATGCCTCCATTCAGCCTCTTGATGATAGGCTGTAACCATTTCTTGAAACTGGATTCATAACGGAAATAATCAGAATATTATAATTAATAACATAATGATAATTCGTACACATTGTTTGTAAGTAATAATTAATTTACATACAGCTTTTTTTGAAGCCTCAATGAGATATGTTGTTCCTTCTTGAGGTAGTTGTTTGTTCCATTTAGCATACACATTCAATAAAAATTTATAGTATGGTTTAATATATTCTGGTAGTTGTGGCATAGCAGTATTGATGTCCCACCTAAATAGATCAAAACACGTTTAAGTGGAAGAATAGATCAAGATATATATGGTTTAACTTTAAGATTATAGATATATACAAATTAATACATCAACTTAATGCATAAGCATAATAAAGAATACATGTTTATCGCGCGTGTTAGAACTCGGATCTCTTCAATTGTAGCATATGCATCATATGTGTCATCTAACACAACAAGAAGCAGTAAAACTTTTGTTGTTATGATTCGTGCTTGAGAGTAATAAGGCTCCAAGTATAATGTCAATGCCCATACATATATAGCACTCAGGCACTTTATCTCTTACGTAAGATGTTTTCACTTGTAATTCCATGTCCTTCCGCCACCTAAAATAAAAGTATAAATACTTTATACATTTCGTAACGAGTTGAAGATCAAAAGTATAAAATTACAAGTTAGCCCTTTTAAAGAGTTGAAGAAAATATGTGTTTGTATTTACAGTAACACATGGGATCTCTCTTTGTAAATAAAATTATACAATGCAAGATAAGTAGATGACTATAAAACATTAAATATGCTATATATATAGTTTTACGTTAATTATTCTATCTCTAATTAATTAGTAAAAAAACATTTTATCTTACACATTCAAATTCATCATTCATTTATCCTACACATATTACATAAGAATAGGCTCAGAATATGATTTCCTTCTCATTGATGAATATATTTATAATTATAATTACGAGAGTAACACTTGACGCATACTCTGAAATATATAATATATACATATACACATTATATAATCTAATATATCCCTTCGGTCTAAGGAGGAGGGTCAACGGGATCTAAATTCGTGGAACAAGACTCGTGGTAAGCCTTTGGTAAAGATACAAATCCCGTGGTATCGTGAAGAAACATGTAGAACATGGATTTGTCCTTTTTGTACCTTTTCTCGAACATAATGTATGTTGATTTCAATGTGTTTAATTAGTGCGCTGATATTGAACAGAATTTCCGAACATGTAGATACCATTTACATCATCACAAAAGACTAATGAAGTATGATGAGGAGGATAACCCAATTCGAGGAGTAGGTGACATAACCAACAAATCTTAGCAACAACATTAACGGCACCCTAATATTCTGCCTCAGCAATGGAACGAGAGATAATAGTTTGCCTCTTAGTTGACCAATATATCAGATTATTGTCCAGATAGACAAAATAGCCTGATGTAGAATGACGTGTGTCTAGGCAGCCAACCCAATCAACACATGTTTGGGAAATTAATGTAAATGGTGAATTAGGTCGGGTGGTAATCCCATTCGCAGTGTCCCCTTAACGTGACGTAAAATTCTTTTCAAAGCACTAAGATACTCAGTCCATGGACCATGCATATTTGCTAAACTGCATAGGATATGTCTGGTCTAGTGAAACTCAAGTATTGTAGGGCTCCCATTAGGATCTGATACAAAGTTGGAGCAGTGGTCAATTTACCCGATGTACTACTTAGTTTGCAAATTGTATCAACAGGTGTATGCACCGAATTACAGTTAGCCATATTTGCACATAAAAGAATATCCGAAGCACATTTTTTCTATAGCCTTGAGAATCATGTTTAACCGAGATGCCAAAAAATAACTCAAAAAGGACTTAGATCCTTTATTGCAAAGTTTGATAAGAGTTTGGCTAGCAAGTATAGTTTCAAGACTAGAGAAGTGGTGGTCAAATAAATGTCATCTAAGTAAAGAAGAAGGTAGGCAGACCATGGTGCTAAGTGAACTGAGAGTGATCACTCAAATTGTGTTTAAATCCAGGAGTGTTGACACATTCGGTGAACCTTTGATACCAGGCCCGTGGTGCATGTTTTAGAACATATAAAGATTTCTTCAAATGACATATATGATCATGTGGAAACTTTGGATCCCGGAATCCCATGGGTTGGTGCATATAAACCATCTATGATAGATGCCAACAAAGGGAGGCATTCTTGACAACTAGTTGATTTACCTCTCAAATGTTAAATAGTGCGACACTCAAGACAATACAACCTATTAGTGCAAAGGTTTGCGAAGCCGCAGAGCGTCAAGATAAGCGACGCCCAAAGAAAAAAAATGAGTGAACGTGATCGGTGGGGGGGCAAGTGAAGTGTTGATGGACGATTACTTTGTAGAAAACCCAAAGTACAATGACGCGATGTTTAAAACTGGATTCTGTTTATCAAATGAATTATTTTTAAAGATTGTCGGAGACATTAAAGCTAACTAATGGTTTCAAGAAGGGTACGATGCTAGGGGAAAGAGGAGTTTTACAACGATACAAAAATGCACATCTGCGATTCGTCAACTTGCTACCGTTAACATTCCTGATGAATTTGAAGAATATTTAAATATGTCAAGTAGAACTTCAAGCGAGTCGCTTTACTATTTTTCCAATGATTATTGCTAATTTATACGGTAAAGAGTATCTATGAAGACTGATGAGACACGACATAACACGTTTGTATGCCGCACATGAAGTTAGATGGCATTTTCTCGGCATGGTCGGGAGCATCGACTGTACCCACATCGAATAGAGAAGTTGTCCGACGGCTTTGCGAGGGCAGTTTATGAGAAGTGACCATAAAAAACCTACGATCATGCTCGAAATCATTGCGTCGAACGATTTATGGATTTGGCATGCGTACTTTGGTGTCCCCGGGTCAAACAATGACGTGAACGTTCTACATCAGTCACCGCTATTTGACACAGAGAGACAAGGAACCACCCCGGCGTGCCCGTTTACGGTGAACGGGAGACAATATAGACGTGGGTTCTTTCTTGTTGATGATATCTACCCTACTTGGTCAGTTTTTGTGAAAGCTTATTCGTTTTCGACAATCGACAAAGAAATATTATTCAAAAAGATACAAGCATCGGCCAGAAAAGACGTTGAACGAGCGTTTGGAATCAAAATGGCACATAATAGATCGGCCGATTCGTTTGGTTGATCAAGCGAAAATAAGGAGTGTTGTGTACGCGTGTATCACATTGCACAATATGATACTGAAGGAAGTGGGGCGCGCAATATCTCCGGATTACGTTATGGATCCTCCGACACCAGCAATCGTTAATGATAATATTCTTTTTGAGTTGAGAAATGAAGAAACACACTTTCAACTTCGACACGATCTAACAGAACACGTCGGGAGTTTATATATCGTGTTCGAAGACCCGTACCCGCCGCTCGCTTAATTTTATTATTTCATTTTTATTTTATATTTTCTAGTTTTTTTAATTAATGTAGGTTTTTATTTAATATAATGTTGTATTTTTATTTAAAGACAATTAATGTAGTGTGATTCTATCATTCCAATCCCACCTTTTTGTAATGGATGTGATGAAGTGTGATGAAAATGAGGTGTTGAAATATTATTGGGTGTGATGGTGTGATAGTGTGATTCTATCACCCACCATCCCATCAACCCTTAGTAGTATTGGTCCATGTGTCTTTTATCTTTTTTTTCTTTAGTCATTAGTACAACTTGCTTAAGTTGTGGATAACAGGCCTTTGCAAGAGTTTTTCTTTACTCTTTTTACTAAAGATTTTGAACTTTGCAGATAAGAACCATTCAGATTTAGTATAACGGTTATCCATTCAGAGGCAAATGTTTGACCGATTCAGACATCTGCTTGCGAAACAGTTTGAATGAACTATGTTCGACCGATTCAGACATCCTTTCCATTAAGAGCTCATTAAACGCTGAAACAAACAACCCCTGATAGTGGAGGCTTTCACCTCAGCTTCCTGACTCCACACCCCTTTGTCTCAAAGTCCTCTGATATGCAGTATTGATAATCTCTCTTTAATTATACATATTTTTAGAAATTATTAGTTACATAAAACTACTAAAAAATATTACGGGTGATTATTTAAGAAATTTACATCTTCCTTTTCAATATTTGGGCATTAAGGTCGGTGCGAACATGAACCGGGTGTCTCATTGGGAGCCGGTTATAGAAACATTATTCGTAACAGGCTCCTTTCTTGGAAGGCCAAAGTGTTATCTATCGGAGGTCGCTTAACCTTGATCAAGTCTGTTTTAGCTAGTCTCCCGGTGTACTACCTTTCTTTATTTAAAGCGCCTTCTCAGGTGATTGAAAACATAGAGTAAAGTATGCGAAAGTTTCTTTGGATGGGTAATAAAGACGGTAAAGGTATCCATTGGGTTTCGTGAGATAACGTTACGAGACCTAAACGGTTTGGGGGTTGGGAATCACCAAGTTAACGGAAGTCAATTCGGAATTACTAGTTAAATGGGTATGGAGGTTTAAAATAGATTACAAGGGGCTGTGGAGGAAATCTATTCTTAGTATCCATGGAGGTAGGAACAAATGGGCTTTTTTACCGGTGAATAAAGCTTTACCAGGAGTATGGAAGTCGATTGTTAATGTTATGGGGAGCATTCGGTTTGAAGGGAGGACCATTGATAAATTAATTTCATGTCAGTTAAGTGATGGGAGGTGTATTAATTTCTGGAAAGATGTTTGGTACGGCTCTACTCCTTTGTGGATCCGATGGCCGAACCTTTTCAATATCGATAAGGATAAGAATGCTCCTGTCAACAGTCGTATCCTTATGGCTGGAAGTCAGACTTGTTTGGCTGCTGATTGGAACCTGGGCGCGAATACGGTGGAAGGTATTTCGGAAATTCAGGATCTCTTTCACATGTTGGCGAACGTTCGGATCAATGGTAACGCAGACAGCTGGATTTGGGATAATAAACCTTCGGTCGGCTTCTCTGTTGCAGCTATTAAGAAGTCCCTTAGACAGTTTTAGTCCGGGCAGCCAGGCCTTCGGATGAAGTGGATTAATTGGATTCCGTTAAAAGTCAACATTCACAGCTGGAGGATCGAACAAGAAAGAGTCCCTACATGCTCGGAGTTGGTCAAAAGAAGGGTTGTTTTGCCAATGGTTAATTGCCCTTCCTGCAGCTCTGAAGAGGAGACGGTAAACCACGTCTTTGTTACTTGTAAATTTTCGTTCGAAGTCTGAAACAGAGTTTGGAGCTGGTGTCACTTGAGGCCCAATAGACATGGGTTAATTGAAGACATGCTATCCTGGCAAGATGAGATCCCGGGTCCAGGTAGAGGTAAAGATATAGTCCGAGGTATCATCATGGTTTCGTGTTGGGTTATTGGGAAGGAACGCAATAATGTGGTGTTTAATAAAAAAGCTCCTAAGGTTGTAGAGGTCGTGGCTGCTGTCAAGTCCATGGCTAAGACATAGATCGAAATGTAATAGGATTGAGTGGAAGGATTGGGTTATATACCCGTTGTATATGTTGTAATATTTAGTGGTTTGGAGCGGCCTTGGTTTTAAGGTTGTGCTCGGTTTTGAATGAAAGTATTTTTTCAAAAAAAATTTAAGAAATTGTGCATTTAAGATGTATATTTGGAGATGAACACATTTAAATATCCTGGCCAGATCTACAAGAAAGTTAAATATGAACTCATTTGCTCGCTAAAATTGGAGCCGAACACTGTTTCTTTAAATCTTTTATCTTGATTAATTGTTAAGACCAAAACGACTTAGATCAGATTTCACAAATAAACTAAGTTCAATATTTAGACAAGTCTTTCATTATGTAACAGGTTTTTAATGTATTCATTTTTTAATATGAAACAAAACTCATTTTCTTTTATTCAACATGATACATGAGTTCGAATATGTTATTACTTATTGTGTTGGGTAAGAATTTTCAGTTTAAACATCTTAAACTGTTATAATTTTATATCATTGAAATTCTGGTTTTTTCATATATCGTTTTACTAAAACAATGAATATGAATTGCATCTTTACCCAAACTTTAAAATCAGTTCATATGTTTGTTCTAGGAGGGGAAATATGTAATTAACTTTTCTTAGTTGACGAAATATGTAATAAATGACTTTAGGAAGGGAAAATATGTGAATGACTCTTAGTTTATTAATTAGACCCATTATATACCGGATATCATCATTTATTGTTACATAAAGGAAAGGAAGGCACATTAAACATCATCGCACACATATCCATAGTTGGATATCATCACTACTCATTCTTACATACATACATATATTAAGATACGAATAGGTAACCCCTAACATACCGCTCCCTAGTTGTTACACGGAAACACAAAACAAGAGTGTGATATATTCCTTGATTATGTTTTCTGGAAATGTTAACACGTCGTTATACTTGTAAAACACATCTGTTGTTCGTGCAATATTAACAAGTGGAGCCAGTATTCCCATTGGGACCTCCCTTGGTTTTAGGCATCCCTCGTTTATGTCTTTCCATTTATCTTCAATAATGTTTTTTATCGCCTCGATGGCTACATCTTCCGACACCCCAAAAGTCTTCATATATGCATCTATACATGTGATTGATGGAGCTCTTGCACGCTCAAACTTCATATATATGTATATATATACACACACACACGAAAGTAACATGTTATTATATTAGAACCACTATATGTATGTACGTTATAGCAAAAATAATTGTCATACTAAAGTTGCAATATAAGTTGTATGAATTTAGTACCGTAAAAGTCGCAACATCATCTTGGAGTCTGCCAATGAACTGTATAGCAGTGAAGATCTTTGGATGACTTTCATACCAAGCAATGGCTTCTTGCGTGACAATCTTGCCCATACCACTCAACGCTGACTTATAAAGAATATCAATTGCAGAAGTAATCAACCCAATCTTCATATACTCTTCAAGTGATGGCACCTCTCCACTATGCCTCCATTCAGCTTCTTGAAGGTAGGCTGTAGCAAGTTCTTGAAACTAGATTCATAATATAAACGAACGAATATTATTAATATAAATATAATCTTGATGAACTATTTATAAGTAAGAATTAATTTATAGTAAAGCGTACAGCTTTTATTGAAGCCCCAATGAGATTTGTTGTTCCTTGTTGAGGTATCTGTTTGTTCCATTCAGCATACTCGTTCAATATAAATTTATAATATGGTTTAATATATTCTGGAAGTTGCGATATAGTAGTAATGTCCCACCTAAAATGATCAAAACATGTTCAAGTGTAGGGATACATAAATATGTATATATGGTTTAACAGTGTGAAAAATAACAAATACCTATTTATAGCGTGTGTTAGAACTCGCATCTCTTTGATCGTAGCATATGCATCATACGTGTCGTCTAACACCACAAGAAGTAGTAAAGCTTTTGTTAATAAGATTCGCGCTTGAAAGTAATGAGGCTCCGGGAATGATGTCAATGCCCATACATAGAACTCAGGCACTCTATTTCTTACATAAGATGTTTCAACTTGCACTTCTAAGTCCTTCCACCACCTAAATATAAACTCGGAAAGAAATTATACTTTTCATAATGGGTCGAAGATCAAAAGTAAAAATTTTAAAAGTAATTCCTTTTTGAAAGAATCGAAGAAAACTAGAAACTATTTATGGTGATCAATGGCTTCGTATATAAAATAACTCATAGGATCTCTATTTGCGTATGGAGGTGATACACTGAAAGATAACTAAAAAGTTCTAACAAACTAATGAGATAAGCAGACCAATAAATTGGATATAGTCATATAGATAACTATTCATAACTTATAAAAACTATGATAAGAATAGTAATATGTAATACACGTGAACGTTCATTTAAGAAAAAACTTAACGTGAGATGAAAAAAAGCAATGGTCATAATAGTAAAACAATAAATACTTTATAACTTATTAATTAGGCAAAAACATTTTTGCCTACACATTTTGAAATTTAACTTACACATATGACATATCAGAAGTTAACCTACATATATCCTACGCATATTGAAATATATCCTACATTTATCTTACACATATCGAAAGTTATTTTTCACCACAAATTAGGTTTGTTTTGAAATGGTATTATATTTTGAAAATTAGTATTAGTTTTTTAATTAGCTAAAGACGGTGAATAAATAAATTAATCATTTACGTAAATTATTATATGGATATAAATTATGGTTTTCACATAGCGAACTTAAGGAAGAAATTTATGTTACACAGCCAGAGAGTTTGTGAAACCAAAAAACCAAGAAGAAGTTTATAAACTTTCAACAGCACAATATGGACTAAGACAAGCTCCACATGAATGGTTTGTCAAATTTAGATAATACTTAAATCCTTTGGGTTTCCATTCTATTCTTTTAATATATATATACATGCCAAGTATCCTAAAAACCCACTTAAGATGCAAAAACTCTAGAAACCCATCAAAAGGCTCACATCTAGACACGTATTCAAGTTACAAATCTGACTTGGGGGCATGTTCGCCATTTAACATTTCTACTTCTCCCCTCTCTTACCTCTATCACTTCTTAAGACCACCTTCTCTTTCATTCACCATGGTCACCAAGTTTGAAATATCAGTAGAAGATGAAGTTCACACTAGACTTAGAAGCCAATTCGTGAGCAGGGAAATGAAACATGATGGCGAAAACCCGGAAAGGCACTTACCGGAGCTACATCGGACTATCAAAGCCTAGATCTACTTGACGCATGGCCGACAAATTTAACAAATTTCAAGAAGAAATTATTTGCCCTATCGTGAACAACAACATCGTCTCAGAGGTGGTTTCACGATTCAGCAACCATATTAAATTATCTTTATTTATTTATAACTAAAACACTACTATTGGTTTTGACATTAAATTATCAGAATTTCTTTTAGACAACATGAGGAAGAAGATGATTTGGGTAGGGTCTAGTGGGTTTTCTTATTGTTTTTCATGAAATGGCAGTGCACTGTCAAATGTTTATATAGAATGTCAAAACCCGAAAATTTTCATATGTTATTATTATTAATAGGATTTTTGAATAAAAATATTTTTTTAAAGGTAAAATTATGTGTGTTATGTTTTTTTAATCCAGGTGGATAAGATGTGTTAACAAAGAGTCATCATCATCATCATCATACTCAGTTAATCCCACCTATAGCAAAGCTAAGGTAGGGTCTGAGGAGGGTAAGATGTAGACAACCTTACCTCTACCCTTAAGAATAGAGAGGTTGCTTCCAGTGAGACCCCCGGCTCGATGTGGTTTGGTATCAAGCCTTGGACATAAGGCACATAACACTTAGCAATCGGGACAAACCCGATCGGTGCATGTACCCCTTTGTCTTTTGGCTATCAACGCCACCACATGATGCATGATTAACAGTCCGTCGTTTTTAACGTTATTCTCACGAAATTAGTAAAATAACGTTAAAAGTAGTGCAACTTCACTTTTGCCCCTCGAGGGCCACACATATATACATTATATGCGCACGCCGTAAGTGGGGTGTATATACATTATATGTGTTAACAAAGAGTGAATAACATATATATTAGATGTGCATAATTATATTAACACCTGGGCTTACATATTACTTAACTTTTTTTTTCGTATGTTACACAACCTTGTTTCATACGTTACACCGGAGCTAATTTGCATATGTTGTACATTTGTTTTCCTTGTAGGAGAATATATTTTTTTTTGCCTTAAAGATGAAGACGATTATCAAGAATGATGCATAGATATATTTTTTTTTTTGTGTTATAACAATGTTTTGGACATTTTTTAACATAGTTATATTTTGTATGAAACGGTTTGTTACATGTACTTTTTATTATAATGACTCATGTTTATCATTTTTTATATAATTTAAATTTGTATGAATCACTTTTGTTACGTTTAATGCTAATTTGTAATGATTTTTTTTTTATAAATTTATATGTGTTCACGATTTTAAAGTATGTTAGAAGACATCACATATGAGGTCAAGGTTAAGTATCACAATTTTAACGTGTGAAACAATAGGTCTTTAATATATGTAATAACATGTCTGACAAGTTTAGGAAAATGTGTAAAAAGTAAGAGAGAGAGAGAGAGATGATGTGATGGGTATCATATCAACTTTGAAAGATGTTTTTTTAGAAAAAGTATTTTGACATTATTGTCTTTATTGTCTTTTTCCACACTTTTTTATATATTTAATTAAAATCAAAATTTTAAAAAAAAATTATGACCATAGATCAAGAGATTGGATGGTTTACATGAGAGGATGAGGAGGAGGCGAAGGACATAAAGAAAAATTTAGTTATAGATCTACTTTTGTGTTTATAATGATTATTTTCGTGTAAATATTTACATCTGTAACAATATTTTTATTCATTGTAATATGATATTACATTTACATTCATTCGAATATTTTAAGGTTCTTATTATTTTGTCTAAAATACATGTATTATGATATCACATATACGTAATAACAAATATTAAATATGTGAAACTTATATAAGTTATATCAATATTATACATATTACGTATGCATAATGTAGATTCATGTACGTGTAACAAGAATTAACATATATGTTTCAGCTAAAATGTTTACAAATTAATTATTTAAATTTGGATTTAAAAAATTTATTGAGACATAAAATAGTAATTGATGGAAAAAATTAATTTGATTGTACCGGAGTTTGTTAGATTTTAAGAAAAGATTGTTGCAAGGTAAAAACTATGTTACTCCTTTGTACCGTCTTCATTTTTTTAGTCTTTTAATTCATTTATTTTATTACGATTTAATCTCAACCACACAAAAAACACACAATGCATCTCTCGGCCGAGGGATGCCCTTGCAAGCTCTTGCCGTTGCAAAACTTTATCATTTATGTGCACTTAGCCTCGAAGCCCTTCAACAAGGGCTTTGTTTTTATTGATTTTTGCAAATGTGGTAGGCCCCAAGTTAAAGAAAAAAGTTTTATTTAAATATTATGTGTAGTTAATTAATATGTGATGAGGTGGAACTTATGAAGGGTAAGGATATTTATAGGGTTTGAGATAAAATAAGGGTTTTTAAAGATTTGTAAGGATATGATTTGACACATAACGTGTCAACTAAGGGCGCCTAAGGACGCATGTAGCATTGGAAATAGTCTAATTAAGTGTGGATGAGAAAACGCTAAAAACTTGAAAATCGAGAAAACTAGCATCAACCAATCAAGTATTGTTTTTTTTTTTTCATTTCTTTAAATTAAACCAATACTTCTCTTTAGCATGTGAAACTTACTTTGAAACAGTTTGAAGTTCTTCTTTTTGTATCAGTTGCAAGTAGTTGAACTGTAGTTTTGCAAGAGTTACTAGTGAGTCGTATCTGGAAATTTCTTCGTCAAAATGAGACAAATACTTCCTTGCTTCAACCATTGGAAGCCCTCGATGAACGGGTCTCTCCAACGCATGTTTCACTTGCTTCGCAATAGTACCTTGGACTGTTTTTTCTAGGGATTTTAGTTTAGTTTCCGTAAATGCAAACGCTTCATCTAATATAGATTCTCCTTTAATTCTTAGTTGAGCACTTTCATATAAACTTAGCATGCCCCTCACATCTTTACTAATGTCTTCATTGAATTCACCAGATTTAAAATCCTTGAACTTGTTGAATACGTCTGCATCCATAATAGCAAAAAATTGTATTTACAGGTGGTTTAGCAAAATTATAAGCGTTTCAAGGAGGTTTTAAACTTGTTTAGGTGCTAGGGAGTACGCTAGTCAAAGAAGCAGACTCGTTAATTACTATGAGGAGTTCGCTTGTCAAGTGAATATAGTGTCATATTTTTCATAAAACAACAAAACAATTCCAAGTATAGAACTTATCATTTTTCTAAACCACCATCCTAGAAATAACAAAAAAAATATTTCACATAACCACCATCTCCAGGGATTAGGATATATAAACCGTAGTTACATATGTAGTTCTAATGAAACCATAAAACATGTTTTATTTATGCAATTTTTAGGAGTGACTAATTAATGACTTACCACAGGAGAATCTGTAACCGAACTTTCTAAAGACTTGAAAGTGAATAGATATTGTATAGAGATCTGCATCGTGATATGTTTGCAAGTTAAGCTGGTTGAAAAGCTTATAAAGTTGGCCATCTATATCTTCCAAGAAAAGATATGTCAAACCAAGACGATCCAAAGAATAAATCAAACTCAATTTCTCATTTGAAGCAGTTGAAGGGTTTAATATCAATCGTCTAAGTTGTTCTTTTGGCTTGTCCATAGCTTTAACATATGCTTCTAATTTCTATAAAATGAAACAAGGTATTCTTATTTTTAATGTAAGGAGATCATTAACATACCAATAGAATAACATTAATTGTGCAAGTGTGTGAGAGTAGAACTTTTTGCATTTATAGGCGATTTTGAAAATGGAAGTATGCTTTTGAGTGTTTCATGGATAAAATTGTGGAAATAGGTATTAAACTTGAATCAGCGAACTCCAACAGAATTGGTTGAAGTTCGCTTATTCAATCAGCAATCTTCAACATAATTCGCTTATACATTGCACCATCTTCAACATAATTCGCTTAAATTTGTTGAAGTTCGTTGATTCAATCATCAATCTTCAGCTACCTTTTGTTGAAGATTGTTGATTGAATCAGCGAACTCTGCAATCTTCAACATAATTCGCTTATACATTGCACCATCTTCAACATAATTCGCTTAAATTTGTTGAAGTTCGTTGATTCAATCATCAATCTTCAGCTACCTTTGTTGAAGATTGTTGATTGAATCAGCGAACTCTAACAGAAGATTCTGTTAGAGTTCGCTGATTCAATCAGCGAAATACCCATAAACACAATTTTTTGCATGAAACACTTAAAAGCTAGCTCTTATTTGGTCAAATTCACCTATAAATGCAAAAAAAAATCGTGTGAGTAATCAATAGAGCTCTTACCGAATTGTCAAGAGAGAAAGATAGAAAGCGATCGCCCCAAACTGAAGAAGGAAAGTTTGCCAAAGGACGCGCTGGCTCTATGGTGTTAGCTTCAGTTGCGGCCATTTGAGGAGTGTGTAAGGATTTTACAATATTTATTGGAATTCCTGAAAATTCAAAGTTCAAACTATAAATAAATACCCTTCTAAAGAATCTCCAGCAAATGCAAACCTTTACAAAAACAAGCCAATCAAATTTATTCAACCTACTTCAACAGGTGAGGCTTTTAAACCTTTTTTTTTCAAATGGAAAATAAGTGAATGTTTGGCTCTTCTTATTTGGCCTCCTTATAACTTATTGACTTAATCAAAAAGTTAATAAGGAGAAAATATTGTTTAGGTAATGGGTTGAAAGGAGGTTTTTGTGGGTTGAAAAGGAGATAAGTTATAAGTTAGAATTTGTAACTTTTTGATTAAGAAGATAAGGAGGTAAAAGAATGAGATAAGGAAATAAGGAGAAGGAGAGCCAAACATGAACGGTTAACTTTATTAGACAAAAGACCAAACGGTTTTATAAGACATGGTTTTATAATCATGTTCGACACTAGGTTTCGGAAATTGCCACCCATAGGAGAACTATAGTCTATATAGTGCCCAAGAACGCGCAATAGTGAATAAATCATAAGAAACATTAGTTATAAACCATTGTACCTGCACTTAGGGGTGTAAACGAGCCAAGCCGAGCCCGAGCTTGACTGGGCTCGAGCTTGGCTCATCATGCTTTTTTGAGGCTCGAGATCGGCTCATTTCGAGCCTACTATTCTAAGCTCGAGCTCGGCTCGAAAGTAAATCCTAAGAGCTCAAGCTCGGCTCGGCTGGAGGTAATTAAAAAATATTTTTAAACGACCTAAAAGCTCGGCTCGAGCTCGCCTCAATAGCTTAAACGAGCAAAAGCTCAGCTTGAGCTCGGCTCACCAACATTATTAATTAAAACTGAACATGTTCAAAGGACAATCTCATACATAAAAAAATAATATAACATTTGTTTGAACTCATTTAGGCTCGCGAGCCTAAACGAGCTTTGTATATAAGGCTCGAGCTCGGGCTCGATAACTAAACGAGTCATATTTCAGGATCGAACTCAGGCTCGGGCTCGTTAAGGCTCAGCTCATTCAAGCTTTTTATCGAGTCGATTCCGAGTAACTCTCGAGCTGCTACGTGTCATTTATACCCCTACCTGCACTTGTGTCAAAAATGTTCTTAATACCTCAAATCTTAACTACCCCATGTTCCTCCTTTTTGACCACTTCTAAAATGCATAAAATAATATAGTATCAACCAACTATTCGAAGAAGTGCGCTAAACCTGAAACCCGGTTGAAGGAGGTTCGAAACGGACGAGGTGGAAGGCTAGGTAAAGCGGTGCAACGACCGATGGCCTGGGCAGTGGGAAACATGATGGCAGTAGATGTCGTAGCGATTAGAATCACTTGTTGTGGCTGCAAATAAATTTTACAATCCACACTGACACTTGCCTATATTTATATGATAGTAACGAGCAACGAAACCAAACTGAGTGACAGAGTGAGTGACATAATTGCTAAAAAAATGTCCACACAGAAACACGTTGCTATATATTACTACCAAATAATTAAAAAAAAAGGGTTAGGTTTTACACCAAATTACACAAGTGACACAAAACAAAGAAATCCAAATGACTCAAAACACGTAGCTATACTCTGCATCAACTCAAATCTTTTTTTTTTGTAAAGCAACTTTCATTAAAAAACGCCACAACGCGGACCACAACGCATCAACTCAAATCTTAGTAAAATAATATATTTACACAAAATCTTGGATAATGTGTGAAAATAATAGTAAATCAGCCTTTTTCCAAAATATTATAAATCACAAAGAACTCCAAGTGACACAAAGGTCAAAACTCGCGGCTATTCAAATAATGTAAAAAAATAAATAATTTGTTTTACATCGAATCTTGATAATTTATTACTCCATATCGTAATAATGCGTTTCAAAATAATAATAAATCATAAAGAAACTCAAGTGACATAAAACACATGGCTATTCATTAAGATAAATAAATAAAATTTTGTTTTACATATTAATATAACTAGGTTTTTTCATCATCGCACGTTGCGGGATCACAATACGACATGTCTCTAGGGATAGTTAACGCGCGACTACAATACGACACGTCTATGGGGATAGCTGAAAGGATCTAAGAGGCCATAAACGTTGAAAGTCATTGACTAATTAACTTTGGCGAAAACCAGGTCATTCATAACTTTCCACATTAACCAAAGAGCGGAGTCGCTAAGTGTTGTCAATATTCTTTAATCAACTATCAAATCATGGTGGTGAACATCCATACTTTTCTATTCTAGAATGTAAGCAGCAAAATATCACAATGAGAACCTATTCATATTGTATCAAGAATGTCAAAGACAGTGATCCTATATTCTGATTGCAGTGTGGTTTATATATAAAAATATTTTAAGTTTCACAATCTGGTTCTAAAAATGGAATCACCAATCTAAACCACACAACACGGCAGTGTACCGGTCGTAGTGTAGTAAAGTCGATAAGACCGAGTATCAATCCGTGGACACTGATATGCAGCCCTCGATACTAAACCTCTATCGAGTCCTAATCTATATAAAAGAGCATGATTTTTAACTAAAAAAAAAATACTAAAACGATAAACAAGTAAACAAATAAAATAAGACAAGAAATAAACAGGCAGCAAGGACGAGAGATCAAAGAGTAAACGCTCACGAAAGGGGAATCAGAAATAGAGAAGATGGTTGCCTAGACTGGGATTCCTAATGATAAAGCTGAAAGCTAACGGGAAATAGATACTCGAATGACTACCGGGATCTACGGGTATAACCAACTCGGGAAACACTATAGTATCTAGATCTCCTCTCGGTCTCACTAGAACAGTAAATGAAATCCTAAGCGGTCGTGATGCTCACCGGGTAAATAATGGATCACCTCTCGGTCTCACCAAACATACAAGTTTACACACCCAAAGATTAGATCTCCTCTCAGTCTCACTAATCACCAAATACCTAACGGTATCAAGGGGTGAATCTATTCCTAAAGGTAAATGTTTGGGAAAGCGGATAAAAAAGGATACCAGGAAAGAAATTCACTCTCGTGCAATATCTAACCAAATAAACCAATAAATCCTAACAAACCCACAACCTATCTCCTCTCGGTCTCAAGGTAGGTGACAAACCCAAAACGATGTTTAAATACGCAATTTCTAGATCCTAAGTCAACAAGTTAACCCATCAAATCATCACACAAAGCAAATGATAAAAATATGCGACTTTAAATTTAAAAACACTAAGTCAATAAACTATAGCCACATATGAATCTAAAAATATAACGCAAACATCATCCGGGTAATAAATCACAGCAAAAACCAATAAAGATTCGATTTTTATAATTAAACGGGTCAAAACGAGTAGCCAAATACCAAAAGAAATCAACTAATATCAAGATTCATCCAAATCTACACAACCAAATAAAATCTAGCCAACCATAGTAATGAAACAAATAAAAATAAAGCTAGAAGGTTCACAAACAAAAATCATAGCGAGACCAAAAAAATACCAAACCAATAAGCTCCGTAGTCGCCGCCTTCTTTGTGACCCTTCACCTCCAAAATATTATTATTTTTCTTTACTTTTGCCTTTTTTCTGATTTTTCCTCTCGAGAACTATTATTATTATTATAATTTTTTTTTCTTTTGATTGTGATGATGACTGGCTGTCAAAATGCATATGACAGTCGCCTCCCCCCTAAGTCCTAAGACTAGAGGGAGTGGAGGGGCGGGAAAGAGGGGGGTAAAGCGCCATGTGGCACTTGTGGGACCCATGTGGGGGAAAAAAAATTGTGGGGAGTGGAAGGGGGGAAAGGGGGGTGAAAGGAATAATATTATATTGTTTTAAAGTTAAATAAAAAAAAAAAAAAAAAAAAAACACCCAACCAAAAACTGCCACGTCACCCACCCAAACCCCCCACCGCCCGGCTTTCCCCCACCGCCCCCCTCTCCCCGCCCTCCTCTTCCCGCCCCTCGGGACGGTGTTCCCGCCCGGGAAAGGAATACCGCCCACCCAACCCCGCCCCACTCCCTGTGGTCTAACCTCGTACAACTTCTTTTTCTTTTATAACATCCTGCCGCCACTTTCTCTTTGAAGCTCACACCCTAAGTTCTTTAGGTGGGCTGGCCCAAATAACGTCTCGTTTGCTTCTTGGGCCGCCAGCTACCATATTTTAATTTTATTTTTCTTGTTTAGCCCAAATCAATACTAGTTCAAGCAGCCCAATAAGACTTGGTTGTAGCCCAATGTTAATCTTGTTTGAGCATTGCCTTAATAGTTCCTACAACATAAAAATTTAATAAAAGTCTACTCTAAATTAAATATTTAAATATATGACCCGTTCAACCATTAAAAATTTTATTATGTCTTAAAATAACTCAAATGCACCATTTTAGCTCGTTTACACTTAATACCTTTAAATAACTAATAGAAATCAATAAAAAGTAAAAATTAATAAAAACTAACCCAAATATTAATTAAAATGTAGAGAATATTGATATAAATATATGTATATTTTAGAGTGTATCATATTCCAATATCAAATGTTTAACCAACTCCTGATTGCCATGTAACAAAACATAAATCTTGAATCAAATCAAACAATGCACCACTTATAGAATCGTTTGACAAAAATGTCCTATAAAATAAAAATTACTCAAAAAACTGTTTAAAACCGGTTTCCCAAACCCTCACCAATTAGAAGTGTTGCTACTCTTGCATCAATTAGAGTTCAAATCAGTTTGTTGATTAGTAGGTAATTCGCTCACCATTTTGTTAGAAGCTAAAAGGTTGAAACTAATATGGCACAATAAAAATGGATTTAGTTATGGTTTAAAAAATCCATGGGATGAAAGAAACAATACTTTACCTATCATAAAGTCCTACACCAACACCGATTCAGACATTTTTTTCCATTAAGATCTCATTAATTAAGAGCTGAAACAAACAGTCACTGACGGTTGTTATCTACTCATCTCAAGTCCTCTGATATGCAGTATTGATAACCTCTCCTTCATTATGCATTTTATTTTAGAACTTAATAGTTACATAAAACTGCTAAAAGAATACTAGGGCGATTATTTAACAAATTGGGCATTTAAGATGTATAGAGATGAACACATTTAGGGGTTGTTTGGTAAGCCTTTTAATTAGGCTCTGAACCATTTAGCGTTGAATGATTTAATATTCAGCGCGTTTGTTGGTTCAACACTCAATGATTCATCATTCAACACGTTTGTTTCAGCTTCTAAATGAAATGGTTAAGTTTGAACCATTAAGATTTGAGATGTTGCTGAACCATTAAGCACCGAAACATTAAAAGCATTCACAATAGAGACCCTATTTTTTTGGGTGACAAAACCCTATAATTTTTTAGGGGTTGGAAGTGGTTGTGAGTGAAGAAAATGGGGAATCTACAGTGTGTCGGTATATATTGGGTTCTTTGGGAATCTTTTATGGAAAACAGAGAAACTGTATTTATTTTTTAATATTTGTTGAAAATGGTTGTGAGTGGAGGAGAGAGAAACTGTAATGATTTTTAATGTAATATGTGGTTGTGATTGGTTGTGAATGGATGAGAGATGAGGATTCTATTGTGAATGCTCTAAGCTAGAGCATTCACAGTAGCTTCCCCATTCCTCATTCCCTCACAACCAATCACAATCACATATTACACTAAACATCATTAGAGTTTCTCTCTCATCCACTCACAACTACTTTCAACAAATACTAAAAAATAAATACACCTTCCAGTTTTCCCCAAAAGATTCCCAAGTAACCCCAATTATACTGATCAACAGTAGATTCCCCATTTTTCTTCACTCACAACCAATCACACCCACCCCATATAATTTTGGGGACATACTCACATAAAATGAGGGAGCTACTGTGAATGCTCTAAACTAGGCTGAACTTTAATGTGGCTCTCCTACCAATGTGGGACAAGAAAACTAACAATTAAGAGGTCCAACTTCATGATTCAGCATTTAACCATTCAGACCTTTTAATTATTCAACACTTAATTAACCAAACAGCCCATTAATATCCTCACCAGATTTACAAGAAAGTTAAAAATGAACTCATTTGCTCGCTATATTTGGAGACGAACGCTGTTTTTTATTTAAACTTTCATCTTGATTAATTGTAAAGACCAAAAAGAGTGGCATCAGATTTCACAAATAAACTAGGTTTAATATTTCTCGGAGACAAATTTTTCAAGACATAACAGGTTTTTAACGTATTCAGTTTTTTCTTTTATCAAACATGATACATTAAAGTCTGAATTTGTTTCGAGCCGGATAAGAAAGTTTTTTTATATTTTATTTTTTTATAGTTTAAACATCTTAAAACTGTTATAATTTCATATCATTAAATTTATGGTTTTTCCACGTATCGCTTTACTAAAACAATGAATTGCATATTTATCCAACCCTTAAAATCAGTTCATATGTTTGTTTTATGAGGGAAAGTATGTAATTAACTTTTCTTCGTTGATGAAATATGTAATAAATGACATGATTAGGAATGGAAAATATGTGAATGACAATTTATTAAAACCATTATATGGCGGATATCATCATTATATATCGTTACATAAAGGAAAGGAAGGCGCATTAAACATCATCGCACACATATCCATAGTTAGATATCATCAGTATTCATTCTTACATACATACATATTTTAAGAAACGAATAGGTAACCCCTTAACATATTGCTCCCTAGTTGTTACATGGGGACGGAAACACAAAACAAGAGGGTGATATATTCCTTGATTATGTTTTCTGGAAATGTGAACGCGTCGTTATACTTGTAAAACACATCTATTAGTCGTGCAATATTAACAAGTGGAGCCAGTATTCCCATTGGGACCTCCCTTGGCTTTAGGCATCCCTCATTTATGTCTTTCCATCTATTTTCAATAACGTTTTTTATCGCCTCGATGGCTACATCTTCCGACACTCCAAAAGTCTTCATATATGCATCTACACATGTGATTGATGGACCTCTTGCACGCTCAAACTTCATATATCTATATATATATATATGTATACACACACATGGAAGTAACAAGTTATTATATTAGAACTACTACATGTACGTTATAGCAAAATAATATTGTCATGCTAAAGTTGCAATTTAAGTTATATAAGTTGTATGAATTTAGTACCATAAAAGAATTCCGTACCGTAAAAGACGCGACATCCTCTTGAAGTCTAGCAATGAACTGTACAGCTGTGAAGATCTTTGGATGACTTTCGTACCAAGCAATGGCTTCTTGCGTGACAATCTTGCCCATACCACTCAACGCTGACTTATAAAGAATATCAATTCCAGAAGTAATCAACCCAAACTTCATAAACTCTTCAAATGATGGCACCTCTCCACTATGCCTCCATTCAGCTTCTTGAAGGTAGGCTGTAGCAAGTTCTGGAAACTAGATTCATATCATAATATAAATGAACGAAAATTATTAATATAAATATAATATTGATAAACTATTTGTAAGTAAGAATTAATTTATAGTAAAGCGTACAGCTTTTTTTAAGCCTCTATGAGATTTGTTGTTCCTTGGTGAGGTATTTGTTTGTTCCATTCAGCATACTTGTTCAATATAAATTTATAATATGGTTTAATATATTCTGGAAGTTGCGATACAGCAGTAATGTCACACCTAAAAAGATCAAAATATGTTCAAGTGTGTGTGTGTGTAGTAACAGTGTGCGATATACACATATTAACACATCAACTTGATGCTAATGAAAAATAACGAATACCTATTTATTGCATGTGTTAGAACTCGCATCTCTTCAATCGTAGCATATGCATCATACGTGTCGTCTAACACCACAAAAAGCAGCAAAGCTTTTGTTGTTAAGATTTGCGCTTGAGAGTAACAAGGCTCCAGGAATAGTGTCAATGCCATTACATAGTACTCAGGCACTCTATTTCTTACATAAGATGTTTCAACTTGCAGTTCCAAGTCCTTCCACCACCTAAATAAAACTCATAAAGAAATTATACTTCACATAATGGGTCGAAGATCAAAAATATAAATTTTAAAAGTAATTCCTAGGATCTCTATTTGCGTATGAAGGTGATACACTGCAAGATAACTAAAAAGATCTAACAAACCAACGAGATAAGAACAATAAATTGAATATAGATAACTACTCATAACTTATAATCATTATTACCATTAATTATTACCTTTATAATTAATTAGGCAAAAACAATTTATCCTACACTTTTTGAAATTTAACTTACACATATCAAAAGTTAACCTACATATCCTACACATATTGAAATATATCTACATTTATTTTACACATATCGAAATTTATTCGTGTTTTATCTGATTGTCTAGGTCAACAAGTCTAATTAAGTGTGTGGATGTGAAAACGCTAAAAACTTGAAAATCAAGAAAACTAGCTAGTATCAACCAATCAAGTATTATTTTCTTTTTTCATTTTCTTTTAACTAAACCAATAATCCTTCTGTTTAGCGTGCGAAACTTACTTTGAAACAGTTTGAAGTTCTTCTTTTTGTATCAGTTGCAAGTAGTTGAAGTGTAGTTTTGCAAGAGTTACTAGTGAGTCGTATATAGAAATTTCTTCTTCAAAATGAGACAAATACTTCCTTGCTTCAACCATTGGATGACCTCGATGAACGGGTCTCTCTAACGCATGTTTCACTTGCTTCGCAAGAGTGCCTTGGACTGTTTTTTCTACGGATTTTAGTTTAGTTTCCGTGAATGCAAAGGCTTCATCTAATATAGATTCTCCTTTAATTCTTAGTTGAGCACTTTCATATAAACTTAGCATGCCCCTCACATCTTTACTAATGTCTTCATTGAATTCACCAGATTCAAAATCCTTGAACTTGTTGAATACGTCTGCATCCATAACAACAAATATCTGTATTTCAGGTGCTTTAGCAAATTATAAAGTGTTTCGATCTAGAAGGTTTTAAACTTGTTTAGGTGCTAGTGAGTACAATGATCAAAGAAGCAGACTTGTTAATTCCTACGAGGAGTTCGCTTGTCAAATGAATATAGTGTCATATTTTTCTGAAGACAACAAAACAGTTCCAAGTATAGAATTTATCATTTTGCTAAACCATCGGCCTAAAAATAACAAAAAATAAAATTCACTTAACCACCATCTTGTGAGGGATTAAGATAAACCGTAGTTACATAAGTAGTTCTAACGAAACCATAAAACATGTTTTGTTTATGCAATTTTTATGAGTGACTAATTAATGACTTACCACAGGAGAATCTGTAACCAAACTTTCTAAAGACTTGAAAGTGAATAGATATTGTATAGAGATCTGCTTCGCGGTATGTTTGCAAGTTAAGCTGGTTGAAAAGCTTGTAAAGTTGGCCATCTATATCTTCCAAGAAAAGATATGTCAAACCAAGACGATCCAAAGAATAAATCAAACTCAATTTCTCATTTGAATCAGTTGAAGGGTTTAATAATAATCTTCTAAGTTGTTCTTTTGGCTGCTCCATAACTTTAACATATGCTTCCAATTGCTAGAAAATTAAACAATATATACTTATTGTTAATGTAAGGTGAACATTAACATACGAAGACAACAATGTTAATTGTGCAAGTGTGTGTGAGTAATCGGTATGAGTTCTTACCGAATTGTCAAGTGAGAAGCACATGAAGCGATCCCCCCAAATTGAAGGAGGAAAGTTGGCCAAAGGACGTACTGGCTCTATAGCGTTAGCTTCAGTTTTGGCCACATGAGGAATGTGTAAGGATCTTATAATATTTATTGGAATTCCTGAAAATTTAAGCTATAAAAAATTAAAATACCCTTATAAAGAATCTCTAGCTATTGCAAATCTTTACGAAAAGAAAAGAAGCCAATCAAATTTGTTCAAGGTTCATCATCATCATACTCAGTTTATCTCACCAATAGCAAAAGCTAAAGTTTGTTCAAGGTTAAGGCTTTTAAATCACTTCACCTAGTTTTTTGTTTCAAACCAATAATCTCGATTTTTTTAGACTCAACTCCAAGGGAAATAAGCATCCCAATATATAGGTAACTTTTAAGCACACAAGACAAAGGGAATACCAAAACGTATTGGGTAATTTGTAAAGGGTATGGACCATTCATGTAAAAAGGTTTCATCATCATGATCATATGTATGAGACACGGTTTTGCTAGTGGTGCAAACAAGCCGAGCACTTGCGAGCTACTTGAGATCTGCACGATAAAAAGCTTAAAACGAGCCGAGGTTGAGTCTGAAACAAAGCTTGTATTTTATCGAGCCCAAGCTCAAGCATGGCATGTGAATCTTGTTAGGCTCGTCGAGCCTTAGTGTAATACTAGTTTTATTAATATTATATGATATTCACATCTCATTTAAAATTGTTAGTAAACGAGCGGAGCCAAGCCAAGCTTTTCACTTATCCAGCTCGCGAGCCAAAATGAGCCAATTATTTATATTACGTGCTTTTTTTAATATAGTAACTAATAAATACTACATGAGTAGAGTCCGAGCCGATGTTGAGCTTAAGAAACTACCAACGAGGCGAGCTCGAACTTTAAAAACAAAGCTCGAACCGAGCGGAGCTTGAGCTCGAGCTCTCATTAGTAATTAAGCTTGAGCTTAAGTCTGGTCAAGCTCAGGCTCGACTCGGCTCGGCTCGTTTACACCCCTAGTTTTGGTCATCCCACCCATAGGAGAATAATATAATGTCCAAGAACGCGTAATCCCGAATAAAGTTAGGGCATGTTTGGATAGGGCCGGCAATTTCGTATACGAACACGATTACCTGACACGAACCTGAACGATCTTAACAGGTACAGGTATAGCTTTAACAGGTTTCGTGTCCTAAACAGGTAGACACGAATTTACCTGTTAATTTTCGTGTCGTGTACAGGTAGTCAGGTTTCATGTATCGTGTCTTAACAGGTTCGTGTATTAACAGGTCAGATATATACAAGATTTGTCATCCCTAAGTATAATGTTCACAAGTAGGTACTAACAGGTACGCAAACATGTATTAACATGTACACAAACATGTATTAACAGGTACGCAAACATGTATTATCTAGGTCTTTGGTGAACTTTTGGAAAATTTCTCTTACTAAATAGGTTCGTAAACATGCGAATAATATAATGGTCACAAACAGGTATTAACAGGTACTTTTCGTGTATACCTGTTAAAAAAATTAACAGGTTCGTGTATGAAAAAATAGACACGAAAACTCTTCGTGTCGTGTACAGGTAGTCAGGTTTCGTGTATCGTGTCTTAACAGGTTCGTGTCTTAATAGGTCAGGTATACACGATTTGCCAGCCCTATGTTTGGATAAACTTATTTGAGTGGAAAATGACTTTTGGTTTAAAGAACTTATTAATTTATAACTTTTTAAAAAGAAGTTCCTAGAAAAGTGTTTGGATTAACTTATGTGGTGGGGAAAAACAATAAGTCAATAAGTTATTTTGTAAAAAGTGTTTGGTTTAACTTATTCAAGTAAAATAGCCAAAAAGGATATAAGGATATAAGGTGAGCATCTAGGTAAATATCAATCAATAAGTTATAAGAATTGTCAAAAAGTCACACATTTCTTACCTTTCCAAAACAACATATTATTGGCAAATAAAAAGTTAAAACGTTAAGTCCTTATCATTTGACAAATACTTTTTTTTTTAATTTACTAACTTTTTGAAAAATAATAAGTTATAAGAGGTGAAAACAAGGAGAGCCAAACATGTTCTTAGTTGCAAAAAGACCATTGAATTTGAAGTTGCACTTTTCGTCAATAACGCTGATTTTTTAATCGTTAATAATATCATTAAATTTGAAGTTATACTATTTCTAAAGTCAACAAAGTGATAAACTAATGACACAAAATAATGTCTTTTCTTGTTTTTTTTAACGGTAACAGACACAGCTTGCAAGTTCATTTCTCAAAGATCTATTCGAAATGAGCGAAGGTTAGGCACTTCACGAAATGCTCATTGGTTGTCCACTACCATCACGGTAACACCGTCGTTGACGGCATGGGTAGTGGTCTCGTGAAGCAATCACGGGTTTTATTTAATGGAAGTGGTCACGTGTGCAGATGAGAGGAGAGAGGGGAACCAGAAAAATCCACGGGTGATGCTGTCGGTGGGAGGGGTTCACTGATGGGTGGTAGGCTACGATTAGTGCAATGGAGGTGCTCCGCTGGTAGCGTCCCTCCCTCCCTAATTCGTGGATAATTCAGTTACTTTTAATTGACAGAATTTTATTGCTTATAAAAGAGTTAAACTTCCACCGAAAGAATTATGCTTTTAACTTATCAAGTTTCAATTAGAGTCTAATAACAATAGTAAGAGTAACAGTAATAGTAATAATGATTATAAAATGATCATCATAAAATTCCACTGAAAAACAAAACTTATAATATACTACCTGAAACATGGTTGAAGGAGGTTCGAAACGGAGCAGGTGGAAGATTAGGTAAGGCGTTTCAATTAGAGTCTAATAACAATAGTAAAAGTAATAGTAATAGTAATAATGATCATAAAATGATTTCATAAAATTCCACTGAAAAACAAAACTTATATATATACTACGTACTTGAAACCAGGTTGAAGGAGGAGGTTCGAAACGGAGCAGGTGGAAGATTAGGTAAGGCGGTAGAACGGACGGTGACACTGGCAGGTAACATGACGGTATATAGTAGATATGCTGATTAGAATCTCTAGCTAGTTCGTGGCTGCACAGACATGCAGTTTTCCAATGATCCAACTAAGTACAGATGAAACATAACTATATATTCCCTTCCACACACACACTTGCCTATATTATATAATTAAACCTTCCTTAATTTGCAGGCGTAGTACATATAAAATTTGCCTTGGTTGGTTGGCAACTTGGCATAAATATATAAAAGTCCACACACACTTGCCTATATTATATAAATTAAACTTCCCTTAATTGGCATGCGTAGTATATATAAAATTTGCTTTGGTTGGCCTAACATATATAAAATTTGCGGTGGTTTGCGTACAATGCTAAATAATGAAAACATAATATTGCGATGACTGTAATTTAATTGAAATTAAGTGAAATCATTAAACAGACTTTGAGAATTTTAGGTGCAAAGACAATCGGTCGTTTCGTTTTGATTCTTCTTTTCTGGCTATGATATCAGTTTTGTTGGAGACGAACACTGTTTCTTTAAATCTTTTATCTTGATTAATTGTTAAGACCAAAAAGAGTTGGATCAGATTTCACAAATAAACTAAGTTTAATACTTAAATCATTCATTATATAACAGGTTTTTAACGTATTCATTTTTTAAAATGAAACAAAACACATTCTCTTTTATTCAACATGATACATTAGAGTCCGAATATGTTTCGAGTCGGGTATAAGAAAGTTTTTCAGTTTTTATTATTTTTAGTTATAATTTTATACCATTAAATTTATGGTTTTTTCATATAATGACATTAGGAAGGGAAATATGTGGCAAGTATGGGAATGACCCTTAATTTATTAAACCCATTATATAGTGGATATCACCATTATTTATCGTTACATAAAGGAAAGGAGTGTACATTAAACATCATCGCACACATATCCATAGTTGGATATCATCATTATTCATTCTTACATACAAACATTATATGCTTACATATATTAAGATAAGTAATCCATAACGTACCGCTCCCTAGTTGTTACATAGGGACGGAAACACAGAACAAGAGTGTAATATATTCCTTAAACGTGTTTTCTGGAAAAGTGAACGCATCAGTATACTTGTAAATCACATCTATCATCCGTGTAAGATTAACAAGTGGAGCAAGTATATCCATTGGGACCTCCCTTGGCTTTAGGCATCCTTCATTTATATCTTTCCATCCATTTTCAACGACGTTTTTGAGTGCCTCGACGGCTACATTTTCCGACACCCCAAAAGTCTTCATATATGCGTCTACACCTGTGGCTGATGGAGCTCTTTCACGCTCAAACTTCAAATACATGAAATAGATATATCTCACCATATAATAAATACTACAGCAAAACTATTTTCATACTAAAGTTGCAATATAAGTAGTGTGAATTTAGTACCTCAAAAGTCATGACATCACCGTGGAGTCTTGAAATGAACTTTGAAGTTGTCGCGATTTTTGGATGACTTTCGTACCAATTAATGGCTTCTTGCGTGACAATGTTGCCCATACCAATCAACCCGGAAATATAAAGAAGTTTGTATCCGGAAGTAGTTAATCCAATCTCTTTATACTGGTCATATGATGGCACCTCTTTACTATGCCTCCATTCAGCCTCTTGATGGTAGGCTGTAGCCATTTCTTGAAACTGGATTCATAACGGAAACAATCAGGATATTATAATTAATAACATAATGATAATTTGTATACATTGTTTGTAAGTAAGAATTAATTTACATACTGCTTTTTTTGAAGCCTCAATGAGATATGTTGTTACTTCTTGAGGTAGTTGTTTTTTCCATTCAGCATACACATTCACTACAAATTTGTAGTATGGTTTAATATATTCTGGTAGTTGCGACATGGCAGCATCAATGTCCCACCTAAATAGATCAAAACACGTTTAAGTGGAAGAATAGATCAAGATATATATGGTTTAACTTTAAGATTATAGATATATACAAAATTAATACATCAACTTAATGCATAAGCATAATAAAGAATACATGTTTATCGCGCGTGTTAGAACTCGGATCTCTTCAATTGTAGCATATGCATCATATGTGTCATCTAACACAACAAGAAGCATTAAAACTTTTGTTGTTATGATTCGTGCTTGAGAGTAATATGGCTCCAAGTATAATGCCAATGCCCATACATAGCATTCAGGCACTCTATCTCTTACGTAAGATGTTTTCACTTGTAATTCCATGTCCTTCCGCCACCTAAAATAAAAGTATAGATACTTTATACATTTCCTAACGAGTTGAAGATCAAAAGTATAAAATTACAAGTTAGCATTTTTAAAGAGTTGAAGAAAGCTAGAAAATATGTATTGCGATCTATGTTTTTGTATTTACAATAACACATGGGATCTCTCTTTGTAAATAAAGATTATACAATGCAAGATACGTAGATAAGTATAAAACATTAAATACTTTATATATACTTTCTCACTTAATTATCTATCTCTAATTAATTAGTAAAAAAACATTTTATCTTACTCATATCCCAATTTCCACACATTGAAATTCATCATTCATTTAGCATACACATATTAAAATTTTTCATAACACATATTTTAACACTTCTTATTAGATTTGTCTATCCCCAATAGTTATGCAATTTTTTAGCCTTTATGATAGGTGTTAATATTAGAGTTATACATTGTTTTAGGATTGGCATCATCATTGGAGTTATACATTGTTTTAGGTTAGGTGTTAGCATTGGAGTTGTACATTGTTTTAGATTACGTATTAATATTAGAGTTATACATTGTTTTAGCTTAGATGCTAACATTATAATTATACATTGTTTAAGTTTAAGTGTTAACAATGGAGTTATACACTATTTTAGGTTAGGTGTTAACATTGGAGTTATACATTGTTAATTGTTTTAGGCTAGGTGTTACCCGAAACTAATTTCTTGCTTGTAAATGTGAAGCACATCAGTCTATTTCATATGTAAAGTTAATGTGTTATATTAGATTTGTCAACCTTGGGACGCTCCCGGGTATAATCTAGTATATATATATATATATACACACACACCTGGCTAATACTTATATTTAGAGTACAAAAACTTACTTTGTAAGGGTTCGAAGTTCTTCCTTTTGTAGGAGTTGCAAGTAGTTGAAGTGTAGTTTTGCAAGAGTTAGTAGTGAGTCAAATCTGGAGATCTCTTCTTCAAAATGGGACAAATACTTCCTTGCTTCAAACATTGGATGCCCTCGATGAAAAGGCCTCTCCAATGCATGTTTCACATACGGTGGAAGAGTACCTTCAACTGCTTTTAGTTTATATTCTGTGAATGAAAAGGCTTCTTCTAAAATAGATTCTCCATTTATTCTTAACTGAGCACTTTCATAGAGACCAAGCATGGCCTTCACATCTTTAGTAATGTCTGCCTTGAATTCACCAGAGTTAAAGTCCTTGAACTTGTTGAACACGTCTGTGTGCATAACCACACAAATTGTTAACATTGTCTAGTGGGAGAGATAAAAGCATAGTCACATAATTCTAACAAAAACATATAACAAGTTTTGGTCTAATTAATATTTTTGAGTGACTAATGGCTTACCACAAGAGAATCTGTAACCAAAACTCCTAAAGACTTGAAAGTGGATACACGTTGTGTAGAGATTCGTTTCCTCGTAAGTTTGCAAGTTGATCTTGTTGAAAAGCTTATCAAGCTGACTATCAATATCTTTCGAGAAAAGATATGTCAAACCAAGACGATACACGGAATTAATTAAACTCAATTTCTCGTCTATATCAAGTGCATTGTTTAATATTAACTTTCTCAGTTGCTCTTTCGGCTGCTCCATAGCTTTACCATATGCCTCCAATTGCTATAATACGAAACAACATTTCTGTAAATGATTTGAAGGTGCAAATTCTATTGGTGTGTGTTTCTGAGTAATGGTAACAAGGATTGTTTTTAACTTTAGGCGTAAGGATGGAATATAATCAACGCCCCATGGGTATACCCAAAACCTCGTAGGTATGGGATCTAGTATCAGATTGGAAATGAAATATTTTATGTGTATAAGATTAGGTGATATCCAACCCGATTACCCAAATTAAATACCCATTTACCTGAAACATATCCCCTAAAACTTTTAATTTTTATTTGCTTTTTCCATGACCCTTGTATAGTAAGGCTTCATTAAAATTGTTTCATTACTTGAAAATAAACTTTTTTTTTTCTTTTGAGATATACATTTCTTGATGATATTATTTATATTAGTATGTTACAAAATTAAAATATCTTTTGAAATTTGTATCTTGATCCATATTTACATATCTTAAATATTATAAACTTTTATATTGATAATTATATGTGTGTAATTAATCATGTTTTAACTAAATTTAGTTTTTATGAATATAAAATAATATAGAAATAATAATGCTAACAAAAAAATGTATTTGGAAACCTCAAATCCCCAATGAATCCATTTTAAGGAACAACAGGTACACTCGATACTCACAGATATGCTCAATATCTGACTAGTAATTACCCAACATATATCCAACGACATTGGGCCAGATATGTGACATGACGTGACAATCAGTCATGAGCCTAATATTACCATTACTCGACCTGAACCCAAACTATTGCCATCCATATTTAGGTGGTTTGAAGAACTTTTCATAGTTTCTAGTCATTTTTTGGAACTTGTTTTCATTTTAGGTGATTAGCTAGTTAAACTAAGGGATGTGTATAGTGTTTATGTTGAAAAGCCGATACATTGCATACTCATCATAACTCTAAAAAACATCAAGATCCACTAGTTGAGTCCTCGTAAAGACTATTTACATCCGCTAGTTCAACTAGCACATCCACATAAACATTGTTCACATATGCTAGTTCAATGAGCGAATCATCTAGAATCAAAAGAAGCTCTAAAAATTTAAATGAAACCATAAAAACTTCTCGAAACTACCTAAAGATAAAAAAAATATATGTATATTCTAGTAATGAGCTCTTATGTACCGAATTGTCAAGAGTGAATGTTAGGAACTGATCCCCCCAAATCGAAGGTGGAAAGTTGGCCAAAGGACGTGCCGGCTCTATGGTGTTAGCTTCAGATGTGGCCATTTTTGGAATGTTATAATGCTAGGAAACTATATAGATGAGTGTAACATTATTTGGGCATACAGTACTATTTATAGAGGATATGTCCTCATGTAGGGAGCTCGTTTTTAACACCCTGCTTGCGATGTGCGTAGGTATATACGTCGTATATAATGTAAATATGTGTGCACCCTCAGGAGGCAAAAGTGAAATTGCACTAATTTTGACGTTAATTTACTAATTTCATGAAAATAACGTATAACGTTAAAGGCGGACGGTTAATTATGTATCATGTAATGACGTTGATAGCCGAATGACCAGGGGTACATCCACCAATCGACCTCTGTCACGAGTGTTGAGTGTTATGTGCCTCATGTTGCAAGGTTTTATGCAAAACTAATATCGAGCCGGGGTCTCATTGAAAGCAGTCTCTCTATTCCTACGAAGTAGAGGTAATGTTGTCTACATCCTACCCTCCTTATACCCTACCTTACGCTCTGTTCCAGAGTTTCATTAAAGGAGGGAAGAGAAAGGATCTCTCTCCTCTTCCTTTCTCTTCAATTCCTTCCAAATTGGAAAGATTGGAAATCAGCCTAAAAACCCCTTTATTATCCCTCCCATTCCCTCCCTTTCACTCCTACAAAAAACTCTGGAACACATTTTTTCGCCACTTCCTTCCCAATCCTTTCTCTTCTCTCCTTTAATGAAACTCCGGAACAGAGTGTTAGCCTTGCTATTTGGAGGATTTATATCGATATGATGATGATAATGTAGCGAGCTCGTTTTTGTGGGCGTGAGTTTCAAGTCAATAATGCAACACTGTTTCGACTGTAAATTGTGACAATCCGGTGATGAAAGCTCTAATTCAACAAATGCAAGCCAATTATATAAAAAGTCATAACTTCATTAAAATTTTCAAAAACCCAATTTAATTCGTTTGAATTTGATCATTTCTATATAAATTGCCAAACAACTCGTAAGTCCCGAACAATTCGTGTTATTGTTCACTTCTATTGTTACATTAGCACTCTATCAATTGTTTAATTCTTTCATGTTTATTGGTTTAGTTTTTAGGATTAAGATGTTAGGGTTTGTTGTTGATTTGACGGGACCTTTAGAGACGACTGTCGTCTCTAAAGGTCATGTCTCCCCTAAAGCCCAATTATTAGGGGCTAAAGGCGTCGCTCGTAAAGCCCCAGTCCATTGTAGTGCATTTGTACATTAAAAAATTTGGAAAAATTATTCTAACTTCATAAAAAAAATTTAGGATAAACAAAATAATTTATTTTCCAATTAATATTTTTATTCATTTTTGCTTGTTTAGCGCATTTTAATTCATTTAAAAATCATACTTAATCAATTTTATTATGTAATACTTTTATAAAATTTTCTCAACATATTAGAATTTAGAATGGTGTCTAAATTTTTTAATTACTGAAATTTCTTGTTTTGTTATTTTTTTTCTCTTTTAGTTGATTATTTCAATCATTTAAGTTAACTTTCATTTCATTTCATAACTGGCAAACTACATTAAGAGCAGGTAGGCGGGCAACAAACAGCGCCCCCCCCTTTCTAGATCGCAAACTCTAGTCTACCAAAAACAAACCCTTGTCCCCTTGGAGTCAAAAGGTTGCTATGGATAATCCATTGGACCCTAGTCGGGAAATGGATAGCTTCCGGGGCCAATGAGCCAAAAGACGACCACATGTGAGGTCAACGCAAGCGTTTTCCCGCCATCCCAAACAAAGACGAGCACATCTGCTAGGCCAAGAGTATATCTCCCTTTCGTCTGGTCCGTAAGAAAATTCACGGGGGACTTCTTCTTGGACGAAATCCAGGCATGGCTTAAAATGTCCCATAAAATGCCCTGCACCTAGATATGACGATACTTGAACCCCGACAGCTCTTTACAATGGACTGTGTGCTCCCCGTATTTACCCAGATAGGCCTTGCGACAGATCACCAGGATTCATCTTAGGGAACATAGGAATTGTCAAATTATATTTAAGAAATTGCCCTGTATTCGACCACGGACATGCGTTGTCCAAAACCGTCGATGGGGATAACGATCAGGAAATCCTGGGTATGAGAACCCCGCAAGCATTTAACTACCGTCTTCTGAAGGAGGGACAAACCAAAAACTTCTCACAGGCTCTGAGCGATTTTGTTAAAAAAGGCATTAGCCAAAGTATTTTCTGGCTTTAGTGGGAAATAAATATGAGTAGGACACCAAAATGAGGCCTCAAAGGTGGTTCATCTTCTATTTTTTTATACACTAGAAGGTTAGTTGTAGTGATATCAACCAAGTTCACCAACAACTTAATGTTGGATGGACTTGTGTTATGGTTAATGGTTGACAAAGGAAAGCCAAGGCTCTTCCAAACTAAGTCACCATACACTACTTTAATCTTCTAGTTATATTATGTAGTACTTACATATACTTTCAAAACTTTCATTCTCCATCTAGAAATCTAATAACTTGGAAAGTTTGTGGATACATCCCTACCTTACCAATCTCTTGACCCATCTTGTAACCCGGACTAGTTCCATACAAGAATGGGAACATCCCGTGTCCAAGACCCATGTTTGATCTATAAACAAAGCGGTCACCACATGAACACTCTAAATGGATTCACATTCCTAACTCTAACTCATACCATCCGAATCGCCTTCATGGTGATTTTGTGCTTGGTTATTAACTTTAGCTCTTGACCATCCGACTCATTCTAAAGACGATTGTAAGCGAAAGATTTTGACTAAAACAAGATTAATTGATCATACAAGTCACAAAACCAGGTGCGGAATCCCTAGTTCTGAACAAACTGATAAAACTCTAATCAAAACACAATCAACATCATTTTCAAAGCTTTTTCATAGATTAACCTTTTCAAATATTCAATTACAATCACACACTAGTTAATCTAGAACACTTAAACACTTTCTCAAAATAACCCGGAACCTAACCTGAACACACACACAAACTGGAACTCCTTTAATTCACAAATACACAAAATCTATTTATAGACTCTGCACGTTCGCCCACTGTGACTGGTCGAATGTGGAATTCTTCCACATTCGCCCACTTCAGGGTACGAACGTGTATCTTGATCAGGTTCCATTCTTCATTCGCCCATTTAGCTTCTTCCTTCGCCCACATATATCTACATTCGCCCATATTCATTTCACATTCAACCCATCAGCAAACTATTAACACATGTTAACTTGTAGATCCAATCACTAGTCGCACTTCGTGCATCTACAAACTCCCCCTCGACTATTGATTGGATCGTCTTCTGTCTTCGTCCATTGCTTTGTTCAACAAATAAATTCTGAGCTGTTTCTTTTGCTCTTTGGTCATTTCAGGCTCCAACTTTCTCTTCACCGGTTTCGACACATTAGCCATCTTCACCATTTTGCCAAGTTTATTATCCAAGTTACTCCCCGAGTTTATATCATATGCAAAACAAACTCCTACAACCTGAGTATACTTCTTTGCTTGATCAGCATCGTTCGGCTCATGATGAATCGGATTATAGAAAAGCATGATGATGTCTTCGAAGGTACAGTTTATCAACCACATAGGATCAAATACATGAAAATGCTTGTATTTGTCCTTCCCATCTCTCAAAACTATCACCGCTTCAGCCTTCCTCCAATCATAATACCAGAATATAAAGTCAGCACTGAAATGTTGTGGCATGGGCATCAAAGGTATTTTTCTCATCACTTCAGGTGCTTTGTATATCAAAGTAACCCTCTTCAACTTGGTTTTAGGATCAATATCCCTATGAACTTTCCTTCTGGGATATTGAGGCTTGAATCTATTCCATTTCGTTCTACTTTCCCAAACCAACTTATCTGCACACCAACCGACATGTGTATTGTTTACTGAAGCTCCAGACATTGGGAATCTGCACAAATCTCTGACCGCCCATACGGTAGAGTTAGCAAATCAATGAATCTGTAGAAATACAGAATTCTTGATTCCCATTTAGCAGCTAAACACTTCAGTCTACCCAAATAATGTCCACCCGAGAGCTCTGCCCTTGAACTTAGCATTGTGGAATCTATAGAAACTTCCTTGAGCTTCAGGCTTCGGTCGGTTTTCATCCATTTCTCTCAACTTCTTCAAGTAAGTCTTTAATTCATCAGATTGACTTGAAGATTCTTGCTTATCAGCTCCAAACACCTTCTCTACAAACTCTGCACTTCTTTTCTTTGCTTTCTTCTTTGTTGAAGTGTTTGGAATCTCAGTGAAGTCAGGAAATATCACATCTTCATCAGTCTGTCTGAAGTACTGTGGATATTCCTCATGTGTTATATCTTCAATCTCCACTTCATCCATTTCTGGAGTATTCTTATCATCTGAGTGATTTCCAATATCCTTTTCAGGAATATTTGGAATCGACTCATCCATTACAAACTCCTCAAACGATTTCCCTACTCTCTGTGCAAGGCCATCAAGAATTTCCTTAGCCACAGTAGTAGGTACTTCACCTTCTTCAAGATCAGGATCGTTGTATTCCAGTTCATATCTCATATCATCTGTCTGGAATATTTCAGCAAAACGACCTGTGAACTCTATCGTCCATTCTCTTCTTTCTAACATATCTCTGTATACTTTCTTAGCATCATCAGTCAAAGATCTCACCTTCTCGTTCCAAAAGATACTCTCATCTGAATCTACATTCTCTCCTTTCTTCTTTTTGGAACTAGATTCTCCAGCATCTTTCTTCTTTGGTGTTCTCTTCTCAAAAGTGAATTTAGAAGTATCATCTCCTCCTTCATCATCATCACTATCACTACTACTATCATCATCTTTCTGACTCCTAGACCCCTCAGCATCATCATCATCATCTTTCTTACTATCCTCATCATCACTTTTCTCAGACTCCTCATCTTCCTCATCATCATCTTTTTCTTTATCCGAATCAGAAGGCTCAAAGTCTACCTGTTCTTCTTCTTTCTCCTTATCTTCTTCACCATCCTTCAACTTGGGTGCAACATTATACAAATCATCTATCAAATCACTAAGGCGTTTGTTCTCAGCCTTTAGCTCTTTGTTATCCTCCTTGATTGCTTTTATCCTGTTCTTGTTCCTAGAACATTTACCCTCAAGCTTCTTATTCTTAGCTTCAAGCTTCTTAACTTTCTCATCAATCTCATCTTGATTCATCTTCGAAGCAACCACAATCTGAAGCATTTTCTCCTCATTCTGCTTAAACTTGGCTATCTCAGCTTGTTGAGCTACAATCATCTTCATCATATCATCCATCTTTTTATTCACTTGCTTCATCACATCATCAGCAACAGTGACCTTCTTGGATTTGGATGGCTCAACTTCTGTAGCTTTTTCTTTCTGAGGCTTCCTGAACATATCCAACACATTGTCCAGTGCAACATTGAATTGATCAACTGGTAGTGTCTCAGCCTCTTTTGTCTTTTTCTGCTTCTTAGAAACTGGTGAAGACAGCTTTGATGATGTACCAGCATCGGGTAATCTTTTTCCTTTCAAAAGCTGGGCAATCTCTTTCTCCCTCAACTGTTTAGTACTTGATTTCTTTGCCATTGTTTTGTGCTTTGGTTTTGGCAAGTTTACTACAACAGTCTCTCCAGCATTTAATTCATCCATATCAACACCTAAACCTTCATCTTCAGCATCAACAGACTTCTTACTCTGTTCTGCTTCTTCAATCGTCTTGTTAAGAGATTCAGACTCACCAACCATAGTGGCCTTACGTTTGGTGGTCTTAACATTTTCGTCATCCGAATCCCACTGTTCATCTACCTCAGTCTCCTCCGAGTCAACAGATTCTTCATCAACCAAACTCGTTCCCTTCTTCGCAGTTGTTTTCTTTCTCCTCACCACTTGTTGCTTAGAACTTCCTTGGTCTGTCTTTCCCTTACCCTTCCCTTTGGCTCCAGGATTGACAACCTGTCTCTTTCTCTTCGTGCTTGCATCTGCATACACTAGAGGATCATCATTGTCTGAATCACTCTCAGTGTGTCTAGCCTTGTTCTTTCCAGGATCAGTGTAATCCTGTTTAGCTAGAGCTCCAAACAGTCTTCTGTACGTATGGTGGCCTTTCATTGTCTGGCACACCCTTATATCCTTTCATCCTCACCAAAGTACGGATGTTCATGTGATCCTGACCTATGACTTGGGCTGGATCCTTCCTCAAATTAGGATATTTGTGATCAAAGATCATCATTAGAAATCTTGGGTACAACATGAAATATTTCTTCTTTAAACCCTTTAACATCTCCAGCATATGATCCAGTATCATCCCAGACACATTGAATGGTTTGTTGAGAGTCAACGCAACCATCAATGAACTTAGACTTCTCCTCATTACATCATATCCACCGCTTACACAACCAAACACGTGGATTATGACATGTGCAAAGTATTTGAACTGCACGCTCAGCTTCCCTTTGTGCATCGAACCATCAGTGATAGGTCCTTTGTACTTCATTCTTAGGAAACATGCTTTCTGTTCAGTCCATGATAACTCCCTGGGATCTTCACTTACTTCAAACTTGATCTGAAGTGCTTCTCTTATATCAGACTCAGTCATGAACATCTCCATTCCCTGTATCTTGCTTCTGATTATTGTCTGATTTTCCCAGAAGTCATACTTAGCGTTCTTGTAAAAATCTTCAATAATGTCCTTGTAAATAATCGTCGGTGTGGCTAAGGCATGCACAACCCTGCTTCTTTTCAAGAACTCAATGATTCCAGTAAACTCAGTATTCTTTTCCACGTCACCAAGATAAGCACAGCAATTATGAGATCTTTCGAATGGCCAGCTTATCGAAGTAGATGCTTCAGCCTCCTGAACAGTTTCTTGAACTGGATCTGTGACAATATTCTCTACTGGAGTCTCAATATTTTCTTGTTGCTCAGCCATCTGTACATCAAAATTAGAAACATACGTCAAAATACGAAAACGACAAAAATAGAAAATTTTCACATTTTTTAAGTTCCACATTCGCCCATTTTGTAGCTGGTCGAATGTAGAAAATTTGGTACGAATGTGAAGTATTCAGGACGAATGTGAAAATCTGTTTGATAAAAAGTACATTCGCCCAGTTTGGACTTCATTCGACCGTTTAATTCCACTTTCGCCCGTTTTCTGGATCGAATGTGAAATTTTAAACCCTAAAAATTTAAAAATTTTCTAAGTTTGTTTTTAACACATGATTTTGATTGCAATGTATTCCATTATGACCGATTAACACTTGTGTGCTATCAATTGTTCCTAAATATCAATATACATCAGTTTTCCCTTGGAATTAGGTCACGACTGTTTCATTCAAACAATTAACACTCTAAATGTTGTTGTTATTCTAATTCCTTCACGATTCTCCCCCTAAAACTGATGTGTATTGAAAAGCAATCAACAATAAACACTATCAAACAACCTAGGACCCTTAATTCTAAAACCCTAGGTCCGGTTCTAAAAATGACGATTCTGATCTCATTAACGCTCCAATACCTGTGAAATTAGTCTCAAAATGATCAGGAATTGATAGGAAATAAAACGCACAAGAAAAAGAAATCAAAGCAACAAGTCTATGGATCGAAGGAAAATTTTTGAAAAAGTTGGAATGAAGTTCGAATCTGGAAACAGCTTATATATAAAAGCCACGTTCGCCCGTTTTTGTGGTCGAAAGTCGGTTGTTCCACATTCGGTCCAAATAAATGACCCGAAGGTGGAATATCTCACCCGAAGGTGGAATTTTGTGATAAAAACCCACATTCGTCCACTGTATACAGCCCGAAGGTGAAGATTTTTCCACATTCGACCCAATTAAGGGGCGAATGTGACATGGAAAAATCTGAAAATTTTGCCAAATCACCAATTCGAATCCCGTTCAACATTTTTCAATCTGTTAAGCTTCCAAAACTCATATTTTCACCTTTTGAATGATACAAAGCCCAGATGGTGTTATCAAATCTCAGAAATTGACCATCAAGCATCCTCGGATATCAAAAATAAAGCAGAAATGCAAAAATTTTGGTTTTTCTGAAATTTTAACAAAACACACCTAAAATCTTTTTGGATTTTGTATCTTTTTGACAATAAAAGTAAAATGCATCAAAGTAAATTAAAGCAGTAAACATTTTGTGATGTCCGGTAAGAGGATCATATCAGTTTACTGAGAAATCTGATCACAGCGTTGATCTTTTTGTTTAATATTATCATTAGAAACAGTATGTGACACGGCAATTGCTGATATTGTGGTCCACGTAAGCTCACATGCAGACAAGTACGCAATGCTTTAAAATGATACGAGTTAGGTGTATTAGACTAACACGATGTGGTGCCCACACACACGACATACTCCCGTATCAAGTAATTGCACAAAGCTTCGTCGTAACGCGTGATTATGCCAGAGTTATCCGTAAAAGTTACAAAGTATATAGCACAGAGGTGTACAGGTCAGCAAACGAATGCAGCAGAGTAACATGTGCATATACACTAGGTTGAGGCTGATATTAACCACTGATTTGCATCAGTAAGTCAATACGATGTAATAATGATCTTTGATCAATAAAACATAAAGTTCCTCAATTCGGTAACTTTCGGTTTTGGCATTTAAGCTCTTTTAGCAAAATTTTCTGATGAAACTAGGTCCGTAAATCAATACGACAAAAGTTTAATCAGAATATACCGGATAACCATAACATAACGACCCGAAACCTCAGATTTTGGCAATCCTATCAAACGAAATTACGGTACTAAGACCATATGCCCATGAGGTGTTCAGCCACGAACGCGTAGTTCGTTATGTTTGTATCACTAATGCACGCAATATTTAGTCTACGAAGCCTATCAGCATATCACACATAGTCAACACACGCCTCATATTTCTATACAATTCTTTAGCCTGTGTCAGATCCCCACTGATGTACTATCATTTCCTCTATTTATCCAGGAAATCATTTTTGGTTTTCTAATTTTTAGGTCTTTTGAATTTTTCAATGTTTTTGGTTTTTCTGATAAAATGGCTCCCCCTAAAATAAAGAACATATTTTTGGGTTTTTAATTTTTCTGAAAAACAATAAAAACAAAAATTTGAAAGAAACAATCCACTCGAAAGCATCAACTTCTTTGAGGATTAAACATTCCCCTCGAAAGCATCAACTTCTTTGAGGATTACGATAGTAAAGAGAAATTCCCAATTAGCAAAGAGAAATTCCCAATTAGCAAAATATTAAAAACTAAAACTAAAAAGCGATAAACCGAGGTGCCGATTAGTCCTGTTTTTCCTTTATGTTGTTTACTTTTAAAAGATATTCAAAGCGGGATCTGTCAAAAGCTTTTGTAAACAAATCTGCACGTTGGTAGTCAGTATGGATTTTGACCATATCTATCAATTCTTTAGCGTAACAATCACGGATAAAATGATATTTGATCCGGATATGTTTCGCCTTAGAATGATTTTCAGTATTTTTAGTTAATGCGATTGCGGCTTCGTTGTCACAGTGTATAGGGGTTTTAAGAAACTGCAAACCGTAATCCACCATCTGCTGTTGGATCCAGAGCACTTGCGAACAGCAACTCGAGGCTGCAATGTACTCGGCTTCACAGGTAGACAGCGCCACGGAAGTTTGTTTCTTACATTGCCAGGTGACTAACCGGCTCCCTAAAAACTGGCAACCAACTGTAGTAGATTTGCTATCTTTATCACAGCCGCCCCAATCTGCATCACTAAAAGCAATAAAATCAAAATCATCATCATTAGGGTACCAAAGTCCTTTTGAATTACAACCCTTCAGATATCTAAGGATACGCTTGACCGCCGTCAGATGACTTTGTTTCGGCTTCGATTGATAGCGGGCACAGAGACACGTTGCATACATAATATCTGGTCGAGACGCCGTCAAATACATCAGAGATCCGATGATTGCTCTGTATGTAAATGGGTCAGTCAGCTCCCCCTTAGCGTCCACTCCAATCCCGTGATTGGGTTGAATCGGGGTATCCATCGGCTTGGAATCCTCCATCTGGAACCGGCTCAAGATATCGGATACATATTTCGTCTGGTGAATGAAGATCCCGTTGGGTCTTTGGTCCACCTGCAAGCCTAGGAAAAACTGCATCTCCCCCATTGTGCTCATTTCAAACTTTTCCTGCATGACAGTTTCGAACTCCCTGCATAAAAGCTCGTTAGTTGAACCAAATATTATATCATCAACGTAAATCTGCACCAGAAGCAAATCATCCCCTGATTTCCTCGTGAATAGGGTGCAGTCGACGAGTCCGCGCTTAAATCCTTTGGTGATGAGGTATGTACTTAGCTCCTCGTACCACTGTCTCGGAGCCTGGTGCAAGCCATATAAAGTTTTGTTCAGCACGTAGACCTTATCCCGGTGGATTGGGTCCTCAAAGCCTGGTGGCTGCCCAACATAAACCTCTTCCTTGACTTTCCCGTACAGAAATGCGCTCTTGACGTCCATTTGATAGACTTTGAACTTCTTATAGGAAGCAAACGCAAGGAACATTCGAATAGCTTCAATGCGTGCTACCGGTGCATAGATTTCGTTATAATCAATCCCTTCGATTTGATGGAAACCCTGCACGACCAATCTGGCTTTGTTACGAACAATAACCCCACGATCATCCTTCTTGCACTTAAACACCCATTTAGTGCCTATCTTCTTTCTTCCAGGTGGCAAATCCGTGAGCGTCCAAACTCCCAATTTCTGGAATTGTAATAACTCCTCCTGCATTGCTTCAACCCAGGCGTCCTCCTTCAAAGCGTCCTTGTATGTCCTTGGCTCTACCTGCGACACATAACACGCAAACGACCAATCATTTTGACTACCAGATTGTTGAATTTTAGCATATAACGCTAAAGCACCAAAACTTTCTGGCGAGTTAACACTTCGTAGCTACCCTCTGGTCATCACACTGCTTCCAGGATCACCGATAACTTGTTCCAGTGGGTGAATACGATGAATCCGAGATTCCGGATATTCAGGTACAGTAACTTCCGTCTGAACAGTCAAGTTCTCTACAGCATCCAGATCATGACCCATGTTAGACGATGAAGAAACATCTGGAGTTGGAGTTGGGTTCACTAGCGGTGCCTCTGGTTCTTCTGCATGTTCAAGAATGACTTCTTCAAATTGTTCATCTTCAGATTCTGAAGAGTCTAATGAAGTAGAAGCCTCCTGAAACACTTCTTCCTCTTGTATAGGAGCATTGGTATCATTAGAAGCTGGTAGGGGGTTCACGGTGATCGGACGCACCAATGGTGAAGTAGTCGCGTTTTCACACTCGTAAAGTAATCTGATAACAGCTTCTTCAACCAAGCTATCTAGATTGAATGATTCAAAGAAGTCTTTGTAATCAAACATCCAATCAGGACCCGTTCCTTGCACATTTTGAGTATACCGTTGAACTTCCACGTTAGCCCAATCCTCCACCCGACGAGTTCGTTTGTTGTATACCCGTTTAAGCGGGGTTGCATATCCAACAAAGTATCCCTCTTCAGCTTTAGGACTAAACTTCTCGCTTGGATTCAACATCGTGCATGGTGCCCCAAAAGGTTCTAGATACTCTAAGTTCGGCTTTCGTCGGTGTAACAGTTCATAAGATGTTTTACCAAACTTCTTCACTGTTAGAACCCGATTTAGTGTATAGTTTGCTGCATAAATCGCCTCATTCCAAAACATTACTGGAAGATTTGAATCTGCGAGCATTGTTCTAGCCGCTTCAATTAGAGTCCTATTCTTTTGTTCAGCAACACCGTTCTGTTGTGGGGTGTACGGAGCCGAATATTCATGATGTATCCCTTTGCTTTCACAAAGTTCATCCATCTTGGCGTTTTTGAACTCCGTCCCATTATCACTCTGAATTCTCTTTATCTTCACGTTGTAGAGATTCTCCAATCGAGTGAACAGAACTTTTAGGTTGTTAAAGGTGTCACTTTTATTCTGCAAGCACATCACCCATGAAAATCTTGAGTAGTCATCAGTGACGACTAAACAATAAAGCTCTCCAAGATGACTTTTGCGCTTGACCGGTCCGAATAGATCTATGTGCAATCGCTCAAGTGGCATCTCAACAGAGTTAACTTTCTTCACTTTGTGGGACTGTTTGTGCTGCTTCCCCTTCTTACAACTAACACACTTGTCATTCAGATGGAAATGTTTCACGTTTACTCCATCGACAAGCCCATTTCTCACAAGTTGGTTCATTTTTCTCAGATGAATGTGCCCCATTCTTCGGTGCCACATTATCGATTCCTTCTCTGTCGCCTTGGATAGAAAACATGTTTTTTGCCCCTATGATGTCATCGCCTTGGACATATCAAGAATATAGAGATTGTTGACGCGAGGTGCCTTCAACATTATCCACTCCTTTGGAATTTTGAAGCCCGGTTTGAGAATATAGCAGGATTTGTCATCAAAATGCACAGTGAATTGTTTATCACAAATTTGACTGACGCTCAACAGATTATAATCGATCTGTTTCACATATGATATTCTCTCAAAGCTCACTATCCCATTACTCACGCTCCCCTCCATCGTAATATATCCACCTTTATTTCCAGCGAATGCGACATACCCACCATTGATATTCTTCACGTCGAATAACAATGCAAGATCCCCTGTCATGTGGCATGAAGCTCCACTATCAACAATCCAAAGACTGCTAATAGGGCCAGCTGAAGCTCCCTGCACACAAAAAGTAAATCATTTAGTTCTTTCGGGGGACCCAAGCGTGAGTCTTGGGTCTTTGAAGATCAGTTTTCAAAGAAACATTCTCAATAACATCTTGTTTTGGATCAATCTTTTTCTGATTGTTCAAAACATTTTCCTTTTTCTCATTGACTTTTGAAGTAGAGGCTCCTGGAGAACCATTGGGTGTCCAAGATTGTTCAGATCTTTTTAAGATACGAATCTGAGACTTTGGGTTCTCAGTTGATTTCTGAACATTGTTTGCAAAAGAAATTTTCTTGGTTACCTTATCTGATTTAACAGACTTAGGTCCAACACTTGACTTGACAATAGGTTTTGGTGAAACCTTATGCCTATCAGTTGTTGTGTTCACCACTGGTTTTCTCCATGAATATTCCATAGCAATCCGATTTCTTCGATCATATTGAAATGGACGATTGTTCCTCGTTTGATAAAAATTGTTTTGATTGTAAAACTGTTGTTGTTGAGGAACAACTCGTCTGTGTGGTGGAACATAATGATCAATCGGTTTCCTTATGGAATTCCTCACTTCAACTTCGTGCCTTTTATGCCTTACATACGGGCACTGAGCAAGTAAATGCCCTCGTTCCCCGCATTTAAAGCATGCACGGTACTCTTCAAAAACATTTGGAGCATTCGGTTGAGCAAATGATCTAACAGGATATTGATCATTATACTGTTGATTCCTCAAACTCTCAGGGAGTGGCCCTTTTGAGTAAGTAGGCTCATGAAAACCGTTAGCTCTGTTTTTAGGTCTAATGAACTCTGTGACATGGACCTTTGGTTCTTGAGGAACATCCAAATACAATTTCTTTAAAATGGCAGGTGAGATTTCATTTGTTCTCTCATGTTTTGGGAACCAAATGGTGCTTTCTTGCCAGATTTTATCAATTTTAGCATAGTTAGCATTTTTGATTGGAAATTCCTCGTCATAGATGATTTTATCGGATCCTTCAATCCGATAAAACACCTTGACAGGTTTGTCACACGATTCATTCTTAACATCCTTTTTCTCACGATCTTTCTTAACAACATTCTTTTCAGACTTTTTCTCACGATGAGCATTTGCCATCGGATGCACATGTTGAGATGGTGAAACTGGTTCATTGGTAATGATGTGATTTTCTTTTGGAATTTCACATGCATTATCAGTTTGAACATTACCAGTATCATCACTCTCTGAGTCTGAATCAACGCTCTCAGCAGTAACACCCTCATCATTCAAACCTAAAATCGGTCTCACATCGGAATGTGGATCACCAATACTTGAGGTATTAGATTCATTTTCCGATGATGAGTCTGATTTTACTGAGCTCTCCGGTGTCACTTGATGACAATTATGGTTTTCAAAAAACACCGGAGATGGTACAGACTTGTAATTAGTGGTTTGATCATCAATGATGTGGTCTACCACATAAGCAATGTGCTTATAACTTTCCAACTTTTTGTTTACTTTTTCAGCAAAGCATTTGATGGCAGCCATTTCCAACTTGGTATTTTCAATTTCATTAATGTAGTTATTAATTGCAAGTTGTTTTAATGATAAAGTGTTTTTCAAGTCGGAAATGTCCTTTTTATAGCCATCTAATACTTTGTTAAAAGCATGCAACTCTTTGCGAGTAGATTGACAGTTCATGATAGCACTATCACGTTGAACTCGGAGTTGTTTGTTCTCCTCTGTCAATCTATCACATGTACCACAATACTTATCACTAGTAACATCAGTGCTACACTCAGAACTTACAGGTTTTGGCGGATCAGTCATGGCCATCAAAGCAAAATGAGCTTCCTTTCCAGCGAAGAACTTGGAATAATCAATCCTGGTGAAAGCATCATCAGCAATGCACGACTTCCTCGTCATCAGAAAATCTGCTTCTGCAAGCAACTGATCAATGTCATCATCCAGAGATGTAACACTTGCTTCTGTATGTGATTCACTGTCTGAATCTGAGTAAACCGATTCACACTCCTCAGGAACATCAGAAACAGTGTCAATCACTATTCCAGAATTAGCATCCTCAGCTTTAACCTCCACAGGCTCATCCTCCAATTCCATTTCAACCTCAGACACATCAACTTCAACCTCAGTTTCTTTCTTCTCATCAACTGTCACCAACTCTTCAATATCAACCTGGCAAGCAACACAAGCCACATTTCCACCAGTTGTGATCTCCTCAACACCTATTTGCAAACCCGACCAGTCAAACCGTTCATCCTGTTGAATCATCAATGCTTGATTCTGATTGGTATTCTGTTGTGTCTCATTTGGTGTGGTAATCGGTATGACTGTTCGGTTAGTGTTGTTAGGAGATTGGTTTTGAGTCTGGTTTTGGTGTGTTTGGTTGTCTGTTTTGGTTGTTGTTAGAGTTGTTTTGACGGTTCTGATAGTTGTTGTTATTTTGGTAAGAAACTTGGTTTTGGTTTTGTTGTTGGCGGTTCTGGTAGCTTGCATTGAATGGGTTTCTATTACCTTGTTTTGGTGGCTGGGTGCATTCCCTTTTAAAGTGACCTTTCCCTCCACAATTAAAACAAGTAACTTTCTCCTTATTGAACCCGTAGGTTGTGTTAGGAGAAGTTCCCAGATCCGTTCTACCTGTCTTCTCAATAAACTCCGTTGCTCTTCTCATAATGCTCGCAAAAGCCCACTGGATATCAATCAATTCCATCTCTTCTTTATCAATCTGTGCGTAGTCTTCATTGGTTAAGTTGTTATTCCCAATTTGACTAGCAACTAATCCATTGTAAGATGAAACCATTGCAGAGACTAGTGCAATATGTTGCTGAGCAACTTCAACCGTCACATTACCCAAGTTAGAAGTCTCCAAAACCACCGGTTGTTGATTAGGTTGAGTAGCTTGGTTCATTGGTTGTTGAGATTGGCTAGCAGTATAGAAAGCTGCTTGTTGCATTGGGGAGAATGGTGGAATGTAGGAATTGTTGTATTGTTGTTGTGATGGTGGTGGTGTGTATGATGGTTGTGAGTAGGATGAGGTTTGTGCCATGTAGTTTATGGTAGGTTTTGGTGATTCCATAATATTGGAAATGCAAGCAACATGTGGTGCTACTACTCCTGAACTTGAGTTACTAACAGGAACTGAAGTGCCTCCAAAATATAAGCTAGGATTCTGAGGAATCTGTGATCTTCTAGCTTTCCTCTTCTCTTCCATTTCTTTGTTTTCCAGCTTCTGTATAAACTCTTGAATAGTCCAGTATTGGTATGCATCCTTCTCCCTGAGAACTTCCACATGCTGATCCCAGTAAGGTGGAAGAGCATCTGCAAACTTATCCACCAAAGCTGTTGTAGGAATCTGTATACCATAACTTGACAATTCAGTTAGCAAATGACTATATCTAGGAGTTAATTCTTTTAAAGTTTCATTGCCAATATAAGAAAAATTCTCAAACTCCTTTCGTAATTCATCCATCCTTAAGCTTCTAGTCTTCTCATTCCCATCATGCCTCTTTTTAAGCATATCCCACAGTTGCTTAGACGTGGTGCAAGTCCCAAACTGATGCAACAAATCATTTGTGATTGCCTGAGTCAATTGGGAAAAGGCTTTCTTCTCCACAGCAAACTTCTTTTTCTCCTCCTCAGACATACTCTCCAATGGAACTGGTTCACCTGTATTCTCCAAAACTGGTGCTGTGTAACCTCTAGCAATCATACTCCATGCCTCTGCACCCTCCACTCCCATGCCTTCCAAGTGAATCTTGAACTTGTTCTGCCACTGATTGTATTCTTGTATCTCCATGAGCTTAGGTGGCCGATTCCCGCTACCTGAAGATAAGTCATTTATTAGTGTAGAAATAGCATTTGTGGTTTGAGTGTTTACCACCGCTGCTGCTACTCCCCAGTAGTCAGGTTGTGGTGCTGGAGGTGTCACACTTTGAGGCATCGAGCTAGTCATCGCCATGTAGTTAATCGGTTGCGAAGACCGTGTGCTCGTCTTTTGTGCTGCCACCGTCCATGGGTCCATCACTTGCTGTTGTGGTTGTGTCGTTGCTGGTCTCGGGGTAGTCGGAAAATTCCACATGATCACGAACTTCGAAAAATTCAACACTTAGAAAATTTTCCAAAACTGAAGTCTAGGTTCGCCCGAATTTTCTTACTTTCGTCCCCTTCTGGTCCAAGTTCGCCCAAACAGTATTCACCCGAATGTAGAACTTCACCAGAATGTAAAACACCCTAACACTTTTCCACTTTCGCCCAAAATGTCCTAGGTTCGACCAGTAATTTTCCACTTTCGCCCGCCCGATGAATCGAAGGTGGAAAATTTTACCCGAAAGTGAAAAATTCAACCAAGAAATTCCAGGTTCGCCAAGAAATAACTCAGGTTCGACCAAAAACGACTCACGTTCGCCCAAAACTATTCAGGTTCGCCCACTATGTTCCAGGTTCGCCCATTTCAGGTTTAAAAAACGGTTACACTTTGAAAAACGGTTATTTTGATCTCTGATTTTCAAAAGTTTGTGGATTTGAATGATCTTTATCAGGTTTTGATTCGGAATTGATTTGGAACAACTTTAATTCTTGGAATTTTAGATTTTATCCACAAATTCAACTTCAAATCAATCAAAAACACTCAAAAACCATTTTCATTCAAAAACAGATGTATTTTGATCAAAATTAGGTCCAAATCAGCTCTGAGTTTATCAAATTTGTTGTTGTATGATCCGTATAGCTCTGATACCACTTTGTAAGCGAAAGATTTTGACTAAAACAGGAATAATTGATCATACAAGTCACAAAACCAGGTGCGGAAACCCTAGTTCTGAACAAACTGATAAAACTCTAATCAAAACACAATCAACATCATTTTCAAAGCTTTTTCATAGATTAACCTTTTCAAATATTCAATTACAATCACACACTAGTTAATCTAGAACACTTAAACACTTTCTCAAAATAACCTGGAACCTAACCTGAACACACACACAAACTGGAACTCCTTTAATTCACAAATACACAAAATCTATTTATAGACTCTGCACGTTCGCCCACTGTGTCTGGTCGAATGTGGAATTCTTCCACATTCGCCCACTTCAGGGTACGAACGTGTATCTTGATCAGGTTCCATTCTTCATTCGCCCATTTAGCTTCTTCCTTCGCCCACATATATCTACATTCGCCCATATTCATTTCACATTCAACCCATCAGCAAACTATTAACACATGTTAACTTGTAGATCCAATCACTAGTCGCACTTCGTGCATCTACAACGATTTGTGTTTTGGTTCGCCTAACAGGCATGCATGACTTCCTTGTACTCTTGAATCTTCCTCCGAAGCTAAACTCATTCCTTTCCAAATCTAGTTAATTGGAACTAAAGTTCTTCCTCCTCAAGACCCATTTTGGGAATCTTATTAACGCACCCTAAGGTGAGTTCATATTTGGCCCCTTTTTCTTTTTATCACTTTTGGGACTCAATATGTATCACTATGCAAATACACTAAATGCTTTCATGTTCACATGCTCAATCTATCAAACATGCTTGTATGCTATTGTCATGCTAAAATTCTAAGATACAAATGTCCTAGCATAATTCATTAACTATTTTTAGCCCACTTTAACATGTATAGCACTATAGGAGTAGCACCCCGCCCCCTTTATGGGTCATTGTTAAGTTTTAACGGCCTAACACGATAGTGCTAGGTATACGCAGTGGATTCGATGATTTGATTTATGCCTTTTGTATGATTCTATGTGTGCAAAGCTATAGCATGATGATTTGAGTAAAACATTTTAATACTATGTATGTAAACTAAAAACTAGTATGCTCACCAATGCTTTATGTGTTGACGGATATTTTATACATGTTGCAGGAAATGTTTGATGCGAGGAAGTCAAGAAACTTGATAGGATTGGCTAGAAACACACCTTAGTTTAAATCTTTGATATTCTTGATGTTGTACTTTCTTTAATTTGAGACAATTTGTATTTCCATTTTTGGCTTATCAATGCTATGAATGAAATTTATCTTTAAATTGCTTATCACAATACTAGTGTCATGAAGTCTTTGAACAATCTATCACAAGTCACGCCTCGATGTATTCCGCCATCGGTTAGGGTGTGATAGATTGGTATCAGAGCCATGACTATAGGGAATTAGGAAAAATTGCCATGTTTGACCTAGATTGTAGTTAGGAACCTTATTGACCATTCTTTTATGATGCTAAATGTACTTGTTCTTCCTAAATAGCTTCTACTCTATTCTCTTGGTCTATAAAATTACCTTCCTTATGGTGAATTATACTACACTCGAAGACACTCTTATACTACAAACGAAAGGAAGTAACTGAAATAGGCATGAAACCCTCACTTTGGTGACAACTTTCAATCCGCGTTATTCTTTTGTGTTTTTGAAACTACACCAAGATAGGCGTGAATTCTTTACCTTTGTGGAAATTTCACAACTTCACATTCCAGTGGAAACTTACCAATTGAGTGTTGGAATTAATTTTCCTACCTCTTTGGACAAGTGCAGAAACCACACTCAAGGAACGACATCGCTAATATAGGAGTGAAATCCGCAACTTAGCGACTAGTTTCAATCCTTGATTTTTTCTTTCAATCTCGCCAAAGTCTCAAATTTACTAATGACAAGGAACGTGTAGTAACTGGAAGGGTGAATACCGTTAACCGAAAGTTTCAGCGAGAGTATTTCCACCTATTAGGCCAAAGCAAGTTTCCAAACTCAAAGGTAAATTTGAATCACTTTGGTTAGTCTTAGTTCCGTTCCGGAACACTCCAATTGTTTTTAAACTGGCCTTTATTTTTATGCTAATACTATTATGTTTTCATGCTATGTTTTCATTATATATTCGATTTATTTTACTCACACTCGAACTCAAAACTCGCATTTCCAGCTACTATAGCGATCTCCAAACGATACTAATAATCGCAAAACATCATAAATCAAAACTCCTCTATATTAACTAAGTGCACTATACTTTCTTATACATACGTGTTACGCTATTTGAACAATGTGAAACTTGCGTCCTACATGTGTAACTTGAACTTGCATACTAAATCTATGAGAATAACTTGAGCTCATGTATTTTGTTTATCTAAATTTGCATCAATTTCACCGATCTAATCTTACCCACAAGCTTTTCATTGTTAACCAAAATTCTAGTAACTTATTTCCTAAATTCAAAAGTCACCTTGCTTAAAAACGCTTATGCAAATTTTCCTATGTATGATTCTCGTAGATGTCTTCCCGTCTCAACAGCATCGATCTCAACCAGCTAGCGAGTCTTATTGCCCAAAATTTGATCAAGATTCTCCCCAACCTAGAGACACCAACAAACCCAATTCCAAACTCGAGCAATACCATCCAGGACAACACAAACCATGTAGATACTAAACCATCTACCCATACCCCTACCAAACAAAAGAAAAAAAATAACCGAAAACGCAAAAACCTCAAACGAAGCCACACTTCGACAACCCCTGAGACTCCGATCCCCAACAAAAAGCAGTACCGTGGAACCCATCTGTTATGCAAGAGTTGTAAATTCCACCATCCCACTCACACACCATGCCGCATATGCACCAACTATGATGCATATGGTCATTTAGCCAAAACATGTTGCCACACCACTAAACCAGGACCCGAAAAACCTACTAGCACTACCTCATTCACTAAAGCCAATGGATGGATATGCTCCAAGTGCAACGATCAACCCATGAACGCAACGAATGCCCAAGACTTGCCATGGTGATCTACGATGCTGGAAGACCCACTCACCACACTAAAGAAGATTGATTTTTCTTTTCTTTTAAAAAAATGAGAATTTCTTTATGTAATGTTTTCAAGAAATTGTTTGGATGTGAAATTTTCTTTTATGAATTATGAAATACCATCGTTATCTTAGGTTACAATCATAATTTATCGGCAAAATTCAAACATCGCAAAACCCTTTTCTCCTCGCGCACAACATTTTTCAAAATTTTTGAACAAAATTCTTCCTACTATTTCTAAGAGGATGCCTATTCTTCTATAAAATCATCACTTTCAACCTTCAAACCACTAACAAATGTGTGTCAAGTCGATATGACGAACGAGATTCTAAAAGGTAAAAGTGCTTAAAATAAATTTTGCTTTCAGGACGAACAATGTCGTCCATAACAAAAGAATTTTTTTTTTTATTTTTTTGCAAACAGGACTTGTGAGCAAAAGACACGCTAAATCAGATGACCTACTTCTTTATAATCCCAAACCTTTTCCCTTGAAATCGTATTACTAGTCAAAATATTCACCAACGCCAAACTAAAATTCTTAATAAACTATTTTCCTCGCTTAATAAAATGGATTTTTCATAAATCAAACGTCCATCTTCGGTAAGACTTTTACACTAAATTTTCCCCACTTCAATTAAATCCGTTTTTCTTTAACATCCAACGGACTAAATTCTTCTACCATGAAACTTGACCCTTAGTCTTGAAAAGCTAAAATTGCTCGCGTACCCATAAAACTCAATAAACTCAAATTTTATGTTGCCCTCAGTCAAAACATTTTACGCGTAAACGTTTTCATTAGGAATCCAATTGTCTATTCTTCTGTTTGCTTTATACATCTGAACGTAACCACATATGCACGAGTCTACACCATTATGTCATGAAACCATGCATCCACGTCAAAAATGCGTGTAATAACATCAAAAACCTGCTTAATGCCTTATTCACATTATGTGTTTATATGTCACGTTGTTTGCTATGATTACAACATCAAAACTTTTTAATGTCGTTTCCTTTGTATAAATAATTTGCGTCAACCCACACATAACTAAGACGAATTATGTGGACCATGCGACAATTGGAATAATTGCGGGTGCACACGTAATTACAAAAATTGGGCGCACGGAAAACATAGCAAGTCCCGGTGTGTGTAACCTATCATGACTTGAATAACAACACGGATGAGGTATGATAACGGCATGGTGGATATGCCGCCGGTACATCCTATACATAAATGTCCTGCCATACTACCAAAAGTAGAGTTATTCGTGCCATGAGAAGTTTTGGGTGTCGAGTTTAAATTTTGACCAACACTTACGTTATTTATCTTTTGCGATACCGTTTATATTATAGTTTACTAGTCTAATTACGCTTGCATTATTTATCTTTTATGCATATTATAACCTTGTTTTGAACCACACTCTCTACTATGCAACATCATCCTTGCAATGAATAATATATACTTGTAATCTCCATCAACTGCGTTTCTTTCCTTTTGCCTTTCCTTGCTTAATCAGCAATCCTATCATTATCAAAAATCTTGTTCTAAGTCCCGTAATCTCTGTCCTTAATCCCTTAAGGCATTCATGCATTTAAAACAAGATTTATTCCTTGCTTTCATTTTTTTTTGACTACTTATATACTGGATTTCAAAAACTAAATAAATACTATTTATATCACCAAAAAGCTATTTTCAGATAGTCCAATTTCTCGTTTACTTTAGTCGTCTTCTAAAAAAAATTATGGTAAAATTTTCGACCTTGTGCAAAACAAATATCTATTACTAAATAATGCTCATTCCCGCATCTAGTCACTCATTATGCTCACATATTTACTATTCCACCCAATTACCCAAGGACATTTTTTTACAAGCCAGAATTTCTACTACTTCTTATGTATTATACCGTATATTTACTTATCTTCTCAAGGTTTTTTTTACTATTTCATATATGTTATACCGTGTATTTACATATCTTCCCAACTTTTGTTACATTAACCGCATACGCAAACATACTTATACATACCCTTTTTCTTTCACTATTAAAAAAATGACGTAGTTGGTTAAACTTACAAACTCTACGTACCATCCACCCACCTTCTAAAAATATCTATTTGTATATTCATTTACAAATGCATATTTGAAACGTTAAAGTCCGGTTAAGTGAAATCCATACGAACTTAGGTTAATTTAAAAACAATATATATATATATATATATATATATATATATATATATTCTTTTACGAGCATATTATCACATGGTGACTAGATACAACATCTGATTTAAGCATAATAACTAACTAGTTTTTATGTTCTTACTAAACCCATATCAAACCACATACCTATTTTCAAAAGCTCAACTCTCAAGGAAATTTTGGGACGAAATTTTCTAAAGTAGGGGAGACTGTAATATCGCATAATTTTTACTTTTCATGTATTTTAGATTCTAAACATAACAAATTCCATGTTCGCCTTTATTCGCTTGTTTTATGTTACTCCTACCAATTCTTGACGAGTCGTCAATATAAATTATCCTATTCAATTTAGACACTATAACAATAAACTCATTTAGTTAAGATCTTAATATATATTTATTTTCTTTTTAAAATAAAAACATATATATTTAGTTAATATCATAATACTTTAAGATTAAAAAAAGAAAAACGTGATGTTTCTTTGACTTTTACAAAACAACAATATTCCGTTCCTTTTTTTATTTTTATTATTATGTTTTTTTTCTTTCTTTTGAAGATATAACACCCAACTAACTCACACTCAATCACTTCTTAACTCTCTTAATTACCCAACCATTTTACCCCAACTATAAATACACCACTCCGTACCCATTCTAACACTTGCTCAATCCTAAATCACTCTCTAAACCTCCAAATTCTCCAAGAAATCCCAAGTGTTGGAAGCCCACTTCTAAGTGAGTTTTCTGATTTTAAACTCCAAACTTCTTCATCTTTCTTCACTTCTTTTCTTCTTCTAACCCCTTGGGGAAACCTCTAGGACCTTGCTATTGTTTGCTATGGCAAATAAATATGAGTAGGACACCAAAATGAGCCTCTTAAAGGTGGTTCATCTTCTATTGATTTTATGCACTAGAAGGTTAGTTGTAGTGATATCAACTAAGTTCACCAACAAGTTAATGTTGGATGGACTTGTGTTATGGTTAATGGTTGACAAAGGAAAACCAAGGCTCTTCCAAACTAAGTCATCATACACTACTTTAATCTTCTAGTTTTATTGTGTAGTACTTACATATACTTTCAAACTTTCATTCTCCATCTAGAAATCTAATAACATGGAAGGTTTGTGGATACATCCCTACCTTACCAATCTATTGACCCATCTTGTAACACGGACTAGTTCCATACAAGAATGGGAACATCTTTTTCTTTTTATCACTTTTGGGACTCAACATGTATCATTATGCAAAGACACTAAATGCTTTCATATTCACATGCTCAATCTATCAAACATGCTCTTATCCTATTTTCATGCTAAAATTCTAAAATACAAATGCCCTAGCATAATTCATTAACTATTTTTAGCCCACCTTAACATGTATAGCGCTACAAGATTAGCACCCCGTCCCCTTTATGCGTCATTGTTAAGTTTTAACGGCCTAACACGATAGTGGTAGGTATACGCAGTGGATTCGAGGGTTTAATTTATGCCTTTTGTATGATTCTATGTGTGCAAAGCAATAGCATGATGATTTGAGTAAAACATTTTAATACTATGTATGTAAACCAAAAACTAGTGTGCTCACCAATGCTTTATGTGTTGACAGATATTTTATACATGTTGCAGGAAATGTTTGATGCGAGGAAGTCAAAAAACTTGATAGAATTGGCTAGAAACACACCCTAGTTTGAATATTTGATATTTTTGATGTTTTTTTTTTTTTGAACGGCATCTCGCTCAGGGCTATACATGAGCATAGTCCGGCTGAAGTGGGATTCGAACCGGGCACTCCAGGGTAGGAAACAGGCTAAGCCTGAAAACCTCCCACCTCACCTGCAGCCAGTGGGAATCGAACCTGGCTCTCCAAGGAGAAACCAAGTTCTTTCCACCACTAGACCACAGGGTCATTGGCGTACTTTCTTTAATTTGAGACAATTGGTATTTCCATTTTAGACTTATCAATTCTATGAATAAAATTTATCTTTAAATTACTTGTCACAATAATAGAAACATGAAGTCTTTGAACAATCTATCACAAGTCGCGCCTCGATGTATTGTCCCATCAGTTTGGGTGTGACATATCTATCTATTACTCTCACATAACACTTAAAGAGAATATCCTCCCCCTTGACTTGAGTGTGTCATGTGACAATGACATGTCACTAATGATATAAAATTTAATAACAAAACTTTTATTTTCCATGTGACATTAAGTTATTTTAGAAAAAAAATTGGATTTTTCTATCTAATGTTTCCTCCCATAATTTTTAAACGTTAATATCTTTTATATACGATATTTTTTAAAGAAAAAAATTAAACCAAATTAGTGAACGTTTTATTATCTTTCCAACGAGTACCATAGTGTTATATAAAAAATGGAGAAAAAATACAACTATTTTTTTGTGCGGATTTGTTCATACAGAAAAAAACGCAAAGTGTTCAGGTAATTCATTAATCATGTATAGGCAAGTCACAAATTATATTCAAACCAGTAAATATGAATTCTATTTTCAACAGGTGTTAGCATTGGAGTTGTACATTGTTTTAGGTTAAGTATTAATATTAGAGTTGAAAAATTGTTTTAGGTTAGATGTTAACATTAGAGTTATATATGATGTTAACATTGGAGATACATTGTTAATTGTTTTAGGTTAGCTGTTATCCAAAGTTTTCCTGCATGTAACTGTAACTGTAAAGCGTATCAGTTTATTTCATATGTAAAAACTAAAAAGCGCATCGGTCTATGTCATATGTAAAAACTGTAATGAGCATCAGTCTATTTCATATGTAAAATTGATATGTCATATTAGATTTCTCAACCCCGAAACGCTTTCGGGGTATAATCTAGTTTTCAATAAAAAAATGTGTATGAATATAACGTTGTTTTAGGCATTATCGATGTATCATTAAAGGAGCTCTTCATGGCCAAGAGTTTGAAGTCAATATAGTAACACAGTTTGAAGTCAATATGAAAGTTACGCATCAAAGGCCCTCAGGAATAAGAATTTTATGACCAGAGGGCCGTGGTGTATCACAGTTTAAAGTCAATATGAAAGTTACACACCAAAAGCCCACGAAATAAGACTTTTATGACCAGAGGGTCGTAATGTATCTTTCACATACATAACATATATTGATTGGCATTTTTTGGTTGATATATTCCAACCTTCAAAACGATTTTAAATTATGAACGGTAGGGTAGACATTCTTAGTAATATATATTTGTTATAGTTTTTTTTAAAGCTTATTATAAATACTTAATATACACTCATCTATAATCTATAATCTATAACTATATATAAAAGAATTGAAGTTAGATGATGTGGCGTTTAGTGATGGTCTCAACCCCCCTTGAATGTGCCAGGTGAATGAGGTGAAAGAGATTTTTTTTCGTTTTTATTATTAAAATCTAATAAAGTTAAAACCCTATTCTATCTCCCTGTTCTCCTCTCTATTATTGTTATCCTCTCTCTTCCATCTTTCTTCCATAACCCTAACCCTCTCTATTATTGTTTTTCTTTAACCAGCGATTTCTCTTCCATCTTTCTTCCATAACCTCTGTTTATTATTATTCTTCTAATCTTCTTTATCCTCTTTGTCGCGCCGTCTTAATTTCATCATCTTCAAGCGCCAATTAGGATCTTTGTGTTCGTGTATTCATCTTCAATCGGGTTTTTTTTCATATTTGAGGGTTTGTAAGTATGTTTTATTGGAGTTTTAATTAACATGCAACATTAATGGTTTATTATTTATTTGTTTTTTAATTTCAGATTTATATGTTTGGTTTATTGTTTGAAAGATAATTCTTGAAGGGTATAATATTCATATGTGCATATTCATAGAACTGTATTTTTTAATTTCAGCTCTATTTGTATTTATCATTGATTGTATGGTTTTGATTTTGTAAAACAATTAATTTAGGTTTGATTACATTCATGTTATTAATAGTTAATGTCTTATGTGATTGTTCTTGCCGGAATCGTATCTGATTGTTCTTGTCGGAATCGTGCCTGGACTACCACGAGCCCCATTTCCTGCGCTCTGTCTCGCCGGAGCGGCTTTGACAACACGACCTGAAATAACTCTTCATACAAACTGTTGTATCTTAGGTTCCTTTCTAACAAATCAAGTCCTTGGTTTGTGATTATTGCAACCGCGTGATTTAAGTAAAATGTGACAATTGTGGTTGGTTTCATTGGTTGCTCGTGTTAATATTTGTACTTTAAGCTTATATGAGTTGGTTTTGTGAAACTAAAATTTGTGCACATTGATTGCAGCTACTGTAGGGGTTTAGCTCTTGTACGATTTCCATTAGATTTTTATTCATTTATTTTTTGCTTACATTTTCAGTTTTGGATGAAAAGGTTTCTGATGGCACATGGCTTATAGTCAATACAAAGTTATGTCCTCTGTTCTTTGAAGCATTTTAGCACATCTGATGTTAAGTTGTCACAGCCGCTTATTATGTTTATGGCTTAGTCTTTACTTTATTTTAACAGGAGTATGTAGAACAGATGTGATTCCATTTTTAACTCCCAAACAAACACATTACATGGGTCGCCAGCATCGATTACATTAATCGGATCCATGGGCTGTCTTGACTTTCTAATTTCTGGATTGCCAACATGGCATATGACACTCCCTACCCATTATAACACTTGCTGAAGCCTAAATCACTCTCTAAACCTCCGAACTCTCCAAGAAATCCCAAGTGTTGGAAGCCCACTTCTAAGTGAGTTTTCTCATTTTAAACTCCAACCTTCTTCTTCTTTCTTCACTTCTTTTCTTCTTCTATGTGACACCCGGCAAACTCAGGTTAATAACATTGTTTGGGTCAAAGTCTACCTTAGTGAGTCGCGCGTACATTATACTTAACTAGGTCGGTTCAGTCGTGTTATGGTTCGGGAGTCGTTACTACAACCTAGAGGATCGTTAGATGTCAGCCATTAAACCAGGTATGCAAGGATTGACGATTCGTAGAGTCGTCAAACCGTAGTAAAAACACAAGTCTCGAGTCCCGGGGATTGCTGAATGAGTAAGAACGTGTTTGTTTCCGTGGAGTATGTGTTTATAATCTTTATGTGACTTGTTGGTATATGTATACATGTTTACATATGTTAAAACGGTGATTACACGTGATTGCATGACATTATAGGTGATTGCGCAGCTTAGCATGCGATTGTGCAGCTTAGCATGCTATTGGGCAGGCTAATCGCCTATGTTAAGGGGCGATTAGGCCCAATCGCCTGCTAAGGAGGGGTAATCGCTTATAGTAGCATGCGATTAGCCTCCCTAATCGCATGGTGGTGCTGCACAATCGCCTGACGTGTTTTAAACGACTAGAAACGCCTATAAATACCACCCTTGACCTCCAAAACACCTCTAGTGCAACCCTAGCCGTCCCATAACATATCCCAACTCACAAACACCATCTGGAACACGTTTTAGCATCAAAACACACATTTTCAAGCTTTACACATCAATTCCTCATAAAACCAAGGTGTGTTCTTCATCCTCAAACCTTTGAATGATTATGTTTTGCTCCCTAAAGGTCCAGACCTGATTTATAAACCCTTGTGTCTTTGAAAACCTATGAAAATCGTTTTTAAACAAGTCCAAACCATTATGCATGTTGTATGTGTTAAATATGATTAAAAGATAGGATTTTTATGATTCAAAAAGGATTGTTATTGTGTTATTAAGGTGTCTACAGCTTGTTTATATTAGGATGATGATGTCTTAGGAGTTTGGATGGTTTTGGAAGTGTATTGTGGATATTGGGTATTGTGACCCATTTGAATGACTTTGAATGATTTTGTATGATATGAGGTGTTTTGCTAGTTGTTTGATGTTAGGGTTTGTTATAGAATGATGCTAGAACAGTAGGGAATGATCGGACAACGTTGCTACATGGTGAAATCTGAGTATTTGCTATTTAGGGTAAAAGTTGTGCATGTTGATGTGATGTTTTCATGCTAAGTGTACTATTTTGGGAAAATGCTTGCATTCGGGGCTGGTAGAATGATGATAAGCTAGGGGTTTTGCTAGAAATATGTTTGATATTGTTGTATGATTGATATTTGGCGTTTCCACATGTTCTGGATCTGATTTGGAGGGTTAAACGCGCGAAAAACCAGAACAGCCCTGCTGGGGGCGATTGGGGACCCTAATCGCCTATGCTATAGGCGATTGGGAGCCCAATTGCCTGCTAAGGAGGCCTAATCGCATGTATGGTAGGCGATTGGGGGCCTAATCGCCCATTTCATGCGATTGTGATCCTAATCACTAGTTAAGCCCTGAATTGCATGTCTTATGACCCTAATCGCCTGATAAGCACCAGAATAGGCCTAATCGCCTATGTTAAGGGGCGATTAGTTTCCACAATCGCCTGTTGACCTCCCTAATCGCTAGTTGACTTTTCCTAATCGCCTGCACTGCTGCTGTAAGTGTATTTTGGCATTCCGAGACCCGATTTGACACCTAGGAACATGCTAGGAACCCCGTATCATACCTGATAACTTGGTAACACGTGCTCGGACTTATTTATGTGCTGTTTGAACTATGTGCTAGGCTTGTTGAACTTTAACATATGTTAAACATGATTGCATGATTTGTATGACTTAGAGTACAAGGATAACACGTGGAGTCTCGGGTCACCAATGGGATTTCGAGTCTTGTGCATTTGGTCAGTTTAACAGTCAACGTGTTTTCAAACAAACCTGGTTATGGTCTGGACATCTAGGGACTAACTAACCTACGGGTTATTAGTCTAAGTACTTGTAACTGTCATATGTTAGGTCACCGCTTTACGGGGCTAGCAAAGCTTGCTGATTTTATTCATTAATCGAAGTAACGCAACGTAAGGTGAGTTCACGGCCCCACTTTTACTGGTTTTACTTTTGGGAGAGAAAACATGCGTTAAACTTGTGTTTGGTAACAACTGTCATACTATGGGTTACTATACGATCTTTGGAAGTCCCGGGGGAAACCATGAATGTGCGGTGTAGCACAATGGGGAAATGTGGATAGATCTATTGGGCGTGACCTGCCCCGCTCGTCGGCTTGGAGCCGGCGGGTGCATATTGTCTCAAACAGGAACGGTACATTATTCGGGCAATGCTTCTGGGTTTGCGAGTTAGTAATGGTTTTCCAATCGTAGTAGTGACAAAACATACGCCTAGCTAGCGTACTTTGGTTTACATATTTGTACAGTATGGACAGGGTGAACTTGGTACTTTTATTACAAACCTGTGAACTCACCGGCATTCTTGTGCTGACGTACTTTTGGCATGTTTTTCTCAGGTCGCTAAGGTAGCATTCCAGGACTAGGGCGCACGCGTCTGCACGACGTCTAGTTTAGGATCATGTTTCGTATGTTGAATAATTGGGATTACTTTTGGATTTTGGATTGTAACAAAGCTTCCGCTACTGTTTAATGGTTTCAAACTTATGTTTTTAAATATGCATGTGTTCATATAGTGTTGTTTATTATGACCGTTGACTTGGATCCTGGTTTGTCACGCGCCTCGCGGTAAAACCCCGCAGGTGGATTTTGAGGGTGTGATAGATTGGTATCAGAGCCAATGGTTATAGTGAACTAGGACTGCATGTAGAGTCTAGTCTATAGCCGAGTCGCACACACACTAGACGGTCACATGGTACTAGACGTCATGGTGGGTAACATATGGGCTTGTCGGGGTGTCTTTAAATCATCGAACTCTTTGTGTTACATCATCCGCTCTTATGAGTATTTGGCTGTTAATTCCTTAGGCAATGTGGTGTATTGGAGTGGCTTGTGTACTTTTGAGATCTGTCCAAGGCTCGGACATCTCCCCTTCGTACTCCAACAAACACACTCGCCCTTGAACTACCGTGACATTTATGTCATTGCGGTGTACGGCTAAGCATCCGTGTCCGGTGACTTGAACTTTAAACTAGGAGAACACTAGGAGGACCATGTAGAGCGGTTTATCATTTCGGGTGCACACGAAATCATAAACCGAAATGCATGAAAGCCCTAGTGAGCTCTGGGTTTGAATGGATGGTCCTGGATTGGATCTAGCTTTGATTATGTGAACACTAGTGGTTATCACTAGCTGAGAATCTGCATTTTCCCTCGCTCTTGTTGCCAGAATCATGTCTGGAGTTCGCGGTGGACGTAGAGGCGGTGGTCGTACTGGTGGACGCGATGGTGGCGGTGGTCGTGGAGGTGTGAACCTAACCCAAGAGGATCTGAACAACTTGCTGCAGGCTGCCTTTCAGGCAGGACACAATGCCCATGGCGGTAAGTTGATCCTATTAGCTTTGCCTTGCTGTGAGCATGGTATATTTTTTTTTGTGGTTTTCTTACGTGTTTCGTTTCAGGTGGTGTTGTTAATCCACCCCCAGTCATGTGCACGCACAAGATGTTCCGGGACTGTAAGCCCCATGATTTCTCTGGCACTGAGGGGGCTGTGGGCTTGCTCAAGTGGCTGGAGAAGGTGGAGTCGGTGTTCTTGATGTGTAACTGTCTTCCTGAGGATCGAGTCAAGTATGCTGCCGCGCTCTTCCAGGATGTTGCTTTGACCTGGTGGAACTCTACTACTCGGAATATGGGTCTGGGGGAGGCTTATGCCATGCCGTGGGAGAATTTTGTTCAGCTGTTGAAGAGAGAGTACTGTCCCAGGGAAGAGATTCAGAAGTTGGAACATGAGGTTTGGAACCTCAAGATGGTTGGGTTCGAAATTGAAGAGTACACTGTGAGGCGTAATGAGTTGGCGGTGCTGTGTCCTGACTTACACGTACCAGAATACAGGAGGATCGAGCACTACATTTCGGGGTTAGTACCAGAGATAGCAGGGTTAGTGGCTGCGGGAAATCTTCCTACTTATGCAGATGTGGTTCGGTCGGCTCATAGGATGACCAATCTGAAGGTGAATGAGGGTATTCTGCCTGCTCGTGGTGCAACTGTCAAAGCTCCAGAGAATAACAAGCGCAAGTGGGATAATGTGGGTAAGGGTTCAGCATCAGCTCCGTCACAGCAGGGTAAGAAGTATGATGTTGGGGGTTCTTCTTCTTCGGGCTCTAAACAGGGTGGTTATGCTGGGAAACTTCCAAAGTGCAACAAGTGTGAACGGCATCATCAGGGGAACTGCGACTGTGCTCGTTGTCATCGCTGCCAGCAGATTGGGCATTTTGCTAAGGATTGTAGGGTGAATCTTTCGTCTTCTCAGGGTCGTACTGTTGTCCCTACTCCTGCTGCTCAGGGCACTTTGGGGAAACAGGGTTGTTTTAATTGTGGTGAGGCTGGTCATTTCAAGAGGGATTGCTCGAAACTGAAGCAGGGCGGGGATGTGAAGAACGGGAACGGTAACGGGAACGGTGGGGGCGGTGGCAGGAACGCACGCGCCTTTGTCATTGGAACCGTGGAGGCTAAACAGGATCCCGACACAGTTACCGGTACGTTCCTTCTCAATAATCGCTCTGTTACTGTTTTGTTTGATTCCAGTGCCGATAAAAGCTTCATATCTTTGGAAGTTAGCAGATTGTTAGATATAGTGCCTGTTCCCTTAGAGGCTAAGTATTTGATTGAGTTGGCCGACGGTAAGAAGATTGAGGCGACTTGTGTCCTTCGGGAGTGTCACCTAGAGTTGTCGGGTTTGTCTTTCCCCATCGACCTTATGCCTGTACCCTTGGGTAGTTTTGATGTCGTTGTGGGCATGGATTGGTTATCGTTGTATCGTGCGGAGATCGTTTGTTTCGACAAGGTTATTCGGATCCCTCTCCCGGATGGAGAATTTCTTTTGGTACATGGTGAGAAGAGCGGTGCTCCGCTAAGTCTCATCTTCAGCATGAAAGCCCTTAAGTATCTTCGTAAGGGGTATTCGGCCGTTTTGGCACTTCTTTCTGTTTCCTCTACCGATGAGAAGAAGATCGAGGATATCCCTGTGGTTCGTGAATTTCCTGATGTTTTTCCCGATGATCTACCTGGTCTTCCTCCCCATCGTCAGGTTGAGTTCGGTATTGATCTTGTACCGGGCGCAGCTCCTATTGCTCGGGCCCCCTACCGTCTTGCACCTCCCGAGATGCAGGAATTATCTAGCCAGTTGCAGGAACTCTTGGATAAGGGTTTCATCAGACCGAGTTCTTCCCCTTGGGGAGCCCCGATTTTGTTCGTGAAGAAGAAAGATGGAAGCCTTCGGATGTGTGTGGATTACAGAGAGCTGAACAAGGTGACCATCAAGAACCGTTTTCCCCTTCCTCGCATTGATGATCTCTTTGACCAACTCCAGGGTTCTAGCTACTACTCCAAGATCGACTTAAGGTCCGGTTACCACCAGTTGCGCGTGCAGGAAGCTGATATTGCGAAGACTGCCTTTCGTACACGTCATGGCCATTTCGAGTTCTTGGTCATGCCTTTCGGTCTCACTAACGCGCCGGCGGTTTTCATGGATTTGATGAACCGCGTGTGCAAACCCTATCTTGATAAGTTCGTCATTGTGTTTATTGATGACATCCTGGTTTACTCTAAGAACAAAGCCGAACATGAGGAACACTTGCGTTTAGTTCTGGAACTTTTGCGACGGGAACAGCTTTATGCTAAGTTCTCGAAATGTGACTTTTGGTTACGTGAAGTTCAATTCCTAGGGCATGTGGTTAATGAACTAGGGATTCATGTTGATCCGGCTAAGATCAAAGCAATTAAAGACTGGGAAGCACCAAAGACGCCATCTGAGGTGCGGCAATTCCTAGGTCTTGCGGGCTACTACCGTCGTTTCATTCAGGGGTTTTCGAAGATCGCTCAACCCCTCACCTCTCTTACTCAGAAGGACAGAAAATTCGACTGGGGTGAACCGCAAGAATCAGCGTTCCAAAAGCTGAAGTCCAAACTCTGTTCTGCTCCTATTCTATCCTTGCCTGAGAGCACTGAGGACTTCGTTGTTTACTGTGATGCTTCGATTCGGGGTCTCGGTTGCGTGTTAATGCAACGCGAGAAAGTGATTCCTTACGCTTCTCATCAACTCAAGGTTCACGAGAGGAACTATACCACCCACGACTTGGAGTTGGGTGTAGTGGTGTTCGCGTTGAAAATTTGGAGGCATTACTTGTACGGTACCAAATGCACCATCTATACCGATCACAAGAGTCTCCAGCATATTTTCGACCAACAACACCTGAACATGCGACAGCGTCGCTGGGTTGAACTCCTGAACGAATATGACTGCGCCATTAAGTACCATCCTGGCAAGGCGAATGTGGTGGCAGACGCCTTGAGCAGGAAGGAATTAGCAAACACACGTCGCGTTTGGGCGTTGCAACTCACTATCCACTCTTCTCTTCCTGACCAAATCCGTTCTGCGCAGCTAGAAGCTTTGAAGGAGGAAAACCTTAAAGCTGAGACCATGCACGGTGCTGATAAACACCTCGAGCAAAGGCCTGACGGCTTACACTACTTCGCAGAACGCGTATGGGTTCCATTATTCGGAGGATTACGGGAGCTTGTTTTGGATGAAGCTCACAAATCCCGGTATTCCATTCACCCTGGCTCAGACAAGATGTACCAAGACCTAATGGTACTCTACTGGTGGCCAAACATGAAGGCTGATATAGCCTTCTACGTGAGCAAATGCTTGACCTGTGCCAAGGTCAAGGTGGAGTATCAGAAGCCTTCTGGTCTCCTGCAGCAACCTGAAATTCCTGAATGGAAGTGGGAAAGGATCACGATGGACTTTGTTACTAAATTACCTAAGTCACCTAGTGGTTGTGATAAGATATGGGTGATCGTGGATCGGTTGACGAAGTCAGCCCATTTTCTTGCCATTAAAGAAAGCGACACTATGGATCGTTTGGCTCGTCTCTACCTTAAGGAGGTTGTTTCTAAGCACGGGGTGCCGGTTTCTATCATTTCGGATCGTGATTCTCACTTCACTTCGCATTTTTGGAAGTCCTTACACAAAGCTTTGGGTACCCAGCTGGACATGAGTACAGCTTACCACCCACAAACTGACGGGCAGAGTGAACGAACAATTCAAACCTTAGAAGACATGCTTCGGGCATGTGTGATTGATTTTGGCAAAAGTTGGGAGATTCACCTGCCGTTAGTGGAGTTTTCCTATAACAACAGTTACCATGCGAGTATCAAGGCAGCTCCGTTCGAGGCACTGTACGGGCGGAAATGTCGGTCTCCCCTTTGTTGGGCTGAGGTGGGTGAGAGTCAACTCACTGGGCCTGAGCTAGTGTACGAAACTTCGGAAAAGATCGTACAGATTCGTAACCGTTTGGCAGCGGCGCGGGATCGGCAGAAGAGTTATGCTGATCGACGTCGCAAACCTTTAGAGTTCCAGGTTGAGGACAGGGTGCTTCTGAAAGTTTCACCATGGAAGGGCGTCATACGCTTTGGAAAGCGTGGAAAACTTAACCCTCGGTACGTTGGACCGTTTGCAATCCTGGAACGGATTGGACCGGTGGCATATCGACTTGATTTACTGTGACACCCGGCAATCTCCGGTAACTAACTTTCGAAAACTTAGTAAGTCTACCTTAGCGAGTCGCGCATACGTTACACAAAACAAGGTCGGTCGAGTCGAGTCGCACGTCATTAGAGTTTTAACATACGCAAGTCTCGAGTCCCGGGGACTGGTGAACGAGTGTGAACGTGTTTACTTTCATGTATTATGTGTTTATAATCATTATGTGACTTATCGGTATGTGAAAATGTGTTAACATATGTTAAAACGGAGTTTAACGCGCCAAATACACCACATTGGACCCTGTAGGCGATTAGCCTGGCTAATTGCCTTCAAGGTGGCGATTAGCCTTGCCTTATAGGCGATTATGGGGCTAATCGCCTATAGGGAAGGCGATTAGCAGCCCTAATCGCCTGATAGAACTTCATAATCGCCTGCAACATGTCTGACGACTAAAAACACCTATAAATACCACCCTTGACCCCCAAAACATTATTTACACAACCCTAGCCGTCCCATAACATATCTCAACCCACAAACACCCTCTGGAACCCATTTTTACACACAAACAACCATTTCCAAGCTTATTCCATCATCTACTCTCAAATACAAGGTGTGTTCTTCAAACCCAAACCTTTAAATGATTATGTTTTACTCCCTAAATGTCCAGACCTGATTTATAAAGGTTTTTGTCTTTGAAAATCCATTTAAAACCGTTTCTAGACAAACCCACACCTTTACATGTGTTATATGTGTTATATGTGATTAAAGATAGAGTTTTTGGGATCTAATCATGATTGTTTTTGTGTTATTATGATGTTTATAGCTGTTACAAGTTAGTATGATGATGTCCTAGGAGTTTGGATGGTTTTGGTCGTGTATTATGGATACTTGATGTTTTGACCCGTTTGAAGGATTTTGGATGATTTAGGATGATATGGGGTGTGTTGTTGATTGTTTGATGTTAGGGTTTGCTCTAGAATGATGCTAGAACAGTAGGATGCTTTCAGACAACGTGATTATGTGATTAGATCTGGATATTTGCTATTTAGGGCAAGTTATTGCATGTTGATGTGATGCTTTCATGTTAAATTGCTATTTTGGGAAAACGCTCGCATTCGGGACTGTTAGAATGATGAAAACTTAGGGGTTTTGCTTGGAATATGTTTGTTAATATGTTAGAATGATTATTGGGTGTTGGCGCACGTTTCGGATCTGATTTGGAGGGTTAAACGCGCGAAAAACCATATTTGCTGCACTATAGGCGATTAGCAATCCTAATCGCCTATGTTGTAGGCGATTAGGGGCATAATCGCCTAAGGATTGAGGCTACTCGTGTGCTAGGATGGCGATTAGCATCATAATTGCTAGCAGTCCATGCAATTGTGATCCTAATTGCCTTCATGTCATGCAATTGTGACCCTAATCACTAGTTAAGCCCTGAATTGCATACCACATGACCATAATCGCCTAATATGCATGTGATTAGCCCTAATCACCTAACATAAGTGGCGATTAGCCCTGCTAATTGCCTTTTGACCATCCCTAATCACGTGTTGACTTTCCTAATTGCATGCTAAGTCCCTAATCGCATGAAATGCTGTTGTAAGTGTATTTTAACATCCCGAAACCCGATTTGACACCTAGGAACATGATAGGAACCCCGTGACATGCTTAGTAACATAGTAACACGTGTTCGGACTTGTTCGTACGTTAATGGACCTATGTGTTAGAATCGTTGAACTTTAACGCATGTTAAGTGCTGAGTTGCATGTTTTGTGTATGTTTGAGTATGAGATGAACACGTGGGGTCTCGGGTCACCAATGGGATGTCGAGTCTTGTACATTTGGTCAGTTTAACAGTCAACGCATTTTCAAACGAACCTGGTTATGGTCTGGGCATCTAGGGACTAACTAACCTACGAGTTGTTAGTCTAAGTACTTGTAACTGTCATATGTTAGGTCGCCGCTTTACGGGGCTAGCATAGCTTGTTGGTTTAAATCACTTTCGAAGTAACGCAACCCAAGGTGAGTTCACGGCCCCTCTTTTATATGTTTTCTTTCGGGGGAGAAACATGCCACGCAATTTAACAAACTCAATGCTTTCGTATAAACATGCAACTCCTTTTGGAAACGCTTTACTCATTTTGAATACGTAACTGTTTTTGGGAAGTAACTTGTTGTAAGCACGCTACGCTTTTGAAACACTTTTGGGAAGTAACACTTTTGGAAAGCAACACTTTTGAATGCAACGCTTTTGAAACACAACTCTTGATTTGCAACACTTTTGTTTACTACACGACGAAACAAGGAGTCCCGGGGGAAACCATGAATGTGCGGGGTAGCACAACGGGGAAATGTGGATAGATCTATTGGGCCTGACAAACCCCACCCGTCGGCTAGGAGCCGGGCGGGTGCATATTGTCTCTAGTTTAGCAACACAAGCAACTCAAACACGGGCAGCAACTCAAGCAACGCTGTCAGTAATGGTTTCAGCATCACAGTCGTGGTAGTAGTAGGAAACGCTTGTTTGTTCGTTTGTTTATTCGTATAACGTACCTTATGACATGGTATTTTGTGAGCAACGCTCAACACACGGAAACTTATTGTAAACTTAAACCTGTGAACTCACCAGCATTATATGTTGACCCGTTTTTGGCATGATTTCTCAGGTCGCTAAGGTAGCAGCATCTCAGGGCTTAGGCGCACGCGTCTGCACGGCGTCTAGTTTAGGTTCATGGTTTTGTTATTAAACAAGTTTGGAAACTTTTGGGATTTAGTTTTGTAAAACAATGCTTCCGCTGTTATTTCAAATGGTTTGGATTTATGTTTTTATTTTACGTATCTTATCATATAGTGTTGTTTATCGTGACCGTTGACTTGGATCCTGGTGTGTCACACGCCTCACGGTAGAACTCCGCATGTGGTAATTTGAGGGTGTGACAGATTGGTATCAGAGCCAATGGTTATAGTGAACTAGGACTGCATGTAGAGTCTAGACTATAGCCGAGTCTCACACACTAGACGGTCACATACATTTGAGTCGTGTCTTTTGGTAAACATACTAACCTTGTCGGGGTGTCGGTATCCTTACCACACGGCGTCACATTGCTTATCTCATTCTTGGTTATTCCTAGCTTCACTTTATCTTCTCCTTCGGGTTTACAGTCGTGGGAACTTGTTTGATGATCCTTTGAGTTGGTTATATCTTCCTAGGATGTGGGTGTCGGGTGACTTGAGGTTCGAGCTCGGGGCACGCCTTGAGGACCATGTAGAGCAATTTATCATTTCGGGTGCACACGAAATGATAAGTTGAAATGCATGAAAGACTTGGTGGATCTCGGGTTGGGATTAATGGTCACATTGGACCCAATCCTGGATTTTTCGTATTCTCTTGGTTTAGCGTTGGTGATGGGTCTCAGTGTTTGTTTCTTGTCTTTCTCAGAAGATGTCTGGAATTCGCGGTGGACGTAGAGGCGGTGGTCGTACTGGCGGACGCAATGGTGGCGGTGGTCGTGGAGGGGTGAACCTAACCCAGGAGGATCTGAACACCTTGCTGCAGGCTGCCTTTCAGGCAGGACACAATGCTCATGGCGGTGAGTTGATCCTATCAGTTTTGCCTCGTTGTGAGCATGGTATCCTTCTTTTGTGGTTTTCTTACGTGTTTCGTTTCAGGCGGTGTTGTTAACCCACCCCCAGCCATGTGTACGTACAAGATGTTTCGGGATTGTAAGCCCCATGAGTTCTCTGGCACTGAAGGGGCTGTAGGCATGCTCAAGTGGCTAGAGAAAGTGGAGTCCGTATTCATAATGTGCAACTGCCTTCCCGAGGATCGGGTGAAGTATTCTGTTGGACTCTTCACAGATGTTGCTCTGACTTGGTGGAACAACATCACTAAGAACATGGGTATAGGTGAAGCCTATGCCATGCCATGGGAGAACTTTGTTCAGCTATTGAAAAGGGAGTACTGTCCTAGGGAGGAGGTACAAAAATTGGAACATGAGGTTTGGAGCCTCAAGATGGTGGGGTCTGAGATTGAAGAGTACACTGTGAGGCGTAACGAGTTGGCGGTGCTGTGTCCTGACTTGCACGTACCAGAATACAGGAGGATCGAGCACTACATTTCAGGGTTAGTACCAGAGATAGCGGGGTTAGTGGCTGCGGGAAATCTTCCTACTTATGCAGAGGTGGTTCGATCGGCTCATCGGATGACTAATCTGAAGGTGAATGAAGGTGTTTTACCTGCTCGTGGCTCGACTGTCAAGGCTCCAGAGGGCAGCAAGCGCAAGTTGGAAGGCTCGGGGAAGAGTTCGGCTCAAGAACAGCCACAGCAGCAGACCGGGAAGCTAGGGGCGGTGGGGTCACCGTCGACTCAGAATCAGGGTGGATACACGGGAAAGAACCCTAAGTGCAACCAGTGCGGGTACCATCATGTTGGGAGTTGTGATACGTTTCGTTGCAACCGTTGTCTTCGCTATGGCCATCTGGCCAAGGATTGTAGGGTCAGCACTCAGGCAGGACAAGTTCAAGCAGTTGCCCCCACTCCTACTCCTCGGGGAAATCAAGGGTGCTTCAATTGTGGTGAAACAGGGCATTTCAAGCGAAATTGCCCAAAGCTGTATCAGGGAGAGGCAGGCACAGCAAGAAATGGAGAGAACAACCAGGGCGGTGGTGTAGCTGCTCGTGCTTATGTTATTGGGGCTAGGGAGAACCAGGAGGACCCAGACACTGTTACTCGTACGTATTCTTTCTTATCTCTTGTTACGCTTGTACGCCTTGGTTTTACTCTTTCGCAATGTTGTGTGTTCGTGTCGTTGGGTGTTTCCTTGGGGTTTGGTCTTTACTTCTCATTCTTTGGGGTCGATGAGGGTCCTTTGGGGATGTTACTTGGACGGTACCAGTGGGTTAGTTATACCGATCACAGTAGTCCCCAGTAGGCCTTCGATCGGGGGTCTCTTGTCTCATATTCACTCGCTGTTCCTTGGGGAACGCTACTTGGGCACACACAGAGGTCGACGCTCATCACTGTTGGGGCCAAAAGAATCTCGGGGCGAGATTCCTTTCAACAGGGGGATGATGTAACGACCCGGAAAATTTTTTCTTCTCATTTTGTCTTCTCTTTTCGACTTCGGGAAATTTTCGGGACGAAAATTCTTTTAACAGGGGGATGATGTGACACCCGGCAATCTCCGGTAACTAACTTTCGAAAACTTAGTAAGTCTACCTTAGCGAGTCGCGCATACGTTACACAAAACAAGGTCGGTCGAGTCGAGTCGCACGTCATTAGAGTTTTAACATACGCAAGTCTCGAGTCCCGGGGATTGGTGAACGAGTGTGAACGTGTTTACTTTCATGTATTATGTGTTTATAATCATTATGTGACTTATCGGTATGTGAAAATGTGTTAACATATGTTAAAACGGAGTTTAACGCGCCAAATACACCACATTGGACCCTGTAGGCGATTAGCCTGGCTAATTGCCTTCAAGGTGGCGATTAGCCTTGCCCTATAGGCGATTATGGGGCTAATCGCCTATAGGGAAGGCGATTAGCAGCCCTAATCGCCTGATAGAACTTCATAATCGCCTGCAACATGTCTGACGACTAAAAACACCTATAAATACCACCCTTGACCCCCAAAACATTATTTACACAACCCTAGCCGTCCCATAACATATCTCAACCCACAAACACCCTCTGGAACCCATTTTTACACACAAACAACCATTTCCAAGCTTATTCCATCATCTACTCTCAAATACAAGGTGTGTTCTTCAAACCCAAACCTTTAAATGATTATGTTTTACTCCATAAATGTCCAGACCTGATTTATAAAGGTTTTTGTCTTTGAAAATCCATTTAAAACCGTTTCTAGACAAACCCACACCTTTACATGTGTTATATGTGATTAAAGATAGAGTTTTTGGGATCTAATCATGATTGTTTTTGTGTTATTATGATGTTTATAGCTGTTACAAGTTAGTATGATGATGTCCTAGGAGTTTGGATGGTTTTGGTCGTGTATTATGGATACTTGATGTTTTGACCCGTTTGAAGGATTTTGGATGATTTAGGATGATATGGGGTGTGTTGTTGATTGTTTGATGTTAGGGTTTGCTCTAGAATGATGCTAGAACAGTAGGATGCTTTCGGACAACGTGATTATGTGATTAGATCTGGATATTTGCTATTTAGGGCAAGTTATTGCATGTTGATGTGATGCTTTCATGTTAAATTGCTATTTTGGGAAAACGCTCGCATTCGGGACTGTTAGAATGATGAAAACTTAGGGGTTTTGCTTGGAATATGTTTGTTAATATGTTAGAATGATTAGTGGGTGTTTGCGCACGTTTCGGATCTGATTTGGAGGGTTAAACGCGCGAAAAACCACATTTGCTGCACTATAGGCGATTAGCAATCCTAATCGCCTATGTTGTAGGCGATTAGGGGCATAATCGCCTAAGGATTGAGGCTACTCGTGTGCTAGGATGGCGATTAGCATCATAATTGCTAGCAGTCCATGCAATTGTGATCCTAATTGCCTTCATGTCATGCAATTGTGACCCTAATCACTAGTTAAGCCCTGAATTGCATACCACATGACCATAATCGCCTAATATGCATGTGATTAGCCCTAATCACCTAACATAAGTGGCGATTAGCCCTGCTAATTGCCTGTTGACCATCCCTAATCACGTGTTGACTTTCCTAATTGCATGCTAAGTCCCTAATCGCTTGAAATGCTGTTGTAAGTGTATTTTAACATCCCGAAACCCGATTTGACACCTAGGAACATGATAGGAACCCCGTGACATGCTTAGTAACATAGTAACACGTGTTCGGACTTGTTCGTACGTTAATGGACCTATGTGTTAGAATCGTTGAACTTTAACGCATGTTAAGTGCTGAGTTGCATGTTTTGTGTATGTTTGAGTATGAGATGAACACGTGGGGTCTCGGGTCACCAATGGGATGTCGAGTCTTGTACATTTGGTCAGTTTAACAGTCAACGCATTTTCAAACGAACCTGGTTATGGTCTGGGCATCTAGGGACTAACTAACCTACGGGTTGTTAGTCTAAGTACTTGTAACTGTCATATGTTAGGTCGCCGCTTTACGGGGCTAGCATAGCTTGTTGGTTTAAATCACTTTCGAAGTAACGCAACCCAAGGTGAGTTCACGGCCCCTCTTTTATATGTTTTCTTTCGGGGGAGAAACATGCCACGCAATTTAACAAACTCAATGCTTTCGTATAAACATGCAACTCCTTTTGGAAACGCTTTACTCATTTTGAATACGTAACTGTTTTTGGGAAGTAACTTGTTGTAAGCACGCTACGCTTTTGAAACACTTTTGGGAAGTAACACTTTTGGAAAGCAACACTTTTGAATGCAACGCTTTTGAAACACAACTCTTGATTTGCAACACTTTTGTTTACTACACGACGAAACAAGGAGTCCCGGGGGAAACCATGAATGTGCGGGGTAGCACAACGGGGAAATGTGGATAGATCTATTGGGCCTGACAAACCCCACCCGTCGGCTAGGAGCCGGGCGGGTGCATATTGTCTCTAGTTTAGCAACACAAGCAACTCAAACACGGGCAGCAACTCAAGCAACGCTGTCAGTAATGGTTTCAGCATCACAGTCGTGGTAGTAGTAGGAAACGCTTGTTTGTTCGTTTGTTTATTCGTATAACGTACCTTATGACATGGTATTTTGTGATCAACGCTCAACACACGGAAACTTATTGTAAACTTAAACCTGTGAACTCACCAGCATTATATGTTGACCCGTTTTTGGCATGATTTCTCAGGTCGCTAAGGTAGCAGCATCTCAGGGCTTAGGCGCACGCGTCTGCACGGCGTCTAGTTTAGGTTCATGGTTTTGTTATTAAACAAGTTTGGAAACTTTTGGGATTTAGTTTTGTAAAACAATGCTTCCGCTGTTATTTTAAATGGTTTGGATTTATGTTTTTATTTTACGTATCTTATCATATAGTGTTGTTTATCGTGACCGTTGACTTGGATCCTGGTGTGTCACACGCCTCGCGGTAGAACTCCGCATGTGGTAATTTGAGGGTGTGACATTTACCGGCGGAGCTCGGTAGTGTGCACAACGTCTTCCATGTGTCTAACTTGAAGAAATGCATGGCTGACGAATCTCTTATTGTTCCACTAGAAGAGATCAGGGTTGACGATAGTCTTCGCATTGTGGAGGAACCTGTTGAGATCCTCGATTACAAGATTCGTAGCCTTCGTCGGAGTAAAATCCGTATTGTTAAGGTTCGCTGGAACTCGAACCGTGGACCGGAATACACTTGGGAACGCGAGGATCAGATGAAGTCTAAGTATCCTCACCTCTTTCCTAAGCGCGCTTTTGAATCGAGACATGTTACTACTGCAGCTGAATGAATCTCGGGGCGAGTTTCCTTCTAACGTGGGGATGATGTGACAACTCGGGTAAATTCTCTCTTTTGATTTCTATCTTTTTGACTTTTTTTTTTTTTTTTGACTTGTGCTAATTTTCGGGACGTAAATTCTTTTAACGTGGGGATGATGTGACACCCGGAAAACTCAGGTTAATAACATTGTTTGGGTCAAAGTCTACCTTAATGAGTCGCGCGTACATTATACTTAACTAGGTTGGTTCAGTCGTGTTATGGTTCGGGAGTCGTTACTACAACCTAGAGGATCGTTAGATGTCAGCCATTAAACCAGGTATGCAAGGATTGACGATTCGTAGAGTCGTCAAACCTTAGTAAAAACACAAGTCTCGAGTCCCGGGGATTGGTGAATGAGTAAGAACGTGTTTGTTTCCGTGGAGTATGTGTTTATAATCTTTATGTGACTTGTTGGTATGTGTATACGTGTTTACATATGTTAAAACGGTGATTACACGCGATTGCATGACATTATAGGTGATTGCGCAGCTTAGCATGCGATTGGGCAGGCTAATCGCCTATGTTAAGGGGCGATTAGGCCCAATCGCCTGCTAAGGAGGGCTAATCGCCTATAGTAGCATGCGATTAGCCTCCCTAATCGCATGGTGGTGCTGCACAATCGCCTGACGTGTTTTAAACGACTAAAAACGCCTATAAATACCACCCTTGACCTCCAAAACACCTCTAGTGCAACCCAAGCCGTCCCATAACATATCCCAACTCACAAACACCCTCTGGAACACGTTTTAGCATCAAAACACACATTTTCAAGCTTTACACATCAATTCCTCATAAAACCAAGGTGTGTTCTTCATCCTCAAACCTTTGAATGATTATGTTTTGCTCCCTAAAGGCCCAGACCTGATTTATAAACCCTTGTGTCTTTGAAAACCTATGAAAATCGTTTTTAAACAAGTCCAAACCATTATGCATGTTGTATGTGTTAAATATGATTAAAAGATAGGATTTTTATGATTCAAAAAGAATTGTTATTGTGTTATTAAGGTGTCTATAGCTTGTTTATATTAGGATGATGATGTCTTAGGAGTTTGGATGGTTTTGGAAGTGTATTGTGGATATTGGGTATTGTGACCCATTTGAATGACTTTGAATGATTTTGTATGATATGAGGTGTTTTGCTAGTTGTTTGATGTTAGGGTTTGTTATAGAATGATGCTAGAACAGTAGGGAATGATCGGACAACGTTGCTACATGGTGAAATCTGAGTATTTGCTATTTAGGGTAAAAGTTGTGCATGTTGATGTGATGTTTTCAAGCTAAGTGTACTATTTTGGGAAAATGCTTGCATTCGGGGCTGGTAGAACGATGATAAGCTAGGGGTTTTGATATTGTTGTATGATTGATATTTGGCGTTTCCACACGTTCCGGATCTGATTTGGAGGGTTAAACGCGCGAAAAACCGGAACAGCCCTGCTGGGGGCGATTGGGGAAACCTCTAGGACCTTGCTCTTGTTTTCTATGGAAAATAAATACGAGTAGGACACCAAAATGAGGCCTCAAAGGTGGTTCATCTTCTATTGTTTTTATGCACTAGAAGGTTAGTTGTAGTGATATCAACCAAGTTCACCAACAACCTAATGTTGGATGGACTTGTGTTATGGTTAATGGTAGACAAAGGAAAGCCAAGGCTCTTTCAAACTAACTCACCATACACTACTTTAATCTTCTAGTTATAGTATGTAGTACTTACATATACTTTCAAAACTTTCATTCTCCATCTAGAAATCTAATAACTTGGAAGGTTTGAGGATACATCCCTACCTTACCAATCTATTGAACATCATGTAACCCGGACAAGTTCCATACAAGAATGGGAACATCCCGTGTCCAAGACCCATGTTTGATCTATAAAAAAAGCGGTCACGACATCAACACTCTTAAATGGATTCACATTCCTAACTCTAACTCATACCATCCGAATCGTCCAAAAGACGATTTGTGTTTTGGTTCGCCTAACAGGTATGCATAACTTCCTTGTACTCTTGAACCTTCTTCCGAAGCTAAACTCATTCCTTTCCATATCTAGTTAATCGGAGCTAAAGTTCTTCCTCTTCAAGACCCGTTTTGGGAATCTTATTAACGCACCCTAAGGTGAGTTCATACTTGTCCCCTTTTTCTTTTTATCACTTTTGGGACTCAACATCTATCATTATGCAAATACAGTAAATGCTTTCATATTCACATGCTCAATCTCTCAAACATGCTTGTATGTTATTGTCATGCTAAAATTCTAAGATACAAATGTCCTAGCATAATTCATTAACTATTTTTAGCCCACCTTAATATGTATAGCGCTATAGGAGTAGCACCCTGCCCCCTTTATGGGTCATTGTTAAGGTTTAGTCGCCTGACACGATAGTGTTAGGTATACGCAGTGGATTCGACGGTTTGATTTATGCCTTTTGTATGATTCTATGTGTGCAAAGCTATAGCGTGATGATTTGAGTAAAACATTTTAATACTATGTATGTAAACCAAAAACTAGTATGCTCACCAATGCTTTATGTCTTGGCGGATATTTTATCATGTTGCAGGAAATGTTTAATGCGAGGAAGTCAAGAAACTTGATAGGATTGGCTAGAAACATACCCTAGTTTAAATCTTTGATATTCTTGATGTTGTACTTTCTTTCATTTGAGACAATTTGTATTTCCATTTTAGACTTATCAATGCTATGAATGAAATTTATCTTTAAATTACTTGTCACAATATAACGTTGTTTTAGGCATTATCGATGTATCATTAAAGGAGCTCTTTATGGCCAAGAGTTTGAAGTCAATATAGTAACACAGTTTGAAGTCAATATGAAAGTTACGCATCAAAGGCCTACGGAATAAGAATTTTATGACCAGAGGGCCGTGGTGTATCACAGTTTGAAGTCAATATGAAAGTTACACACCAAAAGCCCACGGACCCGAGGGTCGTAATGTATCTTTCACATACACAACATATATTGATTGGTATTTTTGGTTGATGTATTACGACCTTCACAGCGATTTTAAATTACGAACGGCATGGTAGACATTCTTAGTAATATATATTTGTTATAGTTTTTTTAAAGCTTTTTATAAATACTTAATATACACTCATCTATTATCTATAATCTACTGTATATAAAAGAATTGAAGTTAGATGATATGGCGTTTAGTGATGGTCTCAACCCCCCTTGAATGTGCCATGTGAATGAGGTGAAAGAGTTTTTTTTTCGTTTTTATTATTAAAATCTAATAAAATTAAAACCCTATTCTACCTCCCTGTTTTCCTCTCTATTATTATTATCCTCTCTCTTCCATCTTTTTTCCATAACCCTAACCCTCTCTATTATTGTTTTTCTTTAACCAGCGATTTCTCTTCCATCTTTCTTCCATAACCTCTGTTTATTATTCATCTTCTAATCTTCTTTATCATCCCTTCTCTTCGTCACGCCGTCTTAGTATCATCATCTTCAAGCGCCAATCAGGATCTCTGTGTTCGTGTATTCATCTACAATCGGGGTTATCTTCATATTTGAGGGTCTGAAAGTATGTTTTATTGGAGTTTTAATTAACATGCAACATTAATGGTTGATTATTTATTTGTTTTTTAATTTCAGATTTATATGTTTGGTTCATTGTTTGAAAGATAATTCTTGAAGGGTATAATATTCATATGTGCTTATTCATAGATCTGTATTTTTTTAATTTCAGCTCTATTTGTATTTGCCATTGATTGTATGGTTTTGATTTTGTAAAACAATTAATTTAGGTTTGATTACATTCATGTTATTAATAGTTAATGTCTTATGTGATTGTTCTTGCTGGAATTGTATCTGATTGTTCTTGCCGAAATCGCGCCTGGACTACCACGAGGCCCTTTTCCTGCGCTCTGTCTCGCCTGAGCGGCTTTGACAACACGACCTGAAATAACTCTTCATACAAACTGTTGTATCTTAGGTTCCTTTCTAACAAGACAAGTCCTTGGTTTGTGATTATCGCAACCGCGTGATTTAAGTAAAATGTGACAATTGTGGTTGGTTCCATTTGTTGCTCGTGTTAATATTTGTATTTTAAGCTTATATGAGTTGGTTCTGTGAAACTATAAATCCGTGCACATTGATTGCAGCTACTGTAGGGGTTTAGATCTTGTACGATTTCCATTAGATTTTTATTCATTTATTTTTTGCTTACATTTTCTGTTTTGGATGAAAAGGTTTGTGATGGCACATGGCTTATAGTCAACACAAAGTTATGTCCTCTGTTCTTTGAATCATTTTAGCACATCTGATGTTAAGTTGTCACAGGCGCTTATTATGTTTATGGCTTAGTCTTTACTTTATTTTAACAGGAGTATGTAGAACAGATGTGATTCCATTTTTAACACCCAAACAAACACATTACATGGGTCGCCAACATCGATTACATTAATCGGATCCATGGGCTGTCTTGACTTTCTAATTTTTGGATTGCCAACATGGCATATGACACTCCCTACCCATTATAACACTTGCTCAATCCTAAATCACTCTCTAAACCTCCAAAATCTCCAAGAAATCCCAAGTGTTGGAAGCCCACTTCTAAGTGAGTTTTCTCATTTTAAACTCCAACCTTCTTCTTTCTTCACTTCTTTTCTTCTTCTAACCCCTTGGGGAAACTTCTAGGACCTTGATCTTGTTTGCTATGGAAAATAAATACGAGTAGGACACCAAAATGAGGCCTCAAAGGTGGTTCATCTTCTATTGTTTTTATGCACTAGAAGGTTAGTTGTAGTGATATCAACCAAGTTCACCAACAACTTAATGTTGGATGGACTTGTGTTATGGTTAATGGTAGACAAAGGAAAGCCAAGGCTCTTCCAAACTAAGTCACCATACACTACTTTAATCTTCTAGTTATATTATGTAGTACTTACATATACTTTCAAAACGTTCATTCTCCATCTAGAAATCTAATAACTTGGAAGGTTTGTGGATACATCCCTACCTTACCAATCTATTGACCCATCTTGTAACCCGGACTAGTTCTGACAAGAATGGGAACATCCCGTGTCCAAGACCCATGTTTGATCTATAAACAAAGCGGTCACGTCATGAACACTCTTAAATGGATTCACATTTCTAACTCTAACTCATACCATCCGAATCATCCTAAAGACGATTTGTGTTTTGGTTCGCCTAAAAGGTATGCATAACTTTCTTGTACTCTTGAATCTTCTTCTGAAGCTAAACTCATTCCTTTCCATCTCTAGTTAATCGGAGCTAAAGTTATTCCTCTTCAAGACCCGTTTTGGGAATCTTATTAACGCACCCTAAGGTGAGTTCATACTTGTCCCCTTTTTCTTTTTATCACTTTTGGGACTCAACATGTATCATTATGCAAATACAGTAAATGCTTTCATATTCACATGCTCAATCTCTCAAACATGCTTGTATGCTATTGTCATGCTAAAATTCTAAGATACAAATGTCCTAGCATAATTCATTAACTATTTTTAGCCCACCTTAACATGTATAGCGCTATAGGAGTAGCACCCCGCTCCCTTTATGGGTCATTTTTAAGTTTTAATGGCCTAACACGATAGTGTTAGGTATACACGGTGGATTCGATGGTTTGATTTATGCCTTTTGTATGATTCTATGTGTGCAAAGCTATAGCCTGATGATTTGAGTAAAACATTTTAATACTATGTATGTAAACCAAAAACTAGTATGCTCACCAATGCTTTATGTGTTGACGGATATTTTATACATGTTGCAGGAAATGTTTAATGCGAGGAAGTCAAGAAACTTGATAGGATTGGCTAGAAACACACCCTAGTTTAAATCTTTGATATTCTTGCTGTTCTACTTTCTTTCATTTGAGACAATTTGTATTTCCATTTTAGACTTATCAAATCTATGAGTGAAATTTATCTTTAAATTACTTGTCACAATACTAGAAACATGAAGTCTTTGAACAATCTATCACAAGTCACGCCTCGATGTATTCTCCCATCGATTAGGGTGTGACATATCTATCTATTACTCCCACATAACACTTAAAGAGGATATCCTCCCCCTTGACTTGAGTGTGTCATGTGACAATGTCACACCCTCAAATTTCCACTGCAGGGTTTTACCGCGAGGCGCGTGACATACCAGGATCCCATAGCCATAAGTCATATGAACGAACTCTAAATGCCCAAACCATTTAGTTCGTTTTCCAAAAATATAGTTTTAACGTTTAACCAAAAAGTTTAGATAAGTTGCGGAAGCGTAAATCAAACTTAATCGTTTAAGTTCATGCGCAAAACAACGCGCCCAAAATAAAACCATTGTATGTAAAGCAAAGTATAAGTTAAATAATGTTCATAACCCATGACACAATGATGCATGTCCTATCGTGCTCCAAACCTAGAGACCTGCAAAAGCATGCTATCGTGTGTCAACATAAAGTTGGTGAGTTCACAAAGTAAGTAGGCGAGTAAGTAAAAGTGTAGGTTTCCCAAACCAAAATTAACAGTTAGGTTTCCCAAACCATGATCAACAGTTAGGTTTCCCAAACCCGTACGTAGTAATCAATAACAAAACAAGAAACCACTAGTTCAGCGTATGCCAAGGGTAGCTAACCCATTCAAGATAACTAAACCATGTTATACCGAATTGCTATTCAAACGATGCACTCGCCCCGCGAATTGGTTTTTGCCTTCCATCATTGCCTATCAACAATGATACAGTCTAAGGTCGTAGTTCACGCCCGGCTCCCAGCACGGTGTGAGGTTTGTCAAACCTAATAGCGCTATCAACTAGTAACCCGCTTGCCACCCGGCAACTCATTCGGTAAATAGTGAAGGACTTCCGTGATAGTATGCAGTTTAGTTCATCAAGGACACAGAGTGTGAAACTAGCAAAACGCGACCCACACAAGGAGTCCAAACCTGAGTTGTAAAAGCAGTCCCAACCCGGACCAGTAAATAGTAGTCCCAAACCAGACCAGAAAAGTAGTAGTCCCAAACTGGACCAAAAAGTTAAGTAAGTTGTCTCAAACCCGAGACGCATGCTTTGAGAAAAAGTAGTGAAACTCACCTTAGGTTGCAAGCAAATAAATCCAAACTCCAAAGTAGAGTGTGCTACCGACTCCCTAACACATGTGTCACTAAGTGAGTATATGTGCATAACCGATACACCATATAACCCGTTTGTCCAAGACGTTTAAATGTTCAAAATCGTGTGAGTGACACCTAGTGTTTCTATGTGCACAAGTAGACCCTACGAACCCGTTGGTGAACGTTATGATTAACATCAGTTATACACTTCATATACATCCCATACAAGTTCATTTCAAACACATACCACATAAGACTCTAAATAGTCACATAAAGATCCCGTACACAATCTGCGTTTTCAGGGCAGATTGTGCGCTGTGAAAAACGAATTATTTAGAATACTTAACGAATGAATTAATGTCCCAAATTTTTAATAAATATTCATTGGGACTTAGTTGTTAACTCACATTTTTGTTTTGTCTGAAAACCAAACACAAAAATTAATAAAATTCGTACAACATAGCTATGTCCAGAAAGTTTCCACAACCGGTCAGTTTAGTAGAAAAATTCCCAAAAATTGTGTATTCACCCAAACGGGGTGAATCCACTTCGAAAAGCCGAGTTTTTCCGATGTCGACCCACTGTCCAGATTTCAAAGCTTAATTGTTTGTAAAACTCAAGTTATGACCGTTTAAAGTTGACTCAATTTACAACTCCGAAAATCTGATATGACCTCTTATCAATTAAAATTCCAAAAACTACTCAAACGAAGTCCAAATCGGACGATCTTGCCCATTACGAAAAGCTAAGACTATGTACGTCACAACCATGAAAAGAATAGATCAAAACAATAACTTTAACCCACGTAACAGACCCTACAAGTCGACATAAGCGTTCTGTCCAGATTTTAATCATGCAATAACATCAACTATATCGAACCCTAGTTGCGTATTATCAATCAACAACATCAAATAAACATCCTACAAAATTTATAAGATATAACCTGATCATAAACTAGCAAGATACATGTTTACATCACCTTACATAAACCCTAGAAGTCTAAAAACTCAAGAACATGCAATACCATGCAAAACACATAACATCCATCAATTATCAATGTGATTAATCCTTTTAATCATTATAAAAACCAAGTTTTAATGTTTACAAAAGTGTTTCAGATCTGGACAAATAAGGTTTGATGTTTAAAAACATAGTAGAAGTAACTAAAACATATAAGGATTAGTAGTATACCGAAAGCACTTCCAAATCACCAACCGAAAGCTCTCCAAGCCTCCCGAATGGTGTTCTTAAGCCTTAGCAGGTGTTAGGGTTTGTAATTTTTCGTAAACCAGGTGTATTGGGCGATTAGGGTTGTGATAATGAGAAGTAGGGTGTTTAAAATCGTTTTAAAGACCTCTAAACTTGTTTTCCACGTTTTCTGCTCCATCGTGGACCGCGGGAGGATTACTAAATCCTGCCGCGCTCCGCAGCGTGTTATAAAAACCTTCCAGATTATTCTATCCCCTCGCGGACCGCGGGGGATTTCCCTTTCCCTCCGCGCTCAGCGGGGAAGACCAGAATTCACATTTTTGTTTATATTTATTCTATAACCCTAACCACTTTACAATATTAATATTCTAAACATTAATATTCGAAAAGGCACATAAACGTTCGTCATACATATCTGGATCCCGGTCCGTCCCGTTCCGGTTACCGATCCGTTAACATCTAATCACGTAAGTTCACATATTCACATATTAGCACGTAATATCAACATGTAAGTTTATGATAATAACATTTCACTAAGTCACCAACGTTCTGGGTTCCCTACTTGTGTACGTATTCCGGTAATTCCCCGAATTACCATTTAGTGCAGTTATTAACCTATAACTGTGCAATGTATACTCGTCCTAACTAACCCTAGTTAATTAGAATGCATGAAAACTATATGCAAGTAACTAGAGTCTAGTTAAAGTAATAGCCTGAAATTGCGGGGTATCACAGACAATGACATGTCACTAATGATATAAAATTTAATAACAAAACTTTTATTTGCCATGTGACATTAAGTTATTTTAGAAAAAAAATACAAAAAATGGATTTTTCTATCTAATGTTTCCTCCCATAATTTTTAAACGTTAATATCTTTTATATACGATATTTTTTAAAGAAAAAAATACACCAAATTAATGAACGTTTTATTATCTTTCCAACGAGTACCATAGTGTTATATAAAAAATGGAGAAAAAATACAACTATTTTTGTGGGGATTTGTTCATACAGAAAAAAACGCAAAGTGTTCGGGTAATTCATTAATCATGTATAGGCAAGTCACAAATTATATTCAAAACCGTAAATATGAATTCTATTATCATCAGGTGTTAGCATTGGAGTTGTACATTGTTTTTTATTAAGTATTAATATTAGAGTTGAAAAATTGTTTTAGGTTAGATGTTAACATTAGAGTTATATATGACGTTAACATTAGAGATACATTGTTAATTGTTTTAGGTTAGGTGTTATCCAAAGCTTTCCTGTATGTAATTGTAACTGTAAAGCATATCAGTCTTGTAAGACCCTTTGTAAAATATATATATTTCCTTAATATATAGATACCAAGTAATTCGGGTTCATCCACATTAATCACATAAGTTTAACAAGTCATCACGAAGCTAGTTAATGTTTAAAAGTTAGACTTTGTTACATCAAAAGTGAATAATATTATTTGAACCCGAATACAAAATATGAATGCGGAAGCTTGATTGTGGTATGCGCTTAATTCTTCAAAAGAGAGCTTGATCAACCTCCATGATGCATTCCTTCATTTACCTACGGTGTTAACACGAATAGAAGTTGAATATGATTAATTAATACAAGTTGAGACGTGTAAGAACATGTGTTAGATAGAGGGTTTCGCAAAGCCAAGAAGCCCCAAAGGGGCCGCCGTAGCCTACGGCCTGATAGCCGTAGGTTACGGCTGTTATGTTATGTTGTTGTTGTGTACTCGCCGTACCCTACGGCCAGGAGGCTGGGGGTTACGGCCCGCAGTGGCTGGTCATATTTATGTTTAAGGCAGTAGCCTACGGCCTGATGCCATGGCTTACGGCCAGCAGTGGCCGGTTACACCCTGAAACTCAACTAAAATCACCTCCAAAGTCCCACATTTGATTTGCTATGTCCTCTACACAAGAAGCCAAGGAAAATAAGGATCGAATGCTAATGATTTCTCATGGTTTTATCGCATTCGAGTAGGACATATCATAAACACATTGTTATGTAAGTTCCATAGTTAAGTGTCTTTCTAAATCATTAACTTGCTATGATCTTGCCTTGAAGGATAGTATCTATATGTGAGCCTTGCATTGTAAAAACATTGCAAAACTCAAGATTTCAAGTAACATAGCAATATACGTGACAACCAAGACTTGTGAGCTAAAAATAACATGACTAAGCTAATATTGTCTAATCGGTGTAGGCCCTTAGCAACTTACCAACGTCCCCATATGATTTCCAAACAATCTATCCCATTCTATTCCTCCCAATCAAGTTTTGATTCAAGAGAATATTAGTTCTTGAGTTCATTCCACCGTGGTAGCTACGCGTTGAACATACGACTTCATGAGCCGTTTACTCGATCAATGCGTGCCTGGTTCGAATGGTTTATAAGGTATTCCCAACAATGATTCATGGGATGTTTGGAAAAACACAAGGCGCATCCCTTATCAAAGACAATACTAGTGCCATGAAACAAGAGACTCTACATACACATGCGAATCATAGTGGCACGTACCTTATTCGCGGCCTTTTAACCTTAAGTCCTTTACCGCTTGGCTCCCCGAAGCTTCTTGCTTAGTACCTAGATAATAGTCCGCAAGGGCATCCATAAATTTGTGTTTAGATACTTGTTAAAGTAACCATGTATGTTTATCAAGCGTAACAACACAAGATTTATAATCCAATGAAGTCAAGCTCCATTGTGGCATTTTGTCGAACACTTGGTGGGCAGAATTTTATAACACTTGATTGTAAGCCTTCTAGGCCATGAAAACCATACCCACCTTAATCACAAAGTTTTTATATCTTTCAATTGTGCCAATTTCATTATCCAACATAACAGATTTTAGGTGCACACACATTATTACTATACATTTTCTATCTCTTGCTTATACCCATGATAACTTACAAGCTTGCACCATTAATTAAAGGATTTCTTTTAGTAGTTTTCAAATTGTCATGAATCACACAAAAGCGTTTCATTTTAAGGTCCTCTCGTACTAGAGGCACCCTCTAATAGTCACTTTCTAAAGCAAAACAAGGATCCTAGATTATTACTATTATCACATAACCCAATCCTATACCAAATTGAATGAAACAAAGTTTACCTAGATATGAGATAAGGCTTAGATGGTTTGAATTTGGATCATGCAAGATGTAACCACTCGATTTAGGGCTGATTTGGGGCTGATTTCATGACGTTGAGCTAGTGTGTGTGTGTGTAAGGAGTGTGTGTTCTTGAGATTATAATCGATTTCCAAGACTGGAAACCAACTTCCTCTCTTTTGCCATAATAACCCCCTTTCTAATAGTCTTAGGCATTTGGCATAAATGGTCCCTCAATTGTGTTATGTTTTAAGTTAGGTCTTTGTTTTACACATTTCATATATCACTAGATTTTATTAACCATCGGTTTAGACTCTGAATTATTATTGTTGCTGCAAATGGACGTGATTAAAGAAAGAAAAGAAAAGTTGGGGCGTTACAAGTCTATTTCATATGTAAAAACTAAAAAGCGCATCGGTCTATGTCATATGTAAAAACTGTAATGCGCATCAGTCTATTTCATATGTAAAATTGATATGTCATATTAGATTTCTCAACCCCGGAACACTTCCGAGGTATAATCTAGTTTTCTATAAAAAAAAATGTGTATAAATATAACGTTGTTTTAGGCATTATCGATGTATCATTAAAGGAGCTCTTTATGGCCAAGAGTTTGAAGTCAATATAGTAACACAGTTTGAAGTCAATATGAAAGTTACGCATCAAAGGCCCACGGAATAAGAATTTTATGACCAAAGGGCCGTGGTGTATCACAGTTTGAAGTCAATATGAAAGTTACACACCAAAAGCCCACGGAATAAGACTTTTATGACCCGAGGGTCGTAATGTATCTTTCACATACACAGCATATATTGATTGGTATTTTTTGGTTGATGTATTCCGACCTTCACGGCGATTTTAAATTACGAACGACATGGTAGACATTCTTAGTAATATATATTTGTTATAGTTTTTTTAAAGCTTTTTATAAATACTTAATATACACTCATATGTTATCTATAATCTATAACTATATATAAAAGAATTGAAGTTAGATGATATGGTGTTTAGTGATGGTCTCAACCCCCTTGAATGTGCCACGTGAATGAGGTGAAAGGGTTTTTTTTTTCGTTTTTATTATTAAAATCTAATAAAATTAAAACCCTATTCTATCTCCCTGTTTTCCTCTCTATTATTATTATCCTCTCTCTTCCATATTTCTTCCATAACCCTTACCCTCTCTATTATTGTTTTTCTTTAACCAGCGATTACTCTTCCATCTTTCTTCCATAACCTCTGTTTATTATTCTTCTTCTAATCTTCTTTATCATCCCTTCTCTTCGTCACGCCGTCTTAATATCATCATCTTCAAGCGCCAATCAGGATCTCTGTGTTCGTGTATTCATCTATAATCGGGGTTATCTTCATATTTGAGGGTTAGTAAGTATGTTTTATTGGAGTTTTAATTAACATGCAACATTAATGGTTGATTATTTTTTTTAATTTCAGATTTATATGTTTGGTTTATTGTTTGAAAGATAATTCTTGAAGGGTATAATATTCATATGTGCTTATTCATAGATCTGTATTTTTTAATTTCAGCTCTATTTGTATTTGTCATTGATTGCATGGTTTTGATTTTGTAAAACAATTAATTTAGGTTTGATTACATTCATGTTATTAATAGTTAATGTCTTATGTGATTGTTCTTGCTGGAATCATATCTGATTGTTCTTGCAGGAATCGCGCCTGGACTACCACGAGGCCCTTTTCCTGCGCTTTGTCTCGCCTGAGCGGCTTTGACAACACGACCTGAAATAACTCTTCATACAAACTGTTGTATCTTAGGTTCCTTTCTAACAAGACAAGTCCTTGGTTTGTGATTATTGCAACCGCGTGATTTAAGTAAAATGTGACAATTGTGGTTGGTTCCATTGGTTGCTCGTGTTAATATTTGTATTTTAAGCTTATATGAGTTGGTTCTGTGAAACTATAATTCGTGCACATTGATTGCAGCTACTGTAGGGGTTCAGATCTTGTACGATTTCCAATAGATTTTTATTCATTTATTTTTTGCTTACATTTTCTGTTTTGGATGAAAAGGTTTGTGATGGCACATGGCTTATAGTCAATACAAAGTTATGTCCTTTGTTCTTTGAAGCATTTTAGCACATCTGATGTTAAGTTGTCACAGTAGCTTAGTATGTTATGGCTTTGTCTTTACTTTATTTTAACAGGAGTATGTAGAACAGATGTGATTCCATTTGTAACTCCCAAACAAACACATTACATGGGTCGCCAGCATCGATTACATCAATCGGATCCTTGACTTTCTAATTTCTGGATTGCCAACATGGCATATGACACATGGATGTTGCAACATCTCCATACAAACCCATTATCTCATCTATGTAACTCGCTCAGATACATCTCCATACACCTATGTTACAATATTCAAGTTCAGCAAGCTACATAGTAAAAACCTTCACTGTTACAAAATCCAAACCTTCTTTGACTTTCCTGCTATGATCAAATAATTATACATCCTAGTAAAAACATTCACAATTCCAATCCTTTTTTACTTCCCTGCTATTCAAGACTTTGACTCCTCATAATTAACTCGCATATACTTAGTTCTATCCACACACCACACCTCTCCAAGGATTTTTGACCTGGTCTACTGACTTATGTTTCGATATAGTACCAGGTCTTTATTCAATTGTTCTTTTTTCTCTACGAACCACCAAGAAGACAATTTTAATGAGCTTTACAATTTTACTACATTGCTGACTTTTATCATTGTCTCCCTAACCATAGACTTTTGTTTTCTCCCATCCATAAATAACATCAATTGTGTTGTTGGTGACCCAACTATACCATTTGCTTCTTGACGTTGTGATCACAGGTCAACGCCTTTGATTACTCTTATTATATGTTTTTATTTATTTAGATGTCAGTTTTGAGTGTGAGCATGTAATCCATGTGTTTAATGTTTCATAGTTAAACTGATTATATGTTTGTCAATCATGACAACAGGGTCTAAGATGGTGGAAATGGTATTGCCAGAACCTTCTTAACTATACAAGAGGTCTGCTCGTGCTGATGTATTCAAGTGACATTGTAATATCTAATATTACTTTAAGAAATCCACCTTTTTGGACACTTCATCCGTATGATTGTAAAAATGTAACCATAAAAAGTATGACAATTTTGGTTTTGGCTCCCCTTTTTGAGGCTCCTAATACTTATGGTATAGATCCTGGTATGTGTTTTTTTTCCATTTATTTTTGTTAATCTGCTAAAAAGTAAAAACTCTTTGTTTAGAACATGGCTGGACATGTTTGCAATAAGTTCATCTGTTCAAGCGGTCTTATCTGTTTCCTTTCATTTACTGTTTAAACAGACTCGTGCGAAGATATTGTAATAGAAGACAGCTACATAAGTGTGGGTGATGATGCCATTGCAATTAAAAGTGGTTGAGATCAATATGGTATAGCTTATGGTCGACTATCAAAGAATATTCTTATCGGGAATCTTGTAGTTCGCTCTATGGTCAGGTGAGATTTACATTCAATATGTTTCATCTTTTATGTTCCTAACATGTAATAATTGTAAGCCATCGTGCTTGCGTTATATATTCAGTGACTATAACATTTTCCCTTAGTGGGTTGTTTGGATGTGTGTTTTAAATGTGATTACTGATAGGAAAATTAATCAAGTGTATTAAAATGGGCACAGTAGGAAATAAAGTATGATGTGCTTGTGAAACTTCAATAATTTGGTGTTCTAATGTTTGACAGTTCTGATTATTTAAAACATTGATAGATGAAATAATCAAGCATGAAAATGTGTATATAAGACTCAAATTAGGCCAAAAGAAGGGGTAGAAAAGTAATTTAATTTACGCTTCTTAGTTACGATTTTAGACTACCCATATAATATGTAATGATGTTCATTTAATTTAACTTGACATATGAAGAGTAATAAATTTAGAAAAGAGAGCAATTTTGTTTCCCAACTTGTTCCGGCTCGAAAGAAATAAATGGTGCAGCGTTGCGGACAGAATTGGGGGTTTTTATGGCAGCGGGCCGGTTTCTTGGAGTTGGAGAGTGTACCCGACATCGGCCCATCAGGTTAGCGAACTGATTGATTGTCACCGAATGATGCTGGGTCAAAGCTTGGTGGACAGGCCTGATAATTGGGCTTGGTATGACACTGGGCCTGTTGAATTTTCGGTTAACATAGCCAAACAGTGGGCTGTGAATGCCCGGGTTGGTAGCCTCATCCCTTTTAGCGATTTTAATTGGTGTAAGTGGATTCCGTTAAAATGTAACGTGTTCATGTGGAGGTTGTTGTTAGATAGAATCCCAACTAAAGTGGCGCTCCGTAGAAGAAATATCATGAGCACCATCAATCGTTAAGTTTTATGAAATTTGGTGACATTAGGTTGTAACACAAAGGGTTTTAAAAGAGAACACAGAGGTCGGGTTCGTTGATTCTTAATACAGGACCAAACCTACGTATAGTTGCTAAATACTTATGTACACCCCCCCCCCCCCTTTAGCTTACCGCATACAAATCAGGTTTACGAACGCTCAGCTACAATAAGGTGAATGTCACGTTAAAGTTCACAAATTTATAAAGACCGAATCTATTACAATATTGTTAGTCAATTTGATCACAGTGGATTCTCGAATGCTCAACTATGATCAGGTGAATGTCATGTTAAAGTTCTCAAATTTATAAACACCGTGTCTATTACAATATAGTTGGTTAATTTAAACACAATATATTGTTTTATTATTCTCTTTTTTAATCATTGCGGATAGTTTTGATTTAAAATTGAATCGTAGATATCTTACTTGTTGCTATAAAAAAATCTAAGTACCTACCTATGATCACTTACTTTACTTTGCTTTTCAGGTTCTAAGTATGTAGTTAACTTAACCAATATATCAGTTCACAGATATATTGGTCATCAACCGATATATCGGTACAAAATATTGGTCAGAATACCGATACCGATATTATCGGCGATATCGACCGATATATTACCGATATTTTCAATATCAGTACCTTTATTCTAACTTCTTATATTTGTTTTTCTTCTTATTGCTGCTATTAGTGTTTTAAGTCTTAATAAGTTCCCATTTGCTACAATTTGTTTTGCAAGTTGCAAAAGGTTTTCTGTTAGTGGTAGGTAGGGCTGTTCAAATCGTTCGTCGCTCGCTCGTCGCTCGTTCGAAAAATGCTCGAAAAACGCTCGCTCGATCTTTCGCTCGGTTGTAAATGAGCAGATCGGCTCGGTTTCGTTTGTAAACGAGCCAAGCATGAGCAAAGGTTCGCTCGGCTCAGTTCGGCTTGAATAAATTTTTATTTATTTATTATATATTAATTTAAATATAGACACAAATTAAAGATATATTTATAGTTTTACATATAACATTCTATTGGATTTGGCTCAAATATATGCAAACAAAATATAACTAGTCCACTTAACACAATAAAAAATTTAACACTAAGTTTAATAGTAAAACCATAAGTGATGAGGTGACAATCTTGACTCCTCTATGTTATTAGTCGTCCATCACTAATCGTCGCTTGATATCACCAAACGTCACAAATGCAGCAACTGTTCTTTGCAGTATGCTCATCGCCTCAGCAGCCTCAACTTAAGCCTAATCCCCGGACACTCGGATTTCAATATTAGTGTTATCATCGAACAGTTCGACCTTAGTTGTCACTTGGCAATGAAAACATCGAACGAAACATCCCAATTTTATGGTTGTCCAAATTACTCTCTGCTCGATTCCCGCTCGACGCTCGCTCGGAAATATTCACGCTCGAAAAATGTTCGCTCGGTTTTTGGCTCGATTGTAAATGAGCCGCTCCGCTCGGTTCGATTTGTAAACGAGCCAAGCACTAGCAAAGCTGCAATCGGATCGGCTCGGCTCATGACCAGCCCTAGTCGTGGGAGAGTATATTGAATTGTTAGTGTTAGACTGCCATATATATAAATTTTGCATGATATAGAAGTTACTGATATCATACCGATATCTCCCGCGATAAACCATATCTCAAATATCAGTCCTCGACCGATATCCAATTTTTTTACCGCGTTAACTACTTAGAGTTCTAATTTCATCATCCTCTTACTTTTATGTAGTGTTACCGTTTTTTATCTTTTATTATTCTCATGTGTATATTTAAGTTACTATTATGGATGTTTGTTTTTATTTTCAGTTAAGAAATTCAAATCTTTAAAGTATTAATATTTGTTGAAGTGTGTTCACATGGGCAATATTCAATAATCTAGTACACATATTACATACAATGCCTCTCTATACATGCTTTGTATATCAAGTTACACAACTAAAAACCAAAAGAAAATTTCCAGTTTGAACAATTTGTGTGTTTATACCTCTGTGATTTCCTTCTTGATTGACTCAATGCTTGTGGCCAACTCTTTCCTGCCTGACTGAAATCCCCACAAGTGTGATATTAGTTATTTGAAGTAAAAAATAATTTGACTGACTATAAGGAAATGATAAAGGGTGTGGCTTTGGTGATTAAAGTATAATAATTCTAACATAACCAACTTAACAGTTTTGGTTGGTTAATAAACAATGGTTAAAGTACAGTTATTAATACAGAGAACGAGAGAAGCGTTCGAATTGGAATATTTTGGAGATTAAAAGACGAATCTTCGCGGTAAGGAAAACGATAAAGGTGGACTGTTAATATCATATTCTAGGTAGGGTGTGAATTTCTGACCCGATATGAAAACACACACGAACCTAACAGGAAATTCATAGGTTTGGGTTTTGTTTACACGAGTGAGGGTTGGTTATGGGTAGAACCTGGGTTCAGGTTGACTTTTTTTTTTTTAAATTTGTATTATGTCTATAACGTAAACTGATCGGGTATCTTGTGTCAAAATGTATGAGACATATAAGAATCTTGCCTTATACAAATTTGTATAGTTTTTGTAAATTTGTAATTTTAAAGCATTAATATGTAAAACAAAATAAAAATATGGGTTAAACAAGTTGTGTTTGTGTTAACTCACAAGTACGCGTCATGCTGGGGTTCGACCCACAAACACGGCCCATTTAGCATTTAGCACCACTAATTCTGGTATTGAGTTTTTGCTTAAAATGATAAACTAATTTTAGAAAATCCGCTTAACAATCCAACCATGTCAAAGATTTATTTTCTAATTTTAGTAAGTATAATCTTACCTCAAAGAGAAGATATCTGTAGACAAACCATCCAGAATATCCAACTCCATTAAATTGGGAAGCTGATGTATAATCAAGAAAATATCAAATTGAATAAGTCATAAAAATTTATAAATCTCATGTAATAATAAATAACCGTATGACACTTTAACCACAACGATTTTGTTCTAACATGCTTTCAAGCTAAAGGGCTTGCCTATTGATTTTGGTTGAAAAGATTCAGTTTAACTTGAAGTATGACATCAAAGTGAAACAACCAAGTTTGTTTGGTTCTAATGATAACATGTTTGGTTGGTGAGTCAATTCCAATTCCTTTAAAAGTTTTGTAAACGAGACGCCGCCTCATTTGTTCAATGTTTATAAACATGATTGTTGAACAAATGGAAGACGGAAAGCAAACTAAAATGGTGAAATCATACAAGAAAGTAGAACACTTACCTATGGAACTTTGTTAATGGCGCAAATAACAACTAAAGATAGCCAAATTGCAACAACTACTCCTCCTCAGGGCCGGCCCAAGCATAAGTAAAACCAAGCTAGGGCTTTGGGCCCCCAAACTTTTGGGGCCCATTTAAAAAACCATTTTATACGTCAAATGTGTATATTAGATTTTCTTCTACACCTAATAGATATTATTAGATATAGTCTGGTGGTAAATTTGTTTTCTTTACATACGCATGCCTGTGTTCGAATCCCACCATTCCTTTTTTTTTTTTTTGCCACATTTACTATTTCTTCTATCATATTCATATGCATTAAAGGCCCCTAGAAATATGAAATATCATTAACTAAATTTTCGATTCAAATCCTAAAGTTGACTATATAAAAATAAAACCATTCTTCTGTTTTTTTTTTTTTTACATCTATTCAAATTTCAATTACAAAGTCAATATATTTATTTTTATTAATAGCATTTGCGTTATCATGTATTCAAGTAAGGATGACAATCAAACTTGAAACAATTAGGATGGGTTTGGGTTCGAATAATTGTGTGGGATTGGTTTTGTTTTTTTTTTTTTTTTTTTTTTTTTTTTTTTTTTTGTCGGTTTGGAATGATATAAGTTTTTTCTTAGTAATTTCCATGCTAAATAAAAGGTGAAAGTATAGATCCAAGATTAAAAAAAATCAAAAGGGCCCCATATTTTTATTTCGCTTTGGGCCACCAAATTAGTTGAGCCGGCCCTGCTCCTGCTCCATAGATTATAACATTTGGCTTGTTTTCAACTGCATCCCACTACATACAACATGATTGTAAAGGGAAAACAAGATTCCGCAACACATAGATTATAATTGTTGGCTTGTTTACCTTTTCATTTAGATCGTTGAACAACTCATTGTATCAGTGGAGGATGATGCATCTTCAGATTCCTTAACATGGAACAGAGCTGACCTCCTTGAATAAATATTAGGTATGCTTGTTGTATATTTTGTATATTTATTTCTTTATTATTTTTTTTTTTTCGAGTGTGTTTGAGTCAGTTTTATGTTTGTTGGAGTCATGTGATTGCTTGATATGATTTGAATTAGATAAATAGAGTGCCCCACCCGTACTCAATCTCCGTTCGGGCGGGGACAACCTGGAAACCACTAATGTTGCAGGTATCCCAATTTGTTGTTTTTTCTTTTTGTTTTAGGATTCCTAGTTTATTGACTATGAATGAAATGCTCTACGTCGCATTAGGACGAACAGAACGAGACTCATACGCGCATTGATTATATCCAAGAGAATCTGTTCCTTTTTATTATTGTTGTACATTATTTTTCTTTCTGCTTTATTTTATTCCCCTAGTTCACATTGAGGACCATGTGTTGTTCAAGTGTGGGGTAGAGAAATTTCGTTTTTATTTATTTTTTTAGTCTTAAAAATATTGAAAATCCAAAAAAGAAAAATTCAAAATTAAAGAAAAAAGTTGCAAATAACTTGAAAATTTTTGCAATTAAATGAAATATGATAGTGCAATTGGGAATTTTTGGCTAGCTTTTGATTACTATATGTAGAATATAAATAATGTAAAAACATATCCAACTTGTGACTTAAGGCCCAACCAATTATGATAGTTATATATATACACCTAATATTTGTGGGTTCTCATCATTATTCATCATTACATCAACAAAGATACAAATCACTTACTAGTAACACATGTATTGGTTGTTACATGCGGACTCAAACACAAAACAAGAGTGTAATGTATTCCTTCAACTTGTTCTAATGATAACATGTTTGGTTGGAGAGTCGATTCCGATTCCTTTAAAAGTTTTGAAAACGAGACGCCGCCTCATTTGTTCAATGTTTATAAACATGATTGTTGAATAAATGGAAGACTGAAAGCAAACTAAAATGGTCAAATCATACAAGAAAGTAGAACACTTACCAATGGAACTTTGTTAATGGCGCCAATAACAACTGAAGATAGCCAAATTGCAACAACTGCTCCCGCTCCATAGATTATAACAGTTGGCTTGTTTTCAACTAGGGGTGGCAATGGGTTGGGTTGGGTTGGGTTTGGGACGGGTTCAGGTAATCCCAACCCCATACTCGATTAGGTATGCTTGTCCAAAACCCGGCCCAAAACTCGTCGGGTTTGTGTCGGGTAATTACCCATCAGGTATCGGGTATATCCGTGGGTTTCGGGTAAACCCATTAATTTTTAAGACTTACTCATTGAGTATATCCGACCAAAAACCCGACTGATATCTATTAGGTAACTATTAACCAATTACATGTACCATTATTAAATATATATATATATATATATATATATGTGTGTGTGTAAATGATTACAATGTATAAATATAAAATACTTAAATCATATAAAAACAATCAAAGACATAGATAACAAATAGTATACACTAACTTTTTGGTAATTCCAGCACAAGATGACAATGTAGATGGACAATTAGATATATTATGCATACATATTTAAAAATGTATATTAGAAATTATATTAGGTATCTAATCGGGTAAACGGGTATACTTTATCGGGTAATTGGGTCGGGTAAACGGGTATATCATCAAATCCCAAACCCGTCCCAAACCCGCGAAAAAAATAAAAACTAATCCCATACCCGGACCCATACCCGATTACCCGACCCCAAACCCTTCCCAAATGTGTCGGGTTTCGGGTGTACCCATCGGGTTCGGGTTTGATTGCCATGGCGGAGCCACCCACAAACAACGGTGGACCCACCGTAAGTTCCATACTTTTTTATAGGAATAGCTCAAGTGACCATCTAGTTTTCTTAATCAATAACCCAGTGCCCACCCTAATCAACACCCCAGTGCCCACCCTTATCAACAGCCCAGTGCCGTCACAACCCACCAAATGAATATAATATTAAAACCTGAACAGTCGATCGGAAAATATCTTTCTGGCGCAAACAAAGACACATTATTTTGATCAGCAAATATCATTATGGTGGTCATTGAACAGAGACACAGAATCGACAGCCAATACAATCAAACAGAGACTCCCATCTGAATTCTGATTTTGCAATACACATTAATCGCTCCTTCAGTCCCTTACGTTGGTAATTGATAATCATCTTCATATGCTAAATAAGTGAACCTAATTTATATTCATATATTTGATTTTTTTTTGGAACGATTCATATATTTATGACGATGATGGTGATATATTTGATATGGGATATTGGATTCTAATAATCTAAACTTTCACTCATTGGCCGGCAATAATCTGTACTTAAAAAATTCCCAACAACGATCCCAACTTTTAACGTATTGACAATAAACCTTTGTTAACCAAGAACTAACTCAGTTAGTGTATTCTAACGTGGACGCTGACGTGGCATGCTCACGCTAACATGGATGATCGTGTCGCATGCCATGTCAGCGTCCACGTCATCATTCATGCAGTGTTGGCATGCCACGTCATCATCCACATCAGCGGAGCATGCCACGTTAGTGTCCACGTCAGCATCCACTAACTGAGTTAGTGGCCACATCATCATCCACGTCAGCGTGAACATGCCACGTCAGCATCTACTAACTGAGTTCTCGGTTAACAAAGGTTCATTGTCAACCAATACGTTAAAAGTTGGGATCATTATTGGGAATATTTGAAGTACAGATTATTACCGGCCAATAAGTGTAAGTTTGAATTATTAAAATCCAATACCCCTATTTGATATTATATTTGACTTAAGTTGTGAAGCTTGTTGTTGTTGTCAGTGCATATGCTTTGGAATATTCTTAATTTTCTTGTGATTTTGTCACTTTGTGTAGAGATGATAGATATTAACTTTTGTACTAGCTTATTCTTTACTTTTTATAGTCTTAATTTAATTGCTATTTGTTAATATAATATTGATACAGATTATTCGAAAATTTTACAAATAAACAGATTATAATTTGCGGCTTTGAGTTGGATCGTTGATTTGGTGGTGATTTAATCATTTAAATATGTCTTCGCATAAAGTTAAACAAGGTGCACCTCTTTTACCCTCTTGAGCAAGTTATGATTTATGTTTTGTTTTCGTAATTGTATTATTTATGTTAATTTTTTTTTGCTCATTTAGGAACTCTTTTTGACAATTTCTTAAAGAGAAAAGAACAATCCTCAAGTGAAATTCCATCTAGTAGTATGAATAGTCCTAGACCTATCTCTACTCCTTCTATGACTAAATTAGTGGATTTGGATAATCTATCTTGGGAACCCGCTAATAGGATAAGAATTTTAGATTACCATCCAAATCAAAGAGATGACATAAGAAGAAAATATTGGTTAAAAGGACCGTGCCAACCACGTGAACATGTATTCCAACAAACAAAGGTAGGGGATAAAAACCGTCGTTTCCAAACTACTTGGTTTGATGATCATCCACGTTGGTTAGAATATAGTATAAAAGAAGACAAAGCCTTTTGTTTATGTTGTTATTTATGTGGAGACTATGTTGGGATTGGGATGGCTAGGGGTTCAAACGAGCCGAGCCGAGCCCGAGCTCGACCAAGCTAGAGCTCAAGCTCGATTAACATATAAAGGCTCGAGCTCGAGCTCGGCTCGATTCGAGCTTTGTTTTTAAAGCTCGAGCTTGGCTCGTTGGTAGTTTCTCAAGCTCGAGCTTGGCTCGTTTAGTGTTTATTAGTTAATATATTAAATTAAATAATAAAAATAATAGGCTCGATAGCTCGATAAGTCAAAAGCTCGGCTCGGCTCGTTTATTAAACAACTTTAAATATGGGGTAAATAGTATAAAATATTAATAAAATTAATATTATATTAAGGCTCGATAAGGCTCGTCAAGCCTTGCGAGCTTCATATGTCAGGCTCGAGCTCGGGCTCGATAAGTAAACGAGCTTAGTTTTTGGCTCAAGCTCAGCTCGAGCTCGATAAGGCTCGGCTCGTTTCGAGCCTTTTATTGAGTCGATCTCGAGTAGCTCACGAGCTGCTCGGCTCATTTGCACCCCTAGGGATGGCTAATGAAGGTGGGCGGGAGGCATTTATGACAACAGGCTATCACAATTGGAAAGATCCAAGATTTGACAAACATGTTCGTAAATCTCCCAATAGTTTTCATAATAAAGCCCTTAAAATATGAAGATCTACTACGCCAAGTTCAGTCTATTCTCGTTGCCTTACATAAACAAGATGACACTCTGAGGAAAGAAAACTGAATTCGGTTAGTTGCTACAATTGATGCTTGTAGGTTTTGTTTGAAATGTGCATTACCATTTCGTGGTCATGATGAGAGTGAAACTTCTAGTTTTAAAGGTATTTTAGAATTAATGGATTTAATCCTAAGTCAAAATGAGGAACTTAAGAAGTTACCAAAATGTCTGGGAAATAGCAAATATTTAAGTCCAAGTACTCAAAAAGATGTTGCTCATTGTTTTGAAGAACAAGTGCTTAATGAAATCAGTGATGATGTGTTTACATTAATAGTTGATGAGTCTAGTGATGTATCTGGGAAGGAACAAATGGCTATCGTTTTAAGATATGTTGATACACATGGAGTTACAAAGGAGAGGTTTGTAGGACTTGTACATGTGATGGAAACATCTTTAGTTTTGAAGTCTTCTATTGACACCTTTTTTGCTAAACATAACTTGAGTTTGACCCGGTTAAGAGGCCAAGGTTATGATGGGGAGAGCAAGATGGGTGGCGAGTTTAATGGGTTAAAGATAAAGATTTTAGAAGAAAACAAAACAGCTTTTTATGTGCATTGTTTTGCACATCTACTTCAGTTAGTGGTTGTGAAGGTTGCTGGAAAACAGTTGGGTGTTGCGAGTTTTTTTTTTTTTTTTTTTTTTTGAAAAGATAGCTACTTTGATGAATGTGGTTTGTGCTTCTTGTAAAAGAAAGGATATTCTCCGAGAAGCCGAGAGAGAAAGAGTAGCGAAAGACATTAATTGTGGGTTAATTTCAACCGGGAGTGGGTTAAATCTGTGGAGAGGTGCTTTTTCATGGTCTTGATGAAGTAATGGTGGGTGAATTAGTAGAATTTCAAGAGGGCACGTTCGGTGATGAAACGTGTAAAGTCAAGTTTGCGCAATCGTATTAGTGATGATTTCTTAAATGCTTGTGTAATATGTGCTGTAGAAGTGGATAAGCTTCTCAATGTTACTAATGAAGATGTAATCGAGCGTTTCCAAAAGATGAAAACACGTAGAGGACAAATATAATCGAGGTATGTTGTTATTACATTCAAATATTCAATGAATTAAGTTATTTTATCGTCGTTTTTTACCTAGTTTAAACCGACCCATATTGTACCCCCGTATAAAAAATTTCAATATCCGCCACTGACTGCATCCCACTACATGCAACAAGATTGTAAAGGGAAAACAAGATTCTGCAACACATAGATTATAATTTTTGGCTTGTTTACCATTTCTTTTAGATCGTTGAACAACTCATTTGTATAAATGGAGGATGATGCATCTTCATATGCCTTAACATGGAACAGAGCTGACCTCCTTGAATGAATATTAGGTATGCTTGTTGTATATTTTGTATATTTATTTCTTTAATTTTTTTTTTTTTTTTATTTTCAATTGTGGGGTAGAGAAATTTCGTTTTTATTTATTTTTTTAGTCTTAAAATTATGGAAAATCCTAAAAAGAAAAATTCAAATCTAAAAAAAAAGTTGGAAATGCCTTGAAAATTTTTGCTATTAAACTAGTGGTATTGATGGCGGCGCGTTGCGCCTGGGTACCGCGCCTGGGTACGTCGTGCTTCCTTTGCGCCTGGGTACGTAGTGCTTATATAGCACCACAAGAATAAATTACACAAGCCAAAATGAATTTAATTATACTAAATGTGACAACATGTCTAATTATACTAAACGTGACAACATGTCTAGACTCACGCCTTTAAGCGGCTTACAGAGGTCGTGTGTGGCGGCTGGCTGCCCTCCCGCATAGCCTTGCGTTCTTCAGGATTGGGAATTCGTCTCTGACGGGTTCTCAAAGACAATTTCAACATAAGCTCTGAAATATTTTCCAAAACTACTGAAACAATCTATGTAATGGAGAAAGAAATGAATTAAGTGACACAATATTGACTTAAATACTTACCACTAAACTGGAGGGGTTACTAAATTGTACTTAGGAGGGAGTGACGGCATAAATGTTAGAAATTATTTTCCTACATACAAATAATAGTATATGCTTACATTGTCAAACTTTGCTGATATATGGGAATATCTACCCATGAACGACACCTATTAAACAAAAACATATAACATTAAATATTTTAAAGATAACATACAGAAAATTCATATATACAACAAAAAAAGGTTAAATACCATTGAAGAAAGAGCTTGCAAGCCAGCTGAACGCAGTGGCGCAACTCTCTCATCTTCACCAACTTTTTGAGCTACTTGACAGAGTTTTGGAATAAATCCTTCCAAATTAAACATATAAGTTCCATCTTTCTGCAAAATACACTAAGTCATCCGTGCATCCGTTGTTGATAATTAACATTCACAAACCGATTAGATAAAATCTTACCTTGATTTCTCAAGATCCGCTTCTCCCTCTGTGTTTCCTTTCCTTGCCGAGATAAAACGGAATAGAGGATTTCTATGCAGAAAGCTTTGGAACCCTATCTTCTTGTCTTTGTTGCCTAAAATCCTTCAAAAAAAACACAAAGCTGGGTTAAAAGACTAACATGCAAGAGAAAGCTATGCTTACCGAAGACTCGCCGGTTATGCTCAGCCCAACCGAAGAGGGTAACCGGGGTAAAAGATGATCGTTGCATGCCATTAACTTGATCCGCAGAACTTAGGAGAATGATGGTACGGCTCGTGTTTTCAAGTCTTTATAGCGATTAAACAAAAAGACATAAAGAATAAACAACCAATTCATCAAACAACACATATAAATTTATAAGCAATTGTTTTGATCCAAAATTTATGCAATAGTCACCACTGTGGCACTGGTTTCAACTCAGTGGTGACAAAAAAGTAGCAAAATAGTTTCAACTCTTGATATTAAGCAACAGCAAACACAATGATTAAGAAATCAACATTCATGTATAAATACATTATAATTGGTTGTTTAGATCCAAAACAAATGCAAGCTCAAAATTGTAACCAAAACAGGGTAAATTTAGGGAAACTTACTGGTTAAGAATACGAAGCTTGCGTCTGCGAGTAGATCCTGTTTCTAAATCTGGAAGGAACAACTACATCAATACAAATTCAAACGAACTCAAATGTCACTTTGTCAAAGAAGCCACGACAACGTCAACACAAATATTTAAGGTGTCATGAACAATCCCTCTGCACGTTTTGGAGCTCGTTGCAGCATTGTTGCAGCTCTAGCTGCTGCTGCTGTCGCTGCCCTGGACGTTGTAGGTATGGCATGTCTGACTGCATTTGCTCCACAATTCTTGTAAAGAAATATAAACATAAAAAATAACCACCATTAGACAACTCAAATCATACTTTGAAAGTCACATAAGTGGCATATTGTTTCAACACTGTAACACAACTTCTCTTATTATGTAACTCTTAGTATCGTTTATCGACACCAATCATTTATTCACTGGCTCATGAAACAAAAGGTCATTTTTCTACGAAATTGTGTCCATACGATGACGGGCTGTAAACTTAAGTACACGTGTATAAGAAGCAAAAAGAAGATGATAGAATAAACAGAAACAATAACCAAAATGATAATTACATATGAATAGTGATTATTTTCTTGAACAAAGATGGAATGATTCCATGAATTCCAAATGGTGATAGAAAAAAGCTATAGCTACTTCTAACACAATTGACCTAACCCTAGTAAAAGAATGGGCGATATACAAAAGGAATAAGAACAACACACCTTGAAAGCATAAAACAACATAGAAGTCTTTATGTAACCACATCACCAATCCAATGTGATGCCCCTTGAAGTGAACAATCATAAAGACGAATCCACAAAGTCTGGTTTTGCTAGGGCTACATTTTATCATCACCGCCTAATCACAAAGACGCATGTGTAACATATCCGTGCTGAAAAAACAAAAACCAAAATCAATCAATCGTCCCAACTAACGCAGTTTTAGAAGACCCCCAAAAAAACTGCCTGAAAACCTGCAAAAAACGCTTTGGAGTTAAAACTTAGTGCTTGAGACGATTTTATACGGTAAAGGAAGGAAAGAAATTAAAAAAAAAACTGCACAAAGATAATCCTGCACCTGCTATAGTCCTTCACCAAGAACACAAACAACAATTGAAAAACATGTACCTAAATATAGAACCGATAACAAAAACTCATCGGGTGCAATGGAAAGGAATCAATCAAATAATTTAATATTGATGTTCGTCTTGCACATTTCAAATACAATCCAAGCAAAATCAGTGTATCCATAAACAAAATTGGTTAAAGAATGTGGTAAAGTTTGTAGTGAGATGAATATATAGTAATCAGTAGCCTAACAAAGTAAAGTCAAAAGATCCAAAAGAGTTTTTAGAGTGTACACAGTTGAGATAGTCATATTTACCGGTGCCGGTGCAAGGCCAGAACTCAGACAAGAAAATCGAAAATATCCTACTGCAATGTAAGAAGACCAAACAGATTGACATTGTCTAACATGAAGTCAAATTATTCAAGCAATCAAGCTTAATCCATCCTGTATTAAATACCAATAAATCCAGATTTACTTTTACTATACTACACAGATTACTATGAAACATGTGTTAACTATTTAAAACCGAACCAAAATATATATATATTCAGTTTTCAAAAATCGGAATTCGGTTCAAGCCGAATATCAAATAATGGCTTTTAAATTTAGCCCAATCCGATGACAGTTTTTACTCAATCTTATTTAGCCCAACTCAAATGGTAAAAATTCATCATCATATGAAACCTAATCTACATATAATCATTATGGAAACTGAAGTAAGAGTGATAAATCGGAAGCGTAGAGATGAGGTGGCCATGCATCATCTACTATTAAAGAAAATGATATAAAATATGAAACAGAGGGTATGGGTTTACCTTAGTCACCGGAGGTTATGCCTAAGTTGAAGTCAAAACCAACACCACCATCGTGTTCCTCTCTCTTCGATCTGGGGACTAAGCTAGTGCACGTGCTTTTTCACAGATAAGCGTTGCGGTGTGCGGCGGCACGCTTCATTGTATGGTGGTCGGAAACCCACCGGCTCCTCCCTCTCTCTTCCCTGCTCTCTCTCTCTCTCTCTCTCAGTATGTGTATGTGAGGTTTGTGCAGGGGAATATGGGGTGGGTGGTTTTGTTGAGATGAGGGTTAAAGACCAAGAGACACGTGGGGGGGTAGGTGTGCATATGGACGGGCTGCACTCAACACGTGTCAAAAATCCAAGCAAAAAAAGGCAAAAAGAGGGAATACGGACTCGAACCCGGGGTGATACGTTACAGATCAAATGCCCACACCACCAGACCAGATGAGCATTTTGTAAGCAATTTGGAGATTAATAACTTATAAATAAACGAAAAAGATAGTGGAAAGATAGAGGTTACTGTTCAAACCGGAAGGTAAATTATTATAGTTTAATTTAATGAAATATAATAGTGCAATTGGGAATTTTTGGCTTTATTACTATATGTAGAAGAAAAATATGTAGAAACATATCCAACTTGTGACTTAAGGCCCAACCAATTATGATAAGTATATATATATACCTAATATTTGTGGGTTCTCATCATTATTCATCATTACATCAACAAAGATACAAATCACTTACTAGTAACACATGTATTGGTTGTTACATGGGTACTCAAACACAAAACAAGAGTGTAATATATTCCTTTAACTTGTTTTCCGGAAAAGTTAGCTCGTCCCTGTACTTGTAAAACACATCTACTGTTCGTGTAATATTAACTAGTGGAGCGAGTATTTCCATTGGGACCTCCCTTGGCTTTAGGCATCCCTCATTAACATCTTTCCATCTATTATCAATAATATTTTTTATCACCTCAATTGCTACATTTTCTGACACCCCAAAAGTCTTCATATATGCATCTACATGCATCTACACCTGTTGCTGAGGGACCTCTTTCACGTTCAAACTTCATATATATTAAAGTAACATGTTACTAGATAAGAGACAATTATATATCTTATATAATATAAAAATTGTCATACTAAATTAGAAATATAAGTAGCGTGAATCTAGTACCGCAAAAGTCACGACATCATCTTGGAGTCTTCCAATGAACTGTGAAGCTATCAAGATCTTTGGATGGCTTTCCAACCAAGCAATGGCTTCTTGCGTTACAATCTTACCCATACCACTCAACGCCGACTTGTAAAGAATATCAACTCCAGAAGTAATCAACCCAATCTTCATATATTCATCAAATGATGGAACCTCTCCACTATGCCTCCATTCTGCCTCTTGAAGGTAGGCTGTAGCCGTTTCTTGAAACTATATCCATAATAGAAATAAACGAAATATAACAATTTAAGTATAATTTAGATGCACTGTTTATGAGTAAAAATTAATTTACAGTAAATCATACAGCCTTTTTCGAAGCCTCAATGAGATTTGTTGTTCCTTGTTGAGGTAATTGTTTGTTCCATTCAGCATACTCGTTAAGTAGAAATTCATAGAATGGTTGAATATATTCTGGAAGTTGTGACATAGCAGTAATATCCCACCTAATAAGAATGAAACATGTTGAAGTGAAAGGATATATCAACATATGTCTGGTTTAAAATTGTGAGATATACACAAATTTATACATCAACTTGATGCAAACGTCTAAAAACAAATACCTGTTTATTGCGTGTGTTAGAATTCGGATCTCTTCAATTGTTGCATATGCATCATATCTGTCATCTAACACCTCAAGAAGTAGGAAAACTTTTGCTGTTATGATTCGTGCTTGTGAGTAACAAGGCTCCAAGAATAATGCCAATGTCCATAAATAGACCTCTGGCACTCTATCTCTTACATAAGATGTTTCCACTTTTAATTCCATGTCCTTCCACCATCTAAATCAAAAGTATAAAGAATTTATATTTTTCATAATGGGCCGAAGATCAAAAGTGTAAATTAACAGTCAATCATTATTTGAAAGAATTGATAACTCGAGAACTCCTATTTAAATTAAAAAAAATAAATAAATCATAACTCAAAATTTAAGTCAAAAACTAAAAAAATGGTTCCAGGCTTCTCTTTCCCATGTCATCCCTGTTCAGAAAAAATAAAAAAAAATGTGAATCCTAATGCACATGTATATTAAATGTCCGGTTAAGCTTTAAGGTTTAGTTTAGCTTTTAAGGTTAGTTTTTTCAGTTTAGCTTCTAAGTTTTAGGTTTTGGGGGTGGGTACGGGGTTAGGTTTTTGGGTGGAGGGTTAGGTTTTTGGGTATGGTGGGTGGAGGTTCGGTTTTTTGGTAGGCAGTTGGTAGGGTGGGTTTAGGTTTTTGGGTGGGGGTGGATGGGTGGTTTAGGTTTTTAGGTATGGGTATAGGTTCCTGTACAAAGGACATTTTTCCGCACAAAGTGTGAAAAGTAAAAGGACAATACTACAATAGAAACTAACTCTAAGGTTATACGGTGTGGTGGCCTAAAGAGGGGGGTTCGCCCTTCCACACAACAACCACCACCCCGTGGGGTGGTGGGGCTTGGAGACTTCCCACCGACGTTGGGCAAAGTTGAGGGTGAGGAGCTTTCTTATGGTTGATTGGATTGTGGATGGTCGTGGTTACTTATTGGATTAAAAAAAAGACTAAAGAACCAAAAACGCTCCCTCCACCACGTGGATTTTGGGGCTTGGAGGCAAGCCCCCTCTTCTGATATGGCAGACACGTGACGTTTCATGCCCCCTTCACCCCACTTACTACACTGTGTAGTCCAAACTAGAAAACCATGCAAACTTAATATGTAGTACATATGATTTCATATATATACCACCATAGATTATGCCATGGGTTGTTTTACTTGCCTCCATTGTAGATGTTCTTTCAAAGACTGCGTTGGCAAATAAACTACACATAAGGTGTTAGCTGAAATGTTTTGACAAGAGGACATCATTAAAGAGAAGGTTCATGATGATGTTCTGTTGATACTCTAAGCCTTATAATTTTGATTGAAAACTAACTAAGCACTAAGCACTAAGCACAGTATTGTTCATGATTTAGCAAGTGCACATGCACATGATGCTATTCATATAGTCACTCTCCTTCCTAATAGTGCTAGGATGTCATGTGGCATTAACTAATTTTAAGGAAAAAAAAAGTTCAAAAACAAAATTAGATTTTTTCTTTCATGTCTCCTTCTGTAATTTTTAAACGTTAATATCTTTTATCTACGATATTTTTTAAAGAAAAAAATTACACCAAATTAACGAGCGTTTTATTATCTTTCCAACGAGTACCATATTGCTATATAAAAAACGGAGAGAAAAAACTATTATTTTTTTGTAGAGTATTGTTCATACAGGAAAAAAAAACACGTGTTTAGGTAATTCATTAATCATGTATAGGTAGGGCTGGCATAACAGGTTACACGAACTTGTTAAGACACGAACCTGTTAAAACATGAACACGAAACCTGTAAACACGAACACGACACGAAATATACTCGTCTCAGTTTTTTCAAACACGAACACGAACCTGTGTATAACAGGTTAACACGATAAGACTCGATAAAGAACACCTAGTAAAACGGGTTAACACGACAAGACACGATAAGACACGACAAGACACCATAAGAGACGATAAGACACGACAAGAAACACGATAAGACACAATAAGACTTGTTAAGACACGAACACGATAAGACCTGTTAAGACACGAACACGACACGAAAATAAACAGATCTTAACTTGTCGACCTGTTATAGACACGAAACTAGTTAAGGCCAAACACGAAACCTGTTAAAATCATGTAGATTCGTGTCAGCTTATCGTGTTCGTGTCTAAATTGCCAGCCCTATGTATAGGCAAGTCACTAATTATATTCAAACCAGTAGCCGAATAAGTTAATAGAGATATACATTGTTTTAGGTTAGGTATCAATATTAGTATGTTAGAGTTGTACTTTTGTTTATTATTAGAGTTCTACATTGTTTTAGGTTAGGTGTTCGCATTGGAGTTGTACATTATTTTAGGTTAGATATTAGTATTAGAGTTATACATCAGTCTACTTTATATGTAAAATTGATGTGTCATATTAAATTTCTCAACCCCGGGACGCTACCGGGGCATAATCTAGTATATTATTATTCCAAAATCGAAATCCTACATGGCACTTGAAGAGGCCATCCCCCACCCCCCTTGAGTCTGCCATGTGGCATCCTCCTTATTTCCATCCAAAGGTCTTTTTTATTTCTCATGTTTCCCTACAATTTTAAAATGTTAATAACTTTTATATACGAGATTTAAAAAAAATATCCAAATTAATGAACGTTTTATTATCTTCCCAACGAGTACCATAGTGTTTAAAAAAAAGAAAAAAAATGATTTTTTTTCGGTTTTTTGTTCATACATAAACAAATTTGTTATGTATTAACCAATCAGGTTGTTTTCTTTTTATTTATTTTAATTAAAACTATTTAATGCATGAAAACTTACTTTGAAATAGTTTGAAGTTCTTCTTTTTGTAGGAGTTGCAAGTAGTTGAAATGTAGTTTTGCAAGAGTTAGTAACGAGTCGTATTTAGAAATTTCTTCTTCAAAATTAGACAAATACTTCCTTGCTTCAACCATTTGATGTCCTCGATGAACCGAATTTTCCAAAGCATGTTTCACTTGCGTGGTAAGAGTACCTTGGAGTGTTTTTTCTAGGGATTTTAGTTTAGTTTCTGTGAATGTAAAGGCTTCATCTAAAATAGATTCTCCTCTTATTCTTAATTGAGAACTTTCATAGAAACTTAACATGCCCCTCACGTCTCTACTAATGTCTTCATTGAATTCACCAGAACTAATATCCTTGAACTTGTTAAATACATCTGCATGCATAACCACAAAAAAATGATTTCTAGGTGGTCTAGTAGAGTTATAATAGTCAGGATGTTTTGAACTTGTTTTGGTTCTAGGAAGTCAGCTAGTCAAAGAAGCAGACTCAAGAATATTACAAGGAGTTTATGGTGTCCGATGTTTTCAGAAGAAACCAAAACAATTCCAAAAATAGTATTTATCATTTTTCAAAACCACATGCGGACAAATTGGAAAAAAAATCACATAACCACCATCTTCATAGAGTCCGAGATTAACCATTGTTACATATAATTTTCTAACAATACCATAAACAAATTTTTGTTTAAGAAATTTTTTATGAATGACTTACCACAAGAGAATCTGTAACCAAAGATTCTAAATACTTGAAAGTGAATAGATATTGTGTAGAGATCAGCTTCGTGGTAAGTTTGCAAGTTAAGCTTGTTGAAAAGCTTATAAAGTTGGCCATCAATGTCTTCAGAGAAAAGATATGTCAAACCAAGACGATACACTGAATAAATCAAACTCAATTTCTCGTTTAAATCAGTTGCAGGGTTTAATATCAATCGTCTAAGTTGTTCTTTTGGCTGCTCCATAGCTTTAACATATGCTTCCAATTTCTATAAAACGAAACAAGGTATTCTTATTTTTAATGTAAGGAGATCATTAACATATATACCAATACAATAAAGTCAATTCTGCACTTGTGTGTGAGTAATTAATCGATAGACCTCTTACCGAATTGTCAAGAGAGAAAGATAGAAAGCGATCACCCCAAACCGAAGAAGGAAAGTTTGCCAAAGGACGTGTTGGCTCTATGGTGTTAGCTTCAGTTGAGGCCATTTGTGGAATATGCAAGGATTTTACATTATTTATTGGAATTCCTGAAAATTCAAAGTTCAAACTATAAAAAAATACCCTTCTAGCTAATGAATCTCCAGCGAATGCAAACCCTTACAATAACAAGCCAATCAAATGTGTTGCAGAGTTTTTTGTAGGAGAGTAAGAGAGGGAATGAGATGGGATAATAAAAAGGTTTTTAATGTAATTTTCAATCTTTCTAATTTGGAAGGAATTGAAGAGAAAGGAAGAGGGGGGAGATCATTTCTCTTTCATCATTTAATGAAACTCTGGAACAGAGTGTTAAACCTTTTTTTTTCAAACCAACGGAAAATAAGCATCCAAAGAGTTAAACTTTATTAGACACAAGACCATGATCGGTTTTGTACGGCATGGTTTTATTAATCATGTTCTGACACTAGGTTTATTCGGCGATTGCCACCCATAGGAGAACTATATAGTGTCCAAGAACGCGCAATAGTGAATAAATCATAAGAAAGTTAGTTGCAAACCATTACCTGCACTTGTGTCAAAAATGTTGTTCTTAAAGTCATTAAGTGTAATGGTTTCCCTTCAAATTTTTTGTAACAACAATAACATATTTAACACAAAACTCCAAGTACACTATTATCTTTTTCTTGCTTCAATTCAACTTGAAATCAGTCCATGAATTGGATAATTATGTTACTTTTGATCGACTAAACTTCCACTCAATGGATTATATATGCTTTCTATCAGAGCTTAAACACATATAATAAAAAAAATGTCTAGCACATACATGAGTCCCTACTTAACTACCCCAAGTTCCTAAAGCTTTCTGACCACTTCTAAAATGCATAAAATAATCTATTATCAACCAACTATTCGAAGAAGTGCGCTAAACCTGAAACCCGGTTGAAGGAGGTTCGAAACGGACGAGGTGGAAGGCTAGGTAAAGCGGTGCAATGACCGATGGCCTGGGCAGTGGGAAACATGATGGCAGTAGATGTCGTAGCGATTAGAATCACTTGTTGTGGCTGCAAATAAATTTTACAATCCACACTCATACTTGCCTATATTTATATGATAGCAACGAGCAAAGAAACCAAAGTGAGTGAGTCACATAATTGTTAAAAAAATTTCCACACAGAAACACGTTGCTATATATTACTGCCAAATAATTTAAAAAAAAAAGTAAAGTTAGGTTTTACACCAAATTACACAAGTGACACAAAACACGTAGCTATTCAAATATTTTTAAAAACATATAAAATATACATTACATCAAATCAAATCTTAGTAAAATAATATATGTTTTACACAAAATCTTGGATAATACACTTGTTAAAATGATAATAATACACAAAATCTTGGATAATACACTTGTTAAAATGATAATAATTAAATCATGTACCCGTTTCCAAAAGATAATAAACTTATTCAGATAATGTAATAAACTTATTCAAAAACATGACAACACCTACAAATCCAAAAACAAAACAAAACAACAACCCGTGTAACAACACAAATCAAACAACATCACACATGACCGCCAGACAACCCAGCACAAACCACAACACCCAAATAAGACACAAAACAGCCACTTCGAAATAAAAAATAGTTAAAACACATACCTAGAAAAAATTCAAAGAAAACAACGCAACAAATCAACGTAACAACATTAACTCCAACCAACACCAACTTCCTGTGACGGATGGACCAAAACATCCACATGTAAAAGCAATTAGTACTAAAAGTGAGACATTGGTTAGAGAGAGAAACCGAGAGGCGGTGGTGAAGTAGGGTAAAGAGGGAGAGACTGGCGAGTGCAATAGGTTAACGAGAAAGAGGGGTTAAATAACCCGAAAAATGACCAAAGTACCCTCCAAATAATTCATAATTACCGCCCAACCATCCCAAATGACGAAGATACCTCTCATAACTTTCGGTAATTACGAAAACTCTATAAAGTACTTTTCAATCACAACACACATAAATAAATTAGAATATATCTTTTTCAATTACTTAATTTATTGTTTTTAATTATTAATAACCATTTAATATTTTATTCGTCTGATTTGTGTATACATATGTTTCTAACCTAAAAACCTATATCTATAACTATAGTAGACTCAATGGGTGACTCATGACTTTCATTGGTTGGATCCCCACAACCCCCCCCCCCCCCCCCCCCCCCCCCCCCCTCAATTCATCAATTCTGAGGATTTTTACATCCACCCATCTATGGAACCCCACCCGTATCCATACTAGACACTTGATCCTCATTAACCAATTAATAAGCCTAAGTTTCCTTTTATCATTCTTTCAATATTAAAATCCTCTCACTAACACCTACGAATATACCGTCCGCCTTCATTCCAATCATTGCAAGCATCAACATTAAGCCGGGAATTTGTTCAGATCCTTCTTCTTTTTCATTTGTTTCAAATCGTCTATCTTTTTATTTTGTTGTTTTTTAGCACCGAGTTCCGATTGATGAATAGATGTCAATTTAGGCTTTCGAATTTTGACCAATGAATAGATTCTACCCAATTCAACATACAACAAGTTCATATTTTGGTATTTTTAACTCTCTGCTAGTTGTTATTCAAGTGTTCTAATTATTAACCAAATCAATGTTTTTTGTTATAATTTTCATACTGTTTTTTGGTCTATTTGATATGAGATCATTGGTTGATCTATTTGATATAAGCTCGACTAGTTCATTAGTGGAAACCCTAAAACTAAGCGGTTTGTTCTTCATTCAATCTATATAGGTACAATATTCATTCGTTTCTTTCTATCGCCATTTTGCTTTTCAATAGCCGTTTCTTCTAGTGATGGATGAAGAAGTCTATAAATTTACAAAGCAGCTTTTAAATACTTATATGTTTTTACATGGTTGATGGTTCAACGAATTTTTTTGGATGTGTCGTGCTTTCTGATCTATTATTTATTTATAGTAACAATGGTTCTCTATGTAAATTGTTCGCTAATTCAATAGTTCAATTTATGTTTTGCAATTTCTCTTGTGACATTTATCTATTACAGTAATATAATTTTATGATTTGTTATGGCTCTCAGGTGTAGTTTGAGCTAAAGGTTCAATCAACAACTTTCGACTTGCACTTGGTGAGCCAATATACTTCATGTCTGCCTTGCAGTTTGTGCTAAGAAAATCAATACTGCATGTAGGATGGTGATGGAACTTTATGTGGCTTCAAAAGTGATTGAAAAACATGTTGCTTAACTTTTTTTTCCGAAGTTAAAAATTTTTATTAATAGTTTCATTTATATGAAGTTTCTTGCTTTACCCGGTTCTCTCATACTATTTACCTAATAAAAGTATAAAAGAATAAACTATATAGGTATTTCGCTGTTAGGTAATCAAAGGAACACACGAACACAAGGATTTACGTGGTTCGGTCTAAACTGACCTACGTCCACGGGGTAACTTGAGGCTGTTTATTATCGAGTGGTGCTACTGCACACATCTTACAAGTACAACATATCTCTCTTTATATAGAGATTGAATACATGTGAACAAGTTGATCTTTGCTGGCTCCTACTGCCATTATTGACCAGCATGTGACAAGTTGTTGGCTGCTCCTTTACAGCTTGTTCACCACTTGGTTGCTGGTTATAGCCTGTTCTAAGCTTTACAGCATGTTCTAGGCTTCACCACTTGACAATCTCCCACTTGAAGCCGTAGAACAATCTTCATACATGCTCCAACTGTGTATTTGTACTTCTGTAATATTTCAACGGAACTCCATGTTCCACTTAATCATCTTTTCTCCCTAGTTACCCTGGCCTTCTCATCAGTTAACCTGATCGGCCAGCTGAAGCTCCCCCGAGCTCCAACGCATCAGTCATGGCTGCTTCTGCCACTGACCCATTCTCTGTCTCTACCGGCTCCCACTGACACGAACTGCCGGATCCTGAAACATCCTGAGAATAAACACTCTCCATATTCAGCAAGTAATCCACTGGAGAGATTTTATCAGCTAGAATACTAGTTCTCCTGACCCAATGTCTTCTAGGAATTCTGACTGAAGCACAACCCTTGCTCCCACTGTCACGAAACCTCTGACTGGTCTATCTGAACCTTTCCTCGCTCGTTCATCCTGAATCTGACCTATGACTCTAGGTTTCTCACTTGCAAAGACAACCTTCTTCTGCCCACGAGATTCTGTGAACCGACTTTGTTTCTCTTCTAAACTGGGATAGTCACTCCCTCAGACGGTAACCTGACCATGTAAGCGAACCTCGCTTTCTTCCTCGAGCTATGACAAGATTTCCCTTAACAACTTTCCACTGCCCATTTCCGAATTTAACCTCATGCCCTTGATCATCCAACTGCCTGATAGAAATTAATCTCTCCTTCAAACTTGGAATGACCTTGACATCTTTCAAAATCCATGAACCGGCTAAAGTCTTCAAATCTAAGTCACCCACACTCGTAACATCAAGAACCTCATCGTTCACCAGTCTTACCTTACCAAAGTCATCTTTCTTCAGATTCTGCAATTCTTCACTACTGTGGGTAGCGTGAAATTAAGCACCAGAATCCATGACCCAAGAGTCTTACCGCCTTCCACTGAGTTCCAATGCATCAAACCCAGACACATTCTTAGAAGCAGAATTTTATATATATGACATCGACTCTAACAAATGTCAACACCTTCATACGGCCCAAACAAGTCAACTATGCCAAGCTCCCACTGTCCCTGTTATCCCAACCAGCTAACAAGCAAACGGTTATAACGCAGCAAAGCTTTTATGAAATCAAGCGGTACCAAGGGTTCTACGACCGTACACACGATCAGTTAACGCAAACCCTAACCGAAAGATCATTCAACTGCAATAGTCCACATGACTTGCCACTAACCTCCCCCTTTTTTTTCTTTTCTCACTTGTGTCGTCACCAGCACACCTGCTGGTTCCATTTTCTCCAGGTATTACCAGTAAAAGAAAAGCAGAGCTACCGACTCACTTATACCATTTTCTTTCACCCGGCCAAAACGAACCAAAACCAGAGCCACCTGCTTGATATCCTTCTGTTCGTTTTTTCTGCGACCTGGTTGAACTTTACACCCGGTTCACCAACTAAATTTCGTACCGTTAAACTTGTCGATTTTGCACCTTCCGTTTTCTGCCATGATAACACAATAACACGATTAACGAAACTGAATCAAACAAACAAACCAACTGAGAATAATAGCTCCTGATTAACAATCACTGGTCTATGATCTTGTTCTCTGGCTTTCACAAATGGCTCTTCAAAAAATACGTTGGTCAAACTGAACCAAAACCCCCTCTATCTTGGCTTTCACTGCCAAAATAATATTCCACTCCATTTAAAAAATACCACCTTTAAAATTTCACCACCATTTTTTTTCTACTTCCTTTTTTTATGCTTTTAAAAAAACAAAAAAAAAAAGATGCTTTGTGTTTTCTTGTCAACAGACAACACACTTCCAACAAAAACAAGTTTGACCAACTTTACTTCTCCTTCTCCACTTCACCAAAACAAAACGTCCCTCTTCTTCTTTCACTACCAAACAAACCACTTCTTTCACCAATAAACACATACCCAACCAAAACTCTGACCTTGTAACCGTGAACCCCAAAGCAAAACTGAATAACTCTCCAACTCCGGCCAACGAATCGTCGGCTGTTGAAGTCTAAACCCTAGTCTGGGTTCAAAGACATGGTCGCCTGGGTCAGGTTTCTCCTGGTCAGTCGAAAGCCCTAGCAATCGGCTAGGATTGAGTAGCGGCTAGCGGTCGAAGAGGTAGCTGAAAGAAAAGAATCCCTAATCTGGGTATAAGGTGCGGCGGCTGTGGGTCGCCGGAAGGAGGAGGTGGTGACGGCTGGTGGCTGAGGTGGTGGATAACGGGTGTTACAAGGTATGTGTTCTTTCTTCTCTTACGCCTGCCCTCCGCCGACCCGGCACACCTGCCGGCGGAGGCGTTCTTCTTGAGCCCTAGGCTCTGATACCAGTTGTTATGATCGAAGGAACACACACGCACACGAACACAAGGATTTACGTGGTTCGGTCTAAACTGGCCTACGTCCACGGGGTAACTTGAGGCTGTTTATTATCGAGTGGTGCTACTGCACACATCTTACAAGTACAAGATATCTCTCTTTATATAGAGATTGAATACATGTGAACAAGTTGATCTTTGCTGGCTGCTGCTGCCATTATTGACCAGCATGTGACAAGTTGTTGGTTGCTCCTTTACAGCTTGTTCACCACTTGGTTGCTGGTTGCAGCCTGTTCTAAGCTTTACAGCATGTTCTAGGCTTCACCACTTGACATTCGCATCAGAACATGCACCTTGCACATGTGTTGAACTACAAATGGTTGGTTTTAAGCTACTGTTTGATGTATCTGTCCTTTTTATATGTAGAACAAGACGTAATTGGTTTATCAATGCTTAAGATGGTGATCCAATCGAGTTGGATGTATGGCTTCCTCCATTGTGTAGAATGACGGAACTTCCTTACTACATTGTTAATGGAATATCTTGACTTGGAGCTGTAAGTTTCTTTTCCCCAACTTATCTCGAGTTCGGTAGTTAGCATTCGCACATTGCTCCTGCCAGGAAGGCCCGGAATGTCAAGTCAGGAGGTTCTGCGCAGGGCTCTGTTAGTGATCTAAGCCCTGCCCCTTTAAACGTTTTCACAATTATAAAGATGGTAAACCGGGGTTTGGTGGATTTTTCCGCCTGCTTGAACAGATGCAAAGCACTCACCTCAAGACAGAAAACCGAAGGCTATCTATGAATGAGGCTATCTCGAAGGATCTGGACCCCTTTTTGGATGTTGGGGAAGTTCTCAGGGGAGGAGACAATGGTTATGTGGGGGGTGCATGGTGATGCTCGCTCTCAGTAGGGGATGCAAGCATGACGATGAGGTTGTATCGTTTGCCATGGTCTCGGGAGATGTCGAAGATTTCATTGTTGGGATACGGAAACCATGTCAAGCGGTAGACGACGCAAACCCACGTCCTTCAATCGAGATGGTTGGGGATGTTGCCCTCCTCGAGCGTGTTTTTTCCCTCCCTATTCAAAGTGTTATAACCATTCCCCCCAGTTGTCGTCTAATGTTTGCTCAAGTGTTAACAAGTGCCTTACGCAAAGTGATGGTGTCGCCAGGGTCGGTTGACAATTGGGTCCAATTGCTATTGCTTCCGCGGTTAACCCTGAGGGTGGTCAGACCGTCCTCCAGGCAAGAGCGAAGATCAGGGAACAGGAAATCTCTCTAGTGTAGTAGCATCATGCAAGGGCTTGCGGTATGGAAAGATGGGTCTGGGTTTGCGGTCTTGATCTCTTCCCTCTTGGATAGCGTGGGGGAGGTTGTGGTACCTAGGGGAGAAGTTAGAAGGGAAGAGGACAATGAAAGGGAACCTAATATAAAGCAATATCTTCGAAAAGTCAGGGATGGGCATTTCAGGGCGGCGGTTAAGGTTTTGTGCTCCAGTGGGGTTGCCCCTCTATGTGAATCGACCATGAAAGCCCTCATTGATAAACACATAGTGGTCCACCTCCATCCCTTCCTTCTAACCCTATCGCCCAACCCGCTCTATCTGTAGATGGAGATTGTGTGCTCAGATGTATCCGATCTTTCCCTAAAGGGACATCTTGCGGCAGGGACGGGATACGGGCCCAACACCTGTTGGATGCTATATTGGTGGCGAAGGCTCGGTGACTTCCTCGGGTTTGCTCGCGGCCATTACTGAAGTCGTCAACTTATGGCTTGGGGGGGCCTGCCCTAAGACACTTGCCGAGTTTGTTGCCTCGACCCCCCTCACCCCCTTATTAAAGCCTGATAATGGAATTCGACCTATTGCTGTGAGGGGTCATTTGGCGAAGGTTCGTTTCTAAGGTAGCAATGAAGAAGTTTGGGAAAGACATTGCCCAGTACCTAGGGTACATTCAATTTGGAGTAGGGGTACCAAATGGGGCAGAGGAGGTGCTTCACAGTGCCAACAGGTTCCTTAACTCTTTTCATGTGGATGGGTCCTTGGCTTTGCTTACAGTAGACTTCTCCAATGCCTTCAACATGGTCGACCGCACAGCCTTTCTCCAAGAGGTTCACCAGCGGTGCCCGTCTATCTATATGTGGGTCCAGTTCCTTTACACCCTGCTTGCTAGGCTGTATGTGGGTAATGATTGTATTGGGGCTACCACCGGAGTGCAGCAAGGAGATCCTTTGGGTCCCCTTCTCTTTGCTCTTGCCTTACACCCCCTTATCATGCGAGTTCAGGAACACTGTAACCTCCGGTTTCATGCTTGGTATCAGGATGATAGGACGATTATAGGCAACGCAGCTGAGGTTGCTAAGGCTTTAGACATTATCAACGTGTATGGGCCATCTCTGGGGCTTCATCTCAATATTAAGAAAACGGAGGTCTTTTGGCCGACGTGTGACGGGCTGAAATTTCAGGACGGGCTTTTCCCGAGAGAGATTGGTATACCAGAGAGGGGGGTTAAGCTCCTTGGTGGGGCTGTTAGCCAAGATCCTGTCTTTATTGGGGAGTTGGCAGGGCGGCGGGCTACGGTTGCGGTTGACCTTATGAAACTCTTTCCCCGTCTTAGGGATCCCCAAAAGTGAACTCCTGCTGCTCAGGTCATGCATGGGGGTCGCTAAGTTACTTTTTGGGTGCGAACTTGTCAACCCCACTTGATGGTGGATGCGGTATCCTTTTTCGATGATGGCCTCCGGGAGGCTATTGAAGATATAGTTGTGTGTAGTGGCCCCTTCTTCGGGGACCTCCAGTGGCTCTTGGCATCCTTGCCAATGCGTTTAGGTGGTTTGGGCCTCCTTTCAGCTCGAGATGTTGGGGTTTATGCCTTTGTGGCGTCTAGAGCTCAGTCTTGGAAACTTCAGGATCATATCCTTCGAAACAGTGGGGTCATCGGGCTAGACCCGGACTATCAAAAGGCGCTCGAACACTTAAATGTCTATCTCCCGAACTTTGGTATTGGCGGTTTTTCTAATAAGGACACAGCCCCCTCAAAGCCACAAAAAACTTTGGCGAACTGTTTAGCAAAACTGCTCAGAGCCTGGGTGAAGTTTTGAGTTGTCCTCCCGCCAGAAGGCGGTGATTGAATGCCTAAAGGGTCCTCATGCTCAGGATTTTTTGACCGTTATCCCGATTGAGGGTTTGGGTTAATGCATGTCCGCAGTGGAGTACAAGGCTATACTCAAGTACTGGTTGATGATCCCTATGTATTCGAAAGATGAAACATGCCCCATCTGCCGTAAAAGCTTGCATAGATAAATATGGGGAGCACGCAATTCATTGCAAAGAGCTCCATGGGTTCAAATACCGGCACGAATGGGTGATTGACGTTTTGTGGGACATCCTGAGAAGAGCTGGGATTTCTGCCAAAAAGGAGGCCCTTGTAAATTTTCTCGCAGACTCTGCAGAAGGGAGATACATCCTATGAATGGGTGATGGACGTTTTGTGGGACAGCAGATCTGCATGTCTTTGGTTGGGAAGGGGGGAAACATGCTTGCGTGGACCTCACATGGGTATCTCCTTTGGTTGGGTTAAGGGAAACAGGGTTTGTAGCTGGGAAAACATTGAGAAAGGTGGAATCGAAGAAAGAAGATAAGCATGCTATAGCTTATGGAGAGAACCAACATGTCTTTATCCCTTTGGCCTTTGATACCTTTGGCTCCCTAGCGCTAGAAGCTATTCGTTTCTTGATCAGGGTCCAACGGGTCGTCCACAGCAATAGTTCATCTCCAGGGGAGCAAGGATTTGTCTTTGGTAGACTAGGGTTCGCAATTCAGAAAGGGGTGGCGGCGCAACTTATTGCCCGTATACCTTCTATTGTGATGTAACTTTCCTATTTTGTTTTAATGAATACTAATATTATTATTGTAAAAAAAACAAATATATCTATAATCTATAATCTATAACTTATAATAAAAGAGTTGAAGTTTGATGATGTGGCATTCAATGCAGGCCTCAACCCCTCATTGAATGTGCCACGTGGCATCATGTAGGATTTTTTTAATTTTTGAGTTTTTTTAATAAATCTATATATATTATAATTATTTTACTAAATTTTCTCTCTAATGTTTCCTCCCATAACTTTTAAACGTTAATATCTTTTATATACGAGATTTTTTAAAGAAAAAAATTACACCAAATTAACGAGCGTTTTATTATATTTCCAACGTGTACCATAGTGCTATATAAAAAACCGAGAAAAAAACAACTATTTTTGTGATGTTTTGTTTTCAAATATATTTTACTCTACTAATAAATCACAAACGATAAATATAACTTTATAGGCAGAGATTCTTTTTTTTATATTTGAATATGATAACTTGTGGCAGAAATTTGTTTAAAATAAATAAATAATAATAATAATAATAATAATAATAATAATAATAATAATAATAATATTCATTAATCATGTATTGGCAAATCATTAATTATGTTGTCATATTAGATATTTTATTATGTTATATTAGATATTTCAACCTCGGAACACTCCCGGGATAAAAGCTAGTGTATCTATATTTGAGAACTGTATCATATTAACCCAACCAAAAAGTATAATACTCCGTATCAGTTTTACCCATTTAAGATAGTTCAAGTTTCCTATATCATTTTTGCTAATCATAGTTTACAATATGACCATATCTTCATTCTTATTCATTTGTTAATACCAAGTCTTTATATCTAATATAATGAGTTTTTTGGTCGCGACAATTTTGACAATTTTTGTATTATACTTTCTAAGTTTTGAGGTGATATATGAAGTTTTCTCTCCAAATCCATAAATTAATCAAATAATTAATGATTAATTACTATAAGACCGGGTGTAGTGAGGCGGTATGTGGGCGTGAAAACATAACATAGAAACCCCCCCCCCACACACACCATTACAAGGAACGCTATGCTTTAAAAAAATCGAATGGCGTTATATACATTACGCTTCAACGTATTTGAACCATCCAATCCAAACATCACATGTGGAGAAGGCAACGATCATATTATTAAACGGTCCAACAATTGACCGTTGTTCAAACGGTTATTTTTTTTTTTTACTTTATATATATACATACTATATACAAATAAACACACAACACAAACAAACATATTATTCAAACTAAAAAATACAAGTTCAAAACACAAAAATGTTTCATTATCGTGCGCATTTTGGGGTCCCGTCTCACCCGGGTAGATCGAATCCTACGAGGCCAAACACTACCCAGCCGCCACCCAATATTAATTGGGGCGATTTCGACGTGAACACAATGAGATTCACTCAATTACTTAGCATGCCGGGTCAATTTTTTCAAGGGCCAATGGGGTTTGCATCAAACATGAACGTAAGCTATAGCCAAGGTTCTCAAGAGGAGCCCGAGCTAGTGCCTGAAACTCAAGGCGAGCCCGACCAACCACGTCAACCCGAGGGTCTCAACGAGGGGGGGGGGGACGCTCGCACAAAAAAAGAAACTAACGCGCCTCGTCAAAAAAAGAAGTATGAGCGTTGGTTGAAAGACGAGAAGTTTGCTTTAGCGCGGGCTTGGCTCGACATTTCAGAGGATCCTGAAGTTGGTTAGTATTTTTAATCGTGTATATATATATATTTCTAATCGTATATATGTAGTTATATGTATTTTTTCGGAGGTTTTTTTTAATTTTAATCGGTTCAATTTTTTTAATATAATATTTTTTTGTAGCGAACTATCAAGACAAGCCGTTATTTTGGAAAAGAATTCGAGAGCTATTTTTTGCCGCCATGAATAGAGAGGAGTATCGACACAACCATTTGATATTGGAAAAGTGGACGGATATAAATAATAGATGTCATGCTTTTGCGGAGGTTTACCAGCGTTGTAGCAACAACAGGCGCGGTAGGAGAGTATATTGAATTGTTAGTGTTAGACTGCCATATATATAAATTTTGCATGATATAAAGGTTACTGATATCGTACCGATATCTCACCGCGATAAACCATATCTCAAATATCAATCCTTGACCGATATCCAATTTTTTTACCGCGTTAACTACTTAGAGTTCTAATTTCATCATCCTCTTACTTTTATGTAGTGTTACGTTGGTTATCTTTTATTATTCTCATATGTATATTTAAGACTTTAAGTTACTATTATGGATGTTTGTTTTTATTTTCAATTAAGAAATTCAAATCTTTAAAGTATTAATATTTGTTGAAGTGTGTTCACATGGGCAATAATCAATAATCTAGTACACATATTACATACAATGCCTCTCTATACATGCTTTGTATATCAAATTACACAACTAAAAACCAAAAGAAAAATTCCAGTTTGAACAATTTGTGTGTTTATACCTCTGTGATTTCCTTCTTGATTGACTCTATGCTTGTGGCCAACTCTTTCCTGCCTGACTGGAATTCCCACAAGTGTGATATTAGTTATTTGAAGTAAAAAATAATTTGACTGACTATAAGGAAATGATAAAGGGTGTGGCTTTGGTGATTAAAGTATAATAATTCAAACCTAAGCAGCTTAACAGTTTTGGTTGGTTGATAAACAATGGTTAAAGTACAGTTATTAATACAGAGAACGAGAGGCGTTCAAATTGGAAAACTTTGTAGATTAAAAGACGAATCTTCACAGTAAGGAAAACGAAAAAGGTGGTCTGTTAATATCATATTCTAGGTAGGGTATGAATTTCTGACCCGATATGAAAACACACACGAACCTAACACGAAATTCATAGGTTTGGGTTTTGTTTAAACGAGTGAGGGTTGGTTATGGGTAGAACCTGGGTTCAGGTTGACTTAATTTTTTTTAAATTTGTATTATGTCTATAACTTAAACTGATCAGGTATCTTGTGTCAAAATGTATGAGATATATAAGAATCTTGTCTTATACAAGTTTGTATTAGTTTTTGTAAACTTGTAATTTTAAAGCATTAATATGTAAAACAAATTTTAAAAAAGGGGTTAAACAAGTTGTGTTTGTGTTAACCCGCAAATACGCGTCATGCTGGGGTTCGACCCACAAACACGGCCCATTTAGCATTTAGCACCACAAATTATGGTATTGAGTTTTTGCTTAAAATGATATTGACAATCCAACCATGTCAAAGATTTATTTTTCTATGTTGACATATATGACAATTAATAACTAGTTCAACCATTAGTAAGTATAATCTTACCTCAAAGAGAAGATATCTGTAGACAAACCATCCAGAATATCCAACTCCTACCAACTCCATTAAATTGGGAAGCTGATGTATAATCAAGAAAATACCAAGTTGAATGAAGTCACAAGAATTTATAAATCTCATGTAATAATAAATAACCGTGAGACACTTTAACCGCAACGATTTTGTTCTAACATGCTTTCAAGCTAAAGGGCTTGCCTATTGATTTTGGTTGAAAAGATTCAGTTTAACTTGAAGCAGGGGCGGACCTAGTTAATAACTAGGTGCAGCGTCCGTTGCTGCTCAACTTCGCGTGCGTAGTGGAAAATTTAGTTTTTTTACGAAATTTGGAAAACGTTGCTACTAAAATGAAAAAAATGAAAAACGTTACTACTGAAATTCATTTCTAGATCCGCCACTGACTTGAAGTATGACATCAAAGTGAAACAACCAGGTGTCTTTGGTTCTAATGATAACATGTTTAGTTGGGGAGTCAATTCCAATTCCTTTAAAAGTTTTGTAAACGAGACGCCACCTCATTTGTTCAATGTTTATCAACATGATTGTTGAGCAAATGGAAGACGGAAAGCGAACTAAAATGGTCGAATCATAGTGATCATACAAGAAAGAAGAACACTTACCAATGGAACTTTGTTAATGGCGCCAATAACAACTGAAGATAGCCAAATAGCAACAACTGCTCCCGCTCCATAGATTATAACTGTTGGCTTGTTTTCAACTGCATCCCACTACACACAACAAGATTGTAAAGGGAAAACAAGATTCCGCAACACATAGATTATAACTGTTGGCTTGTTTACCTTTTCTTTTAGATCGTTGAACAACTCGTTTGTATCAATGGAGGATGATGCATCTTCTGATGCCTTAACATGGAACAGAGCTGACCTCCTTGAACCTGCCACATCATCAAGAAAACGAACATCTAAAAATACTTGTGGAAGATTTTTACGTGAACCCACAACACAAAAACCTCATGGTCCTTAAGACAATGCAAGATGTTCAAACAATACAATAACAAAAGGAATTAGTTGTAAGGATTTCATTATATATATTGGAATTCATGAAATTTCAAAGTACAAAGAAAACCTTCTAAAATACGCCGACTAAATACAAGGTACGGAAAGGAATTGTCTCAACTTTTACAAAAACAAGCTAACAAAAATTTTGTTCAACCTATTTTCAAGGGTGAGGCTTTCTAACCAGCTCACTTGTTTCTTCGCCTCAATCCGAACCCGATGGGTAATGTGCATCCTAACGGGTAACTTTTAAACACATAAGACCATAAACAGGCATACCCGCGAAAGCAATGGGTAACGTGTCACGAATACTAGACATTCACAGTATAGGACCAGACATGAGACATGGTTGTATAATCAGGTATTGTTTGTAGCATAGTCACAGGAAACGCTATATCACCTACGATCTGCGTTCCCGATTCGGTGTACCGGAAACGGGTACAGAGTCGTTCCAGATCGTTAAAATTGACCGTTCCTGATTCTTAAGAGTTTCGACCTAATTCCAACCGGTACGCGTTTCCAATTGTTTGGGTATGTGATTGGAAACACTAAGAAACACGTACCTGAGTCTGAAAAGGGAACTCCGGCGGAAATTCCGACGCTGTTGGTGCATTTTAGGGTTAAAATAAGTTTAGGTTTTTAACATTTAACCCCTTCATTTTTCACTACTTTACATTTAATCTCTAAACTTGTAAACTTTTACACAAAAAGTGTAAAATTAATTTGGACATTTAACATTTTACCCCATTTATCTTTACTAGTTTACATGTAAAATGTTTCGTATATAATACGATGTACCAGATTATATGGTACACCGTACCGGATTGGCGTTCCGAATGAGCCTACCCCCCCTCGTACCGAATTTTACATATGCACGACTCGCGTACCAGTTTTCGTACCGCGTACCGGAACGTACCGCGTTCCATGTGACTATGGTTTGTAGTTCATTTCATAATAAAAGGCAAGATACTACCAGATGGCAGGTAGACGGGCAACAAGCTCCACCGCAACCCCCTTTCGAATGGAGAACCCTATCCTATTGAAAACAAAACCTTGGTTCCCTAAAGCTTTTTTTTTGGGGGGGGGGGGGGGGTAGCCAAAGTATCGAACGCAAAGGGAACCAAAACCGCCCATTTCCATACATTAGAGACCACAAGAACGCAAAATAGTGAATAAATCAAAAGAAAGTTCATTGCAAAAAGACCATTCTACTTGCACTTTCGTCAAAAAAGCCGATTCTTTAAGTGTAATAAAAAAGCCAACTACACTAGCCTAAAATTCAATTAAACCTTATCAAAACAATTGCCAAGATAACAACAACTAACCACACACAAATCATAAACCTTTCTTGTTCTATTGTTCTATTCAATTTAAAGCAGTCCATAAATTAGATAATTCAATAACTTCTTATTTCCTAAAAGATGTTTCTTGACTAAATTGTGTTCTTTAAAAAGATCAAAACTTTCTATCAGAGCTTAATTACATACATCAATCCCTACTTAATACCTCAAATTTAAACAACCCATGTTCCTAAATCTTTCCAAAAACACTTCTAAACATCAAATTATCCACTACTCACCAACTGTTAGACGAAATGCCTGAGAGAAAAACAAAACCAAATACCTGAAACCCTGTTAAGGGCTGTTCGAAAGGGAGGAGGTGGGAGGTTAGGTAAGGTGATAGAACGGACGGTGGTGGGGAATTGAGGTAACAAGATGGAGGTAGCTGCTGCTGCTGCCGCCATTATTATAAATTATAATCACTAGAAAGTCCTTTGATGAATGTATGTGTGTGTATGTATGTGTACTAATTAAGCAAGCTGTAGATGAATAATAATAATATTCACAGCCACACTTTGCCTCTATATTTATTCTACTCAACATATAATGTAAGTGTTTTTGCTGGTGACACGTCAATGCATCACCGAACTTTCTGATCGCATGTTTTACATTCCTCATTTCCCTGTCCTCACATTTTATTAATCAGTATTTACAGGTCAAAACTACCGTTTTGCCTTCGATTCACACACAAAATAATCAGTTTGCCATCCGTTTACATACTATTGGGCAGACAGTTAAGAATTAATATATATACTAATTTCATCATAAATAATATTTTAATAATATTTTTTTAAGAGATATGGCACCGAGCGTTCGAACCCATCAATCAGTGACACAAAACGGAAGCAAATAATAACGAGAATAAATTCTTAAGAAAGTTTTATTGATTTATGAATGCTTAAAACATTATAAAGTTTGGCAAGGTATTGTCAACTATTTGAAATTACAAATTGATTGAAGGAAAATCAAATTCATAACATAAATAGACGTAAATTGTGATAAGCATATATTTATGCGTTATTCTTGAAATATGAATGTTTCAAAAATTGATGAAATTGGGGGAAAACTGAAGATTGAAGAAATCAGAGCCTTAAATCAAGGAATTTGGGTCTAACAGATGAGCCAAACTGCCTACGGATTGTCGAGAGCTTTTCGTCGCATGCTTGTGAGCCTCGTAACTCCAATCATAATGCGAGTTATGCTCCTTTAAAGTTTGGGCCTTTTCTGTGATGTTTTCCTTTATCTAGCTGGGCCAGGTGGGAATCTGCCAATTCATGGACCTCCTCCTCATGAATCAGGGCTAGGTATAGCCCAATGGGTCTGGATCTTGGGATTTGGATTGTCTTGTTTATGATATACATGTGACCTAATTCAAACCAGACCATTCAATCTTGTATGTGTTATAACTGCCTTAAACAACCCGAATTTAAACTTTTTTTTAATTAAGTTAATTTGAGGTACTATATATCAGAAGAAAAAGTTAAAAGTAATTAGATCGTGTAACCCATGAATAATGAGAATTTTTCTAAAAGACTATAACCAATTTGGCAATTATTATCACCAAAAACCCAATGAAGTAAGGTTATTATAGAAGATGTTAGATATTTTTAGAATAATTTATGTATAAGATGTAAAAGCTTACATGTAACTGTTCTCAACAAATATTGCAACACCTACAAAGATCGTTGTAACTCCTATTAGAGTTATAATTACGTCATTGCGAAACCCTCAAAGCACCCAACAAACGAACATGATAATAGCACCAAGCAACTCTTTCTTGGGCTTCAACATAGCAAACAAATGAATCCAAGAGAATAGCATCCTCGACTCCAAAGAACATAGAAATCAACATTTAACCATCTACTAACCGCTTGCTACGTTCTAATAGCAACATCACATACACCATTGTTTTGTTTATAAGATTTGATAGACACGTGGATTACTTGTGAGATATGATAGATGGCTGGGATTGCTTATTGATGATGATACTTTTTTCAGACAGCCAACCCTTAAGCCATAGAAGTCATACACTCCATTGAAGTAGGATTATGGTCCGTTGGAGTCTAATTAATGACTACAAGGTTGTCCTAATTGGTTTAAATAAGTCGAGCTACTTAAGACCGGCCTGTTAAAACTTTGAATCGCAACATGATTGTAACTTTGTTTGGTACGCCTTAAATTAGTAAGATGATTTTTAATTGTAAATGGTATTAGACAACTTAATTATGGTTTTGCTATAATCATATATTTTGTCTACAAGGTTTTCTCAATGGATGTTTTTCAGCAAAGATTAGGTAGAGGATTTGTATCTATATATATATATAAAAGAAAAGACCTTTGCTGACGTGGCGTGCAATGGAGGCCTCAACCTTATGCCACGTGGCATCATAATGGAGAGTTTTTGGTGTTTTTAATTGTTTTCTTTTTTAATTAAATTGAGTTATTTTAGGAAAAAAGAATTTAAAAATAAATTTAAAATTTTCTCTCTTATATTTCCTCCCATAACTTTTAAACGTTTATATCTTTTATATACGGGATTTTTTAAAGAAAAAAATTACACCAAATTAACGAGCGTTTTATTATCTTTCCAACGAGTACCATAGTGCTATATAAAAAACGGAGAAAAAATCGACTATTTTTTGTGGGGTTTCGTTCATACAGGAAAAAAACACACAAAGTGTTCATGTTATCACGTAAAATTAGATTTTGTGGGGAATATGAGTTATTACTGATTAGAATACTATAAACATGCAATGAATGGAAGATTTTGTGGTTAGTTAACTTGAGCCATTTGTAATTGGTTATCACGTAAAATTAGATTTATCAACCCCGGGACCTCCCGGGGTAATCAGCTAGTATTACATATAGTTGAATGATTTTTGGTCCAAAGAATTATGAAGTATACAATTTCTGAAATTCATTTATGGATTAAATAAAACAATTTAAAGCTAAGATCTTTATGATAAGCTTAGTGAGAGCGTTCCCCTCTTAATATTCCATATATAACAATCGGAAATCTTGCTTTCATGACACATTCTATATATAACAATTCACATCCAACGAAACGCTATAGCGAACGGCGCTTTCGCTATAGTGTTTTCATTTTTATTATTCTTTTTATTTCAAAATAAAAAACCTTTCAATTCCAATTTAATTACGAAAACGTCCTGTGAAATAAAAACCTTTTATTTCTACGGTAATTACAAAAATGCTAAATCCTCTTTTTCAAGCGGTTTAGCCGCTTTGCTCGGTGCAACGCGCACCAGCGTACCGACAAAACAATACGACTCTCTACGTTGTGTAATCCGATTAGCAGACCCTCGCAATTTCGTTTGTGTAACTCCGCTGTTCGTCGAAAAAATCTGTAGCTTTTCACGAATCGGCGCCGGTTATGTTTCTACGCCGCGCTTAGCGCGGCGCGTAATTTACTAGTTTAGTAACAAATTTAAGCTGCTTTTTTTTTTAAAAGTGAACTTCAAAATTTAAGTTGCGTGTGAGGAGTCTTTATATATAGTTGAGGCATGTTGTCGATTGTTTAAAGGGTACTTTAGTCTGCTAAATGACAAGTAAAATCATCAAAAAACAATTTGAAGCTTTTAAAGTCCAATTTGCTTTTGTATATTAGAAAGTTGGAAACAAGTTTAAATGGCATCGAATTGAAATGGTAGCTCACCCTTTTGATATGGTTTGAGTAACAATTTGCCCTTGTAACCATTTCATAACATATGAACATGTATATATACAAGGGTATGTATCGCGTTAAAATTTACTAACGGAGGTGGGGAAGGTTTTTCCATATGGGTTTTCTGCCCGAAATGTACCGGGTTTGAGTCCCGCCGTAGAATTAGAAGTAAGTTTTATGAGTTTGGTTTTTTTTTCAGGTTCACATCACAGCTTTAGAATGTCTTGAGGAAGTGACAAAGTTGTACAAAAACTTCACTAAAGCAAGATGCATATACGTAGAATTAGAATAAGTTGATGAGTTATCGAGGTTGAACCTTAAAAAACATTCTTGAAAAAATGACATATTCCTTTTACGATACACACATTTTGTCACTTCATATTAGATTTGTCTATTCGGGGATAATCTAATTAAAAAATAATAGTTATAAAATTAAAAAGAAATATTGCCAGGTAAGCCACATGAGGATTGACTGACTGGCCACATTTGATGACTAGTAGATTGATCATCAAACGTACACGTGTAAGCAAATGGAATATTCTCATATCGCTTTAACTATTTTCCAAAACTACCCTCATAGCTTACAATGTTTCTACTTTTATCTCCAACTCTAAAATATGCATAATTAGTCCTGATGTTAATGTACTCTTTTAAAACAGTTATCAAATTTCTTTATAGATGCGGCCTGAATTAAGGTCCAATCTCTTATAATTATAATATAACTAGATTATACCCCGGAAACGTCCCGGGGTTGAGAAATCTAATATGACATATTAATTTTACATATGAAATAGAATGATTCGCTTTACAGTTACATGCAAGAAAGCTTCGAGTACCACCTAACCTAAAACAATTAAAAATGTATCTCCAATGTTAATGCCTAACCTTAAACAATGTAAAACTCTAATATTAATATCTAACGTAAAACATAGTATAACTCCAATGCTAACGGATGTTGAAAATAGAATTCATATTTACTAATTTGAACATAATTAGTGACTTGCCTATACATGATTAATGATTTACCTAAACACTTTGTGTTTTTTTTCAAAACCCTACAAAAAAATAGTCGTTTTTTTTTCTCCGTTTTTATATAGCACTATGGTACTTGTTGGAAAGATAATAAAACGCTCGTTAATTTGGTGTAATTTTTTTCTTTAAAAAATCTCGTATATAAAAAATATTAACGTTTAAAAATTATGGGAGAAAACATAAGAGATAAAAATTCAATTTTATTTTTAATTTTTTTTTCCTAAAATATCTCAATGCCACATGGGATGACACATGGCACACTCAAAGAGAAGAATGCCTCTTTGAATGCCATGTCATTAAAATGGCTTTGGTTTATTATATGTATAGATGTAATGTATATAAGGATTTGGTTCAAATGAGAACCTTTCCCCAAATTGAGAACTGAGAGAACCATTCTGGGCCACACATTTCTCTAAGGCAAAAAAAAAAAAAAATTTTTTTTTTTTTTTTTTTTTTTTTTTTTTTTTTTTTGCAAAAATCGCTGCTTTATATGTAAGAAATTTTTTTTTTTTTTTTTTTTGCAAAAATCGGTTGAACATACTTTTGGTAAGATGATATGGTATAAATGATAAAAATGGATAGTCTCTTTTACATTGTCAAATTTGGTGTTTTACATGACAAAAGTATGTTCAAAATAAAATAAAGTGACATGAAATTTGAAAATATGAAAAGGGGGCAAAGTGTAAATGTTGACATCATGATAAAAGTTAATGGAATACACAACGGCCAGCAATGTGTAGAATGGGCCAGCTCACATAGCACCTTGTGTACACCACTTCCACGTGTCTGCATAATACCAAGTATTTTCATTTTTCTTTATATGCAAGTTAAATACTTAAATTCATATTAATTTTTTTTAATAATAATATTAAAATTATTATTATTTTTACATTTTAAATATATAATTGTTCTTGACACAAACTATGTTGTTGTTACTAACTTACTACCATCTAGTGATGGTTGGATGTTTCTACAGGCTAGACAAGCATTGGCCCGCCCAACCTTTTTACTTTGTAGTGTAAATTTTATTGAAAACTTTCAAAAAAAAAATTATATGTATTGAGTCTGGTCTTACTATGTTGAGTTCGTTTCTACTAGGTTTTTTTGTTCAAGATCAACCATTGCATCTAGTTACCCAATGTGCGTTTTGGCCTTCACAACTCATGATCTTGTTTTTGGTTATTCATAGTGAAGACTTCCCAAAATTCACATATAGATTGGCATGACTCCACTGATCATGTGTAACTAGTTTCTTTGTCTATAAAAAAAAACTCATTATTTTAGTTTTGATTACTTGGTTAAGAAGTTCCATGAGCTTACGTTTCCTATAACTATACGACTCCTACATGTCACGCTTAACTATGGAGTTTCTTCTCTCAATTATTTCAAAGAGCTTTAAAAGCGTCAATAGTAATTGTAATATGCCTTTTAACTAGTAGTGACACCAGATATTTATCCATATCAAACTGGTGTGCTCTAAGTTCAAGTCCACAAGGTGGATTTTAAGTAGTAGATTTTAGGTGGGGTTCCTCTGTAATGGTGGCGGCCGGGTTACCAACGCCGTCTGTGGTCGCGAACATAGGTAACCTTTTGACATTGGGTTTACTCAGGTGATCGAGCTTTCTTTCGTCGTGGTTGTCCCGATAAAAAATGTAAGAAAAAAATAATTTTTTTATCCATGTATTTATTGTTAATCGTATGTACAAAAGACACGTGTTTCAGTGTTTGCTGACGTGGAAAACTGCTATATTCAGCTAAAAAAAGACTACTTCATCCCTACTTCAATTCATACAAAGAGATGATGATCAAAGTGCAGCATAATTCTCCATACAAATCAGGTACCTCTTCATTCTCACCATTATCTCTTTAATATGTATATATAATAATCTTTATATATATGTTACTCAATTCACTTGTAGTATATAACATAATTTGATCATTACCACTTGAATATTATTCATGATCTTGTTTTTGATATACACTTAATTTTATTTAGAACCTTCTGATTTTAGTTTCTGAATTCTTTTTGTACAGATTTTGAATGATTTCTATCTTTATTTGTTAATAGCTATGCTGAATTCAGTGAATTGTTAGAAATCTGGACTGCTTGTTTTACCAATGATGATGATGATGATGTGTTGTGACCAATGTTTTAAAACCGGTTTTTATACTGTACAGGGTTGGGCTCAGTAACGGTTCAACTGGTTGTACCGGTTTTTAAAACATTGGTTGTGACCGTTTGATTTGTTTTTTAATAATTCTTGGATTCCGATATGTAAGGCGCACGTGTGACCAGTGATTCAGAAAATGAATTTAATGAATACAACAACAACCAAGCCCAGTAAATCTCGCAAATATGAATGTTGGGATTTATGTATCTTGAGTGATCACCAGTGACGATTTATTTATGTGTGTCAACTTTGGTATGGGTCGGTGTGGGAGTTGATAAAGTCACAATTTTACCCGGGTTGATAGTGTGATACTGTTTGAAATTATAATCAAGAAATTATGTTGACTTCGGAAAGTCAAATGACACAAATAAAAAGGCGCCAAAGTTGGAAAGGTTGTGTCGGTTGTTATTGTACAAGTCGTGTCGGTTAAGATAGAAAACAGTTATGTAACCGTCAATGTAAAGGCCTATATAAAGCCTCCTATGTATCATTTCATTTGTGTGGATAATAATATTAGTCTTGTTTAATTTTTTTTCTTCATCTGGTAACGTCTTTCGCCGGTCAGCTTGACACCTGTCTTCTGCAGCCAAGTGAGGAAGTATTTAGCAAAACAAAGTTAATAGCTGAACTTGAAACGCCTGCATCATGTTCGAATCGGTTTAAGGTGTTTAAACATGGGAAACTGTGAAGAAGCAAAGGATTGTAAGCCTCAAGAAACGTCTTCACCTCCTACGGTATAATCCAAACATTTATTTCTTTCCATATTTCATTTGTTTTCTCTTTTTTGTGTAAAGAAATCATGACTGTGAATATATGTAGCCACGCTCGTAACACATAGTACAAGTATATAAAGGAATTGAATTATCAAAATTCAAAACCGTTATGTTGTATGTCAAGTTATCAATGTTTTGACACTTGTCAGGAGCAGCAGCAGATCAGTCATATATATTCCGATTGGGCGTCCATGCAGGTCTGATGATTTTAACCGCCATTTATGTTAACAATTGAAAATTTAGTCCTTGATTTTGCAGGCTTATTACGGCCCAAGAATGGCTGTGCCACCATATTTCAGTTCAGCTGTTGCATCTGGTCATGCACCTCCGCCTTATATGTGGGGTCCAATGCCGGTATTGATGCCATACAAACCTGAAACTCTTTGCATAAGTTGAAACTTGACCATCCATTGACTTTTTCTCGTACTTTTTGGTTCAGCGTATGATGCCACATTATGCTGCAATTTATCCACATGGAGGTGTTTATGCACACCGAGGCGTAACTGTGGTAATTTTCATAATATTTTACCTAAATTTTTATATTTATCCATATGTGCTTTATATTAAACTCATGTTCGTATGATGCAGGCGGGAAATCCTAATCGTACACCAGTACCAATCGATTCTCCTGCCAAGTCATCAGGGACTCCGGATGGCGGTATGATAAAGAAGTTGAAAGGAATTGATGAGTTGACAATGTCGATAGGGAACAACAATGGAATCTCTAATAGGTTTTTTTTTTTTTTTAAATCTGTGTATCGGTTGATATATATGATAGTATTTTTTATAATCTTTTAATGTTCGTAACAGTCGGGATACTGAAGGTTCTAGTGAAGGCAGTGATGGGAATACAAGTTGTAAAAATGATCCGAAAAGGGTCCGTGGAGGATCAACTGCTAGTTGTAAGTTTCATATTACAAGATTAAAAAAAAAAAAAAAAAAAAAAAAAAAAAAAATCTGAAACAATCAGGCGCATAATCTATAACACTTAATATCACCAGCTGAAGGTGGCAAGTCTGAGCGAAGTGATACGAACGGGGTCTCTAAGAAAGTGACAGGTGTCAAGATATTGGGCAAAGAAGTTGGGGCAGTTATTTCTGGTGACTCGGGAACTGAGCTAGAGCGTAAGAAGTCTCCTGCATCTGCTAACATGGACATGGTGCCCAGCAGTCTTGCGCTTCAGATCCATAGTGTATGTTTCATTTTTTTGTTGTTTTAAAGTTTTTGCATCGTTACCTTAAAGCATAGTATCAAAGGCGCGAGGTGTACTTACAGCGCATAGGCCTCGCTTGGGGCCTAGGTGCAAGCGTAAGAAAAGTGAGGGCCTAAGTAAAAAAAAACGCACTTAATTGAAAAGAGATAAAAAAATAAGATACATATCAGAATAATACTATTCTTAAAATAAAATAAACCTAAGTTATTTTATAACATTTAATATGATCTCGGCATGAAAGTTGCTTAAATCGGTATGTAGAAGCTTATTATGTAGAGAAGATCAATATATTTGCATTAAAAATAATAATAATTCGGTTAGTTAGTGTGCCTGAAAGCTGAAGCGAGGGCCTAGGAACAAGAAGCGCAATTAAAGGGACTCACTTGGAAAATGGGCCTAGGCGCATTTGGATTGTGTGATTTAGATAACTATGCCTTGAAATACTATTTTTTGACTTCTATTTCTGAATTTGGATTGTGTTATTTATCTCTAGGACAATCAAGAACTCAAAAGGGAAAAAAGAAAGCAGTCTAACCGAGAATCGGCTAGGAGGTCAAGATTAAGAAAACAGGTAGAAGAAATTCTTCTTATATTATGATCATAAGTTATTATACTAGAAAAACAATAAAAAAAATCCAATTAATTCTGTTTTTATTTTTGGCTGAATATTTTAATATCCAGGCCGAAGCCGAAGAACTTGGTTTAAGAGTTGAAGCACTCACAAGTGAGAATTTGAAACTCAAGTCCGAGATCAACCAGCTAACTGTTAACTCAACAAACTTGAAGCTTCAAAATGCTAGACTACTGGTACTTGCGCGGTTTTGCTAATTTCACAATCTCCGCGTTATTATACTTTTCATTAATCTCACACGTTTATTATTTAGGCTTGGCGGGTTGTAAATAGATTGTAATTAAGCTGTTAATGTGTTAAAACAGGTTGGTGGGTTGTAATATATGGGCTAACGGGTCAACCCAAACACATTTAATTAAACAGGTCAATCCCAATGATAGTTTAAATTTGGTTACAGGTAAAACTTAAGAAAGCTACAGAAGGCCCGAGGCCGGACATAAAGGTTTCATCTCTGAGCACTGCTAACCTCCTCTCTAGGGTCGACAACCGTTCTGGTTCGGTAGTTGGAGATTCCGCCAGTTCTGGTTCTGGTGCACCGCTGCACCAGCTTCTGGATGCTAGTCCTCGGGCTGATGCTGTTGCCGCTGGTGCTGGCTAACCCACAACGAGCATGCCCTTGACCCATTTGATGATGTATCTTAATTTATAAAGTTAATTGTGTAAATTTGGTCTATTTATGTGACCCAAATTGCTACTAACAGTAAGTAGAGAATATGAATGTGTCTCATATAGGTACCCTAAGCTTCAGAGTCCGGGCCGAAGTTGGCCACCGATAGTTTGATGTAATTAACTGATGTTATGGAACCGATAAACATGGTTTGTGTAATATATAAGATGTGTTGGTTTGATGTGTTGGTTTGATGTGCAGGCCGAGTACAAGCTGCTACTATGATAATGAAGGCTAGTCCGCCTGAGCTAAACTGAATCAAACCGAACCAAATTAGTACCAGCCGTGTTTGGTTGTAAATTGTTTTATAACCGTTTGTTGGTTTGGCGGGAAGCTCGCCTGAATTTAGGGGTTAAATTTTGAAATAGAGAAAATCGCGAAAATAATTTTAGTCATAAGGTAAATATTTATAAGAAATAAAAAGGAAAAATGGCCAAAATAGCCCCTTGACCGTGCGTTTTGCGTAAATGGCCCTCTCCCGGATCTTTGGAAAGCCCGGTCACGGTTTCCAACACGGCTGAACCGTCTTCCGAGTTCCTTTCATTTTCAACCAGTAGGAAACGAACACGTGTCGTTTACGATCCCGATGTCTGCGACCCGGCTCCCGTGGGTCCCTTGAGACGTTTCAGCGCCGCAAAGCCGTCTCTGGTGGGGTCCCTGAGACGCTTCAGCAACGGCTCAGTTGAAGCCGTCTTCGGCTCGGCTTAGCCGAATTCTTTTTGGCTGAACCGTCTTCAGCCGTTAATAATAAATTTTAATTTTTTTTTTTCAAATTTAGTTTGGGTATAAATATGTAGGTTTGTTTGAAAAAAAAACCACACTTATCTTTCTTTCCACTATCATCTCCTTCAAATTTATTATTAATATAAAAGCCAAAATGTTTTACCAAATCAAACAAAATCTTCTCAAAATTTCAAAGAAAGCATATCTTCTAAAATATTCAACACGGTTCAAGGCATGTGTTTTTTTATTATTCGACGTGTTTTTGAGCTTCAGAAAACCGGAATATTTTTTCGGTTAAAATTATGCCACTTTTTAACCCTAACCCTTTGGGATTTATCTAATCCCACTCCTTGGAGAGTTTCTGCTCCGATCCCCCCTCTCCTAAAAGATCATCATCAACATCCACACCCCTTTCACCCGTTTTCTTTGTCCTTAAGTTGATGTTCAAGCACTTGGGAAGACATTTGGAGCGAAAGGTTGAAGTGATGGATAGGTTTCGGTCGGAGTTAGTGAGAAGTAAAGCGAAAAAGGCTTCGCAGGAATTAGAGGAAACCCGATGTAATGATAAAATGTTTCCTCGTCAATTGAAAGTTTTTGGTCCTCTCCCCGCTTTCTTTGTCATTAATGATAAAAAATTGTACTGCAACGTTGTGGGAAACGAGCTTTCAGCCTATAGAAAGATAGATTAGTGACATTGCTGTAACGATGTTTGTTTGTTATAAAATTTTATAACATTTTATAAAATGTTAATTTGTTGTAAATTTAAATATTAAATAATCAAGTAATTGAAAAAAACCAAGCCCCCTCGGGAACCGTGAAACGGCACAAGCCGGTTGCCCCTAGGGAGCCGTTAATAATAAATTTTAATTTTTTTTTTCAAATTAAGTTTGGGTATAAATATGTAGGTTTGTTTGAAAAAAAAAAAAAAACCACACTTATCTTTCTTTCCACTATCATCTCCTTCAAATTTATTAATATGAAAGCCAAAATGTTTTACCAAATCAAACAAAATCTTCTCAAATTTTCAAAGAAAGCATATCTTCTAAAATATTCAACACGGTTCAAGGCATGTGTTTTTGATTATTCGACGTGTTTTTGAGCTTCAGAAAACCGGAATATTTTTTCGGTTAAAATTATGCCACTTTTTAACCCTAAGCCTTTGGGATTTATCTAATCCCACTCCTTAGAAAGTTTCTGCTCCGATCCCCCGTCACCTAAAATATGATCATCAACATCCAAACCCGTTTTGTTTTTCCTTAAGTTGATGTCCAATCACTTGGGAATACATTTGGGGCGAAAAGTTGAAGTGATGGATAGGTTTCGGTCGGAGTTAGTGAGAAGTAAAGCGAAAAAGGCTTCGCAGGAATTAGAGGAAACCCGATGTAATGATAAAATGTTTCCTCTTCAACATATACCTATTGAAAGCTTTTGCTCCTCTCCCCGCTTTCCAACAATTATCATCATCAATACCAAAATCTACATCGCGGGTTTTCTTTGTCATTAATGATAAAAAAATGTATTGCAACGTTGTGGGAAACGAGCTTTCAGGCTATAGAAAAGATAGATTAGTGACATTGCTGTAACGATGTTTGTTTCTTATAAAATTTTATAATTTCGAATGTTAATTTGTTGTAAATTTAAATATTAAATAATCAAATATTTGAAAAAAAACAAGCCCCCTCGGGAACCGTGAAACGGCACAAGCCGGTTGCCCCTAGGGAACCGTGAAACGGCTCAAGGGAACCCTCTTGGTAAGAGTTATAGAGGCTCTACGGTTTGTATAAATGTTCACTTACGGTTGATGAAATTTATAACCAGTGTCTCTCATGTTTTATAAATCTAAAACCCGAACACTGTTCTAACAAATGACGTTTTTAAACCCTTTAATTTTCCAACCCAAACCTACCTCCTCGTCTAAATATAGTCTTAGAATTTTTGGATTGTTGTTACATCTACATAATACTACTTGGATTGTTGATGCATCTACACGTGGGTTGACCCGTGTAATTTGCATCTACGATTTCGTAGTCAGTTTTATTGGCAAGTTCATCCTCTTCCTAAATCTCTATCATGATCTTTTGGATCATCCGTCTTTTACATGTACAAGACGGTCGGATGTGATATTTAGGAGAGTTTGTTCTTTGACTTGTCTGGACCGTTGGTAAGCATCTTTCTGTACATATATTTATGTATTAAGGATGACGAAGATGAGACTGGACAGTGGATATAAAGCACACTGGGAAAATATGTCTGTCTCGGCGGTCCAAGCAACGGAAATGTCTCGGTGTTCGACATGAGACTGGACAGTGGGTATAAAGCACACTGGAAGTTAATGTCTCGGCGGTCCAAGCAACGGAAATGTCTAGGTGTTCGACGTGTTGAACGACTTCGTGAATTATTATTTATTATTGTTTGTATATTGTAATTGTTATAATAGTTTAGTTGTTTTATTTTTATGGGATTCCTATTATTATTTTCATGTGTTCTCTACTTTTTGGGTTTACGGTTTTATAAATTTAAACAAAACAGTCCCTTTAAACAATATAAGTTAACATAAACATTTTATTAAAACGTAAATAAAAGGAACATTAAAGGTTAAAAATAAAAAAAAAACTAATCCAAAGCCCAGGGGACATCACGAATCATCTGCCACGCCGACAAATGACCAAAGGGTGGTCGGCCCGAAAACTCGTGCTCAATCTTGGCATGTTCAACTTTTTCATGGTCCGCAGTCTCTTGTGGGAGTTCACGGACAGCGGTTTGATAGAACCCCTCGAAGAGACGGCACTTGTTTTGCAAGTCCGTCCACTTCCTGTTGAGAGACTCGGTTGACCTGGTTGAACCCCCAACCAAAATTTTGAACTCGTTGAGCACGAGTGGCCAAATCGACCCTCGACGTGGTGGGTTTTCTTTAACGGTCTTCCAAGCGGTGCACAGGGCAATTTCTTCTTCTTCCGTCCACGGTTTCGGTGCCATAGTGATTTTGGGTTTGGGTTTATTTTCGGTGACGGTTTGCTGACGGTCTGTAAAACCCAACCGTCTATTGGCTTTATATAGGAGGGATATATGTGGATGGGTCAACCATTGAATAGGGAATGTCAAAAGATTTCGTAGTAAAAATTAAAACATTTTCCTTTTATAAAACACTAAATAAATTAAAACACTTTATTAATAATAAATATAAAAATTACATTAAAACATAAAAACATTACATAAATTTATTTTTAATAAACCTAAATATAAATATAATCACGTAACAGCTGCCACGCGGAGACATATTCGAAGTCTTCGTCGTAGTCCAACAAGTAGTCGATTTTCGCCAATTCAATTAGCCCTTCCTCGGACTCGTTTGGCGACTCCTCTTGGTTGGAATTGAAGTACCCTTCGAATACGGTGCAATCCGCTTTGACGTTGTGAAACTTTTCCGTAAGATCTCTCTCCGTACGGTCTGTCTGACCGCCCACTAATGTTTTAAACTCGGAAAATACCCTAGTCCAAAACGGAGTTGCACGAATTTCTTGACTAGTGTCCGAAACTCGGGTGTTTTCGGATACATTTCGCCATGCCAACGTAACCCCAAGGATCTCCTCGTCCGTCCATGAAGACATTTTAGTTGGTTTGATTGATGTTTTGTAAGAAGAATGTGTGATGTGGTGAAGAATTTGTTAATTTGGTGGGTATTTATAGTGTGAATAATTTAATTGAATAGTTAATATGGTAAATATTAATTATAACAAATATGGTAGGTAATAAAAATAAATAGGCACATTTAAAAAAATAAATAAACTTCCTAAATAAGCACATTTTATTAAGAATCATTTGGACGTGGTAAGCACCTCCAGAAATACATTTTTTCAGCCATGAATCGTCTGTAAGACGAACATGTTTGTTTTAGTTCACCGTTCGTAGTAATTGGTTTATCAGTAACCAAATGCTCCATCAGCATACAAAGATATACCGCTTCATTACCAGACAGGGAGTTATGTGGTACAATATAGTCTTCGTTAAGATTGAAAGTCATACATTTTTCTGGATTACCTGTCTTCTTCCATAATCTTATGTTCACTAGTAAAGATCCTAAATAAACTTGTATCTTCGTTAGCTTTGGGTGAACAATGGTTCTGTATTTGTCTCCGATACAAAGGTCTTCACAAGCATACATAACAAGTTCTTGTGTCACCAACTCTAGTCGCACGAGTAACCATTCCCTATTTTCAAGTGGAACGGGGAAAAAAACAAAATCAACGTCGAAAAATGAAGGAAACGGTTTGAATTTTCCATTGCAATAGTTGGCCAAGTTTTTTGGAACAGATTCTAATAACGAATTATAAAATTCTGGTGGAAGAATTGTCCACCGCATATTTAGCGAAGCGTTTTTTTGTAGCTTTCTACTCCTCCAGTTCATCAGTCTTCCAACCCATCCTTCAACATGCTGAAAAATAATTGAATCACAATTTAAGTAAAAAAAATTAAAAAATAATAAATTAAAATTTAAGTTTTTACTGTTGGTGTGAGGTAGCCGTTAGAACGATAGCCCAACAAAATTCCCCAAAAATTTTTGTCAAGCTCAATTCTTCTTGAAAAAACAGCAGAATAACAAAACGGTGCGTCGCCTTTATTGTAGAAGTCAACAACATCAGTTGCCCAATTATCATTTTCATCGTCCGGTATAGCCCATTTGCCGATAATGTGTCCGTGTAAGCTTTGTCGATTAGTGACAAATTCTCTTTCTCTGGTAATTTCAGGTTCCTTTGGACGCCTCCATTTTTTTAGTATCCAACTCGTGGAATGTTTCTGTGGTTGAGAAAAGTATTCTTCTGGAGCTATATTTTTATCACGGCCGTCAGACATGTTTTCTTTACCGAAACTTCGCCAACAACGTTTTTTAACGACAAAATAGTTTACATTACAACTACTTATATAAAGACGATTTTAAATATAATTTTATTTTTTAATTTTTTTTTACTTTTTCGTTTTTAATTGTTTAATTAATCATGGGGCCCACAAAAAGCCGTCTCGGGAACCGTCTGACTGGCAACGGGAACCGTCTGACAGGCTTTGGGAACCGTCTTCTGGGGAACCGTCTCGTCAGACGCGTTGGGAACCGGGAACCGGCTCATTCAAAGGGGTCTCAGGGAACCGTCTTCTTAGCCGCGTTGGGAACCGGACCCGGCTCAATCAGACGGTTCAGGGTACAGTCTGCGAACCCTCTCATGAGACGGGTTGGGAACCGGACCCGGCTCAATCAGACGGTTCAGACCATCTGTCTAGACGCGTTGGGAACCGGACCCGGCCCATGCAGCCCGGTCCCACCCTAGGGTTTACCTTTTGGGGGTAAAAGTAAAATTTTTGTGAAATTGTCTCCACCGAAAGACGTTACGGTGACGGGAGGGCTCTTTTTCCGGATTGTTCTTGATAATCATCTTTTCCGGCGACGGCGAACGGTTTCCTAGGACTCCGGTGAACATATCAGACGGCGGTTTAAAAAGGTAATATAAACGTTTCTTTTTTATAGGTTTTTAAATTATTTTTTTATTGAAAACGACACAAACGGGACCACACGGCATATTATTGGGTAAGTGGTCCACCACGAGCGTGCAAACCGTCGACCGTTGATTGTTTTTTTTGTTTTGTTTTTGTCCGTTAATCGAGGTTGACCAAACCCGTTTGACCATGCTTGATCCGAATGACTTTGTTGTCGACCCGATGAACGCAAATCAAACCCTACAAGAGGAACAGTACGAAGAGTTTTTTCGGCACCAACGACCGCCGAATCCTCCTCGGACCTTACCTCCGGCGGTAAGCGTTTACTACCATTTTTCAAGTATTTTCATCATTTTTCATTTACTTTTTTTTTATGCTAATTATTTTTTTATAACCCTTTTTTTAGACCGATACCGAAATTAAAGTCCGAGGTGCTTGGAGCTTAGTAAAACAGATGAAAACAAGAATGTCCGCCGAAATGGAAGGCCGTTTTAGGGAGACCGTCTTCGGTCCATTTCTGGATGTTAGGAGCCATATCTGCGAAAGTAATTTGTTACTCTCTGTGGGACTGCATCAGGTTGAGACGGGACTTCCGAGTGTAGAGGGCCTTTTTTATCAGATCGGTCCAAATAGTCTTCTATTCACCCCACAACAATTTTGTTTGATAACGGGGTTAAGATTTGGCCGACACGATGGTTGGGACCTCGGACAGTCCCCAACATCGTTTAGAAGACGAATATTTGGTCGACGTAGTAAGTTATCGTTTGACACTCTTTTGCGTATTTTCAACGGTGACTGGAGCGGTTATGATTTGGATGATGTTGTCCGTATTTGTATCCTGACTATGATCGAATCGGTGTTTAAGGGTAACCAAACTTCCGGGGCCCTGGATGATCTTGCGCTCCAACTGATTGATGATTTTGAAGTGATGAATCGGTTTCCATGGGGAAGTTATTTTTGGAATGATTTGGTTAAGAACATCAATAACATGCCCCTGATTCAAAAGGATGGTGCAAAAGGCTTCAGTTTAAAATCGTGTCTATGGGTTTTCAAGGTGATAGTTTTTATGAATTATTTACTTTTATTTATTAATTTTAACTAATCTTTGATCAATTAAATCTAAATTTTGTTTATAACCTTTCAGATTTGGATCTTAGAGATGTTTCCAGAATTTAAAAACGATAGGGATTTTTTTATTGCTGATGCAATCCCCAGAGTGTTTTCCTGGGGTCCCGGAAGAAAAATGCATAGGCACACCATTGATCGTATCATCACCATAACTTCTATGGTAATATTTTGAAATCATTTTCAACAATCTTTTTTATATAACTAAATATAAGTGATAAAATTTAAAAAAAAAATTGTTGCGCTTCAGGTTGACGGGTTTACGCCGTATAGATTTCTATTTCCGACAAATTCTGAGTTGCTTTGTTCCTGGTTCACCGATAGCGCCCATTTTTTACGAGCACAAAAAATCTCGTCTCAAGCGTTGTTTAGAAAACCGGCCGAGTTTCAACCGTCTGCCTATGTAGATTTTGGTAATCCAGCAGGGGATAATGTGGATGTTGGTTTTGGAAACTCGGCCGACTATGTTTTCGATAATCCGCATACGGGTGACGGTGACGGTGTGCCGGAAGTTGATCTGACGGCCAAAAAAAGAAAGTCAGAAACTGTTCCGAAAACCTACACTGTCAATGATGCATTCATAGAGCAATTTAAAGCGTTGATGGATGATAGGTTGGAAAACTTTTACAATAACAAGTTGAAGGGTTTATTACCTGAGGTAAAGTTGTCGTATAAATATTATTAATCCGTATTAATTTGTTTAAAAGTTTTAAATAATTAACATTTTCAAATCTTAGGTACGTAAATCCCAATCTACTGGTGTGGAAGGCCCGAGCAGCTCGCATCACAATGAGGATTTTGATACGTTTTTTAGCTCGGGTGATTGTTATAAACCAAACACGGACGGCTTAGCTAATGTTGAGGTAGTTATGTTTTCATATGTCTTCATAGTTAGCATTTGAATTCAAAATAATTGGGTAACTTTCTTCACTCTAACAGTTGAGACGGTCTCAAAGGATAACAAAGCCAGCCTCGTGTATGCTTTCCCCATTCACAACAATAAAAGGTGCAAAAAAGAACAAGTTGAAATCAAAAGATGAAAACGAAAACATAAAACAAATAAAAATATGGTATCCAAAACAAAAATATAAAAATAGAACTTGTGCACTGTTGGGGGGAAGTATTTTGCCGGATGGCTTTTGGGAAGATCTATTCGGTGATAACTCAAGCGGTTGGTTCGGTACCGAGGTAATAATTAAATATTTTATACTTTTATTAACTATATTTAATTAATATATTTACCGCAGTTTAATATTGAGTATTAATTTTTATTTATTATAGCACATATATGGTTGGACTTTACATCTTTACGAAACTCTTAGAAGCTCAACCTCCCGTTGGAGCATCCTTCCTCCATATTTTGTGTTGGGTGTACTTAACCCTGATAATAAGAACATAGGATATAAAGATTTGTTTGATGGCTCGTTCGACCCGTTTCCAAACATCGCTGATGTTGATGAGGTTGTTTTTCAAATTTAAATTATAAATTTGTTTGTTGACCATATTATGATTGATTGCTTTTAACATATTCGCGATTTAATAGGTATATGTTGTGATGAATATAATCGGACAACATTGGATCCTCGGAGTGTTTGACCTGCGCGAGCGAACGTTTACCATTTATGACAGGTAAATGTTGAACACATTTTTTTTAATGACGGTTTTCGTTAACGTAATAGTGTTAATTTTGATAATATTCTTCATTTTGCAGTTTACTGTCTATGGCAGGCTTACGGGAGGCCAGAAGGGAGGTCATATGCTATACTAATTACGCATTTGACCTTTGGCTAAAAGCGAACGGTTATTACGGTTACGCTAACTCATACGACTATGCCCCTCCTTTCCGAGTTGTAGAGCCTCAAGATGTACCCCAACAGTCTGGACCTCTTGGTGATTGTGGGGTTTGGGTGTGCATATTTATTGAGAGGTTGATCAAAAAGCAACCTCTAAATCAAAATGAAAACACCCAAATGGCAGCGTTAAGAATGCGGCACAGGATGGCTTTAGTATTTTATGAGAACGTTTTGCCGGAAGAACACACGTTAGATACTAGACAGACGGCCGATGAAGACGAACTGAAAATGTTACCTTAATATTATTAATCTTAATTAATTTACAAGCCATTATTATTACTGCTCCTATTGTGTTACATTAGTAGATATGCAAAAAAAAACCCAACTAACTACCAAAAGTAACTTCAACCGTCTCGCCTGCAAACGGTATTTTCTAGCCAAAGCTTGTTGCTCGTCTAACGATTGCCTCAACCCGGGAACGATTTTTTTGCACCCGAAACATTCTGATGCTTCTACCCACCTAATAAATCCACAAGCAGCAGTCTGTGGTTTAAAAAAAACAGTTATTTAATGATCATTGAAAGCACAACATAAATATTAAAATTTAATACTTACGCAACACACGAAGTCTCTCCCCGGGTTTGCATCAGTTTTGGAGATAAGTATACGTGTAGGAGCACCGCATGAACATATTTCCCTTGACCTGCTAAATCCTCTAGATGAAAACCTTGAAGATGAAGATGATGACTGAGACATGGTGATGGTACATAAACCTCTACACGATTGATGATGAACGGTGGGTGGTAGGTATATTTATAAAAAACGAAATTTATAAATCCAACCCTTAAGCTATTACCACTAAACAAAATCCACCCGATATTGGTACACCTATCTACCTAGGTCCTTATATACAACCCCATTTCACCTGTATTTTAATAGCATAATGACTAACATTCCTGCTCCCGTAGAGAACACAATTTGGGTAAATCCACATAACCAATCATGTTTTTGGGCTCGAAATGTTCTTGAGTTTTACTACGATGGTGATAGCACATGTTGCTATACAACCTATATGGGGAATACACCATTAAACAAAGAGTGGTGGGGTGGTATTTTAGGGTACTGTGGAAGCGGATATCTTCAAAAAACGGTAAATACTATGACGGTTACGTTATACGTTATATGAAATGGTAATATTTTTGTGATTTTATTAACATTTATTTACAGCATGTTCGTGCATGGTGCAACAAATTGATGTCGTTAAGGGACATTGAACGACAAAGAAGACCAACAACATGTAGTTATGGTCGTTGGAGTGTTCTTCCCCCTAATTTCTATAGCCTAATTATTGAACAAGATCACCATGCTTATAGCTACGCAAACGGATCGAGAAGAATATATCCACCTCTTTGGGAAGTTGATATGGTAAAATACTGTTATTTTATATATTTATATCTCTTTATCGTGCTGTATAAAATCTGCATTTCGTTTTGGGCTGTAATTTTCAGGTATATATACCAGCCTCGATGGACGATGAAAACTGGTTTGCTCTACAAGTTGACATGAAATTACTACAAGTAACAGTGTATTTCCCAAATAACTGTAGTCCCATAGACTGCGGTGATACGTTTTGCATTCATAGAAAAATTCATCAAATTCTTATAGAATTTGAATCTGCTTTCGTATGGTTTCTGGGGGCTATAACGTACTGGCAAAAGTCTGGTAGAAACGAAGTTGAATCATTACAATTTTGGGGGGATGTTGTCTGGCCTGTCACCAATAGTCGCATTGGTCGACATTCAGGTGTAATCGTTTGTATGTTGCTGAGAAATCTTGTTCAAAACATGTCATTGGCTTGGAGAGAAAGCAGCCTACATGATGCTTGCATGAGATTCAGACGTTTCATGGCAGATGAATTTTATGCTGGTCGTCTTACACTGTCAAATACTTAAATATTTACCTACCTAGTTTATGTATTGATGTAAAACTTCATATATCGAAGTTATTTGTAATTTTATGTTATAAATATTGTTAAGTAAATAAATTAAAGTAAATAGCACCACTAAAAATCAGCAAGGTTAACAGTGGAACACGTATTATGAAGTACATATTCTTCAAAGTCACCTGGTTCAACGATAATGGGGGACGGTGTTTGATGATTATTTTCTTTCTTTGAACCACGCTTGGCAGATTTTGATCGTGAGGCAACAGGAGCTGAACATCGGTCACGTTGATGACCGTAAGTTTTACAACGACTGCAATATACAGGCGTAGGTTCCTCGCCTCTCGATAAAATTCATTTATCTTCACGAGGACGTCCCGACTGTCGTTTTGTGATATGTGGTGGTTGTACAGGAACCAAATACTCTGGCGTCTCCCATTCAGACCTGTGGGGTAAAGGATAAATGGCCTCTTCATATGTTGTTTTATATAACTGGTTGCTATACCAAGGTGATGTATAATGACTGCAGTCCTTTTCCTTCAATAATTTTGATACTGCAGTCATGTGGCCACATGGGAAACCAGATATCTGGGGAACACAACAACTGCATGTTTCATTAGACAGATCAACAAAACCATTTTTGTTACCGTCTACAACTTGAAAAGTGTTAGCCCCAACGCCATAAGCCTTCCACGTTTTAGACCCTTCAATCTTTTTAATAATTTTTTGTACCGCGAAAGGAGTCAGTTCGTGTTTATTTTGAATAGCCTCCTTTCGACGTTCGTAATACCATTGTTGAAGTTTTTGTCTAAAAAATTCAACCAAATGGGTGATTGGAACTTTTCGTGCGTCCTTAGATAAGGCATTCATTGACTCTGCACTGTTAGATGTCATATAATGATATCGTTTTCCCGAACAGTGTGCTCTTGACCACTTATGAAAACCGATACTCAATAAAGTATTCCTAACCCGTGGTACGGCTGCACACAGTGCGTTAAAACTTTCTTCAAAATCAGACACCCGGTAAGCTTTACAAGTGTTCCACCACAGTGTCTCTATATCCTTCTTTCTGCTTTTTGGTAACTTTAAGTTCATCATCAAATGTCGACAACACAACCCGTGAAAGGCATTAGGAAACACCGTCCGAACAGCCAAATCTATTGAGTTGGCTCTGTCAGATATGATCGCCAAATCCGGGTGCTCACCGATACACTCTTTAAGTTTCGATAAGAACCACGTCCAACTCTCACCGTCCTCGGATTTGCCAATACCATATCCAACGGGTAAAATTTGGTTGTTACCATCCATGCCAACAAGGAACAACGTTCCCTTAAACTCACCTTTTAAGTGTGCCGCGTCTATAATAATGACCGGTCTTAAAGACAGAAGAAAACTCCGAATCTAATTAATAAAATGAAAAACAGATAAATTTTAGACTTCGGTAAACCAAAACAACAATAATTTATTTAAGTTGGTATAAAAATAGGTAAAAATATTTTACTGACCGTTGCACCAATGGCAATAAACAGCATTTCAAAACGATTGTCTTCATCAGTTCTAATCTCAGTAACAGTCCCTGGATTTGCATTTCGCAAATTATAGCAATAGAATGGAAGCTCAGAAAACGATTGTTTGCTATTTCCTTGCAAAAGCTCAAGTGCATGACACTTCCCACGCCATGCTTGAGTATATGATATATCAACCTTAAATCTTTCTCGAAAATCTTGTACTATCTCGTTTCCACGATAAACACGTCTGGCATCTCGTAATTGGTGCTTCAGTATGTTACCAATTACTTGTGGGTTAGCTTGACGAAGATGGGGATGTGTTTGAGTTTTAGAACATGTGTGGTTGTTGTTAAAAAATGTAACATAAAACGTGCCTGAACTTTGGACAGAACGTGACCTAAATTGCCAATCACAATCATCAACTACACATGAAATTTCGTACCTCGTTTTAGATGACCTATCGACTTTATAGGAAAAACGTTCTGACAAACAAAAATTTCCTAACTGCAATTTCAATTCATCTTTGTTACGGAATACAGAACCTTCAGAAAAAACTGAAGAGGTTTTGGTTAACTCTGAAAACAATTCAGGACTTGGTTTTCCATCAAATTCTTCATTTTCAGCTTTCTCATCATTGAAATTGCCAAAACACCCATATGGTGTGTAATGATCAAAATTTTCTAAAGACACATTTAAATCAGGGACTTTTGAATCATTTGAAGGTATCTCATTTAAATGAGCATTACTAGACGAACCCACACCTGGTTCATCGACAACATACAACTTCAATACTTCATAGGGGTTTTGCAAAGCAACTTTAAAAAGAAAATATACATCACGATCATTAAAAATGTCGATTGCATCATCGAAAGCTGACATTTTATAAGATAACCTTGTAATGTTTGGAATCTCACACACATCGGAAACTACATTTAAAAAACTAAGATACGGGATATTTGCATCAATTTCAAAACCACGTCTTTTACAGCTACTATCAACAATGTATTCCATTCGACCGTTGACAACTTCCCACCTGCCTCCACTATAGATTATAAAACTAACCATTTTTAAAAACACAACTTTTTTAAACACTTTGAAAGAAAAATAAGGGATACAACAAAAAATTCAAACAAAATTATTACAAAATTTTCTAATTTTATAACACACGGTTCGTCATCGACGTCAAATCACCGAAAACGTCTCCGGCAATGTACGGCGACCGGCACCGAGTCGGCGCAGAAACAATACAAAGACGGTACCGGCAGCCGTCTTTTTCCTACCCGCAACCGTCTCAGAAGACGGTTGCCAACTTTTAAAAGACGTCACCGGAGACGGCTTTTCAGACATGAAACGGCTCAGAAAGCCGTCTCCCGTGGGATCAGGTATGTTATTTTATTATAAGCCGAGCCGAAGACGGCGTCAACTGAGCCGTTGCTGAAGCGTCTCAGGGACCCCACCGGAGACGGCTTTGCGGCGCTGAAACGTCTCAAGGGACCCACGGTAGCCGGGTCGCAGACATCGGGATCGTAAACGACACGTGTTCGTTTCCTACTGGTTGAAAACGAAAGGAACTCGGAAGACGGTTCAGCCGTGTTGGAAACCGTGACCGGGCTTTCCAAAGATCCGGGAGAGGGCCATTTACGCAAAACGCACGGTCAAGGGGCTATTTTGGCCATTTTCCCAAATAAAAAACTAGAAAAAGAAAAATTATGTAGCATCTTTTAGAAAAAGAAGAGATTTAGGGGAGACATGGTGCTACCAGAATTGGTCACGGGTACCTCACTATCAGCACAGTAACACCGTCAGCACCTATGCTGGTAGTGGTCCCGTGAACCAAAATCTGGTTGTAGTTAACGGGCTGGTACCCGTGAGTTTCTCTCTTCCCGTTTTGTCTTTTTTTTCTATTTTATTTCCAATGGAGTGCTGCCTCCAAAAAACTGTTTTAGTGAAGTGATGTGGCAGTGCAGGATTGGTAGAAATTAGTGAAGTTGAAAAAAGCCTAGTAGAGCGTCATGTCCTCCCTAGATATTCAGATGACATACAAAGCAGTTTCAATCACATAATAATACATGAAACACAAACTACAATATTATTTATAAGCAACAAGCAATTATGTTTGATTATTGAGAGAATTACACAGATTGTCCTTTAGTTTTACCCAAAATTGCATCTTCTGTCCTTTTTTTGAATTTTTAACTCCCTGTGTCCTTTGTTTTGTGCACTTGTTACACCCTATGTCCTTTAGGGTAACGTCCGTTAAAAACAAACGGTTTCTTAGACATGTGCCCCTCACGTGAGGGGCAATATTGTCTTTTCACTCCTGCCATCATCTCCCTGCCTTTATAACCTTCGAAAAAAAAATTAGGGGTTCTTTATCAGATCATCCCCTGTACACACACACACACACTCAGTGACAAACACGATGAAGGCAGATATGAAGCCCAACCGTCTTCCCAACCGTCTTCCCAACCGTCTTCTTCTTCGTCGCACTGTATATGGTAAGTTATAACCCTAATTTTTTCTAAAATTTTTGAATGTTAAAACCCTAATTTTTTCTAAAATTTTTGAATGTAGAAATATTCAGTATTAATATGCATAATGTAGGGTTTTTCAGTTGATTTGAACGATTTAGGGTTTTCAGTAGGATAAATTGTTGGATTGTGAACGATTTAGGGTTTTCAGTGGGTTGGATTGTGAACGATTTAGACGATTTAGGGTTTTCAGTAGGATAAATTGTTGGATTGTGAACGATTTAGGGTTTTCAGTGGGTTGGATTGTGAACGATTTAGGGTTTTCAGTGGGATAAATTGTTGTTGTTGTTGATTATTGTTGTTATTATTATTATCCGAATAATAATAATTTATTGTTATTGTTGTTAGGAATGGCGATTGAAGACGATGATGATGATGATCCACCGGATCCAGCAACCGAAGACTTGACTTTCTATTTTTAGCGGAAAACGGAGTGCAGGCAGGGGATCCTTTGTCTTCTGGACTGTACCAGCAGATGGACGTAATCAACACTGTTGCAGATGATTACGGTCGTCGTGGTGCATGCCGGGGATCCCTTGTCTGTTGGAGATGAACCTGGATGGGGTGCTCTTGTTAGTTAAACCAACACTAACAAGAACTCCGGATCAGGTTCAAATTTTGCAAATATGTGTTTGAAGATAAGGTTCATCAAGCACTACAGATGAACCTGGATGGTCTTAGTAGGGTTTAGGGTTTAGGGTTTAGGGTTTAGGGTTTAGGGTTTAGGGTTTAGGGTTTAGGGTTTATGTATGTAATGGTTTGTTTTATGTAAACTTTGTTTTATGATTAATGTAATGATTGATATGATTAATGATTATGGTTTGTTATGATTATTGTAAACTTTGTGTTAGTATGTTGTATGATTATGGTTTGTTATGATTATTGTAAACTTTGTGTTATGTTGGTGTATGATTATGGGTCAAAATGGGTAAGGTTGTTTTAACAGGTTTGTTGGTGTATGATTATGGGTCAAAATGGGTAAGGTTGTTTTAACAGGTTTGTTGGTGTATGATTATGGGTCAAAATGGGTAAGGTTGTTTTAACAGGTTTGTTGGTGTATGATTATGGGTCAAAATGGGTAAGGTTGTTTTAACAGGTTTGTTGGTGTATGATTATGGGTCAAAATGGGTAAGGTTGTTTTAACAGGTTTGTTGGTGTATGATTATGGGTCAAAATGGGTAAGGTTGTTTTAACAGGTTTGTTGGTGTATGATTATGGTTTCTTAGTGTTTGTCAATGGGTCAAAATGGGTAATGGGTCAAAATGGGTAAGGTTGTTATTCAATGCAATCTATATGGGTCAAAATGGGTCATGAGGGTTTGTTTATGTAACAGGTTATTACATATTAATGGTATGTTTGATTGTTGTTGATAATCTGTTATGGGTCAAAATGTGTAATGGGTCAAAATGGGTAAGGTTGATGTCCAGTTTTTTGACCCATTTAGACTTTTGTCAATGGTTTGTTGTTTCTAATCTAAACACAGCTTGGTTAATGCTTTATGTTGTCCAGGTTTTGACCGACAATCAAAATTCTAACAATACATAACCATTTCATAACAAGATTTCTTACATTTCATAACCAAAATATCTTACATTTCATAACCATTGTAAGTCCTTCAAGTACACATCATGCCTAACTATTCAAGAACAATAAACTACAAATAACAAAAAAAACGAAGAAAATCCAACTAAACCAAAGCTTGCTTCTCAGTTTCCTTGATTCCTCCTGACTTTCATGAAGCTTTCGAAGCAAATTAGCAGTCTGAAAGTTGGTCTGTTCACACCAACCAATAAAACCACAACCGATTGGACATACAATAGAATCTTCTACCTGGGTTTTTTGCTGTTGTTGATGTTCGAATCATGGCCAGCATTCCACACGTACAAATTAGCTGCTGTTGTTGATGTTCGAATCATGGCTGTTGTGATAAATTGTGATAAAAAACCTTAATTTTTGATGTGATAAAAAACCCTAATTTTTTTTCGAACGTTATAAGGCAGGGAGATGTTGCAGGAGTGAAAAGACAATATTGCCCCTCACGTGAGGGGCACGTGAGGGAGTTAACGTTCGTTTTTAACGGCAGTTACCCTAAAGGACATAGGGTGTAACAAGTGTACAAAACAAAGGACACAGGGAGTTAAAAATTCAAAAAAAGGACAGAGGATGCAATTTTGGGTAAAACTAAAGGACAATCTGTGTAATTCTCTCTTGATTATTTCTACAAACTAATACGAGTATCTAATACCATAAGAGCGTCTGTAATGAGTGGCGATCGATGATGACAAACGTTGACGAGCCTCACACACTTCACTCGCTAACAATCTTTTGGTTATATAAAAAAAATTATATAACAATTGTAAGAATAATAGGCTGTACACGTTTCTTCACAAAAAGATGCATATATTTAAAATCATTACAAAGAGACAGAAGGTAATAGTTAAGAAACTATTGTGGATATATACAAAAGGATAAACTTATACGAGGAATATATGAAGATGCAGATTATGAGTCAGAAATGAATCAAACACCACCTTGATATTGTGTGCGCATACACATGACCCAAACAGTAGTTTAGATATTGTGTGCCCATTTTTCTCTTTGTTTTTTTTTGTTTGCTAAAACTGATTCTTTCATTATTCGCAACAAGAATTCTCCCACATGAACAAAGTTCAGTTGGTATCGGTTTAATTTATAGTAATTGAAAGATAAAACCTAAAATATAAACCAAAAGGATATTGACAGTGTTTTACATAGATCGAAAATCATAAAAGTGAATATTTTGTTCGGTCAGAATTGACGTGGTATTGATATTTGGGATGGTATTAGTTTAATTTGTTTGTCATGGTACCGCCTAGACTCGCAATAGCTTATAATATAAAATATACTCGATCTATACTGCTAACAAAGTTGTTCGGATTGTATCAAATTTGTTTGTCACGATCAAAAATCACTTATATATGACTAATTTGATTGTGAACAACACTTTATAGATACGTTAATAAATATTAGAACGTCGCAATGGTATATTTAACGTTTTACAAAGCATTCCCATGTATTAGAATAACGAAAAAGGTAAATGGCGTTAAATTATGAAAAAGAAAACTAAACGTGAGGTTGCTTTGATAATATGTACGTTTGCGCTTTGATTATGTGCATATTACTACTCGCAACTCAGTTTCATAAGGGGGACGGGGCGCAACTAATGAATGACACGGGTACCTCATTACCAGCACGGGTTCACCGCCGCCATGATTACGGGTAGTGAAATTCTGGTAATCCCGTGGTCTATCTCACGGGTGCAGAGGAGAGAGAGAGAGAGAGAGAAAGAGAGATGCAGAGGAGAGAGGGAAACCGGGTGCTCTACAGATGCTTCACTGGTGATGATGCCGGTGGGAAAGGTTCACGAGTGATGAGCCAGTTGGCGGGCTACGATTGGTTTATTACAAGTGCTCTACGGATGCTTCATGGTAAGCATCCCATCCTCCCTAAAAAGTTAGTATGAGCATTCACAACCCATCCCCCATCCCCAACCATATAATTTAAGGAAAAATCATAGTTTTCTAAATTTGCCACTCACTTTTGCAAAATCTCTCACATCTCATTCCCCATTCATATCCCCTATAAGCTTTTTTTTATTATTATTTTATTTTTTTACAACCAACATTAATTCACTCCACCTTTCATTTGTATTATTTTATTATTATTAAATGATATGGGGGAAGGATGGAAGACCCCATATATGGGGGCTCAACATAGGTTTTTGTAAATTTTAGAAATGGGGTATGGGGAAAGGGGTTGGGATGGAGTGAGTTTTTGTAGGATTTTCTTAAATTTTAAGAATGGGGGAGGGAATGGGGGATGGGTTGTGAATGCTCTAAGATGTAGATAAAATATGCAAGTAGTAACTAGTAACGACATACTCTGATTTTTTTAATATGTTATCCTAGAATTTACAAAAATAAAACAAAATAAGTTTAAATTAGTTATAATACTATAAACTAAGTAAAAGTTAAAACTAAAAAAATAATATAAAAAAACTTAAATGTTAAACCACACACACCCGTTATGATGTGTTAACGTAAAAAAAGTTAAACGTAAATCATAAAAAAAATAACTAAGTCAACTTAGGACCCTTGCGTTGTGACAGAGTCGTTAAACGAGGAAAAATCGACATAAAAACCTTAAACCATATAAGCACATTGCAACATGTTAACACGTAAAATTAAAATTAAAATCAAAATCAAAATCAAAATCAAAACGTAAAATAAAAAATTTGTGAAGGATATGTACAACTATTAAAACATAAAGAAATTATTAAGGAATATATGTGTATATGTAAATCAATTTTATTGTATGTTTATTAAAGAGAGGTGTCATGTTACCACATAACTAAAGCAAACAAAACAAAACAGAAAACATGAAAAAAATTGATGGTCCATGTGGATCACCAATTTTTAAGTTATCCACTTATCCCTAAATGATGCATTATCAACTTTAAAAAAATAAACAGTAAATTTGCCTCACAATGGAAAACTGCTAATTAGAGCATTCACACCCCCTCCATCAAATCTCATCCATCAAATTACACTAAAAATCACCACGTCATCCCTAAATCTTCTCTCTTCTAATTAAAATAATAATACTTTTATTATTACATTTTCTCTCTTCTCACTCACAACTTCTTACAAAAATATTAAAATATATATAGGGGTGAACAATAGCTTTTCATATTTAGGGTGGAACAGTGCTTCCACCAAATATTTTCTCTCTCCTCCACTCACAACCACTTACACTCACCTCATATAATTTGGTGGACACACTCACATACATTTGGTGGATGGGATGTGAGTAGGGGTGTAAATGAGCAGAGCCGAGCCCGAGCCTGATTGGGCTCGAGCTTGGCTCATCATGGTTTTATGAAGCTCGGGCTCGAGCTCAAGCTCGGCTCGGTTCGAGCCTACAATCTTGAGCTCGAGCTCGGCTCGCTAGCAAAATCAAAAGCTCGAGCTCGGCTCGGTTCGGCTCGAGGTGATTTGAGAACAATCTCACACGAGCTCAAAGCTCGGCTTGAGATCGCAAAAGCTCGGCTCGCGAGTGTTATTAAATGGGCCTATGAAATAAGGAATTGGGCTTTGGAGATGTGGGCTATAAATTATATAAATATATAAATAACTTATAATTATGTTTGGGCTCGTTTAGGCTCGCGAGCCCAATCGAGCTTTGTATATAGGGCTCGAGCTCGGGCTCAATAACTAAACGAGCCATATTTCTGGCTCGAGCTCGGGCTCGTTAAGACTCGGCTCGTTCGAGCTTTTTACCGAGCCGATCCCGGGTAGCTCTCAAGCCGCTATATGTCATTTACACCCCTAGATGTGAGTGCTCTTAGTAGAGGGGATAACAAAAGAAAACAATAAAACAGTAACTTTAGTTTAGGTGATTCTTTTATACAGTTAAAAAAAACAACTATATTATTGTTATAATTTGTTATAATGATATTTTAATTTTTAATGGTTAAATTCATTAAAATACACTTTTGAATTAAAAGTATAACCCAAATATTAACTAATGCAACTGATTTTTCCATGATATACTCGTTATACCAATAACTTGTGACCTTAAGACTTGCTCGAAACTCGTTTGATAAAAGCTTCAAAACCTCACTCGAAATAAATTCTAAATAAGTGTACCTCTTCCGTCTCTCTCGGGTCCTTTTAAAATCATCATAGATTCATAGGAGTCGACTGATATTTCAGTTCGGCTTAGTATTTCGAATCGGGTTAAACTTACACATTATTTTGTGAGCTTAACCTAAAAGCTGGTTCTTGTCCACTCATACACAACCCTACGTATTGATGTATACTTATAGTAGTATATCACATGTAGAGAAAATGATGACTTTGTCCAAAAACAAAGAGTAAATACAAACAAATACATATGCATCCACATGAAATTTGGTGACACAAAAGAACCTCGAACCATACGATAGGACCCCACGTGCACACATTTGTCCCACAAGATTCCATATTTCTTTGGATTCTCTTCATTTAAGGCTTTGATGTAGAATAAATAAGTAATTTGTGTAAAAAAAAAAAAATCAATTTACGTAAAGAATATAATTTAATTAATATAAATTATAATAGGTTTTTTATTTTAAATAGAAAAATAATTAATCAAAACCTGATTTTTGTTAATTCATTGGGCATTTGCGTATTAGTTATTTCTTAACATCACTTACTATATATTATATGATAAATACATCACAATATGCACCCCTGTAAATTTGCACTTAACATGTTTTCTTAATAAATGAAACAATAAAAAACAAAAAATCCAGATGGCGGCAAAGGCGTACGTAAAAAGATTCATTGGATGATTGTATAAACTTCTCTTGGCAAGCGAGAAAGAATAGGAGAAGAAGAATCATAGGAGGCCTAAGGCTCTAATATCATGTTAAATGATGGAACCCAGTGAGGTATTAATTAAGTATGATTAATCAACTATATAATAGGGATACAAATACATTGGAAATTTAATCAAATAACGTCTTCTAACTATGATAATATCATAGTAGTGTACTCATAAACCCTAACAATATAATCTCTGATACTTTTATATTCTAAGTATCATATTTTGGATTAAAAATATGATATTAAGGCTTTGTTAAGTTGACTTATAATAAGATTGTAATTTTTATACAAGTAGCGAGAAATTAAATAGAAATATATAAGTACTTGTGTATTTTCATTTTTACTCAAACCTATATACTTCATATAAGTGTATTACATGTTCTTGTAATTACTACTCTATTTAGAGGAAAGATCCGGTACAAATAGCTTTTTTGGTAAGAACTGTGAGAATCAAAGGAGGGTATTTTTTTTTTAATTTTTTTTAAAAATTTTTTTTTCCCCATATTGTTAAACATGTATTATAGTATTGAAAACTAAAAAAAAAAAAAAAAATTGGTGTAGAGTAATTACGTGTAGAGTAATTACATAATTACTCTAGTGTAAACTAATGTATTTACCTTAATGACGTAATTACACTAAAAAAAATTTTTTTTTTTATTTTTTTTTTGTATTATTCATCTAGAAAGAATGTTTAAGCACATGGGAAAAAAATTCTAAAAAAATAAATAAATTTTTTTTACCCCCTTTAAGGCTTTAATTCTCACAGTTCTTACAAAAAAAACTATATGTATTTGATCTTTACTCTACTTATTTAAAGTGGGTTTTGTTGAACGTGTCCCTCATTTAGTATTTTCGAATAATTATTAACAAGATTATATGCCTAATCTATTAAAAAAATCTATATCTATTCTATATATATAATAAAAGAAAGCAATTTTAATGACATGGCATTCAAAGAGGCATTCTCCTCTTTGAATGTGCCATGTGACATTGAGATATTTTAGGAAAAAAATATTTTAAAAATCAAATTGGATTTTTCTCACTTATGTTTCCTCCCATAATTTTTAAACGTTAATATCTTTTATATACGAGATTTTTTAAAGAAAAAAATTACACCAAATTAACGAACGTTTTATTATCTTTCCAACGAGTACCATAGTGCTATATAAAAAACGGAGAAAAAAACGGCTATTTTTTATGGGGTTTTGTTCATTCAGAAAAAAAAACACAAAGTGTTCAGGTTATTCATTAATCATATATAGGCAAGTCACTAATTATGTTCAAATTGGTAAATATGAATTATATTTTCAACATGTGTTAACATTGGAGTTATACATTGTTTTAGTTTAGATATTAATTAGAGTTATACATTGTTTAAGGTTAGGTGTTAACATTAGAGATACAACCAAAGCCATTTTAATGACATGACACTCAAAGAGTCATCCTCCTCCTTGAATGTGTCATGTGTCATCCCATGTGGCATTGAGATATTTTAGGGAAAAAAATTTAAAAATAAAATTGAATTTTTCTCGCTTATGTTTCCTCCATAAATTTTTAAACATTAATATGTTTTATATACGAGATTTTTTAAAGAAAAAAATTACACCAAATTAACAAGCGTTTTATTATCTTTCCAACGAGTACCATAGTGCTATATAAAAAACGGAGAAAAAAAACGACTATTTTTTGTGGGGTTTTGTTCATACAGAAAAAAAAACACAAAGTGTTAAGATAAATCATTAATCATACATAGGCAAGTCACTAATTATGTCCAAATTAGTAAATATAAATTCTATTTTCAACATGCGTTAACATTGGAGTTATACATTGTTTTAGTTTAGATATTAATATTAGAGTTATACATTGTTTAAGGTTAGCCGTTAGCATTGGAGATACATTTTTAATTGTTTTAAGTTAGGTGCTACCCGAAGCTTTATTGCATATAACTGTAAAGCGAATCATTTTATTTCATATGTAAAATTAATATGTCATATTAGATTTCTCAACCCCAGGACGTTCCCGGGGTATAATCTAGTTATAAAATATAACTAGTCTTCATATGTAATCTTATTAATGGAATCTTATTAATGGAGTAAGTAACTAAGATAACCAAAAAAAGAAATTGTTTATGAATTGATATTAACTTAAATTACACACCACTGAATATAAGAGACAATTGGTCATATGAATGGTATGCAAATATGCTATGTATTATTAACAAGATTATAACTTATAACACTCATGGATTTTAAATTCAATAAAAAAAATAAATACTTTTTTCCCTGCTCTTTTTTTTTACAAGAAAATGTTTTTATACATGTTTAACTTTTATTTTATATAAATTTGATATTTAGTTTCTTTATTAATCATAATTTTATAAATACAAATTATTATTTATACATTTATTTCATTTTCTTTTTCGTCCTTTTTTAAATATTATTATTTATAAATTACTAATTCTACACACACGTATACACACTATAATTTACGTAATGAGAAACAACTTAACATACCTTAATTCAATAATTCTACTAGGCTAAAGATCATAGTTATTAGCAACATTGCGCGCATAGAATTAATGAAATGCTCATCGTTGTTTGCTACACTAACAAAACATATATATAATGATTAAAGATACGATAATAAATATAAAAATGAAAATAAATATGTAATAATAGAATAGTTTTTTTCCTTCAAAGCAATATATTAATTTTACTTTTAAAAATGACATCTGCTATATCTAAAAGCACATGTATCATTAGCGTTACAAATTTTACTTTTAAAGGCGGTTTTTAATACAAACCACATTGCTAATACATGATGTAATTTGCTTATAAAAATGCTATCATTGGATACATATTAAAAAATTATAAAATGTCTAAGAAAAAAGTATGTTGGATGTTGTACACATTAACATTGATGGGTCATATTAAGTCACAATTTTCAAATTCACTATAATTTTTTTTTTTAAATTATCTATTAGGTTCTAAACGTTTACTCACTCGCGTTACTTCGGTCTCCTAACTTAACAGTGTTGTAACGTCCATCCATTCCAAAGACTAACACGGTAAACAATCAAAAGTAGATACAAAACGAGTAATTTTTCAAAATGAGAAAAAAAATGAAACTTTAACCATCTCAGCAATTTACTCTATTATATATTATTTATCTAAATTTAATATTTAGTTCTATATATATACACATAAGTGAAAACATCTTACTTACCACTTATCCACATCTGTCAGGGTCCATGAGTCATTTTGCCATCACTGCCAGCTTCATGGTCCTGTTTTCCTCAACAAATTGCTCACATTGAGGCCCCCTACATAACTAAAATATAATATAATATATATTTATATAATAATATAACATCTGAGCATTTTAAAATTTTTGGCTTTTTGCATATCTTGATTTTGTTCAGTTCCAAAGTACAGTAAAAAAAAAAGCACCAAACACTGTAAGTGAACTTAACTCATCTCTTTTTAATTTTTTTTTTCATTTCATTATTCATCATTTAGCACCAATTTACCTCTTTTAGAAACTTTAAGTGTAATATATATGTTGTGTACTGTTCATTGCAGCCTAAAGATTTTGGTTATTTGGATGAAAATTTGGATAAAAATTAAGGCTTTTTAAGTTCTTGATTGGTAATGTGGTATTCATGTTTTCAATTCAACAAAATGTTGTTTTGTTCTTTATAGAAAGATTCCAGTTCCATCTCTGGAAAAGTTGTATGCTTTAACTGTTTTTGTTGTTAAGTTCCTTTTATGCTTTATTTGAAATATGTTTTTTTTTTTTTTTTTTTGTAGGAGATCTTGATCAGATCACCAACTGGTACTACTTTCCACTTATGGAAAGCAATTTGGTATGATAATATGAGGGTTTAGTTAAGGTTTTTTTAAAGATTGTTCACAAGATAGACAAGGCTGCTAATATTGTTCACAAGAAAGGTGATATGAGTAGCTGTTCAAATCTAGTGACACTTGTCATCACCACGCGTATAATGTCGACTGGTATCATGCGAAAAATGCGCCATTAAGGGTTATAAAAAGCCATTAAGGGAAGTGTCAAGAGATTTGTGTAGAGAAAAAGAAAAATGGGACATCCTGGAGCTGTTTGGGATTCCAAGATTTCAACTGAAAGGGTAAAAGACTTGAATGGAATTGATCAAATCGTGCTTCGGAATTCGCAGGGTGCATCGGCTAAGGTTTGGTTTGATCCTATTAATTCAAGATCTTGTCTTTTGTTTAGTTCCTGAACTGGTTTTGTTTTTCCAGGTCAGCTTGCTTGGAGGACAGGTCATTTCATGGAAGAATGATCGAGGCGAAGAACTATTGTTTGCTAGTCATAAGGTCAGCAGTGGCGTATCCAGGATGGATTTCCAGGGGTTCCTTTCGTAGATTTTCACTAATTTTTCAAAATTTTCCACTAAATTTTTCATTTTTTTCCAAACCGAGGGGGTTCATGTGAACCTCCTAAAACCCCCTGTATCCGCCCTTGATAAGGTGTGGTTTTCCCTTTGCATTGGGTCATGATCTTGATTTAATTCTTAACATTATTAGATTTTAAATTGGATATTCTTTATTAGTAACTTGATCACGCACGTAGGTTGTTTCGTTGAGTAGTAGAGAAGTACTCGTCATGTTTGGGTCTAAACACCCTGAAATGTATATATTTTCGTCGATTTTCAGGGAAATGGTAAGGCGCCGAAAGCAATCCGAGGAGGTATTCCAATCTGTTTTCCTCAGGTAATTTTATAAATCTTAACAAAATTGAAAATCCACATGCTTTAAGCTTAAAGTAATGATCAAATGTAACTCATTGTACAGTTTGGTAGCTGTGGTTCACTTGAACAGCATAGTTTTGCAAGAAACAAAATATGGTCCGTTGATGATAACCCTCCGTCGCTTCCTGCCAAAGATTCAAGTGGGAAATCGTTCGTTGATTTGCTGCTAAAACCATCTGAAGAAGACCTCAAATGCTGGCCTCACAGGTTCTACTTTACCCTCGATCTTTCTAACCGTTTGATCATATAACTAAAATTCCTTTTTTATGTTATAAGTGGTTTGACTGAAATCTTTTTGTTTTCTTTTTCAGCTTTGAACTTCGTCTTAGAGTCTGCCTTGGAGCGGATGGAAACCTGACCTTAATATCCCGAGTCAGGAACATAAACGCGAAGCCTTTTACTTTCTCATTTGCCTATCACTCATATTTGTCAGTTTCTGACATTAGGTATATGCACAATGTAGTTAGCTTCTTTAAGTCATAAGGGAGTGGCATAGTCGTAAGCGTTTTGAGTCCCTCTAGCAGAGGTCGCAACTTCCATCGGTTTTCTAGCCTTTACCCACCCCCCCCCCCCCCCCCCCTGAAGGCCACCTGCCCAGCGCAGGCTGCTTTTTACCAAATCCCATTGGCAGTTACTTTGACTTTGACTATTATTTGATCTTTGATTTACAGTGAAGTGAGAGTTGAAGGGCTAGAAACAATGGACTACTTGGACAACCTATGTCAAAAAGAACAGTTTACCGAACAAGGAGATGCTATTACCTTTGAAGCCGAGGTAGATCTCAAAATTTAACAATATCCCATTTTATTTCTTCGTTTACTGATCGAAATTCTTATAATGCTCATATTTTTTTGTTTATTTTCAGATTGAGCGTGTGTATATTGGTTCTCCGAGTTGTGTTGCAGTACTTGATCACGAAAGGAAGCGTACCTTTGTGCTAAGAAAGGAAGGACTACCAGATGTTGGTAAGAAGAATCAGTTTGTTGATTTGTTTGTTTGACTTGCAATTAAAAATGCAGATCAATTGTTGACTTCTACAGTTTGTTGACTTGTTTTGTGTTTAGTGGTGTGGAATCCATGGGAGAAAAAGTCAAAGTCAATGGCGGATCTTGGAGACGATGAGTACAGGCAGATGGTTTGTGTTGATGGGGCCGTGGTTGAGAAACCGGTTACTTTGAAGCCTGGAGAAGAATGGAAAGGTCGTTTGGAGATAATCGTTGTGCCTTCGAGTTTTTCTAGTGAGGGTCTCTGTTTTTAAATAAGATGTCTATAAAAGTTTCAATCTTTTTTTGCCTAGCTTGTGTTAGGGTCTTTTAAGTTCATGTTTGTAGAACTTTTAAGTTGGGATCTTGAATGTTACCTTTCATAATGCATAATGTTTATATATTATATGCTCAATTAAATGCTGCTTTAAATTCAAACCACAAACAATAACCTGGAAGTATACTTGCAATCATGTTTGTTCTTGTACATTTTCCCAGTGAAGTTTATAAACAAAGACTTCGACTGAACAGATTCATCGGTTGAGAATTTTCCCAGAAAATTTAGATCAGTCATATGGCTAGCAGCATGCGTAATCTTTTTTATCGTCTAAGTCTACACGAATAAACTTGAAAAATATAACGGAAAACTTGACCTGCTCACCAAGAACATTTAGAACTTCACCTAACGTCAAGCTATACACCACGCCGATTTTCTAGTTGTTTTGTGTTTTCCAACAACACCTGCAAAATCATTAACAAACATCGTTACATTTTGGTGACCATGAGAACCCGTAGAAAACTCACGGTCCCGGTGCCCCACCAATACGCTGCTAATGGGAACAGGTAAAGCATAGTTTACGCAGGGTAGTTGGCCTTCAAGAGCTTAGGGCACTAAGGGGTTGTTTGGTTGATTAACAGTTGAATCATTAAGAGGTCTGAATGGTTAAGAGGCTCTGAATGATTAAGTGCTGAATGGTTCAGCTCTTAACCATTCCATTCAGAGCCTTTTTTTAGGTTCAAACAAACAGTCTGAATGATGAACCATTCAAAGCTGAATGATTCAGAGCCTCATTAAGAGGCTACCAAACAGGCCCTAAACAAGTGGAACTTGGCTTCGACACCAACCGTTGAAGGTTAAAACCGACAAGTCTATATATATATATAAAAGAAAAGACTTTTGCTGACGTGGCGTGCAATGAAGGCCTCAACCTTGTGTCACGTGGCATCATAATGGAGAGTTTTTGGTGTTTTTAAATTGTTTCCTTTTTAATTAAATTGAGTTATTTTAGGAAAAAAGAATTTAAAAATAAATTTAAAATTTTTTCTCTCTCATATTTCCTCCCATAACTTTTAAACGTTTATATCTTTTATATACGGGATTTTTTAAAGAAAAAAATTACACCAAATTAACGAGCGTTTTATTATCTTTCCAACGAGTACAATAGTGCTATATAAAAAACGGAGAAAAAATCGACTATTTTTTGTGGGGTTTCGTTCATACAGGAAAAAAACACACAAAGTGTTCATGTTATCACGTAAAATTAGATTTTGTGGGGAATATGAGTTATTACTGATTAGAATACTATGAACATGCAATGATTGGAAGATTTTGTGGTTAGTTAACTTGAGCAATTTGTAATAGGTTATCACGTAAAATTAGATTTATCAACCCCGGGACCCTCCCGGGGTAATCAGCTAGTTTGATATATAAGAACTATGTTTCTTACTTCTCGGATGTAATTTGCCACTGCTTTGCATCCTTCGGTTGCAAGTTGCATAACATTTTCAAAGATATCCATCGGCAACTTCGCATCCATCTAGCAAAACAACAAACTAGTTTATAATGTTGTGCTACATATTAAAGAATATAAAATGATGTGATTCTAAAGAAGCTCAAATTTGTTGACTTTTGAAATATATTAATAAAATGATCTTTTGTTATTTCTGAAGAGTATATGAAATAATCCCTAAATAATGTTGCAAGGCGTCCATGGACACATGCGACTAATGGGCGGGGTTGCCCCCGCGGTGACTAAAAAGAAGTTGCACCTGAAGAAGAGTCACTTTGTCTAGCTTAGGTAGAATTCCTACAGTAACATCAGGCCCGCCAGCGCTATCTTCCACGTAATTAAGATCTGTTGAATTAAAAGTTAATGATAGTCATGGCAAGAAACATACGCATAGTAGGGGTGTGTTCACGGTCCGGTTCGGCAGTTTTGACAAAAATTCTCGGCCAAACCGCTACCAACACTTTAGGAAAACAACAAACCAAGCCAGCGAGGTTGGGTGGGACGGTCAGACAAGACAATTTAAACTCATTAGTTTGTATTAAAACGTTTAATATGATGAAAATGTTATGTGAATATAACACACACACACTAATAATTGCATATTCCAAAAAAGACCAAAAATTAATAAGGCTAAGCGGCTAGTTCCTTTACATAGCCCGATGGCCGATTTCTAGTTCCAGACTGTCAGCCGTACCAATAAACCGCCAAAACTGAACCGCATAAATCTTAAACCGGCCAAACCATTTGACTTGTTTCGGTTTGAACATTCAGGTCAGTTTCAACAGTTTATAAGCACCCCTAATAAAAATTTAGTTAATTGATGGATTTGCCCTTACCGAGCAGAGGAGTGCTGTTAAGATATCCAGCACTACATGAAGTAACAAGATCACACATCGGAATGCCAGCATCAGCAAGGGCTAATGTTGCAGCATTTATGCAAGCCGACCTTGTCCCTGACAACACAAAAAATAAATAAAAATTCACAAATTATATATTTACTAATAAAAAAAGAGTAATGTGTATTTCCTCGTACCACCATCTGCTTGAAGCACTTGAACAAATATGTCGATCTGGGAACGGGGCATTAGGTGAGTCATTATGCATGCTTCCATTGTTTGGCGAATAACCAAAGAAATTTCAGTGGATCTCCTGCATATCATAAGATATGATATTATCCATACATGTAACAACAAACCGTAAAAAAAATGACTAAATAGTTCAAATAAATCATCATGGTTTAACAAACGAAGATACAAACCGGTCACCCTTCGGTCTTCTCAAGCGGTCTCCTGTACTGAAATTAGCCATTGTATACTCGCACCTAATCTGCAAGATGTGTTTTAATAACATAAGACGTCTTACTTAAATAAGAACCAAGATATATAAAAACTCGTGAAAACAAGTGGCGGCAGCTCTTTACCAGTGCCTTATCATTTATCTGTTGGCTCCTATTTTGGACCTGGAAAGAAAAAAAGATATGAAACGAGACCAGATAAACCTAGAATGAGTGCGAATTTCTAACATGACACAAACCTAACACAAAATTTTATGCATTGGCGTTATCTTTAACAAGTCAGGGTCTGTTTCCACACATAATTTAATTTAATGTTTGAAAATTGTAATTTTTAGAGTATCAATATGCGAAAAAAAATAAAGTAACGAAAAAAAATTCGGGTTAAACGGGCCATGTTAGTAATCTCATATCAACACAGGAAAACTCTTGCTGTATAAATTTTTGTGTCCGCATTAGGCTCGACCCACCAACCCGTGAACACGACCCGCTTAGCAAACCCCCCCCCCCCCCCCCCCTATGAGGAATGAAATGTAAATATAACTATACCTCTCGAGGGCCATAAACAGCAGCAATGACTTTAGTGTTACCCATCTCAAAAACCGCAGATCTACCCATTAACAAAATTAACCAAAACACTTTCAACATTCAACAAAATTGTGTTTTTTTTTTTTGTGGGTGTGTGTGTAATTTGTAAATATATAAAAATGTTAAGATAATAAATAAAAGAGTACCCATCTGCTCTAGAAACAGCACCAAGCTCTGCTCGAAGTTGTCTCATCTAATAATAAGATAAATTCAAGATTATCATTACAAATCAATCAAATAATATTAATATTAATAATAAAAGTTAATAAATTTAAAATTAATAAAACTGGGTACCTCCATGGGACGACGTCCATCTAAACGAAGTCCTTCAGGGCTCACGTACTCCATTGCTGCTGCTGCAACCTCTGTGTGTGTGTGTGTGCTGACTGTGTGTGAGAGAGAGTAAGAGGAGAGAGAAAATGTTTTTAGGGCTTGGATTAATTACTATAGAGCCCTATTACTATTTATGACTTAATGGGCTTAATCTGTGGCCTATCGTATATATTTAAAAGCCCAGTAGTTTTTTCAAACTTTTTTTTTACTAAAAACACAATTTTTTTTCCTATACATTAATAATCAAACAACTAATAATAAAAGTGGATGCTAGGGATGAGCTCGGGAAGGTATTGGTATCAACTGATACCGATCCCGAAAACTTCAAAAACCAACCTAAAAACATACGGTACGGTAGACCTGGCAATTTCAACCCATTTGGTTGAGTTTGGGTTATTTTGGGTTTAAAATTTGACTTTGTGGGTTGAAATGGGTTTAGTATAATTTTCAAGGGGGTTAGGATGGGTAATTTTAATTGTAGGATATGAGTAAGTGGGTCAGGATGGGTAATTTAAAAAAAACAAGTGGGTCAGGATGGGTATTTTTAGATAACCATATACAAATCTGAATTAAAACTCCCCAACACCAAAAGCGTTAATGCCTCATAGAAATAAATGTCATTAAAAACAAAAAAATATATCTTTTGCATTTGTTGATAACCCCGGTCGGTTCGAAACCGTTCAGGTCGTTAACGAGACTGGTCTCATCGAAATGGTTCGAGTCGTTAGCGGGCTTGAACGAGTCGAAACAGTCTCAGTTGTTGACCGGCCAGTTCGGGTCGAAATGGTCTGGTCGTTGGCGGGCCCGGTCGGGTCGAAACAGTCCGGATGTTACCGGGTCAGGTCGGGTTGAAACAGTCCGGGTCACTACAGGACGGGTCAGGTTGAAACGGTCTGGGTCATTACCGCGCCCGGTCGGGTAGAAACGGTCCGGGTTGCTACCGGGCCTGTTCGGGTCGAATCGGTTCGGGTCACTACCGGACGGGTCAGCTTGAAACGGTCTGCGTCGTTACCGGGCCCGGTCGGGTAGAAACGGTCTGGGTCGCCACAGCGCCCGGTCCGGTCGAAACAGTCCGGTTCACTACCGGACGAGTCAGGTTGAAATGGTCTGGGTCGTTACCGGGCCCGGTCGGGTAGAAACGGTCGGGGTCGCTACTGGGCCCGGCTGGGTCGAAACAGTCCGGGTCGCTACGGGACGGGTCAGGTTGAAATGGTTTGGGTCTTTACCGGGCCCGGTCAGGTCGAAACGCTCCGGGACGCTACCAGGCCCGGTTCGGTCGAAATGGTCCGGGTCACTACGGGACGAGTCAGGTTGAAACGGTCTGGGTCGTTACCGAGCCCAATCGGATCAAAACGGTCTGGTCCCTACCGGGCCCGGCCGGAAGAAAACAGTCCGGGTCGCTACAGGACGGGTCAGGTTGAAATGGTTTCGGTCGTTACCGGGCCCGGTTGGGTCGAAACGGTCCGGGTCGCTACCGGGCCCGTTCGGGTCGAAACGGTCTGGGTGACTACGGGACGGGTCAAGTTGAAACGGTCTGGGTCGTTACCGGGCCCGTTCGGGTAGAAACGGTCCGGGTCACCACAGGGCCCGGTCCGGTCGAAACAGTCTGGTTCACTACAGGACGAGTCAGGTTGAAACAGTCTGGGTCGTTACCGGGCCCGGTCGGGTAGAAACGGTTCGGGTCGTTACCGGGGTCGGCTGGGTCGAAACAGTCCGGGTCGCTACGGGACGGGTCAGGTTGAAATGGTTTGGGTCGTTACAGGGCCGGTCCGGTCTAAACGGTCCGGGTCGCTACCGGGCCTGGTCCGGTCGAAATGGTCCGGGACGAGTCAGGTTGAAACGGTCTGGGTCGTTACCGGGCCCGATCGGGTCAAAACGGTCTTGGTCGCTACCGGGCCCGGCTGGAACGAAACAGTCCGGGTCGCTACGGGACGGGTCAGGCTGAAATGGTCTGGGTTGTTTCCGGGCCCGGTCTGGTCGAAACAGTCTGTGTCGCTACCGGGCCCGGCTGGGTCGAAACGGTCCGGGTCGCTACCGGGCCAGGCCGGTTCGAAATGGTCTGGGTCGCTAACGGGCGCGGTCGTTGACGAGCCAGATCGGGTCGAAACGGTCTGGATCACAAATGGGCCTCGCCGGGTAGAAGCGATTCCGGTCACTAACGTGCCTAACCGGGTCAAAACGGTCCTGGTCGCTAACGGATACGGTCAGGTCGAAACGGTTCGGGTCGCTAACGGGTCCGGTCGGGTCGAAATAGTCTGGGTCGTTAACGGCCACGGTCCAGATCGTTAACGGGTCAGTCGAGTCGAAACAGTCCGGGTTGTTAACCGGCCCGGTTCGAAATGAAATATTTCAGATCCCTTAAGATTTTATTTTTAAATTTATTTTTATTTTTTATTTTTTATTGTTATTTTAATCTATTTTGATGTGAGCTTATCTTAATCCAAACCATCCAGACCCAAACCCATCCTGACCCAACCCATCCTAACCTATTTTTTTAATTTACCCATCTTGACCCACACCCATCCTAACCCAAACCCATCCTAACCCAACACCCAACACCCAAACCAACCCAACCTACCCATTTTGCCACCCCTACAGTACGGTACGGTATCGGCTGAGCTAACCAATAGTGGATCCACACGTAGATTGCATGAAAGATTGAAAACTGTATGTGGCAAGATTTAAAAGAACCGCGAGTTCTGTACGTGGCAAGCTTTGCAACAAGGTACAGATAATAGTTGCATTGTTGTATTTAGTAACCAAGTGGGACTTAAGAGATGATTGAAATTCAATAACAAAAATAGGAATTAGACTATTATATTATATATATAAACAAATTGCAACTTTTGTTGTGAGGGGTGTTCACTGTTTCCCTCAATACAACTAAGTCAATGCGTGTGTACAAGTCTGTAATGCTCGCTTCGTTTTCCCCGTTTGCTTTATCTCTCTACCTTCAACAACCTCCTCTCTGTCTCACTTCTCTCCTCGAGCTTCTTCCAGGTAGTTTCAGAAGCATCGCTGTTAACCACCACCCGGTTGTCGTCGGATTTGGATGAGGGTTGTTGGTGCTTTCGTGATTCCGGTTTGAATCTCGGATGCTTTGTGCTTCTGCCGGTTGCTTTCACTCTATGTATAGTGAAGGGATAGGGAGCCTAATCCAGGCGGAAGAGGCATCCCTATCCCCATAACTCAGCGGCGCGAGGAACCAACAAAGCGCAACCAGCAGTACATGCAAGGAGGCGCGCAAGAATAACAACTGATAAGCAATACAACCACCTGATAAGCGCGTACCATCACACGCGGAATCTTCCCTTGACAATCGTCGTACAGAGTACAGAAGACAACAAAAGGAAGATTCACAAAGATCACTGACAGGGTACGCGCCAATAGGAAAGCTACAGGTGGCAAAGTGGTCCAACAACTACAAGACAAGGACAGCAGCATGGCTGCAGCCATGCTTCCACCATACCAGCGTCTACAGTAAACAGCAGACATACCTTGCTGCTGTCAGGAGCATGGTCAACGACTGACAGGGGCGCCGTCTGCCAACCACGGATCGCCACGTGTCTGTCTCGAGCAACAACCATGCTGCCCCAATGACGTCATGAACAGTACACCTGTTCTCCCGCCAATTCCAGGAGGAACATTGGACTTGGGCCCAGACCAAGCCCAATAAAGAATGGTTACTCGTGGGCCTTTCGATCAAGCCCACGAGTTCTCCTATAAATACAAGGATACCTCTCCTTGCCAAAGGATCCGAAAATAGTTAGTGCTAGCCTAGTATTACTCACTTGTAATCTTTGTATTCGATCATTAATAATACTATCGGCTGTTCACAGTGGACGTAGGTCAACACTTGACCGAACCACTTACATCTTGTGTTCTCACCTACTTTCACCACACACACACTTACATCATTATCAAACGGGTTTGACTTTGTGGTTTGGGTAAAGGATTAACCCTGACGGACTTAGGTATTAACCCCACGTAGATTATACGTAATCTCCGTGATGCCTATTGTTTCTTCATTGGCGCCATCCAACGGTTAGAACCGCTCTTTTACTCATCTTTTCAACCCACCCATGGCTGAACCCAACCCTAATACTGCTGCCATAAATCGTTCCGGGGAAGGGGACACCCAGCTCCCGGAAGACCAAATAACACCACCCACAGTCGTCAAGAAACCCACTTCCAGGCTTCAAAGCCAAGAAGTTGAGGTTCGGGACGCTAACACTGACGACGACAGCAGTGCTAGCTCTGAGGAGGACCTTGACCAATGGCTCCTCCGTCAGAACACGAAGAACGCTGCAATCTACCAACGTAAGCTCTTGCAACAAGCAAAGAAAAAGGGCAAGGCCCTTACTTATGACATCCCGCCCAAAAAAGGGAAAGACACAGCTGTCTCGGGTGCTGGTCGTAGCGGGGAACTCGGCGGAGACGCCAGAGTTCGGGGCTACGCAAAGCAACGAGCAGAGCCCGATGGCTACGAATCCTCCAGTAGCGACTCAGGCTACAAAGGAAAGAAAAGTCACCATCGCTCGCGCCACAACAATGAGGATGATGACTTGGTCAAACCATTCAGACCAAAGGCTTTCGCCGAAAAGTCAAAATTTGTCGCTCGTATAGCGACAGCAACAATACCAAGAAAAACAAAACTCCCTAGCAGCATCGGCAGATACGATGGCCTGCGTGACCCAGATGACCACGTGCACGATTTTGAGTGCGCGGGAATGTCGGTTGACTGGCCCGTACAGGTTTGGTGCCATTTATTTGCGCAAACTCTGACGGGCGCAGCTAGGGTCTGGTTCGATAACCTCCCTGCGGGGAGTGTTAAAGACTTTGACGACCTCACCGACAAATTCAACAACCATTTCTCGCATTTGCGCAAGCATAAGAAAGACAAGGCGCACATCCTGTTGTGCCGCCGAAACGACAATGAATCCATTGAGGACTTTATTGTTCGGTTCAACAAAGAGGCCCTGCTAATAGGGTGCGGGGAAGAACTCACAAGGGCAGCGTTCGTGCATAACGTACGCAGCCCAGAGTTAATGAAATGCCTTACAGGTAAGGATGGCATACCGGAGTCCTGGGATGAACTCATCCACTCCGCCAAGATATATGCCTCGTCTGAGAAGTCCTTCAGTCAGACGCACAATTTTCAACACCGTCATAATAATAATAAAAATAAAAACAAGTCAGTCTGGAGCCGCATCTCTGGCGCCGCGGATGAGGGAAAATATTCCCCAGCCGGGGACGCCAGGCAGATGATCAGTCCCAAACAAAACGCGGGACCAGCGCGGTCATTCAAAGAAAAATTATGACTGGACCCCGCTGACAAAAACACCATCTCAGGTCTTAAAGACTGAACAGGTCACGTTGAAGGCCGCCCCTCCCCTGGCCAAACGCAAGAACGTAGACCGTAGCAAATACTGTGAGTACCACAACGACTACGGTCATCTCACAGATAATTGCTACACCCTCAAGATGGAAATCGAAACCGCGCTGAAGTCAGGGCAACTCGGCCATCTGGTGAAGAACGTGCACCGCACAGGCAAGAATCAAACGGGCGATGAGAATCAAGAGGAAGGATCACGGAAAAAGATCCGCGACCTGAATACTCATGCTGCCACATTGATCCCTCGTCACCACTGCAACATGACAAGGAAAGGCAAAAGTGCCTACCAAGGAAAGCGCCCCCGAGCGCCACCACTAAGCGATTCATGGAAAGAGGCTGACGTCCTCATGCCAAAAATTAGAGGCGGTGCTTCATGCACAGCCCCTCTTGTCATTACCGCTATTTTCGGACATTACCGCACGCGATATATGTTCCTAGATGGCGGCAGCAGTACTGACATCATGTACGAACAATGCTTCCAACAGCTAGACCCGGAGGACAAAGCAAAGCTCGTACCAGTCAACGAACCAATCTCCGGTTTCATTCATGAAACCATCATGCCGCGGGGTATGCTGTCCATGCCAGTAACATGGTCTGACGGCACCCACGAGCGCACGGAGATATGTGATTTTATGGTTCTACCGGCTAACTCCAATCACGACATTCTTCTTGGACGGGAAGGCATCGCACGCTTTAACGCCAATGCTTCAACGGCGCACGCGATGGTGGGATTCCCAACCAAAACAGGTATCGCTTTCATCAGAGCCAACAAAGACTGCCATACCACAGAAACCGCCAAGCCGCCAAAAATGGTGAAAACCGACACCCGCGCCGAGCCGGAAAAATGGGTTCTTAACCCTAAATTTCCGGAGCAAACGGTGATCATCGGCCATGAAATCTCCGAGGCCATTCGAAATCACTTGAAACAGCTTCTAATCAGTAACACCGATGTATTCGCGTGGCAACCGGCCGACATGGTTGGGGTCCCGCGCGACATAGCGGAACACAGACTCAACGTCTACCGCTCGGTGGAACCTATAGTGCAAAAGAAGCGCAGCATGGGCCCGGAGAAAACAAAGGCCATGAACGAACAAGTCACCGAGCTGCTCAACGCGGGTATACTTCGCCCAATCAGGTACCAGACATGGGTAGCTAACCCAGTCATGGTAGCCAAAGCAAATGGCGGGTGGCGCATGTGTGTCGATTACAAAGATATCAACAAAGGCATGTCCAAAAGATTGCTACCCTTTGCCAGAGATCGACCTAAAGATGGACTCTTTAGCCCCATACCGCTTTAAGTGCTTCTTAGACGCGTATAAGGGCTATCACCAAATCCAAATGGCAAAGGAAGATGAAGATAAGACGGCATTCCGCACAGACGCGGGCATTTTCTGTTACACCAAAATGCCATTCGGTCTGAAAAACGCGGGAGCTACATACCAACGCCTCATGGACACCGCCTTCATCAACGAAATCGGTGTACGGCTTGAAGTATACGTCGACGATCTTGTAATCAAGAGCAAGGATGAAAGCGACATGCTTAAAGATATCCAGCAAACATTCGCACAGTTGCGCAAAGTGCGCATGAAGCTCAACCCAAGCAAGTGTTCTTTCGGGATGGAAGAAGGCAAATTTCTGGGGGTCATCGTAACGCGCGATGGGTTCCGCGCAAATCCAGAAAAAGTACAAGCCATAGAGAGAATGCCTTCACCCGCTTCCGTCAAGGAGGTGCAAACACTCATGGGTCGCCTTGTGGCCCTCAACCGATTTTTATCCAACTACGCTTCAAAATCATTTCCGTTCGTGGACACTTTGAAGAACTGTTTAAAAAAGAGTAATTTCCGTTGGACACCAGAGGCGGAATCAGCATTCAAAGAAATGAAACAATGCTTAATAAACCTTCCGACGCTAACAGCGCCCCTCCCCAAAGAGCCATTGACACTGTACCTCTCGGTCACGGACCGCGCAATAGGTGCAGTCCTCATGGTGGAGCGCAAGAACGTGCAAACACCGATATACTATATCAGCCGCACGCTTTTAGACGCGGAAACGAGGTACACAATCATGGAAAAGCTGGTCCTCGCTCTGGTACACGCATCCCGAAGACTCCGCAGATACTTCCAAGGGCATCCGATAAACGTCCTCACGGACTATCGGATAAACGACATACTCGCCAAGCCCGAGTTGTCGGGGCGACTGGCCAAATGGGCCATTGAACTCGGGGAACACACGATCCATTACAAACCCCGCCCCGCCATAAAGGGCCAAGTTCTTGCGGACTTCGCCACGGAAATCCCCGAAAACAAAGTACTTGAATGTCAAGCGGAAGAAACTCCCGCGTTAGCACAAGACCCATCGCAAAAATGGTCTTTATTTACGGATGGGGCCTCAAACGAGGATGGCGCTGGCGCGGGATTACGCCTTATCAGCCCAGATAAACAAGAGTTCACGTACGCCATCCGCCTCGACTTCAAAAGCACGAATAACGAGGCGGAATACGAAGCGCTGCTGGCAGGCCTCCGCATCGCGGAAAAAATGGGGGCCAGGCACGTGGAGGCACACGTGGACTCTCTACTTGTGGCGCGACAGATCAACGGGGTTTACGACGCAAAAGACGAGACCATGGCGTTATACCTGGAACAGGCCAAACAGCTGATGCGCCGATTCGACTCATGCAAAGTCGAGCACATCCGGCGCAGCGAAAATAAGCCCGCCGATGCGCTAAGCAAAATGGCATCAACGGTCTTTGAACACATGGCCAAAGAAGTCCGCGTCGAGATCCTGGACAAACCATCTGTTCCGCCGCGACAAGTCAACATAATCCAAACAGGAAGCGCATCCTGGATGACTCCGATCAGGGCCTACCTATCATCCGGCACCCTGCCTGACGAAAAGTCAGAGGCCCGGAAGATCAAGAACAAGGCCCTACAATACCAACTCATCGATGGTATCCTATATCGCCGCTCGTACCTAGGACCGCTATTGCGCTGCGTAGGTTCCGCAGATGCTTCCTTTCTCCTACGAGACATACATGAAGGGACATGCGGACTACACGCGGGCCCAAGAATGGTAGTGGCGAAGTTAATGAACGCGGGGTACTACTGGCCGGGGATGCACGTGGATGCGGTCAACGAGTTGCGCAAATGCGACAGTTGCCAACGCCACGCCCCGAACACCTTGCGACCCAAAAACAACCTGGTGCCAGTCACGGCGGCATGGCCGTTCCAAAAATGGGCTATTGATTTGGTAGGCCCATTCCCCACGGCTCCAGGAAACGTGAAATACCTGATCGTCGCCATCGACTACTTCACAAAATGGGTTGAGGCGAAACCACTAGCAAAAATCGACGGCGCGCACGTCAAAAAATTCATCTGGGAATTCATCATTTGCCGATTTGGTCTACCGCTGCAATTGGTAAGCGACAACGGCACGCAATTTGAAGACCAATCCTTGCAAGAATGGCTATCTCAAATGGGTGTCCAACAAATCTTCACATCTGTTGCGCACCCCCAAGGCAACGGTCAAGTTGAGCGAGCCAATCGTACGATTGTTGAAGGTATCAAGGCACGGCTGGGTACCAAAAGAACAGGGTGGGTAGACGAAATACCCCATGTCCTATGGGCATACCGCACCCTCACAAAAACCAGCAATGGCGAAACGCCATTCAGCTTGACATATGGAACGGAGGCGGTCATCCCCGCCGAAATCGGCTGCCCCTCCGCAAGAGTACTCATGGCCAACAAAAGAGACAACGACAAAGAGCTCCGCCTAAACCTTGATCTCCTAGATGAGCGACGTGAACTCGCCGCAATCAAAGAAGCAAAATACAAAACGCAGCTTGAGCGCTATTACAACAAACGCGTCAAAGCCTGCACATTCAAGATCGGCGACTACGTTTTCCGAAACAACGAGGCTTCCAACGCCGAAAAGCCCGGGAAACTAGCCCCCACTTGGGAAGGCCCATACAAGATACAAGAAATACTTGGCAAAGGCGCATACGCGCTAGAAAGGCTTGATGGAACACCTATTCCCAGATCTTGGAATGCAGCACAATTGCGCCGATGCTACTTGTAAAACACTTGTAATTACGGCTACACATGCCGCGTCTATCAATGAAAACTATTCCCTATATCTGTTATTCTACTTGTTTTTCCGCGCCAAGGTCTTCAAGACTTAAGCAAAACTATCGTCGGACCACAAATAAGGCGGTGTTAACATGATAAAGTCTTCTAGACATACTTCGCGTACGTCGGACTTATGAAAATCATACACCAACGCCACATCAGATGGTCTTCAAGACAAGTTTACTTGCCGGACTTAAAGACGCGCGCTGCTAGTACAAACTTAAAGCCTTGTCTTCTAAACTTGCAAAACAAGTTGGACAAAGAGCAAACTAGTTCAGCGCGCAGTCATGGGTCTTCTAGGCAAGGCGCACACGCGCTTAACTCGGACCTTATGGCACAAGTCACGACCCGCTATAGTCTTCAAGGCAAATACTTAACACGCCGGACTATCTAGCAGGACGCGCGCCTAATTTTAACTTGTTAAATCAGGTGACGACTTGGTTAGATAAGTTAAGTTAGGACGAGAAACACAAGATATAAGGATAAACAAAAATTTTCATTCATCGTGAGGGACTTAAAAACCCTTAATAATTACAAGTTATTTACAAAGACAAAAAGAAAGGAGAAGACAAGCGCCTATAAAACTAAATATTTGAAGTGCCCTCGCCACTGGCTCGTTGGCGCTCTTCTTCGAGGCGCTTGCGTTCCTCCTCCTTGGTCAGCTCATCAGATTTGTCGATGTAATACTTGAGGGCGGACAAAGGATCAGCATTTTTGTTGCAATCTGCAACCACTTGAAGTATTGGGAAGTCCACCTTCTCAAATTTGAGGAGCTCCGCCTCATAATCATCCTTCAGTGGCTTCCCATAGTGCTCCGCATCCTCGATCCGCCCACCATTTTGAGCTGCCAGAAAACCATCTTCATAGCCTTCACCATACCCATAAGCATGGGCGGTGGCGGCTATGGCAGCGACTTGGTCGCCCAGCCTAGGCTCTTGCCAGAACCTCTTGAAGACCTGCAAAAGAGTTAACAAGTTAGCATAAAAACTTCAAAAGTTTGTACAAAAGGCGCTAAAAAAGAAACACTTACCCCAGTGATCCCATCAGTCATCATCCACTTGATGGCATCCTGTGTCTGCGTCTGGGCGGCCATCGCCTCTTCCAAAAGACGCTGGGCTGTCTCACACTCCTTGACAGCCGCAGCGCGGGCTTCCTCGGCGGAGCCAAGGTCTTGCTCCAAATCCTCCTTTGAATGAAGGATCTGGACCCTCTCCTGCTCCAAGAAGGAGACGCGCTCAGTAGCTTTGATGAGATCTGCATCTTTGGACTCAAGCTCCAAGCGCTTCTCTACGACTTGCGCAGTTCGTTCAGAGAGGGCCTTGCTCTTCTCCTCTAATTGCCGAGTCAGCACCCGGCTCTCCTCTTGCGCCTCGGACAAAGTCTGCCTTAACTTCATGGTTTCAGCATTTGTCTTTTTGCAAGACTCTGTCCATCGGCGCTTATCCGCCGCCGCGTCCCCTTCCAACTTGGTGACCTTAGCCTCTGCATCATGGGCGCGGCGACGGTACTTGGATATTTCAGCCTTGAAGGCAGCCTCTTTCTCAGCGAGGTCTGCCTTCTCCGCTTCCAAGCGTTGGATGTCTCGCCACACCGCCGCATCTCGGCGGCGCAGCGAGTCAACCATAGATAGCTGAGTCGCCTGATTGACGCACAAGGCAGCCATAAGGTCTGCGCGACTCAGCATATCTTGGTGCGCGCGCTCGTAGGGAGGCACCACCTCCCTCACAAACTCCTCGGCGGCCAAGGAGTTAGAGAATAAAGTATTCTCCCTGACCGCCCACCGAGGGCGCCAAATTGCATCACCCCCGGACCAGCTGGAGCCATCATACCCGCCTGATGGCTCCCTATCATCAACCCTGGAGAACTCGCGCCGCGCTTTACGCGAGCCCTCCGCACTGCCACCAGCGCCTGACGCCAAGAGGGCCCTCTCAAACCCATCCATATCATGAGAGCCCTCGGCGCTGGTATGAGCACTCTGCTCCGCCTGTTCTTTCAAACGGCGAGCCTTCTCCTCCAAGAACTGTTGCTCTTGGAGACGAAGGCGTTCCGCCTCAACATTCTTGGCCGCCTCAACCTTTCGCCTGGCTTCATCGGCGGCAGCCTTCTTCTCAGCCTCAGCTCTGCGCAACGCTTCATCGGCCGCTGCTTTCTTTTCGGCCTCCGCCCTCCGAAGGGCTTCATCGGCCTCAGCCTTCAAGCGGGCTTCCTCTCGCTGCGCCGCCGCTTGCTCTTCAAAGAGCACATCCACCTCCGTCCTACCCGCCTCCGAAGATGGAGATGTGGGAGGAGGAGTTGGCACAATCTTCGGTGCAACTGCAGAAGCAACAAAAGTGTTAAGAGCAATTAAAGTAAAAGATTTCAGAAAAAGCAAAAAGAAATTAACTTACCAGGGGTTTTCTTCTTCAACAGCTTCTGGAACAGAGGCTGACGTGTGGGCGCAGCGCCTATACCCACACTAAAGGTGGGGGCAACAACCCCACCAACACTGGAACTTTTCTCCAGCATCACCCCTCGCGCGGGTGACAAGGGGGAGGAAGTGGTCTCTGTAACAGGGGTTTCAACCCCACCACTCTCCCCGCCAGTGGTAGCAGCCGCCTTCTCCAAATTAGCAGCGGCGCTGCTAGAAGTGGCACCAGTAGTGCGCCTCTTCTTCTTCCTCTCCAACTTGGAGGGTTCATCCTCCTCTTCATCCTCAGAGGCAGGCCCGTCCTTCCTCCGGCGCCGCCCCTTCACCACTTCGCCTACTGAAACGGAAGAGTCCGAATCAGAACTTGTTAAAGGGCGTTGGCGACGTTTACGTCTCCGCGGAGCGTGTTTCCAACGGCCACGCCCCGCGGGCGCCTTCTGAACCTCCACAATCTCCACTGAGGAGTCAGAGGCATCATCGCCAAAAAGGCTAGAAAATAAAAGTTCGTTTGACTCACCTGTGGTGTAATAAGGCTTGGGCGCGATGGTCAGGTCAGGATAATAAAACCTGTCCACAAACGCCTCAAGGCAAGACACCTCTCCCTCCGCCAACCGCCTCCACTTTACGCCCTTCTCTTGACGAGCAGCATAAAATTGGAACTTACTCACACCTGCGCAAAAAACAGTTAGAAAAACACGAAATGCAACACAAAGAAGTGAACTTGGAAACTGTGCTTACCCTCCGCAGCGATGTAAGGTTCCTTTCCTGGGCTCTGAGTTAGGCAGCTCATCCCCAGAAGGCAAAAGATGCCATCTGTGAGATTTTTAAACTCAAGCTTAGTGGCGTTGGCGGTGAGGGTGGTGAACCAGGCTTGCTTCTTGAAATCCTTCATCACCGGTATGTCAGCCACCCGCTGACCGTCTGCAATGACCTTCCAAGGCAGACTGATGGGGATGACTCCCCTCTTCACAAAGAAGAATTTTTCTTTAGCCCAATGAAGGGACTTGGGGGTATGGGTGGCCATTGGAGGCACCTTGGGGCGCGGCTTAAACGAGAACCACATCTCGTCGCGCGCAAGAAAGTAGAAGACATTGAGCATCTCCACAGTTGGCTCAATGTCCAGGGCGCGGCAAGACGCCTCAAAGTGCACCAACCTTAGCATCCCAAAGGCGGTCAGTTGGGTTGGCCCAACACCATAGGCCACCAGTGTGTCAATCTGGAAGCGGGTGCAAGGGAGCCGGAAGCCACACTTGGTGAAGTGGGCTTCATACAGGGCCAGTTGCCCAGGCCCAGCAGAGAGTACATTCTCCGTCGGAGACGGCAGAGTAGGCTCCCACTCCGGCAATATGCCATAGCCCCTGCAAAAATTATCAAAGGCTTCTTGAGTCCAAACACAAAAAGTGTTTGTCATGAGCTTTCGCTCCTTGATCTTTCCGTGCTCCACCTGTACCTCCTCCTCCACGTCATCAATCACTGGCTCCTTACCGGTAACACCACCGGAGGGAGAACCAACGTTGGAAGCTTCTGACATTTTCACAAAGGAAAGAAAGAAAAGAAAAGAAATCTGGAAAACTAACTGGAAATGGTTGAAGACTCGCCGGGAAACTCAAACAGTTCACCGGAAAATTCAACAGCTTCAACGAAAACTTTGAAGATCGGTCGAAATCTTCAAAGAAGAACAGAGAAATGGAAAGAAATTAAGAACAAACAAGGAAGGCAATGGAGATCAACAAGAAGTTTCACAATAAATCTTTGAAGATTGATTAAACAATCTTTGAAGATTCAAAGAAAACTTCAAATGATCGGAAGTGTTTTTGAAATTGAGAGAGTGCAAGTAAGAAGAAGGGATGAACAAATGAACAAGTAACCGTCTACCATGCATCCCAACTCCTATATATACCCACTGCATTAATGGCAGTGGGGCCCAAGGAGAAACAACGTCGTCACACTTTTTCAAAATTTGGAAGAGCAGATGATGACACGTGTCATCATGCGTGAGTGAACGGCTAAGATCAAGCAGGGATAAACAATCCAACCGTCACGCGACGGATGACTGACACGTGTCACCAGATCTCACCAACGTAAACTGACCAGGCGCGTGAAGCATCACGCGTCTGACAAACTTCACGTGCCACTCGACACGTGGCACAAGCACAACCACAGAAATAACAAGTGGGGCGCGTGACAACACACGCGCCTGACACAGACGAAATGTTGGTAACTGCACCATAATGAGGGGACAGCCAACAGTCAGCACAGCAGACGAGGCTGACTCGTCAGCAACCCTCAAGCTTCCATCACAAGTAACTGATCATTCGAATTCCAGGCGCCTTAACTCCTATTTATGAGAGACAAATTAAATGCCAATGATTCAAGATTTATTACAACTGCGGAAGAACTACAACATGGCGCAAAGTTGACGTAAAATCAAAAAAGACGTTCTCCGCCCAGCGCCTTAACAGGTCATGGCGGCAAACTTCTTTCATGGCGTAACTTTGACGTAAAACCAAAAAAGACGTTCTCCGCCCAGCGCCTTAACAGGTCTTAGCGGCAAACTTCTTTCCTGGCGCAAATTTGACGTAAAACCAAAAAAGACGTTCTCCGCCCAGCGCCTTAACAGGTCTTAGCGGCAAACTTCTTTCCTGGCGCAAATTTGACGTAAAACCAAAAAAGACGTTCTCCGCCCAGCGCCTTAACAGGTCTTGGCGGCAAACTTCTTTCCTGGCGCAAATTTGACGTAAAATCAAAAAAGACGTTCTCCGCCAAAATTTGCAGAGGAACGAATTTCAAGACACACCAGCAGATGAGCTTTCATCCGCGACCTCATACTTTGAGTCTAGCGCTCCACCTACTCTTCACAAAGAATAGGAGAAGCCCTAGACTAGGGGGACTTGAAGGGATAGGGAGCCTAATCCAGGCGGAAGAGGCATCCCTATCCCCATAACTCAGCGGCGCGAGGAACCAACAAAGCGCAACCAGCAGTACATGCAAGGAGGCGCGCAAGAATAACAACTGATAAGCAATACAACCACCTGATAAGCGCGTACCATCACACGCGGAATCTTCCCTTGACAATCGTCGTACAGAGTACAGAAGACAACAAAAGGAAGATTCACAAAGATCACTGACAGGGTACGCGCCAATAGGAAAGCTACAGGTGGCAAAGTGGTCCAACAACTACAAGACAAGGACAGCAGCATGGCTGCAGCCATGCTTCCACCATACCAGCGTCTACAGTAAACAGCAGACATACCTTGCTGCTGTCAGGAGCATGGTCAACGACTGACAGGGGCGCCGTCTGCCAACCACGGATCGCCACGTGTCTGTCTCGAGCAACAACCATGCTGCCCCAATGACGTCATGAACAGTACACCTGTTCTCCCGCCAATTCCAGGAGGAACATTGGACTTGGGCCCAGACCAAGCCCAATAAAGAATGGTTACTCGTGGGCCTTTCGATCAAGCCCACGAGTTCTCCTATAAATACAAGGATACCTCTCCTTGCCAAAGGATCCGAAAATAGTTAGTGCTAGCCTAGTATTACTCACTTGTAATCTTTGTATTCGATCATTAATAATACTATCGGCTGTTCACAGTGGACGTAGGTCAACACTTGACCGAACCACTTACATCTTGTGTTCTCACCTACTTTCACCACACACACACTTACATCATTATCAAACGGGTTTGACTTTGTGGTTTGGGTAAAGGATTAACCCTGACGGACTTAGGTATTAACCCCACGTAGATTATACGTAATCTCCGTGATGCCTATTGTTTCTTCATTGGCGCCATCCAACGGTTAGAACCGCTCTTTTACTCATCTTTTCAACCCACCCATGGCTGAACCCAACCCTAATACTGCTGCCATAAATCGTTCCGGGGAAGGGGACACCCAGCTCCCGGAAGACCAAATAACACCACCCACAGTCGTCAAGAAACCCACTTCCAGGCTTCAAAGCCAAGAAGTTGAGGTTCGGGACGCTAACACTGACGACGACAGCAGTGCTAGCTCTGAGGAGGACCTTGACCAATGGCTCCTCCGTCAGAACACGAAGAACGCTGCAATCTACCAACGTAAGCTCTTGCAACAAGCAAAGAAAAAGGGCAAGGCCCTTACTTATGACATCCCGCCCAAAAAAGGGAAAGACACAGCTGTCTCGGGTGCTGGTCGTAGCGGGGAACTCGGCGGAGACGCCAGAGTTCGGGGCTACGCAAAGCAACGAGCAGAGCCCGATGGCTACGAATCCTCCAGTAGCGACTCAGGCTACAAAGGAAAGAAAAGTCACCATCGCTCGCGCCACAACAATGAGGATGATGACTTGGTCAAACCATTCAGACCAAAGGCTTTCGCCGAAAAGTCAAAATTTGTCGCTCGTATAGCGACAGCAACAATACCAAGAAAAACAAAACTCCCTAGCAGCATCGGCAGATACGATGGCCTGCGTGACCCAGATGACCACGTGCACGATTTTGAGTGCGCGGGAATGTCGGTTGACTGGCCCGTACAGGTTTGGTGCCATTTATTTGCGCAAACTCTGACGGGCGCAGCTAGGGTCTGGTTCGATAACCTCCCTGCGGGGAGTGTTAAAGACTTTGACGACCTCACCGACAAATTCAACAACCATTTCTCGCATTTGCGCAAGCATAAGAAAGACAAGGCGCACATCCTGTTGTGCCGCCGAAACGACAATGAATCCATTGAGGACTTTATTGTTCGGTTCAACAAAGAGGCCCTGCTAATAGGGTGCGGGGAAGAACTCACAAGGGCAGCGTTCGTGCATAACGTACGCAGCCCAGAGTTAATGAAATGCCTTACAGGTAAGGATGGCATACCGGAGTCCTGGGATGAACTCATCCACTCCGCCAAGATATATGCCTCGTCTGAGAAGTCCTTCAGTCAGACGCACAATTTTCAACACCGTCATAATAATAATAAAAATAAAAACAAGTCAGTCTGGAGCCGCATCTCTGGCGCCGCGGATGAGGGAAAATATTCCCCAGCCGGGGACGCCAGGCAGATGATCAGTCCCAAACAAAACGCGGGACCAGCGCGGTCATTCAAAGAAAAATTATGACTGGACCCCGCTGACAAAAACACCATCTCAGGTCTTAAAGACTGAACAGGTCACGTTGAAGGCCGCCCCTCCCCTGGCCAAACGCAAGAACGTAGACCGTAGCAAATACTGTGAGTACCACAACGACTACGGTCATCTCACAGATAATTGCTACACCCTCAAGATGGAAATCGAAACCGCGCTGAAGTCAGGGCAACTCGGCCATCTGGTGAAGAACGTGCACCGCACAGGCAAGAATCAAACGGGCGATGAGAATCAAGAGGAAGGATCACGGAAAAAGATCCGCGACCTGAATACTCATGCTGCCACATTGATCCCTCGTCACCACTGCAACATGACAAGGAAAGGCAAAAGTGCCTACCAAGGAAAGCGCCCCCGAGCGCCACCACTAAGCGATTCATGGAAAGAGGCTGACGTCCTCATGCCAAAAATTAGAGGCGGTGCTTCATGCACAGCCCCTCTTGTCATTACCGCTATTTTCGGACATTACCGCACGCGATATATGTTCCTAGATGGCGGCAGCAGTACTGACATCATGTACGAACAATGCTTCCAACAGCTAGACCCGGAGGACAAAGCAAAGCTCGTACCAGTCAACGAACCAATCTCCGGTTTCATTCATGAAACCATCATGCCGCGGGGTATGCTGTCCATGCCAGTAACATGGTCTGACGGCACCCACGAGCGCACGGAGATATGTGATTTTATGGTTCTACCGGCTAACTCCAATCACGACATTCTTCTTGGACGGGAAGGCATCGCACGCTTTAACGCCAATGCTTCAACGGCGCACGCGATGGTGGGATTCCCAACCAAAACAGGTATCGCTTTCATCAGAGCCAACAAAGACTGCCATACCACAGAAACCGCCAAGCCGCCAAAAATGGTGAAAACCGACACCCGCGCCGAGCCGGAAAAATGGGTTCTTAACCCTAAATTTCCGGAGCAAACGGTGATCATCGGCCATGAAATCTCCGAGGCCATTCGAAATCACTTGAAACAGCTTCTAATCAGTAACACCGATGTATTCGCGTGGCAACCGGCCGACATGGTTGGGGTCCCGCGCGACATAGCGGAACACAGACTCAACGTCTACCGCTCGGTGGAACCTATAGTGCAAAAGAAGCGCAGCATGGGCCCGGAGAAAACAAAGGCCATGAACGAACAAGTCACCGAGCTGCTCAACGCGGGTATACTTCGCCCAATCAGGTACCAGACATGGGTAGCTAACCCAGTCATGGTAGCCAAAGCAAATGGCGGGTGGCGCATGTGTGTCGATTACAAAGATATCAACAAAGGCATGTCCAAAAGATTGCTACCCTTTGCCAGAGATCGACCTAAAGATGGACTCTTTAGCCCCATACCGCTTTAAGTGCTTCTTAGACGCGTATAAGGGCTATCACCAAATCCAAATGGCAAAGGAAGATGAAGATAAGACGGCATTCCGCACAGACGCGGGCATTTTCTGTTACACCAAAATGCCATTCGGTCTGAAAAACGCGGGAGCTACATACCAACGCCTCATGGACACCGCCTTCATCAACGAAATCGGTGTACGGCTTGAAGTATACGTCGACGATCTTGTAATCAAGAGCAAGGATGAAAGCGACATGCTTAAAGATATCCAGCAAACATTCGCACAGTTGCGCAAAGTGCGCATGAAGCTCAACCCAAGCAAGTGTTCTTTCGGGATGGAAGAAGGCAAATTTCTGGGGGTCATCGTAACGCGCGATGGGTTCCGCGCAAATCCAGAAAAAGTACAAGCCATAGAGAGAATGCCTTCACCCGCTTCCGTCAAGGAGGTGCAAACACTCATGGGTCGCCTTGTGGCCCTCAACCGATTTTTATCCAACTACGCTTCAAAATCATTTCCGTTCGTGGACACTTTGAAGAACTGTTTAAAAAAGAGTAATTTCCGTTGGACACCAGAGGCGGAATCAGCATTCAAAGAAATGAAACAATGCTTAATAAACCTTCCGACGCTAACAGCGCCCCTCCCCAAAGAGCCATTGACACTGTACCTCTCGGTCACGGACCGCGCAATAGGTGCAGTCCTCATGGTGGAGCGCAAGAACGTGCAAACACCGATATACTATATCAGCCGCACGCTTTTAGACGCGGAAACGAGGTACACAATCATGGAAAAGCTGGTCCTCGCTCTGGTACACGCATCCCGAAGACTCCGCAGATACTTCCAAGGGCATCCGATAAACGTCCTCACGGACTATCGGATAAACGACATACTCGCCAAGCCCGAGTTGTCGGGGCGACTGGCCAAATGGGCCATTGAACTCGGGGAACACACGATCCATTACAAACCCCGCCCCGCCATAAAGGGCCAAGTTCTTGCGGACTTCGCCACGGAAATACCCGAAAACAAAGTACTTGAATGTCAAGCGGAAGAAACTCCCGCGTTAGCACAAGACCCATCGCAAAAATGGTCTTTATTTACGGATGGGGCCTCAAACGAGGATGGCGCTGGCGCGGGATTACGCCTTATCAGCCCAGATAAACAAGAGTTCACGTACGCCATCCGCCTCGACTTCAAAAGCACGAATAACGAGGCGGAATACGAAGCGCTGCTGGCAGGCCTCCGCATCGCGGAAAAAATGGGGGCCAGGCACGTGGAGGCACACGTGGACTCTCTACTTGTGGCGCGACAGATCAACGGGGTTTACGACGCAAAAGACGAGACCATGGCGTTATACCTGGAACAGGCCAAACAGCTGATGCGCCGATTCGACTCATGCAAAGTCGAGCACATCCGGCGCAGCGAAAATAAGCCCGCCGATGCGCTAAGCAAAATGGCATCAACGGTCTTTGAACACATGGCCAAAGAAGTCCGCGTCGAGATCCTGGACAAACCATCTGTTCCGCCGCGACAAGTCAACATAATCCAAACAGGAAGCGCATCCTGGATGACTCCGATCAGGGCCTACCTATCATCCGGCACCCTGCCTGACGAAAAGTCAGAGGCCCGGAAGATCAAGAACAAGGCCCTACAATACCAACTCATCGATGGTATCCTATATCGCCGCTCGTACCTAGGACCGCTATTGCGCTGCGTAGGTTCCGCAGATGCTTCCTTTCTCCTACGAGACATACATGAAGGGACATGCGGACTACACGCGGGCCCAAGAATGGTAGTGGCGAAGTTAATGAACGCGGGGTACTACTGGCCGGGGATGCACGTGGATGCGGTCAACGAGTTGCGCAAATGCGACAGTTGCCAACGCCACGCCCCGAACACCTTGCGACCCAAAAACAACCTGGTGCCAGTCACGGCGGCATGGCCGTTCCAAAAATGGGCTATTGATTTGGTAGGCCCATTCCCCACGGCTCCAGGAAACGTGAAATACCTGATCGTCGCCATCGACTACTTCACAAAATGGGTTGAGGCGAAACCACTAGCAAAAATCGACGGCGCGCACGTCAAAAAATTCATCTGGGAATTCATCATTTGCCGATTTGGTCTACCGCTGCAATTGGTAAGCGACAACGGCACGCAATTTGAAGACCAATCCTTGCAAGAATGGCTATCTCAAATGGGTGTCCAACAAATCTTCACATCTGTTGCGCACCCCCAAGGCAACGGTCAAGTTGAGCGAGCCAATCGTACGATTGTTGAAGGTATCAAGGCACGGCTGGGTACCAAAAGAACAGGGTGGGTAGACGAAATACCCCATGTCCTATGGGCATACCGCACCCTCACAAAAACCAGCAATGGCGAAACGCCATTCAGCTTGACATATGGAACGGAGGCGGTCATCCCCGCCGAAATCGGCTGCCCCTCCGCAAGAGTACTCATGGCCAACAAAAGAGACAACGACAAAGAGCTCCGCCTAAACCTTGATCTCCTAGATGAGCGACGTGAACTCGCCGCAATCAAAGAAGCAAAATACAAAACGCAGCTTGAGCGCTATTACAACAAACGCGTCAAAGCCTGCACATTCAAGATCGGCGACTACGTTTTCCGAAACAACGAGGCTTCCAACGCCGAAAAGCCCGGGAAACTAGCCCCCACTTGGGAAGGCCCATACAAGATACAAGAAATACTTGGCAAAGGCGCATACGCGCTAGAAAGGCTTGATGGAACACCTATTCCCAGATCTTGGAATGCAGCACAATTGCGCCGATGCTACTTGTAAAACACTTGTAATTACGGCTACACATGCCGCGTCTATCAATGAAAACTATTCCCTATATCTGTTATTCTACTTGTTTTTCCGCGCCAAGGTCTTCAAGACTTAAGCAAAACTATCGTCGGACCACAAATAAGGCGGTGTTAACATGATAAAGTCTTCTAGACATACTTCGCGTACGTCGGACTTATGAAAATCATACACCAACGCCACATCAGATGGTCTTCAAGACAAGTTTACTTGCCGGACTTAAAGACGCGCGCTGCTAGTACAAACTTAAAGCCTTGTCTTCTAAACTTGCAAAACAAGTTGGACAAAGAGCAAACTAGTTCAGCGCGCAGTCATGGGTCTTCTAGGCAAGGCGCACACGCGCTTAACTCGGACCTTATGGCACAAGTCACGACCCGCTATAGTCTTCAAGGCAAATACTTAACACGCCGGACTATCTAGCAGGACGCGCGCCTAATTTTAACTTGTTAAATCAGGTGACGACTTGGTTAGATAAGTTAAGTTAGGACGAGAAACACAAGATATAAGGATAAACAAAAATTTTCATTCATCGTGAGGGACTTAAAAACCCTTAATAATTACAAGTTATTTACAAAGACAAAAAGAAAGGAGAAGACAAGCGCCTATAAAACTAAATATTTGAAGTGCCCTCGCCACTGGCTCGTTGGCGCTCTTCTTCGAGGCGCTTGCGTTCCTCCTCCTTGGTCAGCTCATCAGATTTGTCGATGTAATACTTGAGGGCGGACAAAGGATCAGCATTTTTGTTGCAATCTGCAACCACTTGAAGTATTGGGAAGTCCACCTTCTCAAATTTGAGGAGCTCCGCCTCATAATCATCCTTCAGTGGCTTCCCATAGTGCTCCGCATCCTCGATCCGCCCACCATTTTGAGCTGCCAGAAAACCATCTTCATAGCCTTCACCATACCCATAAGCATGGGCGGTGGCGGCTATGGCAGCGACTTGGTCGCCCAGCCTAGGCTCTTGCCAGAACCTCTTGAAGACCTGCAAAAGAGTTAACAAGTTAGCATAAAAACTTCAAAAGTTTGTACAAAAGGCGCTAAAAAAGAAACACTTACCCCAGTGATCCCATCAGTCATCATCCACTTGATGGCATCCTGTGTCTGCGTCTGGGCGGCCATCGCCTCTTCCAAAAGACGCTGGGCTGTCTCACACTCCTTGACAGCCGCAGCGCGGGCTTCCTCGGCGGAGCCAAGGTCTTGCTCCAAATCCTCCTTTGAATGAAGGATCTGGACCCTCTCCTGCTCCAAGAAGGAGACGCGCTCAGTAGCTTTGATGAGATCTGCATCTTTGGACTCAAGCTCCAAGCGCTTCTCTACGACTTGCGCAGTTCGTTCAGAGAGGGCCTTGCTCTTCTCCTCTAATTGCCGAGTCAGCACCCGGCTCTCCTCTTGCGCCTCGGACAAAGTCTGCCTTAACTTCATGGTTTCAGCATTTGTCTTTTTGCAAGACTCTGTCCATCGGCGCTTATCCGCCGCCGCGTCCCCTTCCAACTTGGTGACCTTAGCCTCTGCATCATGGGCGCGGCGACGGTACTTGGATATTTCAGCCTTGAAGGCAGCCTCTTTCTCAGCGAGGTCTGCCTTCTCCGCTTCCAAGCGTTGGATGTCTCGCCACACCGCCGCATCTCGGCGGCGCAGCGAGTCAACCATAGATAGCTGAGTCGCCTGATTGACGCACAAGGCAGCCATAAGGTCTGCGCGACTCAGCATATCTTGGTGCGCGCGCTCGTAGGGAGGCACCACCTCCCTCACAAACTCCTCGGCGGCCAAGGAGTTAGAGAATAAAGTATTCTCCCTGACCGCCCACCGAGGGCGCCAAATTGCATCACCCCCGGACCAGCTGGAGCCATCATACCCGCCTGATGGCTCCCTATCATCAACCCTGGAGAACTCGCGCCGCGCTTTACGCGAGCCCTCCGCACTGCCACCAGCGCCTGACGCCAAGAGGGCCCTCTCAAACCCATCCATATCATGAGAGCCCTCGGCGCTGGTATGAGCACTCTGCTCCGCCTGTTCTTTCAAACGGCGAGCCTTCTCCTCCAAGAACTGTTGCTCTTGGAGACGAAGGCGTTCCGCCTCAACATTCTTGGCCGCCTCAACCTTTCGCCTGGCTTCATCGGCGGCAGCCTTCTTCTCAGCCTCAGCTCTGCGCAACGCTTCATCGGCCGCTGCTTTCTTTTCGGCCTCCGCCCTCCGAAGGGCTTCATCGGCCTCAGCCTTCAAGCGGGCTTCCTCTCGCTGCGCCGCCGCTTGCTCTTCAAAGAGCACATCCACCTCCGTCCTACCCGCCTCCGAAGATGGAGATGTGGGAGGAGGAGTTGGCACAATCTTCGGTGCAACTGCAGAAGCAACAAAAGTGTTAAGAGCAATTAAAGTAAAAGATTTCAGAAAAAGCAAAAAGAAATTAACTTACCAGGGGTTTTCTTCTTCAACAGCTTCTGGAACAGAGGCTGACGTGTGGGCGCAGCGCCTATACCCACACTAAAGGTGGGGGCAACAACCCCACCAACACTGGAACTTTTCTCCAGCATCACCCCTCGCGCGGGTGACAAGGGGGAGGAAGTGGTCTCTGTAACAGGGGTTTCAACCCCACCACTCTCCCCGCCAGTGGTAGCAGCCGCCTTCTCCAAATTAGCAGCGGCGCTGCTAGAAGTGGCACCAGTAGTGCGCCTCTTCTTCTTCCTCTCCAACTTGGAGGGTTCATCCTCCTCTTCATCCTCAGAGGCAGGCCCGTCCTTCCTCCGGCGCCGCCCCTTCACCACTTCGCCTACTGAAACGGAAGAGTCCGAATCAGAACTTGTTAAAGGGCGTTGGCGACGTTTACGTCTCCGCGGAGCGTGTTTCCAACGGCCACGCCCCGCGGGCGCCTTCTGAACCTCCACAATCTCCACTGAGGAGTCAGAGGCATCATCGCCAAAAAGGCTAGAAAATAAAAGTTCGTTTGACTCACCTGTGGTGTAATAAGGCTTGGGCGCGATGGTCAGGTCAGGATAATAAAACCTGTCCACAAACGCCTCAAGGCAAGACACCTCTCCCTCCGCCAACCGCCTCCACTTTACGCCCTTCTCTTGACGAGCAGCATAAAATTGGAACTTACTCACACCTGCGCAAAAAACAGTTAGAAAAACACGAAATGCAACACAAAGAAGTGAACTTGGAAACTGTGCTTACCCTCCGCAGCGATGTAAGGTTCCTTTCCTGGGCTCTGAGTTAGGCAGCTCATCCCCAGAAGGCAAAAGATGCCATCTGTGAGATTTTTAAACTCAAGCTTAGTGGCGTTGGCGGTGAGGGTGGTGAACCAGGCTTGCTTCTTGAAATCCTTCATCACCGGTATGTCAGCCACCCGCTGACCGTCTGCAATGACCTTCCAAGGCAGACTGATGGGGATGACTCCCCTCTTCACAAAGAAGAATTTTTCTTTAGCCCAATGAAGGGACTTGGGGGTATGGGTGGCCATTGGAGGCACCTTGGGGCGCGGCTTAAACGAGAACCACATCTCGTCGCGCGCAAGAAAGTAGAAGACATTGAGCATCTCCACAGTTGGCTCAATGTCCAGGGCGCGGCAAGACGCCTCAAAGTGCACCAACCTTAGCATCCCAAAGGCGGTCAGTTGGGTTGGCCCAACACCATAGGCCACCAGTGTGTCAATCTGGAAGCGGGTGCAAGGGAGCCGGAAGCCACACTTGGTGAAGTGGGCTTCATACAGGGCCAGTTGCCCAGGCCCAGCAGAGAGTACATTCTCCGTCGGAGACGGCAGAGTAGGCTCCCACTCCGGCAATATGCCATAGCCCCTGCAAAAATTATCAAAGGCTTCTTGAGTCCAAACACAAAAAGTGTTTGTCATGAGCTTTCGCTCCTTGATCTTTCCGTGCTCCACCTGTACCTCCTCCTCCACGTCATCAATCACTGGCTCCTTACCGGTAACACCACCGGAGGGAGAACCAACGTTGGAAGCTTCTGACATTTTCACAAAGGAAAGAAAGAAAAGAAAAGAAATCTGGAAAACTAACTGGAAATGGTTGAAGACTCGCCGGGAAACTCAAACAGTTCACCGGAAAATTCAACAGCTTCAACGAAAACTTTGAAGATCGGTCGAAATCTTCAAAGAAGAACAGAGAAATGGAAAGAAATTAAGAACAAACAAGGAAGGCAATGGAGATCAACAAGAAGTTTCACAATAAATCTTTGAAGATTGATTAAACAATCTTTGAAGATTCAAAGAAAACTTCAAATGATCGGAAGTGTTTTTGAAATTGAGAGAGTGCAAGTAAGAAGAAGGGATGAACAAATGAACAAGTAACCGTCTACCATGCATCCCAACTCCTATATATACCCACTGCATTAATGGCAGTGGGGCCCAAGGAGAAACAACGTCGTCACACTTTTTCAAAATTTGGAAGAGCAGATGATGACACGTGTCATCATGCGTGAGTGAACGGCTAAGATCAAGCAGGGATAAACAATCCAACCGTCACGCGACGGATGACTGACACGTGTCACCAGATCTCACCAACGTAAACTGACCAGGCGCGTGAAGCATCACGCGTCTGACAAACTTCACGTGCCACTCGACACGTGGCACAAGCACAACCACAGAAATAACAAGTGGGGCGCGTGACAACACACGCGCCTGACACAGACGAAATGTTGGTAACTGCACCATAATGAGGGGACAGCCAACAGTCAGCACAGCAGACGAGGCTGACTCGTCAGCAACCCTCAAGCTTCCATCACAAGTAACTGATCATTCGAATTCCAGGCGCCTTAACTCCTATTTATGAGAGACAAATTAAATGCCAATGATTCAAGATTTATTACAACTGCGGAAGAACTACAACATGGCGCAAAGTTGACGTAAAATCAAAAAAGACGTTCTCCGCCCAGCGCCTTAACAGGTCATGGCGGCAAACTTCTTTCATGGCGTAACTTTGACGTAAAACCAAAAAAGACGTTCTCCGCCCAGCGCCTTAACAGGTCTTAGCGGCAAACTTCTTTCCTGGCGCAAATTTGACGTAAAACCAAAAAAGACGTTCTCCGCCCAGCGCCTTAACAGGTCTTAGCGGCAAACTTCTTTCCTGGCGCAAATTTGACGTAAAACCAAAAAAGACGTTCTCCGCCCAGCGCCTTAACAGGTCTTGGCGGCAAACTTCTTTCCTGGCGCAAATTTGACGTAAAATCAAAAAAGACGTTCTCCGCCAAAATTTGCAGAGGAACGAATTTCAAGACACACCAGCAGATGAGCTTTCATCCGCGACCTCATACTTTGAGTCTAGCGCTCCACCTACTCTTCACAAAGAATAGGAGAAGCCCTAGACTAGGGGGACTTGAAGGGATAGGGAGCCTAATCCAGGCGGAAGAGGCATCCCTATCCCCATAACTCAGCGGCGCGAGGAACCAACAAAGCGCAACCAGCAGTACATGCAAGGAGGCGCGCAAGAATAACAACTGATAAGCAATACAACCACCTGATAAGCGCGTACCATCACACGCGGAATCTTCCCTTGACAATCGTCGTACAGAGTACAGAAGACAACAAAAGGAAGATTCACAAAGATCACTGACAGGGTACGCGCCAATAGGAAAGCTACAGGTGGCAAAGTGGTCCAACAACTACAAGACAAGGACAGCAGCATGGCTGCAGCCATGCTTCCACCATACCAGCGTCTACAGTAAACAGCAGACATACCTTGCTGCTGTCAGGAGCATGGTCAACGACTGACAGGGGCGCCGTCTGCCAACCACGGATCGCCACGTGTCTGTCTCGAGCAACAACCATGCTGCCCCAATGACGTCATGAACAGTACACCTGTTCTCCCGCCAATTCCAGGAGGAACATTGGACTTGGGCCCAGACCAAGCCCAATAAAGAATGGTTACTCGTGGGCCTTTCGATCAAGCCCACGAGTTCTCCTATAAATACAAGGATACCTCTCCTTGCCAAAGGATCCGAAAATAGTTAGTGCTAGCCTAGTATTACTCACTTGTAATCTTTGTATTCGATCATTAATAATACTATCGGCTGTTCACAGTGGACGTAGGTCAACACTTGACCGAACCACTTACATCTTGTGTTCTCACCTACTTTCACCACACACACACTTACATCATTATCAAACGGGTTTGACTTTGTGGTTTGGGTAAAGGATTAACCCTGACGGACTTAGGTATTAACCCCACGTAGATTATACGTAATCTCCGTGATGCCTATTGTTTCTTCATATAGCTACGGTGGTCCGGTTACCGGTTCTAGATTCTTGCCTCCGTCTCTCTACTTCGATTAAGATGCATGTTCGGTGGTGGCAGGGGGTGACGTCATTACGGATGGACCAGCTGACACGTGTGTGTTGGGGTGAAGAGGTTATGGGATGGGGTTAATTTGTTGTTAGCGGTTTGTTTTGCGCTGACAGTGTTGGTGACAAAGTTGGCGGAGGAATGACTGTGGGGTATGACGGGTGACGGTTGTCAACCGCCGGCCGGTGTTATGTTAGGGCCGGTGCTTTTACTCTTTTTGCTGTTCTTGGGGTGCCTCTTTCGGTGAGCTAAAAAGTCAGATGCTTTCATATTACTACACCATTGCCATTCTCGACTATTCATTTGCTGGAGTTGACGAATTTGGGTGGGTGCATATATACTATGTGGTTGTGCCCTGCATTTTTTAACCAACAACAACAGGAAAAAAAAGTAAGGAGAAACAAAATAAAAGATTGGTGTGTGCATGCTATTTGGTGGGTCTTATTGTAGTAGTTGCTTACATTGTTTGCTCAACAAATTTGCAAATCTTAAGCTTTGTAGCATGCTGATTCTGTTGTTGATTCATGTATATGCGACGATGACTGCGCATTTGCTGTACCGTCAACTGTGATGGCGTCAATGCATCGCAACCGGTTGACGTGTTACGCGCTATCTGAGCTCCAACGCGTTCGTTGTATCTGCTGATTTTTCGCAAGTCTCTAACTATTTGTGTTGATGTTTTCCTAGCCGGGGCTTGGCTCTATCGTTTCATGGATTCTATTCGGCGATTAATAAGATGCTTTGGATGGTTCGTTTTATACGATGAGTGTGCATTTAACTGTTTTTCGTGACGACGTCATTGCATTGACACTAGCTAATGTGTTGCGCATTGTCCTACGCTTATGTTGTCCGTTACAGCCGATTATATTTCATGCTTCGTAATGCCAAACAATTGTAAAGTTTCATCACTTTTGTTCAGGGCTTAATGAGATGCTTTGGATGGGGCGTTTTATTTGACTATAAAGTGTCGGGCGATGATGACTTTCCATTTAAGCGTTAGCCGTGATGGCGTCATTGAATCGCAACCGGCTAATGTGTTCCACTTTCTTTGAGCCTTTGTTGTCTTTCTTAATGTTCTACTTTAATCATGCAGGTGCAGCGTTGGCACTTCGACCTTTTGGCGCATTGAGACGACTTGAATATGAACTGTCTACTTATGATCGTCACGAATTGAATATGTCGCGAATGTTAATTATGGAATACATCGTGCAAAGGGTAAGTTATTTTATGCTTTTCGTGTTACTAAGGTTTTGCTGTTTTAATTTCATTAGTTTTATTCACTGTGTATACGAAACACCTGTACGGTTTGTCTACATGAGTTGCCGACTGATGATCCTGGTTATGAACGTAGGAAAGCCGAAAGGGCTGCTAATCATATTTGAAAAGTGACAAGGTTAGTTTATGTGATTTTGAAGCTTTAGTATCGGTCCTTGAAATGTAGATATTGATATTTATATTGCTGTTGAGAGAAGTTTTCTGTAAAATGTGATTATCATGATATAATTGTTCTTTTATGTGGGGTTGTTTAATGTCTATGGTTTTTTAATACAGTACCGTGAGTTCTTATATGAAATAGACATCTGATATACATAAGATTCAACTATATATACTGTTAGGATAAGAAAACAACGAAAACTAAGAAATTGATTTATGGGTTTAAGAAATTACCTTAACTATTTACCAGTAATCGCCACATGAGCAAATCTTTTTGCATTGGTCATTGGCTATGATGTCTGCGCTTAGGATTTGGAAGTCAGTCATGATGGCACTACTCATGTGCAACTCATTGACTTTCCGTTGTGCGCGTGAGCCTTTTGATACTCTAATTTACGGCTATAAATAGGGGTTATTTCCTATAAATTGGCTGCTGGCTATCATGTTAGCGTACACGCTGTGGAGGTCGAATGTGCTGGCGCTACTGCAGTTTAACCGATTGACTTCCCGTTCTGCGCCTGTTGATATTGCGACATCAACTTATTCTATTGCTTCGTACACCAATTTTTTCCTGAAAAGATTCACATCACACAACAGCTGTTGTCGTCACTTTGTAAGTAGAAACATATATTGTGTGGCCGCAACAACATTCAGGTAATTACATTGTGATAGAACTAAGTACTTTTAAGCCAAATAACCACTAAATCAAATCTCTCATCCCTGTAATGTATTGAGCTTTAAATATTGATGTGATAATATAATGCAATAAAAGTTCAAGGCTTGAAATCAAAAGTGGCATTAGGCAAAATGTTTTAATTGTCATATGCTAAATTTGCTTCTTAAATCCTCCTGTACATCAACTGTTCGTTGGTTTGCAGATCCTCTACATGAAGGTGAATCAATTGGTTTGATTAAACTATTGTACTAGCTGTTACCCATACTATGTGTCTTGCAATTGGGTTAGTTTCTAACTGTTGTTGTTGTTTGAATGTGCAGCTATTGTAGTATAGTGCCTAATATTAGGGAGGTGATTATGATTGTGATTTACTTCTCAACCGACTCCAGAGACGGAGAGTGAAACCCAAGTTGGGATTCCCGGCCACGGCGATGAGACGACGGTTATAGTACGTTTTGACCCGTTATATTTCGCCGTCGCAACGCGAGGCGGCAATATACGATACAGTAATCCGTTCGCCCCCGCCGCAGCAACGCGCGGCGGGTATAAAACTAGTATAGATACAATTTGTAAGGTCGGATCCCTCAGATGAATACTGTAGCATCAACATATAGATACAACTACCATACGTATATGTTAGATAGTTATTTCCTTTGCTTAGTCAACTTTGGTGACCTTCGTTTACGAAGCTACGCAAAGCTCATCAACAACAATAATATCCCCTGTCCTTGCACCACATCCCTGCTCCGCCGTGGCTATTGTCTCCGCCTCCAGCTGGCTGCTCCGACGTCAGGCCTCTCCGCTGGTTGACTAACAGGGGGATGTCTCGGTAGAAACAATTGAATCGGTGGAGCCACATCTACCGCACGCCTGTTTTCCAGCTATGCATGCATAAGATCTCAGGTGGTGAGCTTCCGGCTATCTATGGTTCAGGTAACCTATCTAATCCCACCACGAATACAACTGCAGCCGACATGTCGGCGACGGACCCGAGGTGTGGCGACTGTAGGCTGGATTTCTGACGACGGTGAGGCAGACGCGGGACTGGATCGACCTTCCGGAGAGCATGATTTGGATCGAGAAGAAAAAATTGGTTTTCCGTCGACAAACCCCTAACAACGATAATGGTGGTGGCAGTGGTGGGTACGAAGCTTGGGAGGTGGTACCTGGGGTGAAGCAGAGAGTTCAAAGATTGTTTAGGTGGCGGGTGACAACGGCTTTTATGTGGTACTGGTATTGCGGTGATTATCACATCCATGTGATCAAGTGTTGTATGGTGGCCGGCGGAAAAAAAATGAATAAGAAGATGGTGAAATAGAGATAGAATGACAAGGGGAGTAACGTGGGTGAGTGCAAAAAACAAAGAATGAGTGGTGATATTGAAAACCATGTGCTGCTTGGTTGATAGCAACTGGTCACAAATAAAGGGGAACATGAATTATAATTTTTTTATTGTTTTAAATTGGAACATGATATGATTTGACTTACGCATGCATCAAGAAAAAGTAAAATAGATCATAGGAAAGCACATGATATGATCTGACATATGCATGCTTGGAAAATGTTAGTGTCTTTAAGTTGCAATACTTTGCATAGGGATTAGGGAATATAAGAAGATAAAATCATAAAAACAAATCTTTTTTTATCTCAATTTAAAAAATAAAAATGTAGAGTACATGCTGAATTTAAAATTTGTGTCTTCGACTTTTTCCTAACTAGTATTTGATCCCGCGCTTCGCGGCGGGTTCATAAAAGGATGGCGGCGAGTATGTATTTGTTATCCGGTATATTGATGGAATAATATTAGGCCACTTAGGTTTTAATCTAATCGACAATAAATATAAGCAAGCAATACAGTTAAGTAAGCATGTCTAGACTTATCACTTATGTTAGCTTTAACTATATTAGGTTGAATAAAGAAGAGAATTAAATTTGTTACATGGTGTATTGAAGCGTTAATATAGACCATGTAGACTTTAATCTAAACGGTGTTGCGATGGGGACGCGGATCGGTAACGCACCCAATAACAAAGGATAAAGAAAAAAAATATGTCGTAACATTAACCAAAATAATATCTACATTTGTTTGATTTTTAGTGGCTACGGCTTGACTCTAAACGACGAAACGTAACAACGCAAAAGTACGTCGTAATTTAAATAAATCGTGCTCGTACACCGGTGTCAACCGCCTCGAAAAATCATATCAAAACGCTAATAAAAATAAGCATGTTACTAATTATGTGACGTAAATCTGGAGTTTTAACACTAAATATAAAATATCTACAATAAACAATAATAAAATTTTAATATAGAAATACTATATAATCACCAACTGGGAATAAGAACGTAATGTAAATATTAATATAAAAATAAAGTACAACAAATGAATAAGAATGACAATTGAAAATGTTATAAAATCTTAATTAATATAGAAATACTATATAAGCATCAAGAGGAAATAAGAACCTAATACAAATATTAATATAAAAATAAAATACAATAACCAATAGTGAATAAGTACTGTAGACAATTGAAATTGTTAGTTATATGAATCATTCGATCTTTTCAATTGGACTTTTTCAGTTGTTTATAACTTTATTTTTAGTATATTTGTTTTGTGAATGTTTATACTTATTGCCTATACAAACAACTGAAATAGACGACACGTGATCATAAGTATGTATTTTGTATATTTGTTATATCTTCTATTTTACGATATTGTTTAACCATTTGTTCGGATTAAAAGAGACGAATGTCATCAACGTAAAAAGTTTTTGTATCACGGCTAGCAATATATGTCTTATAAATACTACTTTAATTTTACTAATGACCAAACTCTTGCTACATTACACGGGAAAAAGCGAACATACTCCCGCTGAGAAGCGCGGGGTCAATATGTATTACTTATATCCAATAGGTATCATTCGCGTCGTACGTATAATCCCCGTCGCGCATTGTGGCCCGCATGTACATAATAGATATTGCATGTTGTGACCCGCCTCACGCGGCAACGTGTTTGTGTCATTATCGTAACGCTTGAAATTAAGTCACAAACGCTTGGCCGTCGCCGCAACGCGCGACGCGGTAAAAAACTAGTTGAATAACAATATCGATATAGTTACTCATCTGGTAACCGGAATCTCAACACGTGTGTCTTGAGATTATTTATTTTTCATGATTCTTATACAGAATCGCAAATTATGTTGAAGTGTGTGTAGGTACTTTGGTAAGATCATGAATATGTGTCGTCTAATGGACGTTGATGGCTTTGTCATGATATTCATAAAACTTCATTTTTCATTGTTTTTGTATCACTCTTTTTCAGTTGATCTTTTTCACTTTTTTTAATGAACCGTGTACTAAGATTCTCACATTCACAAATAGTTTGTTGAGATCTTGGTTTTAAAAAGCACTAGGCACACAAAAGCGACGAGTTCTAAGCGCATCGCGCAAAGCGCAAAAAGCGTGGGATTTTTGTACCCGAAGCGCACACTATTTATAAAAAAAAATTATATATCCCGTATAATATTCCATGAGTTTTTAGCTTCATTTACCCAAAATATAGCTATAAATAAGGTTTTTGTGTGATTTTACCTATATGTACAAGCCAAAAATACCAAGGTACAACATTTTTATGCATAAAAAATACCCAGGTTACGTGAGGCGCGCGCCTGAGGGAGAAAAGCGCCTGAAATTTGACAAAAAATCCCCTGAGGCGTTCGCCTTTGGGGAAAAGACTAGGAGCAAAGTTCTGAGGCGCCCCAGGCTGTGCCTTGATGCGCTCCGCGCTTAGGCGCACCTTAGACGCGCTTTTTAAAACCCAGGTTGAGATACACACTTTACCGAAACCTCTCACACATTATATTGAACCATTCGGCAGGCAAAACATTGTTAAGATCATGAGTAGATTTCGTCTTATGACCGTTAACTCGTCATATATACTTATTTCCAGTAACGGGCATGACTCATCACACCATGCATTCATTTATAAAATCATTTGACAAGTGAGCAAAACATTGTTCATGCAAGTACTTGATCAAAATGTCATCTAAAATCGCTTATTATTAGTAAGATTGATAACATATCGCGACGAGCATTCATATATTCAAGATTAACAAAGAAAATTAAAGTCCACCAACAAATGTAAACATGTAAGTGATCAAGAAAAAAAACATAAACTTATTAAACAATAAAATAAAATCGATACAGATTTGACGATTATAATCATGAAAAAGGTAGTTAACTAACCAACAATGGGATTTCACACGCAGCAAGAAGCTCTTAAGGTAAAAACTAAAAGATACAAATAAATGGAAACCCAAAAGTTTAGAAAAACTGAGTTATGCAAATTGGTAAGTAGGGTCCACTAGTCCCATGCTATTTCCGTCATCGGTCAGGATATTGTCTGGGTCCTGTAACACGTTTGAAGTCATTAGCCACAGGCCAAAGTTAGAACTTAGAAGCGAATCAAATATATGGTGCATACCTCTACTCCCCATTTAATGTAATCCGGGGACTCACACGCCTTGTATTCATCCACCAAGCTATCAAGCAAGTCCTTAGACTCGTCAAATTCTGAAAGATCATTATCCTGGAAACAGTTCAAAGAATTTCAGTTAATGAACAGGTTTATATCATAAAAAACCAACATACCATTTCTTTTTTGAGTGAAAACATCTCACTCAACTCAGTTTTGATATGTTGAAGTCTTTGAGCTTGTTTAATAATGCATGTATTTGAGTTTAACGTAAAATTCGGCTACTAGCACACTCATTAAAAAGTGGAGGCTATGTAGATAGTTTTCTTTTTTTTTTTTACATAAATGTAACGCGTACTCTTTTGTTGATGTGGAACGCTACCTCATCAGTAATCGCTTTATATAAAATTTACACCATCTTATAAAAGAAAAGTACCAAAATCGTTTTTTGGACATTTCGAATGCGAGTTCATCAAATGTTGGCAAGTTTAGGTGGTAACAAGTCATTATTTTATTTATTTTGTTAAAAATTTTCACAAAATACGTGTAGTTTTTACAAGTCGACTTTAACATACTAAATTGTGTTGAGAGACTTTGTGGCGCAAAGTGAGAAAGTATGTTGATGTCTTATGGTATTCAGCGGCGAATCCAGAGATGATTTCCAGGGGGTTCCTTTCAATACTGATTTTCACTCATTTTTCAATTTTTTCCACTAAAATTTTCATTTTTTTCTAAACCCGAGGGGGTTCCTGGAACCCAGGAACCTCCATGGATCCGCCACTGATGGTATTAACCCTTAACGGATATATTTGACTCATGAAGAAATTAACCCGGTTGTTTAATATACAGTAGAAATTAGTAGGAACAACTTACCGCAAACATGGGGAAACTCTTGTATCTGTCAAGAAAGGCTTGCCTTTTTCTCAAGAGATTATATTGGCTCAAACATTTAGAGAATAGATGTCGGATTCCAGTGTAACTTGCTAGCATAAGACCACTCACCTAAATGTTACAAAAAAGTATATATGAACGATAAAACATCCTGATTACCGACTACATATTTTGATAAACCACAGAGTTTTGTTAAGTCTCACCCTGTGGGCGGTTTTAACATATGGAGACTTCCTTGAGAGAGCGACTTGAATGCTAGCAGGACCCCATTCTATGAAGTTCACGAGTTTTCTTTCGCGTATTCTTTGTAAACTTTCATGAACCTAAACAAACAACCAAAACCGTATTCAAAAAACTCTCACTAACCAAAGGGACTTCAACACAGGGCGGTGGCCTTTAAGGGGTTAAAGGAAAAAGTCAGTTATTTGTACTCACCTTAGTAGGATCAACTTCTCCCTGAATGATGTTTAATATGGATATGTATTTCGCTAGACTAGCTTGTTTTGCTCTAGCATTACACGACACCATCATATTTTTTGTCTGCAAAACACGCCACTTTTTAGGACATCTGAATCGGTTTTCTAACTGTTGCCTATGCTAAAAGAGAAAAAAAACACTAATGTATGTATGAGAGAACAAAAGAAGATAACCATGGCTATAATCGTGTGTTCGGGCATACGTTTATGTTACTTTTGGCATACTTCTGTGTTATACTGAAGTTTGAACATACTTTAGTTGTCAATGAAACTAAAAGGCATGTTGCATAAAAAGGTCAACTTTGGTCAATCTGATGTAATCTTCTAAGTTAACAAGTTTCCATGTTTCAAGGTGCGCAATCGACGACATCATTGTTTTAACCAAAATTATGAAAGTTAGCTACCTAAAATATAAATTTGACCAAAGTTTGTTACCATTTTATGCAACCGGCCAACGAAACTACAAGTAATATATGATGGTTAGAAAACATATGACAATTTTATCAAAATACATTGCCTGAAGAAGTCTTCTCATCACATCCAGCACTGTCGTTTTGCGAATCATATTAGCCTGCCAAGATCAGTAGATAAAGGAATTTATTTTTAATAATCTGTAACATTTTATAACACTACTGGAACAAAAGGCGCAGACATTTAGAGCTTACCTGCCGATCCACAGTTAATGGTGTATATCCAGCCATAAGAAAATGGCACCTCGGTGTGGGGATTAGAGAAGCAAGAAGGCCAACTAAGTCATTATTCATGTAACCAGGGTACCGAAGAGTGGTTGTACTAGCTGCCATAACAGTTGACACTAGAGAATTTGTTTCGGAAACAGTTGGATTCTGTATATGCAGGCGTTCGACTGCAATTCTGTTGAGTGCAGTGTTATCAAGAACAACAACACAGTCAGCGTTTAAGGTTAAACGTTTGAGAGTCAAAAGGGAATTGTAAGGCTGAACCACGACATCACTTGTTTCATTCTGGTTTGGGAAAACACTATATGTTTGAATCAGTTTTTTGCTGTAGTGATCATTTAGAGTCTCGAGAAGATATGAACCCATGCCTGCGTAAAAACAAGACCGAATAATAATTATGCTAGATAATAACATAAGTATTAACATAAACTATCAACAAAGATACAAGATGTGTAATAGTTAAAACCTGAGCCTGTTCCGCCTGCAATTGAATGACATAAAACAAACCCCTCAAGACTATCACTTCCATCTGCTTCTCGATCGATCATGTCCATTAGATCCTCCACAAAATGCTTACCCTGCAAAAAAGCTAATAACAATGTTACATTTCTGTAAGACTTTGACAACTATTAAATAAATAAAAAAAAAATACTTAAACTACCTGATCATATCCACTGGCCCAATTGTTTCCTGCACCCCCTCCATCAGAAGAAATAAATATGTTCTCTTGATTGTAAAGATCCCTATATTCACTTGTTTGTATTCCATTAATCACTCTGGGCTCCAAATCCATAAGTAACGCTCGCGGTATGTAGTGTTGATCATCAGCTTGATAGAAAAATACATCTTTTCTATCGCCTGCGCCTCCCTGCAGCATAACAAATGCTCAAAATTCAAATGAAAGTATGCCCATTATTGCTGGTTGTAAGGAATATGATAATCTTTTTCCTAATATAATGTTTCTCATCCAACAACAAAGGTTACATAAACAGCATTTGTAGCTTAAATTTGGAAGAAAACCAACCACACATGTAAACCATGTTTGTAACGCGGGTAAGTGTATGGGGCTACAATCCATGACACAATAAGTACCCGGATTTGACCATGACATATATTATGATATAGTTGGATGTTGATGTAAGTATTTATGTAACACCTTAGACAAATCTCACGTCGTTACATTTAAATCAAGGCCAGCCATGGGGAGAGGCATAGTGGGCAGCTGCCCATGGCCCACTTTTCCGTGCGCCCAAAATTTTTTATTCTTTATAGATCTTATATATAAGTTTATAAAAAGAAAAATACAAATAGCCTACAATTGAATTACTTTACGGCCAAATTTGTGGTAAGTCAAATTGAGATCACAACTATCGTCGTATTATTGATTTTTTTATACATATAAATACATATTTTAGGGGCTCATTTTTTCTAGTCGCATAGGGCCCAAATTCCCAGGTACAACTCTGGAGGAATGATCATGCGTCATAAGGATGTCCAACCTCGACGCGTTTGTGCATACTCAACAATTAAGTAATTAAGTATGTTTGGGTGCAGGCGCTGAGATTAATGCCCCCCCCCCCCCCCTCTTATTTGCTTGGTAATGTAAATTTACACATTTTCGTCTGAAAAATTTATACGTATTCACTTTCTCCCTTCAGAAAAAAAATTTCAAGCTCCGGCACTGTTTGGGGGAAAGTAACATCAAGAAGGGTGACTTCGCGCGCAACAAAATAAATAAATAAATAAACAAAACAGTGAAACACCTTGTGGGCAAAATGAGGAGCCATACGTTATAGTTTATGTGTGCATGCATACAAATCCAAAACCAAACCAATATATGATCACAAGAACAAAGAATGCAAAACTAAACATATATATATAACAAAAAAACATGTAAAACGTAAAAAATAATAATAATAATAATAATAATAATAATAATAATAATAATAATAATAATAATAACGTACCTGGGTAGCGTAATCTTCGAGTATACCATCTTTAGAGATACCATGTTCAAGACATAGTTGTTTCCAGAACTCCATACCGATCTGGTTACCACATTGCCCTACTTGCAATGTTATTATTTCACGAGGCATCTCTCTTCTCTTCTCTTCTTTTTTCTTGACGGCTGGCTGGACTGATCGAGTGATCAGACCTTTTCAATATGGGAAGGACGAAGATGATGAATATTACTATTTTACCCTAACTGCGTCGTTTTGCTCATTTGAAGTTTTTAAAACTTCCCTAGTTGGATTTTAATGATATGGGCTAATACTAATAGCCTAATAATTTGTAGTTCACTAGTTTGTAGGGATGGATGTATGTGAACACTTTGTGAAATGTTGGACATGAAAAGTTTTTTGTGTTCGTTCGTTCGTTTAATTAAATGGACGAACATGAATAGAGTCATGTTCATTTATTATGTTTGTGAATGTTTAATTAACGTGTTCGTTTGTATTTGATAATTGATTATGGTTTTAAATTTTTTCATTTGGTATAAATTCTTCATAATTCCTACTAATAATATGTTTAATAAATATTAGTGTACAATATGTGTAACAAACTATATAATATATGTTCTTTTATGTTTAAGAATTTCTGTTTGTGTTTGTTTTCTATTCATGAATTGTGTTCGTTTGTGTTTTGAACATTCATTTCTATTGGTTTGTGCTCATGGACGTTGGTTTGTGTTCATGAACGTTGGTTTGTGTTCGTTTTTGTCATGAATATTTGTTTGTGTTCATCTGTGTTCATGAATGTTTGTTTGTGTTCATCTGTGTTCATAAACGTTTGCTTTGTGTTCGTTACCTAAAATTAACCAATGAACACAAACACATTCATTTCCTTAATAAATGAACACGAATACAAAATCTCGTTCAGTAAATGTTCACGAAAATTTCGTGAACACATTTATTTCCTTAACGAAGAGTTCGTTTTCAATCCTAGTAGCCTGATCTATGAATCTTGTAACAGTTACTTTCATTGTTAAGGGCAAGTTCACTCTAGAAAAAAGGAAGTTTGATTGGGATAAAAATCAAGAAACTGTTCATTAGGGATAAACGAAATTATTTTCATGTTAGAGTGACATTGTGTTAATAATTTATTGATGTCGTTTGCTCGATCAAATATGTAGATCTAAGTAGTAAGTGGAAAGTCTAGTTGTCTCCGTGAGGAGTTTGTGGAAAGTGGTAATAGCAATATATCAATTAAACTAATTAATTAAATTATGAAAAAAAATGCTAATGTGCTTGCAAAAGTTGGATTAGCTTATTCGAAAAACAATTACAATAACGAACAATCCTCTCCAAGTTTCAGATTTGACAAAACACGATTATGTAAAAACTAGTGGGAAGTCACTAAAGGTATGATTAAGCTAGTGATGAATATGGATTCGAACTTAAATGGATCTAATCACATAACATCGACTCAATAATACAGACACAAACAAACCATTCATTGACAAAAGGCTTATTAAATTCGTGTTCAACAAAACTTATTCTTTTAACCAAAAAATCATAATTGAATCCAATTTAATTTAAAGGGTTATAGATTCAATCCCATAAACCTAGTCTATAACAGAAATCAAGAGTGCATATAACCAAACCTTACACCTTGAGAGAATTGCGAGAAGATTAGCCGCTCATGGTGGTCATTAGAACTTCAATTCTTGATTCGGGTTTCAACTTCTTCAACCGGAGGATTTGGATCCGTGAAAATCTCCCAAAATCGCCCCAAAACAGTTCCCAAACTCAAAGCATATGAAAAACCACGTATGAATTAGGTTTTGTTATGAAAAGTGGCTTTTGTGGGGTTTTAAGATTTTCGCGATACGCGAACCATTCAGCTTCGCTTCTTCGCATATCACGACTGACAAAACAATCAGGTGGCACAAATCCCTAATTATCAAAGTCCATTTAGGGTACAATTGTAAATTTCAATTCTTCGCATATCGCAAAGTCTGCCTCTTTAATCTTCGTGTACCGCGAAGAGACTAAGTATCAAGTTCTTCTTTTCTTTTGATCATTTCACTCGTGTGCTCGTTTCTTCTCCATTAAAGCTCGTTTTTTCTTCATTTAGCACATAAGCACCTTCCAAATTTTAAGTTGTATGGGTTCGTAATATCAAATCGACTTTCGCTAGAAACACTCGCAACTCTGCTCCCAACCTGATTATTGAAAAGATAAGTTAGCTAAAACCCTACTAACTACGTGGTTGTGACGTGAGCCACGTGGCTATTTGTATGTGCAAACTACACAAAAAAATAGGATCTTTTAGTAATTTTATCGCTTTCTTTCTTTAAAAAAAGATTTTTATATGTGACTATGTTATACATATATAAGATATATGTAGTGATCTTGTTAAGAAAACCGAAACTTAAACCGAGCCAAATTTGAATTCCTTTTGATTTTTTGGAATTGGGTTCTCATCTAAACTCTAAAAGATTAGGTATCGAAGAAATTACTCATACTTGATTAAGGGTTTTCATTCATACATTTTGAACAAGATACAATGGAAATAAATAATTCTGGCTGGCTACAGAGAATAAAACATAATTAAGGCTAATAAAGGGCTAGCTAATCGGGGAAGGAATAACAAATTCCAATATTCCCTTCAAGTTGGAGCGTGGAGGTCACAAACGCCCAATTTATTGAATAACTGACGCAACTATTTTGACCCTAAAGCCTTGGTGAACAGAGCTGCAATTTGATGTTCGGAGCTAACATGAACAGGCTCTATTTCCTTTGTCTTGACACGTTCTCGAACAAAATGACAATCCACCTCTAAGTGTTTTGTTCGTTCATGAAAGACGGGATTATTTGCGATGTGCTTGACGTCTAAGTTGTCACATAATAGTTGCATAGGATCTTCTTGCTCGCACCTGATTTCTTTTAGTAACCATCGAACCCACAAGACTTCATTCACCATTGTGGGCTTGTGGCCATTGCCCGATACTCTGCTTTTGCTGAGGAGCGATACATGACAGGCTATTTACTTGATTTCCAAGATATTGGAGCTACTCCCAAGAGCAACAAATACCCACTTCTTGACTGCCATGTGTCCAGACATCACCGAATCGGTGTAAGCTATTAGGTTAAGGCCACCTTCATTTGGAAGAAGAATCCCTTGACTTGCTGTAGCTTTTAGATATCGGAATATTACTGTGGCAACATCCATATGATTTGACGGGGTTCGGAAACAAATTGACTTAGGGGCTGTTTGGTTGATTAAGTGCTGAATCATTAAGATGGTCTGAATGGTTAAGAGCTGAATCATTCAGCACCCCTTATTAGCTTAATGGTTCAGCACTTAATCATTCCATTCAGATGCCAAAACAAACAGTCTGAATGCTAAATGATTCAGACCTGAATTGTTAAGAGGCTGATTAATTAAGAGGCTACCAAACAGCCCGTTAGAACATTAACCGAATAAGTAACATCCGCTCTCTTGTAGATATAGGACTCTCCCAACAAGTCTTTGGTAGGTATTGGCATCTACCTTCGCTTCCTCATCCCTCTTTCCCAATTTAATGACTTGCTCCATGGAAAAAGCACTCGGATGACAACCCATCGTCCCAAAATCTTCAAATTACTTAATATTGTAAATTCGTATTTTAACCTTAGTTAAATATATTCTTCTTAATTTATAATTATCCATTACGTAACTGGTTTTTAAGAGGTTGGCTAAACATATAGGTGCACATCCCTTAATGTTTCATCCTATTCCTTTTGAAAACGTTAAACCAATTGGTTCTTTTTTATCATTTTAGTATGCAAGTGTGAATATTATTGATTTAACAACTTGAAAGGTACGACAAGTAAACTGAAAGGAGGGGTTTTCGTTTAGCACAACTTGTTTTTATGCTCATCTAGTGTTGCTACAACAAGGAAAATGACCAGTATTAGGTTAGGAGATGTTTAGGATTATAGGTTAAGGGTATGTTATGTTTGGACTTAGGTTCTAAGTTTAGTTTAAGCTTTAGGTATAGATTTGGTTGAAGGATTGGGGGGTCTTCAAGCTCCTGGAAGGACCTGCACAAGGGTAGCAGACACCGTTAGCCTTAACGCAGGAGGGGGCCTCCTGCGTTTGGACTTCGGCGTGAGAATAAGTGTCTATTCTTTAGGAGTTGGGAATAATGAAATAGAGAGTAAGAGAGTAGAGAGAATGAGTAAGAGTGTGTGTGGAATGTTACCCAAGAGTCTCCTTATATAGGCAATGAGATTCTGCCCAGGAGCTCCCTCAGGGTAGCCTCCTTTCTATACCTGGTGGTGTTTGACCCTCTATCGGCTCCCTGCAGTGAGACTTTGCCCTTTTTGGGTGTTTTCAGCTTTTATCATTTCCTAGGCAAGTTATGGAGCTGTGTGTTGTTTTTGTTTCTTGCATGATAATAAGCCAAAACCCACTTTTGTCATTTCCAAGACTTTTACTGTTTGCTTTTGCCCAGAGGCTTCCGCATGGCAGGTATGCTGCCCTGTATCAGCTCCAATAAGTCAGGCTACCTCCTAATCAACTCGGTTTTGCTTATCTTTTTCGACGAGGGGTTTAAACGTCGTCGTTTTAGGACCCACGTCATCAGCCCCCCAGTCATAAGCATTTGTAAAGAAGTTAGAAGTGCTTGTGACTTGTTTATTGTCTTTTCCCCCGGTTGCAAACTCGTGTTTGTATCGGGTAACTTTTTAGACCCCAAGCTCCCCCATGGGAGCGTTGGTATCATGTCTTGTCCTTCCTTGAATCTCGTGTAAGCTCCTGGCCATGCAATTGCCATGATGGTCATAATTTTAAATAATATAGCTTATCCATCATTGCTTCCTTGGGAGTAGGCATGTGTCCCATCAGCTGCCCTTAATGACTGCTGATTTGACAAGGAGCAGGCTGACATCATCCTAGTGGCTAGCTGAGGGACGGTTTGCCTTGGTAACCGCCCGATAATAATTATTTTGAATTTGAAATTGTTTATAAAGGGGTAACTCCCTCTTTTATCCTCTAATCACTTCCCAAATTAGAAAACCGCCTTCTCTCTCTCCCACGATCCTCTCCAACCGGCGATCCTTTCTTCTTCCTATAAAACTTGGTAAGCATACTCTCCCTTCTTCACACTTTGCTTTTTTCCATTATGTCAAAGACCGATCTTGCCTCTCAGTTTACACGTTTATCCAAGTCGGATGCCGAGAAATTTTGTACTGAATTTGGCATCCCCTTATCTTTCGATCCTTCCGTTCCAAAGGGGAAAACCCCTGTTTCCTCTGTTCCTAACGGTAAGGTGGCTGTGTATACTCGGCAGTTCGATCAGGGGAACCTGAGGTACCCTTTTTCTAAGTTCTTTCTAAACGTGTTAGAGTATCATCAGCTTTCACTCGATCAGTTATGTCCTTCTGGGGTCGCTAGGGTTTTACACTTTGAGATTGTGTGTCGTTGCCTTGGTTATGAGCCGTCTGTGGCCATGTATCGGAGGTTTTTTAGATTGGCTAAAAACGGTAACTGGTTCACCATTGAGAAGACCCAATGTGAACCGGCTCTGATTTCTAGTGTCATCGGACTTGTCTCTCCGTGGAAGGACAAGTTCTTCTTTTTGAATGCTGATTTCCTTCCCTTCAAGGCCCCTAGAAGGGCTTCGGATGCTCCTTTAAACGAGAAAGAGCCTGATCCTGACACCCTTGATCAGGAACTCTTGGAGAAGCTTCGTAGCTTTCCTACTCGTCTTCGAACTTTTCCTGAGGACTTCTTGGTGATGATGGGATTAAGTGAGAACTGGGATGACCCTGAGACAGACCCGGTGATTTATCATGGTGGGGAGGGTATGTGTTTCCCTAGCTCCTCTTTGGTATTTTGCTTTTTAACTGTTTTATCTGACCACTTGTTTCTTTTGTGCAGAGATGAGTACCTTGGACTTCCTAGCCCTGGATGACATCACAGATGTGAAATTCAAGGTGAAAAGCGTTGCTGAGGGTCAGAATGTGGTTGTGAGGACTGAACACATCCGCTTTCAAGGTGAATACACAAGTGTGGTTACTTCCTCTATGGCTGCTGCGGAGCCTTCTGGGAAGAAGTCTGTTACTGTTCGTCGCTTCAGCAAGCGACTGCAGACTGCTTCCACAGGTTAGGGGAGCTCTTCTGCAATCCCCTTGGTCCTGGAAGACGAAGACCAAGATTCCAGTCTGATAGCTTCAGCCCTGGGGTATTCCCCTGCCCCAGGGAAGGGGAAGCTTACTTTGTCTTCTCCCAAGAAGGATGATGCTGTGTTCAAGAAGCCGAAGGATGTGGTGGTTAAGGGTGCTGGTTCGAAGCTGCTGTTGTCTGAAGGAGGTGAGAGCTCAAAGGCTGTTGCCAAGGAGGTTTCTGAGGCTCCTTCCCAAAAGGAGCCTGGTGAAGGGGTGTTTGTGCCAGATTGGGACATCAAGGCTTCTGATGTGCTGAAGAAAGCCTCTGTCTGCCGTGATCTTATCGATCATTGTGTCCCTGATGCTGAGAGGGAACTGCACAAAGAGTGGATGGACAAGGATGTGATGAAAAAGATGTACTATCACTTCGGTCAGTTTTTATCTTTGTTCCCTGACGGTATGGCGAGATGGGGAGAGTTGATGTTGAGGAGAGAGCAGGTTGAGAAGGTTTATGATGAGCATGAAGTGGAGTTGGTGAAGGCCAAAGAAGATTTGGCTAAGTATGTTGCACGAGAGAAGGATTTGGTGCATGAGTTGGCTGTGTCCAGGACCCAGCTTAGTTTGGAAAAAGAAAAGTTTGACAAAATGTTTAAAGGTTTGAATGATGAGAAGGCGAAGGTGGCAGAGGAGAGGGCAGGTCTGGCCCGGGCAAGGGAGGCGGTCAAGCAGGAGCAGATGGCTGTGGAAAAGTTTGGGATGGAGCTCCGGGTCCAGGTGGACCGCTTGACTGAGGAGAAAGAATGGCTGATCTCCAAGGGCGTTGCCCGTTTTGTTACCAACCTCCTGCACTCCCAAGAATTTAATGCCCCTCTGGCAGACATTTATGCTAAAGCTATATCTTTTGGTCGCCATGGAGGGATTCAAGCTGGGTTCAAAGCAGCTCAAGAGGGTCAGGTGTTAGAGGAGCTGCCGTCCTTCAAGCCTTCATCAGGGGAAGAGTTCGTGAACACCGTTAAGGCCATGGAGTTGGCCACTTATCCTTATATCTCAGCCATTGCTAAATCTGCTGAGCAGCCCCTCTCCTTTCTGCAAAACTTGGAGCCGGAGGGTCTGAAGAAGGATGTGGCTGACGAGGTGTTCAACTCTTATGTGTCTAAGAGGCCTTTGAAGATCATGCTGGATGGTGCTGACGGCGGGGAGGGTAGTTCGAAACGTTCAAAGCCTGCTGAACCTTCAAAGACTCCTAACTTGGAGCAGGTATTTGAGAATCCCTCCCCCCTTCAAGCCTTGGAGGTCGAGTCACTCCCTCCCTCCAGCGAGGATGATCTATTTGAAGGTCTTGACACTGATTCTCTCTATGATGACGTTGGTAACAAAACCCTGGCTTCCACCGGTGAGGACGATTCCACCCCTAAAGCCACAGATTTAGCTACTCCTTGATCCGCCTTTGTTTAGTCTTTGTTTAGTTGTTCATGGATGTTATCTTTTTCCTTTTGATGTACCCAGCCCTTAGGGCTTTTTAATGTTTTTAATGGAATGCTCCCCCTGTTAGGGGTGATGCCTTTATTATGCTTAATGTTTGGTTGTGTTTGCTCCGTTGCTTGTCGTTTATAGTGTTTGCAATGTCTTTAACTTTTTTCCTAAAGGTGGATGCTGCAGTCACCCAACTTAGGATACTTAGCTAAGGAACCGATGCAATGCTTACCCTATCAGCTTTTGAAACCTTTTCTTTAGACGGTTTCCAAGTGTTATGTTCGTTCTTGTGTTTTATGAACATGTGGGAGCTGTCTTGGTGTGAGGAGCTCACCCTCTTTCATGGGTCTAGGTTTTCCTTCTAAGGACTTGTCCCATGGAGTCGTGGATTGTATTAGGGACTCACCCTGTATACAGGAAGGTTACTTAGCCTTGTTACCTGTTGAGCAGTTGTGGCCTAGGAGCTCATCCCCGTTTCATGGGTAGGTATAGCGCCGGATCCCATGGAGCCTGGTTAGGAGGGGCTCACCCTTTGATAAGATAAGCGACAAGTTTAATAAAAAGAAACATAGTTCATCCATTCATTGATCATAATTTTTTGGATACAAAGAGACGTTTACAACCATCAAACATAAAAACGTTTTAGGTGCTTGTCACTCCAATGTCTTGGAATCATCTTGCCGTTTGGGTCAGCTAGCTTATAGGATCCTCCCTTGTGGGCTTCCTTGATGACATAAGGACCTTCCCATCGGGGACCTAGCTTCCCTACATCCTGCTGCCTGCTGGCTTCGTTGCATCTTAACACGAGATCCCCTGGCTTGAAGGACTCATTCTTTACTCTTGTGTTATAGTAAGCCTCGAGCTTCTTTTTGTATCTTGCCTCCCTGATTGAGGCTTGATCTCTTGACTCTTCAAGGAGGTCCAAGTTGAGCAGGATCTCGTTTTGGTTGCGTTGAGCATCTTGGCGAGCACTTCTCCCTGAGCTTACCCCTATTTCGGCAGGTATTACAGCTTCGCTTCCGAAGACCAGGCTATAGGGTGTCTTTTGGTGACTCGTTTTCTCCATGGTTCTAATAGCCCATAGAACGCTTGGGAGCTCATCAACCCATTTCTTGCCATATCTTCCCAGCCTTGCTTTGATGCCTTCGACAATGCTCCTATTCATGCGTTCCACTTGTCCATTAGACTGGGGGTAAGCTACGGAGCTGAATACTTGTTTAATGCCTAGCTCGGAGCACCAGCTGCTGAAGGGCTTGTTGGCAAATTGCTTCCCATTGTCGGTTACCATCTCCCCTGGCAGCCCATATCTGCAAACTATTTGTTCCCATACGAAACTTATCACATGCCTCCCAGATATGGTTGCCAATGGCCTCACTTCCGGCCATTTGGTGAAATAGTCGACGGCTACGAGGAGAAACTTTAACTTCCCAGGAGCTTGTGGAAAGGGACCCACGATGTCCATTCCCCACTTGTGAAAGGGCCATGCTGAGATGATGGGAACAAGATCATGCTTGGGGTTAGTCTTCACCGGTGTTTGTAGCTGACAAGCTTCACATCTTCTGATTGTTTCGAAGGCATCTTTGTGCATGGTGGGCCAATAGTAGCCCAAATTCATGAGCTTGGATACCACTAAGCGAGGCCCGGCGTGCATGCCACATATGCCCTCATGTACCTCCCTGATGAGGTAGTTGCTTTGATTAGGACCAACACACCTTAGTAAGGGTGCCAAGTACCCCTTCTTGTAAAGCTTGTCATCTTCGATCACATACTGCTTTGCCTTGATGGTTAACCGCTTAGCTTCTTGTTCGTTTTCAGGGAGCTTCCCTTCTTTTAGGTAGGACATAATGGGTGTCATCCATGTGGATTCGGTTTCGGTGACAACATCTTGTACCTCTTTGTCGTCAATGGAGGGTTCTTTCAGCACCTCAACGAGAACCTTCTTGGTTAGGTGAGCAAATGTCAGGGAGGCCAGCTTGCTGAGAGCATCTGCCTGCTTGTTCTTGGTCCTTGACACTTGTTCCAAGGTGAAGACTTTGAACTCTTTGATGAGTTCCTTGACTTTGTCTTTGTACCTAATCATGGAGGGTTCCTTGGCTGTGTATCCCCCATTCACTTGCTTGACCACTAGATTCGAATCAACAAAGACCTTTAGCTCCTGGATCTTCATTCTTTTTGCCAATCTCAACCCGGCCAGGAGGGCCTCATATTCAGCAACATTGTTGGTGCAGGGGAAGTCCAGACGGAGGGCATAAGTGTATTCGGTTCCGTGGGGGTCCTTGATGACGAGACCAGCCCCGGAACCTTCTACACTTGAGGCTCCATCGGTGAAGAGACACCATTTCCCCTTGAGGTCTGGTTGTTCTTCAACCTCATTCATTTCTTCTTCGTTCTGCAGGATGGGCAGCTCAGTGAGGAAATCAGCAAACACTTGCCCCTTGTAAGCTCTCCTTGGCAGGTATTCTATCTTGTGCTCCCCTAGGCCAATGGCCCATTTTGCCAATCTCCCCGAATCCTCTGGCCTTTCCAAGATGGACCGTATGGGTTGCTCTGTGATGACCTTTACTGGGTGAGCATGGAAATACCTCCTTAGCCTCTTGGCAGTGTGCACAAGGGCTAGTACTAGCTTTTCTATGGGAGTGTAGTTAACTTCAGCGTCTTTGAGAGCTCTGCTAACAAAGTAGACAGGGACTTGCTCCTTGCCTCGATCAACTAGGAGGACTGAGCTCACTGCCTCCATCCCTGCAGATAAATAAACTGTTATTACTTCCCCTTCCTCAGGGGCTGCCATTTCGGGCAGGGAAGCTATGTGTTTCTTGAGTTCCAGGAAGGCAGCCTCTGCCTCAGCTGTCCAACGGAAGTCCTTCTTGTCAACACAATTTTTGAGTGTTTTAAAGAAAGGTAAGGACTTTTCCGCGGACTTGGGCAAGAAACGTTTTAGGGCAGCAATTTTACCGTTTAGGCTTTGCACTTCCTTCTTGGTAGCAGGTGACTTCATTTCAAGGACAGCTTGGACCTTGCTTGGGTTTGCCTTGATGCTTTGTTTTCCAACTATATGGCCGAGAAACTTCCCCTCCTCGAACCCAACAGAACATTTAACAGGATTGAGCTTCATATTTATCTTTCGAAGATTTTTGAACGTCTCTTGGATGTCTTTGATCATGGCCTCCCCAGATTTGCTTTTGATGACAAGATCGTCAACATAGGCCTCCATATTTTTCCCAATTTGTTCCGAGAAAGCTTGGTCCACCAACCGTTGGTAGGTGGCTCCGGCATTCTTCAACCCAAAGGGCATCTTCTTGTAACAAAAGATTCCCTTGTCAGTGTGGAAGGCCGTTTTCTCTTCATCTTCCTGCTTCATCTGAATTTGATGATACCCCTTGTAGGCATCTAAGAAGCACTTGTATTGGAAACCAGTGAGAGAGTCTACCTTCCAATCGATCTCGGGCAGGGGATAGCAATCCTTGGGGCAAGCTTTGTTGAGATCTTTAAAGTCGACACACATTCTCCAAGATCCGTCTTGTTTGGCAACCATGACCGGATTGGCCACCCACGTGTGATACTGGACCTCCCTCAGGATACCTGCTTCAACAAGCTTCTCTACCTCTTGGCAAGCAGCCTGGCTCCTGGCTGGGGCCAGGCTCCTTTTCTTTTGAACCACGGGCTTGTATGAGGGAGCTATGTTAAGGGAGTGTTCGGCCAAATCTCTAGGGACGCCGGTCATGTCCCCAGGGCACCAAGCAAATATGTCCCTATTCTCCTGCAAAAGGTTGATTAGTTCAGACATAATCTTATCAGGGAGCAGATTGTTTACTTTGATGGTCTGCTCCTGATAGGCAGGGTTTATGCTGACCTCCCGGATGGGACCAGTGCTTGACGTCTCAGGTGCCCTGGGATCGCTTGCCTCCTCTACAGAGGCTATCAGAAGAGCCTCAGCTGTTGGCTTTAGGGTTGCAATTCCGTTGGGAGTAGGGAGCTTCATCAAACCATGTGTTGTTGAGACTACAGCGCCGAAAGTAGCAATCCCCATTCTTCCAATGAGGACATTATAACTTGAAGGGTACCGGATGACAGAGAAAGTTAACTCTTCTGTTCTTGATAAATCTCCATCCCTGAAACAGACGTTAAGTGTGAGCTTCCCCAGGGGATGTACTCGTTCCCCAGAGAAGCCTACTAGAGAGGCGTCTGTGTGCTTGAGCTTAGACTTGATTTCTGGGCTTAGGAATTCAAAGCATCGTTCATACATCACCTCCGTGGAGGCTCCACAGTCCATGTACACCCTGTCTATAGGGAAGCCATCTAGTTCAGCCTCCACTATCACAGGAGTGACGATTAGCTCATCGGGAGCAGGGGGAAGACAAATGTACTGCTTGTTCCAGGGCTCAGTGCGAGCCTTTTTGGCCTGCTGGGACCCTTCGAGACTAACCATGTTGACCTCCTTATCTTTCCGTCCTTCATCTTTTCTCCCTTTAATGTCTTTGATCAGGTGAGCTAGCTCCCCTGACTTGACAGCTTCCTCAATTCTTTTCTTCAGCTGGTAGCAATCGTTTGTGTGATGCCCTGTGTCGTTGTGAAAGGCACAATTTTTGCTGGCATCCCTCTTGTTAGCTGGTTTGGATAAAGGTCGGGGAGGTCAGAATGTGTACTTGACTTCTTCTGTGGAGAGTATCTCCTGAGGGGTCTTGGTGAGAACAGTGAAGACTTGTCTTTCTTTCTCCTGGTACCTCCCTGATCTTGGGGATCGTCTCCTTTCTTCGCCTCTTTGATTGTCATAGGATCTCCCTGACCGTTTCTCGTGGTAGGGTTGAAAGTGAGGTCTTCGGGAGCTGGTTGAACTGTCTCTCCAGCTCCCTCGATCCCTCTTCCTGGTGTCTTGCCGAGTTAATGCTTCCTCTCCCCGGAGGAAAGCTTCAGCCCTTTCGAATGCTTCCTCCATGGTTTGGGGAACGTCTTCATGGAACCTTCTTAACAACTTTTTGGGACGGATGGCCACCATAAAACCTGACACTCGGATCTTCTCGGTAGCACCACTGTACTGCAGACCTTCCCTTTTGTACCTTTCAATGAAGCTACGAAGGTTTTCATGCTCTCCCTGTTGGATTTGGTGCAGTATGGCAGCATCCTTGGTGCATTTCCTCAAGGGGTTAAAGTTTGAGACAAAACTCCTCCTTAAATCGTCAAAGGAGGAAATGCTTCGAGCTGGTAGCCCACAGAACCACAGACGAGCTGGTCCCACCAGGGTTTGCATGAACATGTGGCAACACTCAGCGTTGTTCCATTTTTCTACAGTTGCTGCCCCAGAGAAGACGTTTAAGTGGTCATCAGGGTCTTCCGTACCGTCATACGTCTTCACATTGGCTGGCATTTTGATCTTATTGGGGAAATCAAAATGAGCGATGTGTTCGGCAAAACATTCTAACGACTTGGGTCGGTAAGGCTCCGAAAGTACAGCTTCCCCCTTGTTTCGGTCGTAGAGGTCTGAACCATGGGTTGAGAGGTCTCCAGACCCTGCCCTCCTGCAAGGGAAGTCATAGGCATTTGGTTCAGAGGTGGGGGGTATTGCCAAGGATACCCTCCCGGCCACGAGGGGAAGTAAGGGGGTACATAGGGCGAGTACTGAGGCTGTGAGTAGCTGGGATACACTGTTTCTGGAGGGATAACAGACCCTCCAGCAAGACTTGCTGCTGCCGCAAGGGAGGCAGCCACAACACTGCTGGCCAGAGGTAATGACCTCAAGGCTTCTTCGTAAGGGAGTAATGTTGAGGTCCCTGGGGAAAGCATAGAGTTGCTAGGACCTCCTCCTCTTGAGTAAATACCTCCCTGACTGTTCAAGTATGGGTGAGGATTTGTGTGAGGATTTGCAGTGGCACGTTGGGTGGCTGGGGAAGTAGTGGTTCCCAACAACGGAGGACCAGGTGAGAGGGTGACAACAGGTTCTTCGTCGTAGGACAACCTGACCCTAACTCCTCTGGATCTTTCCTCTCGTACGTAGCCATTCAGGAGGTCTCGGAGTTGCAAGAAATTCCTTCGTACTCCCTCCGGGGTAATATCCATTCGTTCAACTGGGAACAACATGTCGTCCCTAGGAGACGAGTTAACGGCCCTTGAGGACGGTGGCGTTTGGTAGTTGAGCATGTCTCCTAGAGACGGTTCGACTTGTTGTCCGTCCGTTCCAGGTGTTTCATGGCCAGAAGCGTCACCGGAGGTGTGACTATTGGCCGGAGTATCTGAAGGACCCCCTCCTGGGCGGTTATCTCCACCAGTCATCACAAAAGGAGGTTACTTAGGAACAAACGGGACTGTAGAAACTCTCAACAGCTTTGTTCAAAGTAGCGACAGCCCCACGGTGGGCGCCGCTTGTTGCTACAACAAGGAAAATGACCGGTATTAGGTTAGGAGATGTTTAGGATTATAGGTTAAGGGTATGTTATGTTTGGACTTAGGTTCTAAGTTTAGTTTAAGCTTTAGGTATAGATTTGGTTGAAGGATTGGGGGGTCTTCAAGCTCCTGGAAGGACCTGCACAAGGGTAGCAGACACCGTTAGCCTTAACGCAGGAGGGGGCCTCCTGCGTTTGGACTCCGGCGTGAGAATAAGTGTCTATTCTTTAGGAGTTGGGAATAATGAAATAGAGAGTAAGAGAGTAGAGAGAATGAGTAAGAGTGTGTGTGGAATGTTACCCAAGAGTCTCCTTATATAGGCAATGAGATTCTGCCCAGGAGCTCCCTCAGGGTAGCCTCCTTTCTATACCTGGTGGTGTTTGACCCTCTATCGGCTCCCTGCAGTGAGACTTTGCCCTTTTTGGGTGTTTTCAGCTTTTATCATTTCCTAGGCAAGTTATGGAGTTGTGTGTTGTTTTTGTTTCTTGCATGATAATAAGCCAAAACCCACTTTTGTCATTTCCAAGACTTTTACTGTTTGCTTTTGCCCAGAGGCTTCCGCATGGCAGGTATGCTGCCCTGTATCAGCTCCAATAAGTCAGGCTACCTCCTAATCAACTCGGTTTTGCTTATCTTTTTCGACGAGGGGTTTAAACGTCGTCGTTTTAGGACCCACGTCATCATCTAGCAAATGAAGAAAAAAATTAACAGACTCTATTTTTGTATGAAAAAAGGGCTTATATATGAAAGTAAAAAATGCTATAAATTTTGACAGCAAAAGTCCAATATGTTTTTTTAGAGATGATGATAATATATTTATTTCATCAATCATCATATGCTTATTTAGCCGCTTAAACACGTTATATATAAAAATAAATAATAAACTTATCTCAGTAATGTTAATGATGCATAAGTCATAACAAAAACAATGATTGTTTTCCCACAAATTATTGACGAAAAAAAATAATCATGAATACGATACATTTATTTGCAATAACTAACATAAAACTAAATAATCAAGTGTGTTTAGTTGTACCTCCATTTTCTATTTTATGATAAAATAATTCATCACGAGATAACGAAATTATTACAGAAAGAAAATATGACTACCATTTATAATTAGGTCATGATTTTATAATTTTTAAAGTATGATTAACAAAGGATATTTCATAACTATTTTTAGGAAAATAACAATTTTACTATGCTATTGCATGTGTTGGTGTTAAGAATGCTAAGGATGGTCAAGAAGGATGACGATGGTTGTTCGTATGAAGCGAGGGAGTTAAGGATGTTTCGAGTAAAATTTTTAAGAATATGAATGTTATATATGTTTTTCAAGTGGTTTTTCAAAAAAGTATGGGAGCATGTTTGAGCATGATTGGAATTTTGTTGGCATCCAACAAAGCAAGAATTAGTGTATATTTGTGGACTCTAGATGAATCGAGTAATAAAAAAATTGGATATTGTTAATTGTGGACTATTACGCACGAATAGGCTAGTGTATCTAATCATGTTTCAATGTAGCATTAGTAAGAAAGAAATATTGAATTATAAAGAAAATAGTAATCAATTGTCGAGCAAATAAAGTAACCAAAGAGTGTAACAACTAACAAGAGAGAATGCATTCATTCAAACTATTTTTACCCTAGGATTTGGAATGACATTGGTTTAAGCACAAGGTTACTAGTTCATATTCAAACCAAATAGCTCTTACCCCAAACAATCTGTAAGACTACGGCTGACAATTTAGACATGGACACGATAACACGACATAAACCTTTGGGATCTTAACAGATTTCGTGTCTAAAACAATTTGACATGTTCAGACTTGTTTATCTTTGTGTCTAAGTAGGTTAAACACGTATTAACTTGTTATGACCCGATAATGGCATGTTTATCTTTTAATTAAAAAAATATAGGGTGGGTATACGTACATACATGCAGCAGCAATGGCACAAATTGCTCTTAACCCTAATCTTAAACACATCCCGCCTCTCAAAGTCTTAGTCTCTTAGTCTCAATGTCTCTCTCACGAATCACGATCTCTCAGCCTCTTCAATCTTTGCCTTTCAACGACTCACCTCCAGTCGTCACTCTTCAGCGGTTCAGCCTCCTCACCCTCTCAATCTTCTGCACCCCTTAACCCCCATAACTTCATCACTCCCTTAGTGGCTCAGCCTCCCCCACCCTTTTGGATCTCTCCCTTTCAACAACTCTGTAGAGTTATGAAAGAACTGCTAATGGTGAAGGTCAAAATCATATGGACACTATATTCCCAAATACTTAAAGAATAAAAGGTTTTAAGTACAAGGCTAATTTCCTCCTTAAATGTTTCATCAACAACAACCTGTAAACTGCTGGACTGCACAACTGCTGGCTACAAGACTGAACATTTGGAAGACTGAAAAGCTTGACTAGTCAACAGCTAAATCACGAAGACCACAAATTGCTGGAAACATCATATACTGGTCAACAATAGTCAACCGTCGTGTCTCATAAAGCTGTATGACAAACTGTTGGTTTACACCAGCTGTTCTTAACATCATAACCTAGTCCAGTCGTTTGTAAAAACCTATGCTGTTATGTTTTATAAACAGCCGGTGGTTACACCCAACTCGTTGTTAGATGTCACTTTCATGGTGACGTCATAAGTTGTTCTTAAACACTCTCTATAAGTAGAACAATACCTTTAGTGCTTGTTGACCATCTTTACACATAGAATGAAATCACCTAATTGAGATCATTTTATCCAACACGAATTAAACCTGATCAGTGTAAGAGGGAGAGAGAGATAGAGAGAGAGAGAGCAATTGGTGAGGGGAGTGAAAACATATATACTTTGATATCTATATGAAAATATCTGTGTTGACATTACCTATCTTACCCAACTCTAAATATTATAACTGATTGTGTTGATGAATATTGATGATATCATGACTTATTATATTAAGTGCTTAAAACCGTAATCAATTTTAATCACAATAACATACACAATTCACTCCCAGGATCCAATGAACTCACCTCCAGTCGTACACTCTCCACCTTCACTATCCAAGCGTCCACCATCTACCCTCCCTCCTATCGTCCCTCCCTTAACCATCCTCGTCTACCCTCACCATCCCGTGGTCGTCACGTCACCCTCCCTCAGGCTAGAAAGTGTTGATTTACTTGTTTATTTTCTGAATTTAGATATTCTTTAGTAATGAATGATGATTTGTATCATTTTGTGATTTTTTTTAGTATTAATAAATATTTGATGCTTGAACTAATTGAATATTTTGAGTGATCATCATTCAACATGTGTATTAGTGTATAATATCTTGTGTGATTGATTGGGTGATTATCAATCAAGTAAGTATAGTATCAAGTTTAGTAAACAACTAGAATGTAATTATTTTCCATGAAGAAAAATGATAATTGAGGTTAATTTGTGAGTGTTATTATTGTACTATTGTTTTTTATAAGGTGTTTAAGAAACCTAATATTGATTATTAAAGTTGTTCAGTGATTTACTGATTTATAAAATAAGGTGGTGAAGAAGGACAAAAATGTTAAAACAACGGTATGTATCATGTATGTTGTTGATTCAACCTTTATGGCTTTCGGGTTTAATTTTTGTATTAGTTATTTTGTGTAATTTATTTATTTGTTCTTTATTGTAGATGGATTTTGATTCTATTAAAGTTGACCAAGAAAAGGGTAGCTCCATGAATTTGAACATGTAAGATGACAAAGTTCACTTTGTGGCATGGTTTTGAAAACCGGACCGGCCAGTCCAGGAAACGGACCTCCGGCCGGTCCGGTTCGCTATGTTGGACCACTTGTGTAGTGACCCAGAGTTGACCCGGCAACGTGGCCGGTCGGACCGGGATTTTAGAAGTCGGACCAGTTTTTTTGTTTTATTTTTTTGGGTTTTAGTTTGTTTTTTGGGCCGGTTTCATTGGACCGATCGAAACAGTCGGACCAACGGACAGGTGGGGGCTCCGTTTCGACGTCTAGTCCGATTCTGAAAACATTGCTCTATGGAGGTAAAATATTATTGGATGGTGGTGAATTAAAAACCAGGGGCAAAGAGAAAACAAAAGGAAAGATCTTTTGTGTGACAATACTTTACCAAACTCTAGAAGAAAGGAGTAGGTGGAAAGACTCCATGTCAATGCAACAAATGTAAGCATGTTATGATATATGATAGTAAGCAAGGTATGGGGAACATTTCACAACTAACAACCTGTTTTTTTTGTAAATTTACAAAAAAAACTAACAACCTGCTTTGGTAGTTCTTTTAAAGATGTTGGTTAAAGGCTTTTAAATAGTGACATGAAGTTAAGGTCATCTACATTTAATCAACATACGTTTCTCGTGAAATGCTTGTTGCTACTATGGTGATGCATGAAATGCCTTTGTCTTATGTAGACTATAAGGGGTTTAGAGATTTGTTAAGTGTTAACAACCCTCTCTGAGTATTATCTATAGAAATATCATAAAATTTGATTTTCTGAAAATATATAAGAGAGAAAAGGAAAAAGGTAAAAACATGCTTATGTAATCGTTATGTATTAACACGCCCAGGCATCATGGTCTCAACTTTTTTACGTCTATTTTTTGTTCGATTTTATTTATTTTTTGGTTTTTTTTTGTCTTAGGAGTTTTTCTAGTGTTGGTGGTCGCTAATGATGGTGATTGCATTGCATTGGTAGTACTTGGCACGGTTTTATACCCCTGCAGCAACACGTGGTGTATGCTATTTAATTATAAAGTTATTAGGTGCTTTTAGTAACTTTTTTTAGTTTAATTTTTAAGAGTGAAAAGCCAATGAACTTGATACATTGGCTGCTTGCGAGGGGTTTTAACAATGGAAGAATGAAACAAACTCAACAATTTAAATGTGTCATTTAAAAACAACTAATACTAAACCCCTTGCGCTGCAGGAGGAGGGGGGTTAATAACGTGTAAAGTAAATTTAGATCTGAAGTACGTACATGGAATCAAAAGCGCTTACATAAATCGTCAAAAGCCGAATATGCAATAAGTACAAAAGTAACTATTAACATAATACAAATTCCATACAATGTGACCTAGAAAAACCTATAAACTATCGTAGATAGTGCTACTGCAAACTCTAGACTGCAACGGTAGCATGGGTGAACTCGATCACATGATTCGCATTAAATATCATCTTCCTTAAGTATAGATATTTTGTCTTCAGAGTATTTATATAGCGAGCTCTTCACGTATGCTCCACCCGAATTATCGCCCTTTAAGCGTGGATGTCACATATGCTCCATTCGGATTAATATTATTGCAAAATATGAGTGATTTGACTATTAATGCTTGATCAAACAACAAAAGTTAAAAAACGCAACCATCACATATGCTCCACTTGGATTGTAGTAATTTATCTGTAGACATGCAAAACAAATGAACACATAAAGAAGTTAGATTAAGATACATAATAGCAAACAAATAATGCCTTACGAAGCTCGTGCAACTCATCATTGTTTTTGCGTTCCTGAACAACGACAACCTGATTTATTGTCATTGCAATATCTGAAGCTCATAGTTGTTTGTCCATTCTTGAACAACCACAACCTGTGTTATTGCCGCTGCAACATCATTTTTTCTTTGATGTCCCCCAAAAGGCTTAGATAAACATTATCATCGCCCAAAAAAAAAAACTAGGCTCATTACTATGGTTGCCATTGGAATGTAATTTTCTCCCGAAAACATAACATCAACTAACTTTTTTGGATTGTCTATGGACTATTGAAAACAACATCATTGATCATTTGTAAACCCAAAAAAGCGCAGCCAAAACCATTCATCATTGCCAGGCAAGCATCCAAAATCAAGTAAACTAACTCATGGGTGACCACATATCAATCCAAGATATAAAAAAAAAATTAATGTTCGTATAAAACACAACTTCCACACAAAACGAAAGCAAAAACCACACGTAAAAGGCTCAGAGTCTTAAAAGAATGACACCACCAGGGCTGCAAAAAACACGCGTAAAAGGCTCAGAGTCTTAAAAATTAACATACATTTACACTTGGTTTGTTATGTCGGTAGCAGGGTCCAAAAACCCCCCAAAACACAAAACATCTAAAAACCCACTCTCTCTGTTACCGTCACCTGCCGCTATAGAGGACCGGAAGACAACCACCGATGTTTCCTCTGAGAGAGAGAAAGAAGGCGGTGTGTTATTTTAAAGAGAGAAACAAAAGAAAATGGTGGGCAGGAGATGATAGGAGAGAGAAACGGGGAGGCTCAAATACCCACCAATCGTACAACCAACAATACACATCGTACAAGCAATCAATGCACACAACACCTTTAAAGCACCAAGTACAACAAAGCGTTACATATAAGCTTTGCTAATGTTGGGACAAAGAGGATTGACGAAACCACCTTTTGATAACCTTAGTCTAATTCATATCTGCCTAAGTATAGAACTGCTGAAGAACAAAAGAAGAAGTGCTGAAGAACAAACACCAAAGTACTGAAGAGTAAACTCATCAGAAGTTCTGAAGTCTAACCAGACATTTCACTGAAGAACTGCTGAAGACAAACTGCTCATCAGCAGTTTGTCACTTATCAGCACTTTGCATCAGAAGCTTCTAACCGACTGAAAGATCAGCAGTTTGATTATTATATTGTTTTGTTAAAGTCTAGATTTCAAGTTTCAATGTACAGACTGTTGTAAGCTTATCTTAGCATAATATCTTTGTTAAATATCTTAGATTACTTCAGACAACAGTTTAGTACTTTAGTCTATAAATAGATGAGTTTGTTCATCTATTTTGATATGTGATTTTGTGTAATATCTTTGATAATAAATTGAAATCCTTCGGGCTTTAAACTTATAATTCCATTTCACATCTGAGAAACATAAATTGCTTTACTGCTTTACACTTAACTGTATTTATTGTTTCTCATTTATTGTTCAGTCAAGGGGGAGTAATAACTCCTCATCAAAGTGATCTTTTAGACCTTTGAACACTTGTATTTCCGCTGCTTAATAACTCACATATAAATCTGATAACACATAAGTGTTCATAAAACTAAGCCACTGATCCAACAATTGGTATCAGAGCATCTGGTTAATCTGATCAAAATCAATCTAACAAATTGAGATTCAGACACAGGCTCAATATTGATATTCAATAAAGGATAAAAGGCTCACTTTTTAATCCATCACTTTAAGGAAGTATTGACAAATCCAAACTTCTTAAAAATGGACCCCTACAATACTGGATCTACCAACAAACCTCCTATGTTAGTCAAAAATGAATATAACATATGGTCTAAGAGGTTGGCACATACTATTTCCCAAACAAACACTGGATGTTGGAGGTCTGTAGTTTTTGGACCTCACAAACCAGTTGTTAGTGATCCAGAGGGAAAGACTGAAAGACCAAAAGATCCAAAAGAATACACGGAGGAAGATTTCCAAAAGTTTGAGCTTGATGCAAAAGCTTTCTCCATGTTGGCTATGGCTCTCCCAAACGAAATTTATGCTGGCCTTTTACATTGTGAAAGTGCCAAAGAGCTGTGGGATTGCCTTAAAGAGCAGTTTGCAGGAACTGCTGAGGTGATAGCCAACATCAGAGAAATATTGGCTCAACAATATGAAACTTTTACTCACATAGAGGGTGAATCTTTAACACAACAATTTGAAAAATTTTCTTCACTCATCTCTGAGTTAAAAATAAACAATCAGACCTATTCAAATGAGTCTATGCTGCATAGATTTTTAAGGTCTTTACCTTCAAAATGGGAAACTTACTCTATAGTCCTCAGAACAAGTTCAGATTTTAACACCTTGAACCTAACTAGGTTACATGGTAAATTACTAACTTTTGAGAGAGAAATCAATCAAAAGAAAAAGTTGCAAGAATCTGGTAAAACTGCTGATGACTATACTCCGGGTAGCACAGCCTTATTAGGACATGACTCACCATCCTGTTCTAATAATTTTGGTTCTTTTGACCACATTGACATAACAGCTGGGATCTCATCAGATGGATCCTTCCCAGCTTATGACAATGAAGAACTGAGTCAAACTGCTAACAACATGTGTTTCATCATGGATGATTTAAAATATTTTAGCAGTGATGACTTAGAAGAAATGGAAATATTGCATCAACTGGCCTTGTTAAGCTTAAAAACTAACAAATTTTATAAAAGGTCAGGAAGGAAATTTCCAGGACTAAACAATTCAACAAAAGTTGGTTTTGACAAATCTAAACTTAGATGTCATAAGTGTCAAAAGTTGGGACACTTTGCTAGAGAATGTAGAAGCTCTAGCTACAACCAACCAATGTCCTCTGGAAATCAATTTAATCCCTCATATAATAGGAATAATGGAACTCAAGGGAGTGCTCATTTTGTACAGGCACAAGCTCCACATGTTCAATATGTGCCACAAGTGCAATATGTTCAGATGCCTGCTCAACAACAATAGCAGCTCATGCCTCCATTTCCAACTGCTCAACAACCTGCACAAACTCAACAACCCCCTCAGCAACAAAGCTTATTTACCTCAGGGTATGTTGACTGGAGCAGTCTTCCTTATGACACATCAGAATGCAGTCAGGATGCAGACAATAAGGTCTATGATGTCAACTGGGGAGAACCTGATAATGGCATAAAGAACTTTGCCTTAATGGCTTTTGAAGGATACTCTTCAAATTCTGCTCTCACACAGGTATCACAACAATCTCTGTTAAAGCTTTGCACTAAATCTTGCAAAGAATCTTTTGCTTTAATTAGAGAAACTAATGTGCATTTACAAGGCAAATCCAATGACATGGAAAGAAAATTCACACAAATGAAGTGTGATTTGGAAAGAAAAATTGTTTTGAAAAACAAAGAAATTTCCAAACTGAATGATAAATCCATTGAAACAGAAGCACAAATTAAAACTATGATAGACAGCCTAGGAAATGTCAGACAAGAGCTTGCTGACACCAAGGTTGATTGTGAAAAATGGGTTGAGTCTTGTAAAGGGTATCAAATGTTGCTTAACAAACAAACTGCAGCCAATGTTAAGTTTGGCATTGGATATACCCACACTGAATCACCAACAGATTTCACCCACAAAACTGATAATGATGGGAAGAAATTGATTCAAACTTCTGATATGGAGGAATGCACATCCTACCATCAGAACTTCCTCAAAAAGGGAAGTACTGCAGAAGTTAAAACTACTGACAATAAGCCATCAGCAGTTTTAACTACATCAGGAGTTGAGACCCTGAAAACTGCTGATGACCTATTTCAAAAATCAGATTTTGTCAGTAAATTGCCTTCCAGCTCTCTTGATTTATCTAAAAAGAAAGAGAAGGCAAAAGCATGTGAAATATGTGGTCTGTTTAACCACATAACTGAACTTTGCAGATTTAGAAAGGTAAATCAGTTAAATAAACAAAGACAACAACTGATTGTGGGAAAACAGATAAAACAAGATTATCAAAATACCTTTTTTCCCAACAAACAACAATCAAACAAAACCCTTTCTAAGAAGAGGCCTTTATCTCAACAAAGGTCATCTTCTCAAAGTTCAATTTCAGAAGTTTCACCTAACTCATCAGCAGTTTCACAAACTGCTGAAGTTAAAGATTTGATAAACTTGGTTAAACTTCTGATGACCAAAGTTGATGGTGGAAACCAAAAAGAACCCACCATTGTTCTTAATGACAAATCCATTGCCAAAAAGACATGGATTACTAAAAATGGTCCACAACAAGCTGCACCTGTTCTCAAGAGCAAACCCAAAGCCAAACTGGCTTGGGTTGCCAAAACTAACTAATTTGCTATCTTGTGCAGAGAGTCTCCAGAGGTTTGAATAGCATATGGTATGTGGATAGTGGAGGCTCAATGCACATGACTGGATGCAGATACCTGATAAACAACTTCATCAGCCAAAGAGAAGGATCTGTGTCCTTTGGGAACAATGCCAAGGGATATGTGCTAGGATATGGCAATGTATCCTCAGGCAAAATGCAGTTTGACAAGGTCAATCTGGTTGAAAACCTTGAGTACAACTTGCTGAGTGTCTCACAAATGTGTGACAAAGGATATTCTTCCTTTTTCACCAAGACAGCATGCAAGATCATATCACCAGAAGGCCAGAAGTTGATAGAGAATATTATTGAAGATCATACTTTGCTGATTGCCAAAAGATGTGGCAATGTCTATGCAGTGGACATTGAAAAGGACAAAGTATTGAACAAGACTGCCTGTTTCTTCTCAAAGGCATCAACTTCAGAAAATGATCTCTGGCACAGGAGACTTGGCCATGTGAACTTTAAAACCATCAATAAAGTCACAAAAATGGGCTTGGTCAGAGGTCTACCTTTGAAGGAATATCAGTGCAAAGAACACTGTGTTTCCTGTCTTAAAGGTAAACAACATAAGTCCTCCTATAAGTCTATTGAAGAATCAAAAACAACTGCATGTCTTCAACTACTCCATATGGACTTATTTGGACCAGTCAAGATTATGAGCCTTGGTAAGAAGAAGTACTGCTTGGTCATCATTGATGACTACTCAAGATTCACATGGGTCTTCTTCTTATATTCCAAGGATGAGGCAGCTGAAATCATCAAGTTCTTTATTCTGCAAGTAGAGAAGCAATACTCTCTATCTGTCAAAGTCATCAGGAGTGACAATGGGACAGAGTTCAGGAACAAAACTCTGGATGAATTCTGTCTGTCTAAAGGGATTGTTAGACAGTTCAGCATTCCCAGAACTCCTGAACAAAATGGTGTGGTAGAAAGAAAGAACAGAACATTAATTGAAGCAGCCAGAACAATGTTAGCTGATTCAGGCCTACCTTTGTATTTTTGGGCTGAAGCAGTCAACACTGCATGTTATGTTCAGAATAGAGTTCTTATCAACAAAAGACATACCAAGACTGCCTATGAAATTCTTCATGGCATAAAGCCCCTTATCTCCTTCTTCAGGGCTTTTGGATGTCAATGTTTTATCCTCAACATCAAAGACTCTATCTCTAAGTTTGCTGCAAAAGTTGACACAGGTTATTTTCTTGGTTATTCTCCTTTGAGAAAAGCTTACAAAGTTTTTAATTCAAGAACCAAGATAGTAGAAGAAACACTGAATGTCAAGTTCAATGAATCAAAACACACTCTTATTCCAGCAAATCCTGCTGAATTATTTGATCTTGACAATTTTCATTTCGGACCTGAAAAGACTGTTGAATCATCCAAACCTCCTCAAAATGGTTTTCAAGGATTTGAAGATGATAGTCCTGCACCATGGACTCCAAACACAGTCAGAAGATCAACTATTAAACCTTCAGAAGTTTCAATAGCTTCAACTTCAGGAACTACTGATGAACATTTTGAAACTACTGATTCAGCTGAACCTAAAACTCCTGAAGTTCAAATAACAGCTTAACCAGATATTATCAATCTCAGTGGTTTATTTGAAGAACCTGTAGAGCCATCATCCAGTACAGGTTTACAACAACTGATTGAACACAAGGATCATCCATTGGATCAAATCATGGGTGATATTGCATCAGGGGTACTCACAAGAAACCAGCTTTCCAACTTTTGCTTATTCTCAGCATTCATCTCTCAGTTGGAACCAAAGAAGTATCAAGAAGCCCTCAAACACAACAATTGGGTGCAAGCAATGCAAGAAGAGTTGCTTCAATTCAAGAAACAACAGGTTTGGGAAATCTGTCCCTTACCTGAAAACAAGCAACCAATTGGAACAAGATGGGTCTTCAGAAACAAATCAGATGAGGCTGGTATGATCATTAAGAACAAAGCAAGACTAGTGGTACAAGGTTATTCCCAAGAGGAAGGAATTGATTATGATGAAACCTTTGCACCAGTTGCAAGACTTGAAGCTATCAGGTTATTTTTAGCTTATGCAATTTCCAACAATATTAAAGTTTATCAAATGGATGTCAAAAGTGCATTTTTGTATGGAAAAATAAAAGAGGAAGTGTATGTCTGTCAACCTCCAGGGTTTGAGGATCCTTCTCATCCTGATTGGGTTTACAGACTTGACAAAGCTCTTTATGGGCTAAAACAGGCTCCAAGAGCCTGGTATGAAACACTTTCAAACTTTTTATTTAAGAATCACTTCTCAAGGGGATCCATTGATAAAACTCTTTTCATAAAACATGTTGGAAATCATGTCTTACTTGTTCAAATCTATGTTAATGATATCATATTTGGTTCAACAAATTCAAAACTGTGTGAAGAATTTAAGAAACTCATGCAATCAAAATTTGAAATGAGTACAATGGGAGAATTGCAGTACTTTTTGGGACTGCAAATCAAGCAACAGTCAAATGGAACATTTATACATCAATCAAAATATGTTAAAGAATTATTGAACAAATTTTCTTTACAAGACTGTAAAACATGTTCCACTCCCATGACACCAATCACACAAGTTGAACCAGATGATCAAGGGAAACACATTGATCAAACCATGTATAGATGTATGATAGGTTCTCTTTTGTATTTAACTGCTTCTAGACCAGATATCATGTTTTCAACTTTTGTCTGTGCTAGATACCAATCTGCACCAAGAGAATCACATCTAATTGCAGTCAAAAGAATCTTCAGATATCTGAAAGGAACTCCTACTTTAGGAATCTGGTATCCTGCTTCAAGCAATACCAAGTTAACTGCTTTTTCAGATAGTGACTATGCAGGCTGCAAAATGTCAAGAAAATCAACATCTGGTGGTTGTCAATTCTTAGGAAACTGTCTGGTGTCCTGGCAATCAAAGAAACAAACATCTGTGGCAACTTCAACCGCTGAAGCTGAATACATTGCTGCTGCAAGCTGTACTTCACAGATACAATGGCTCCAATATCAACTGCTTGATTATGGAATCAAAGAGACCAAGACCCCACTTTTAGTAGACAGCAAATCTGCCATTAGCATCATTCAAAATCCTGTTCAGTTTTCAAAGACTAAACATATTGAAATCAGGTATCATTTCATAAGAGATTGCTATGAAAAAGGCAAGATTGAGGTGAAGCATGTCACAACAGCTAATCAAATAGCTGACATTTTCACCAAACCCCTTGATTCAACAACTTTTCAGAGGTTAGTATCCATGCTTGGGATGTTAAACTTAGAAGAAAGTCTGTAAGTGTTTCACTTTTTAGTTCTGCACATATTTTATTTTTCACTTACATACTTATCTGTCACAAACCTCTGAAGACCAAAAATTTGAGAAAGAGAAAGTACTGATGAACAAATTTTGAAAACTACTGATAAACATCAAAAATGGGATATTTTCAAAATGGATATAACTACTGATGAAAATCAGAAGTTAGTAAAGTGTTTTAAAAGTCATTTGCATCAGCAGTTGAAACTGCTGATGAGATAACTAAAACCACTGATGAAGAAACCTTCTTCTTCAGCAGTTTGACTAAAAAGGGTAAAACAGACTTTTCACTCGTCAGAAGTTTGACCTAGTCGGTTAAAAACTTCTGATAAATACCCTGTTCCAACACTTATCCATTCAAAAAGCAAAATTCCCTCTCTCTCTCTCAAATTCAAAGCAAAACCCCTTCTCTAACCTAAAAATTACTGTTCGATCAAAAACAACCATGGCTCTCGTGTTAAAACAGGGACACAACCAAAGAGGCTACTTTGTTAAAGATGAAGCCTGGTCCCAGTATGATGAGATGATTGATCTCATCATGAAATCCCAATACTATGATGCTTTCACCATCGATCCACCCATTCATGAACAAACTCTTAATGAGTTCTGGGCAAATTCAGAGACGGTGAAGGTGAACAATGAAGTGATTTCCCTCAAATCTTCCATAAAAGGGAAAATGATGGCCATCTCACCAGAAACACTAAGCATCAGGCTTGGTTTGAAGGATTCTGAGGCACCTGAGCATATTCCAAACTCAGATATTCATCTAACCATGACAGAGTGTGGCTATCAAGGTACTTTGGCACAAGCAACAGTTTATAAGAAATATTTTGACCCTCAATATAAACTGCTATTTCATTACATTATTATGTGTCTTAGTCCAAAAACTGGGTCAATAGATCAGATGCCTTCTACTTTTCAACCTATTTTTCATTCCATCATAAATGAAACTCCTTTCAAGGCATCAAAATTATTTTTCAATGAACTGGTTTTACATCATGAAAATGATAAAACGAAATTTTTGTTGTATCCAAGATTTGTTATGCAATGCATAATAAAAGAGCTTGGAGAGGGAGTACTTGAGGGAGAAGCAACAACTTTAAACCCTTTAACTGCTCAAGTATTCTCTAGGCACAACAAACCAGCACTTGTGCTAGAAGATGACCAAGGGGAAGAACAACCCATCCCCAAGGAACCCACATCTTCCAAACCCAAAAAGAAAACTCAAAAGCCTAAACAACAAAAACCAAAACAAACCAAGTCACTGAAAAAGAAAGTTCAGGAAGTGGAGAAACCTGAAACTACTGATGTGCAATCTGCACTTGAAAAGGAAGTGGCTGAAACATCCTCTCAGCACACTCCTTCTCCACCAACCAAAAGAAAACCTGTCACAGTTATCTTCCAAAGAAAAAGATTTAAGAAACCAATAACTGTTGACCCTGCTTTTGAAACTGCTGAAACCAACCCTGAACCCATCAAAACTCCTGAACACCAACCCCTCACAACTACTGAACCTGAACCCTCACACACAACAATAGAAATTGCCCAACTTCTCTCAGGACTAAAAGGAACCCATTCACCACATGTCACTCCCCTAGCAACACATCAAATTGGGGAGATGCCTTCAGAAGTTGACATGAATGTGGATCCTGTTAGCCCAACCCAGAGAGATGAGGATGAACAAGAGTTTATAAGCCCAAACTTACAAACTTTTGATACTTTTGAGGCTGCTACTACTCACTTATCACCCAGTGGTGAACCTGAGGACAGTAGTAACATAGCTAAGACCTTAAACTTGGCAACTACTGATGAAGGCCTAAGGCCAGAAGTAGGAAAACCTCAGTACCAAGACAAAGAGGTTCATGAGACTACTGGTTTGGGTCCAGCTCATGATATAACTGATCCTGCCCTCTCTGAGGACACTATTAGGGATTCAGATGATTCCATTAATTTGGTTGATGAATCAAACATTCCACAAACTGAATTGACGGTTGATATTGAAGGTCCTGGATCTAAGGTATCCAAGCTCAAGAAGCTGGTCACCAAAGATCAGGTTAAAGACCAGTTAACCCAAAGTTCCCCAAAACTGGCATCTTCAGAGCAATCTGAGGATCACCCAAAAAGCACCCCTTCACCAAAACAACCTACCCAATTCCCTGGGCTCACTAGCATAGACTTGAACCAACTATGCAGCCCAGATGGTCCCCTGTACCAGGCACTCAAACAAATTATTACTGATCAACTCAAACCCTTCACAACTGCTTGGGAGTTAAAAGCTAACAATCAGTTTGGGTTGATCAATTCGAGACTTGCTGAGTTGAACAAGAAAATGGACCAAACACAAGATCAACTAGCAAGGTTGTCTGCTGCAACATCTCATTCTATTAGGCTTCCAGAAGTGGATGAAGCCAAAAAGGGGGAGATGATTAAGGAACCAACTGAAGTTGCTACTACACAAAGACAAACTCCTGATCCTGAAGCTGATAGACCATCCCAAAGACCAGGAAAAGAAGTAGCACCAGAATTCAAATTGTCTAAGGCATCAGAGGAAACTGCTGATCCCATTTCTCAAACTACTGAAGACAATCCTTCAGCAGTTGTGACTCCAATTTTCTCATCAGCAGTTTTACCTCCTAAACCAACATCAGAAGTTCCTAAGGCAACAGAAAGAGAACCTGCTCCCACTCCTTTGCCTACAACAACTTCCACAACTGTTTTAAACCCTACTCCCATCAGCATGTCTAAAGATTTATTGGAGAAGAGTTTAAAAGAGGCTGCAAAGAAGGCAAAAGAAGACAGAGTATGGAACAGCCTAGAGACTAGAGATGATTTGAGTTTTGAAGAAAAATTAATCAAGTATCAAGAAAAACTTGATGAGCTTGAGGCTGAAGAGAGAGCACTTGAAGCTGCTGCTGAAAAAGACAAAAGAGCACAGCTTATAGCATTCATTACAAAGAACTCCAAATCAAAACAAGTGGCCCTCAAAAGACTCTCAACACAAGAGCTGACCAGAAGAGCTCAAATGCTATCTGATAGAATAGCAACAGAAGATGAGAGGAAAGCCAAAAGAGCTGAAGTAATTGAAGAATTAGTGGCAAATGGCTATGGTTCAAAGGCCTCAATCTCCAAATGGAAAGAACAAACTCTTTATGAGGCTTACAAGAAATTCAAGGCAAAGAAAGTTGCAGAACCAGAGAGATTTGAAACTCCAGAAGTCCAAACAACTTCTATTGTTAGGAGATCATCTGGTGCATTAAGGAGGCCAGCCACCAAGAGAAAAGCAGATGGTGATCCCATTGTCAAGACTGACTTCAAGATGATACTCTTAGAAGGAGATCAGTTGGTACATGGTGATTTTGATGTTGAAGAGAATCCCCTCTTAACCCAATTCAGAGACAAGGCTACTTATGCTTATCAGTTACAACAATCCATCCAAGAGAAGACACACACAAGGGTTGTTACAGAGCATCACCTGCCCAACATGCCTATTCAAGGTGCTGCTGAACTTCAAGGTAGTCAAGAATCTCACCTGAGAGTCACTGAAATAGAAGACATTCCTCAATCAGGTCAACCTAAGGAAACTGGCTTAATTTCCTATGCCTCTGACTTTGACAGGTCAAAGGTAAATATTATTAAGTGGTCATTTACTGAATCCAACTCAGTACTTGTGACCAGGAGAGACCGTTCAAGTAAGGTCTATAGAAACTCAAAGGAGTTGAGTGTTTTATCGTCCAAAGACCTTCTTACCATTCAACATTTAACACCTGAACTTGGTCCTCTCACTGAGCAACAAAGATGTACTCTTACTACCCGGATGACAGCAGAGATCTGGAGGATACTAGAAGAGAGAAAAGGACAACAATAAAGAATAGATAAGGTTTTGGCTTCATCAATCCAGGGGGAGATTGTTGGGACAAAGAGGATTGACGAAACCACCTTTTGATAACCTTAGTCTAATTCATATCTGCCTAAGTATAGAACTGCTGAAGAACAAAAGAAGAAGTGCTGAAGAACAAACACCAAAGTACTGAAGAGTAAACTCATCAGAAGTTCTGAAGTCTAACCAGACATTTCACTGAAGAACTGCTGAAGACAAACTGCTCATTAGCAGTTTGTCACTCATCAGCACTTTGCATCAGAAGCTTCTAACCGACTGAAAGATCAGCAGTTTGATTATTATATTGTTTTGTTAAAGTCTAGATTTCAAGTTTCAATGTACAGACTGTTGTAAGCTTATCTTAGCATAATATCTTTGTTAAATATCTTAGATTACTTCAGACAACAGTTTAGTACTTTAGTCTATAAATAGATGAGTTTGTTCATCTATTTTGATATGTGATTTTGTGTAATATCTTTGATCTTAAATTGAAATCCTTCGGGCTTTAAACTTATAATTCCATTTCACATCTGAGAAACATAAATTGCTTTACTGCTTTACACTTAACTGTATTTATTGTTTCTCATTTATTGTTCAGTCAAGGGGGAGTAATAACTCCTCATCAAAGTGATCTTTTAGACCTTTGAACACTTGTATTTCCGCTGCTTAATAACTCACATATAAATCTGATAACACATAAGTGTTCATAAAACTAAGCCACTGATCCAACAGCTAATTAGTATATTTAAAAGGAAATTGGATTTATATACTCCAAACTATTGCTCGTTAGCTGATATCACTCTTAAATATCACTTTGACTACCAGTACTCCAAACTTTACACTTTGTTTGTTACGTCACCCCCAAACTAAGACGAAAATACCTCCTCATCATCAGAACTTGCCCCTGATTCTAGAAAGGAGGTGACATAACAAACAAAGTGTAAAGTTAAGAGTATTGATAGTTAAAGTAATAGTTGGGAGTCATATCGGCCAACGAACAATAGTTTGAAGTATTTAAATCCAATTTCCCTATTTCATATTGTCTGTATCATTATTTTATAACTTCTGTTTAGGGGTGTGTAATACGACATGACACGAAATCTGACACAAACCTAACACAAAATTACAGGTTTGTGTTAGTCTTAACATGTTCATGTCAGTTTCCTGTTGAACCTATGAAGTAGTTTAGCTAAACGGGCCGGGTTTACGTCCAAACCCATCAAGTTGACCCCATTTACATTATATTTTAATTTTAATTTTTTAACAGGTTGTGTTTTTATGCCATAAGGTAAAATGATTGGGATTTTATGTCATGATTATAACTTAAAAACAAAAATCGTGATAATATTTTATGATTAAAAATGTAATTGTTAATATACACTTCTATTTTTTGTTATAAAATTTAAAATATTAATATGCGAAAAAATCGAGTTAAACGGGCTGTTTTTGGGTCAACCCATAACTATTTATGTCGTGTTCTGGTTCATGTGTCAGATAAGATTTTAGAACGCGGGTCGGGTTACACGTCATTCCATAAACACAACCCGTTTAACACCCTAGTTTTGTTATTTGACATGTATGTCAGAAAAATACATTATTATATAAACTATTAAGGGAAATTCGATTTAAATAATCTAAACTATTGCTTGTTGGCCGATATCACTCCCAGTTATCATTGTGACTAACAATACTCCTAACTTTACACTTTTTTTGTTATGTTACCCCCAAACTAAGAAGCAAACACCTACCCATCATAAGAACTTGCCCCTGATTCCAAAATGGGGTGACATAACAAAGAAAGCGTAAAGTTGAGAGTATTGGTAGTCAAAGTGATAGTTGGGGGTGATATCGGCCAACGAGCAATAGTTTGAAGTATTTAAATCCAATTTTCCTACTATTAATTGTACGGCAAATAACGGTAACTTAATATTATATTTTTTATTGTTATATTATATAATATATAATATTAAAAAAGACACTTTAATATCTTTATTTTGCTAACATGTACTTGCCCTATTATGACAACTAGTTGTATTCTAACCGGCGCGTTGCGCCGGTCGCAAAATCGTTAGGAAGAGATACACTTCATTTTTCTTAAATAAACATGGTATATGTAAAACACATCAGACCCACATGATAAAAATGAGATTTAGCGGATAAAATAATCATATACCTAGCCATGGCTTTAGCCAAAAAAAAATAGCATAAATTATTACATTTTGTTCCCCTTCTATAGTTGACAAAAGTTACTTGTAACATAATAAAAGAATATGACAATTCATTAGTTATCAACGGGAATCATCTAAGTGCGAATTCGATTAAATGTTGTTCTATTCAATTCGAATTCGTATTCGAATAAAAATCATAATTCGAATTCGAAGCGAATTCGAATAAATTCCTTGTAGCTGTTATAAGTTTAATAAATAATCAGTACGTTAATAGTTAAACCATCTGATATTCATTAGCTGATTATAACATTATTTTGTTCGATTTTCAGGTTGTTGCACAGATTTCCCTTTTGGTTCGATTTTCAGGTTGTTGCACAGATTTTGCTTCATTAGCTGAATATAACATAAGGTCACTTAATCAATTATCTTTGGCCCTGCAGACTAAAGCTTTCATTCTGTCATTCTGTCCAACATAAAGAAGAAAAAGATCAACAAATAAAATCAAAGAGAAATGTGAATCTTTCACAACAAAGAACAAAAAAATGGCCTTATAGGTATTATAGTATTTATGCACTCATTCCATCAAACGATGTGAATGAAAGTTAAAATATCAAACATTCTAAAAATAAGTTCAGAACCTCATATTCTTGTTCAAACAATATTAAAAAAATACATGTCCTACAGGCCTACAACTCTTTAAAAAAAAGACACCATCATCTGTTGATTTATACCAGCAACTTTGAAGCTAATGAAACCAAATGAAACCAACCATGATAATCTAAAGGACTAAAAATAAAGGGTGGTCATATCTACACATCCTCTCAGTAAATACACACCATCCTCCCCTATACGCCGCGTATAGCGTCATATGGCGCGTATAGGGGGTCTGACAATGACCGGCCCCCCCTGTACTTCACTTGTCGACCTATACACCGCGTATGACCCTATGCGCGACGGCGTACATGTCTGATATGACGCTTGACTAATGGGTATTAATGACGTGTGGAAGTTTGTGCACCCCCATATACGCGGCGTCTAGGGGGGTCTGCAATTAATTTTAAGGATGTGCAAATACCATGACCCAAAAGAAATTGTAGCCCTAATAAAGAATCACTACTGCAGATCCGCTCTATTTGACCCTAATAATTTGAGACCCAAAAATGACAGTTCACAAAATTAAAAGTTGAACCTTAGAAACTACCTAAGTCTCAGTAAAGTCTAAAATTACAACTTACAAACAACCTAGTCTAATGTTATAAACAAATAAAAAAACATATCATAAAAAAAATAACGAATCTAATGTTTTAACTACATGACTGGCCATTTACTTTTCAAAAGTAGGGGTACACATTATTAATGTATTTGCAACTGAATTCCAACAACGGAAACCAAAAGACAAACAGGCCATCAAATGAAACTTACATAGACAAAGCAATTATAGCTTCACACAAAAAAAGCTTGACACTGAAGAAGATTGGTTCAAAATTGATACCTTAAAACCTTCAAGAAAATAACAATGTCTCCAGGAAAAGCATCAATCTGGAAGATAACATTCAATTAAGTTCCAAGAATCATAACAAAAACTTTAGAAATAGAAAAACCTTTCTCCATTCATTATTTCGTAGTCCGCCAGCGACACGCACCACCGGCATCCTTCCTGTTCTGGTCTTTTAGGACTGGAAGTGGATCCAATGGCAGGAGGTCGTGGATGGCGTCTCTGACTGCTGCCGGTCATCTTCTCCGGCGCAACCTTGATTCAGTGCAAGCATAATTGAATCAATTAATAGTTATTAATCTTAAATTTATCATATGAAATAAAAAAATATCAAGTTGATACAGTATCAAAAGAAATAAAGCTTCAAAAGAACGAACAATAAAAACCGTCATTTGAAGCCGTAGAAATCACATTTGCTGCTGCTGAGATTCACAAACTTTGCGAAGGCAATAGAAAGGTGAGAAACTGAACATACTCCACATGACAGGACATGAAGAGCATCAACCCTTCGTTAAACCTTGTCGTCCAGCTGTTCGTTCGTTTAAATGTCTAACAGAAGACAACATCGTACAATATCCGGTTGTTTCATGACAGTGTCATAACAGTTTCAAAAGCTGGCATGATTTCAACTCCTGATCTACTTTATATCACAATCAATCTAAGGAACCAACACAATGTTTCAAAAGTTGGTGATTGGATTACTCCAAACAATCGAAATTTCATAGGATCTTCTAACAAAAGAATTCTACATTGTTTTGAACCAAATCAAATACAGTGGTAATAAAACAAACTATAACTTGTTTAAAACTTAGAAAAAAACCTTAAAGATTATCACCTCTTGACAATGATGACGCCTCAGTTGCTAGTCGCTTGGGCCGAATGCCGAATATCAAACTGATCTACATACTGCAAAGAAGTTGCAGTCTCATTTCTGATCCTTTTAATTTTAGGGCTCAAAAGTCCCCTGTGCCTGAACCCATACAACTTCAACACTTGATTATCAGTAAAATTGAAAGCGCGTTCCATGCTACTAAACACCTCTGAACCGGATAATCCCCATAACTCCCACAAGGCTTGCAGCCTACAAAATGTGTCACAAAAACATCCATATATCAATATATATGACAATGCCACAGAACTGTTCATTCCGTTAGATTATTAATAGTACGTAACGTTCAATCGTCTACGAAAAAGCACAAACTATATGATAACCATTAAATACACATAGTTGATGAACAACCCACCATCAACGACAATAACAAAACCAAATAACACCTCCCAAAACAGAATTGAGGTTTAGAGTAAACCCAACACCCAAAATAAAACCATGAAAATTTTCACACCGGCATATTATACACCAGGTACATGCCTTTAGACCCCATTTGTGCGTTCAAACTTGGAAATTAACTCATATAATCGAACCACAAATTAAAGCACCCCTCAAATGAGGTAAGGCACACCATCATCGAGCCTGTCACATGACAACAACAGAAACAAAATAACACTTCCAAAAAGATAATTAGGGTTTACAGTAACTGAAACTGAAACACAAATCCAAACACCTAAAAGATGGGGTTTTAGTGTTTTACCTTAGTATATGTAGTTATCAACGAATTCCAATTAGAATTGAGTTCGCCTAGGATAAATTAAAATTACCGAACCACACATTAATAATAGTACCTCAAAAGGGAAATAATAAAACTTGGGACTCTTAACACAACTCTTTCCCTCGCTGATGTCGCGGCCTTCACTATCCTCACTATGGTTGTCAATGTTACTGTAATAAAGAGACAACCGAGATGGTAGTGGAATTCCATTTAAACCGGATTAAAAAACAAAGAACAGCGCCATACGACATCACGAGAACATGGCCATATGTAGAGAAGAACAAATTGAAGGGCTTAATTGGTGGAGAGATGGTTGATACCACAAAAAAAGACCATGGTTATGATAAATGACAATAACAATTTAGTAACTTCCCCCATGAATTCATCCATCTCTTTTGCATTAACTCAAGAATATTGGCTCTTAATCTACTTTCAGACAATTTTTTCTTTTCTCAAGAACGTAAAATATACCCTGTTAGTATTTGAAGCAGAACCATACTATAATTAACTAATGTTATTACTAATTAAAAAATTATAAAAATCTTAAGGTGGGGAAACAAATACTTACCAACCAATGAAGTGGATACCTGTAGGTAAAAAGAATGAACCCAAGGACCCATTGTCACTTTAATAGCATCAACAACCTCTTCAACACCTCTAAGCATCCAAGCCCTAGCAGGCACCACAAATTTTAGAAACATAAATCTAGTTCCAGTTCAAATTAGAACTAATCTGAACCACACAACACAATATCATCATGAACACACCAAAATCAGTTAATTTGTTAATCACACACAACAACAACAACACAAAGTATATACATCCTGACCACTTTTTCTTGCAAACCCAGTTTACCAAACAATATCAACCAAGACATCAATTCATCGTGAACTGTTATATGTTCAATTAAAAATGAACAGATCCCAAATCAGATAAAAAAGAGGGCACCCCCTAAAAACTTATTAGTCAATATAATATATACATATACACAAATGTAGTTGCACATATCTTCAGTCAACCACCATAATCAAAGAAAAACACATATATATTATTACCAATAAACAAAATAAAATCAAAATCAAACTTTCTAATCATACCACAGTATCATAATCAAACCTATTTCGCACCTTTACCGTCCAATAACCTCGTAATTACACTGTCTAAGACACCTGTTTCCATCATACCAAGCCAAATCTTTAAGAAGACGTTTGTAGAAGAAGAAAAATATATAATATTATTATCTATAAGTTGGATTGTCGTGAAGATTATCCGAAGACATAGCGCCGATGCGATGTAGGATTGAGGACGGGAGGCGGTGATGGATGGTGGGGTTGGTGCAGGTGGAGGCGGACGGTGGTGGGGTTGGTGCAGAGGGAGGGAGAGATAGATTTATGCAGAATGTCGTGTGTGTGTGTGAGAGAACCTGAGAAGATGAGTTTGGAGAGAGAGATAGGGGGTGGGTGGGTGTGAGAGATAACTCTGGGAAAAAGACGCGTGTACATATAGGAACACGTAAAGGACAGATGGCACAAACCAAGAAAAACGTTTTTAATAAAAAAAAGTACACAGATCGCCAGACTCGAACCCGGGAATCACCCACATATAAACAACAGTCACACCAACTGGTCTGCAAGAAGATTTGTTTACATATTGGTAATGTTCTATATAAATAGGGTTATAACAAATAAAGGCTTAATAAAAAAATAATTTAATTACTGTTCAAAATCTAAGGCTTGTTAATATATTCTAATTCTATAGTAACGTAACTTGCACCGCCTCTATTTTGTTAATGTGCATCGCCCCTAATTTGCTAACATGTATCGTTATTTTTTACTTTTTTTTGTAAAGGTCCTTTTTATATGGTATCGAGACTATTTTATTTATTTTTTTTCCTTTTTAGGTATCAGTATTTGGCATTCGTACTCAAACAGTACTTCCACCATCAGTATAATGATATTTTTCTTTATCGTGGAGAACTAAGTTAGTATTCTTTTAATATTGGTACCGATTCTGTATTCATTTTTATAGTTTTCTCAATGTGACAATATAATTCCATTGAAAAATAGAATGATATTAGCAACTACCGGTTCGGTACAGTATGATGATATTTTACTTTATCGTGAAGAACTGAACCAGTACAGTTTTAATATTTGTACCGATACCATATTCTTTTTATTTTAGTTTTCTGCTTCGAAACGTACGAAGTTCAAACAACGTCTCGCGGGAATGCAAAGGTGTAACCATGTCCCGCGGCAATGCGCGGGTAACTACGACCTTAAAGTGGTTTTTTAGATTAGTTTATATAAACAATAGTTACCTAATGTTATTTCTACTGTTCACAAAACATTCAACGAAACAGACGCTCCCATAGTAAAGCGCAACAAACTTACAACAATACTTATTTCATTATAACAAAACCAAATATTATAAAAATTTTATGACGGAAAATATAACCTTATTTTTGTTTGTGCCACAAGATTTTGTCATGTTCATACATACTTAAAGCCTATATATATGGCCCTGCCCTCAAAAGAATTTTCCATTGCTCCTGTGCTTCACTACTCACTCATCTTTCCTAAAGGTAACTCCACCATCTCTCTCTCTCTCTCTCTAAATCCTATTTTTCTATCTCTCTCTACAATTCACGAATTACAAATGTGTTCATATTCCACTCAGTGTGGTTTATGTGTACCTTGTCAAAATGTATTGGTACTATCTCGTGAGTTTTACGATAGCGGAATCTTACAATTTGTCCCTATATGAAAAGACTCTATTATTTAGAATGTGACATCAAGAGAGATGTATCTTTTGTTCAAATATATGGTTATATGGTTTTTCTTTATTATTTTTTATAATATATTATATGATTGTTGTGACAAGTTCCATTCAAACACTTGCACACAGTTCATTGCAGAATCAAGATAATGGAGAACAAGTTTGATTCAGAAACAGTGATTGAAGAATTTGAATCCTTAACCAAAGATGCAAAAAGGGTTCAACATGAAACATTAAAGAAAATCTTGAAAGAAAATGGTGAAGCTGAATACTTAAAAAAATGGAATCTTGATGGTAGATATGATCCTGAAACATATAGTGCTTGTGTTCCTGTTGTCACCCATAATGATCTTGAGCCTTATATTCAAAAGATTGCTGATGGTGTTTCCTATCCTGTGCTTACTGGAAAACCAATCACTACCATCACTTTAAGGTAGATAGATTTTCCATAAATTGTTGCAGGATTCGGCTTTCTTTGTGTATTTATTGATACTTTTCTGTTGATGTTTGTAGCTCTGGAACTACTCAAGGGAAGCCCAAGTTTGTACCATACAATGACGAATTGACTGAAACAACAATGCAAATTTACCGGACGTCTTTTGCTTTCAGAAACAGGTATTCTGGAGAGTTTTTTTTTGCATTTATAGGTGAATTTGAAGAAATAAGAGCTCTTTTAAGTGTTTAATGCAAAAAATTGTGTTTATGGGTAGTTCGCTGATTGAATCAACGAACTCCAACAGAATTTGTTGAAGTTTGCTGATTCAATCAGCAATCTTCGACAAAGGTCGCTGAAGATTGTTGATTGAATCAGCGAAATTCAACAAATTTGAGCGAATTATGTTGAAGATGGTGCAATGGATAAGCGAATTATGTTGAAGATTACTGATTGAATCAGCGAACTTCAACTAATTCTGTTGGAGTTTGCTAATTCAACCAGCGAACTGCCTATTTCCACAATTTTATCCATGAAACACTCAAAAGCACTCTTCCATTTTCAAAATCACCTATAAATGCAAAAAAAAAAAAAAAAAAAAAAATCTATTCACGAATGCCCAAAAAAACAGTTTTATGTGTCAGATTGGCGTGTTGAATAAATGAACCCGAACACAACTCGTACATCGTATCATGTCAAAGACATCAACCCTAATCCGGATCTAAGATCATGTAATCTAAACACAGCCCATGCAACCCATTTATCTAGATGAGTCAAACGTGTTGACAAGATGTAAATGGGATGGATAGTGAGCTAAACAAGTCTAAATTAAATTAATGGACACATTTACTTTTTACAATGATCTTTTTCTAATTTTGAATGAGATGGCATGTTATAAAAAAAAAACGCCTCGTAAATGGATTTGCATGTTTAACATGGAAATAATTTAGTTTGTTTTAATTTTAAATGGGTTTAAATTAAAATGAACAGGATATATGTTTATCTAAAATGCGATAAACAAGTCAACCAAAACATATTTATCAAACGACATATAAACAACAAACAAAACTCTAAATATTTTCAACAATTTTGCAAGCTGGTTAAACCTTTTTTGCTAATTATGTCAGGGAATTTCCAATCGGAAATGGGAAAGCTTTGAGTTTCATCTTTGGAAGCAAGCAGTTCACAACCAAGGGCGGTCTGCTCGCTGGAACAGCGACGACAAATGTTTACAGGAGTGCACAGTTCAAGAAAACTATGCAGGCAATGCAGACCCCGTGTTGCAGCCCAGACGAAATCATTTTCGCTCCTAATTTTCATCAATCTTTGTACTGTCATCTCCTTTGTGGACTTATATTCCGCGAAGAAATCCAGGTTATATCATCCACATTCGCCCATAGCATTGTTCATTCGTTCAGGACCTTCGAGCTAGTCTGGTCAGAACTTTGTTCCAATATTCAATCCGGTGTTTTGTCAGCCAGGATCACAGTTCCATCGGTTAGAACCGCCATGGCTAAGATTCTGACTCCAAACCCTAGTCTTGCCAGTGAAATTCAAAAAAAGTGTGTGAGTTTAACCGACTGGAATGGGTTGATCCCAGAAATATTTCCCAATTGTAAGTACATTTATGCTATCATGACTGGGTCAATGGAACCATATCTAAAAAAACTACGAGTATATGCTGGTAGAGTACGGTTGTTGAGTGCAGATTACGGTTCATCAGAAGGGTGGATCGGAGCGAATGTAAACCCGAATTTGCCTCCAGAAATGACATCTTACACAGTACTTCCTAACATTGGATATTTTGAGTTCTTACCGTTGATAGATTTCAATGAGGCAGGTTCAGTTGGGCCCGAACCGGTTGGCTTAACCGATGTCCTCCTCGATGAAAAATACGAGGTTGTTATCACCAATTTCGCGGGTTTATATCGATATAGGCTAGGAGATGTGGTGAAAGTTATCGGGTTCCATAACGCGACCCCGAAACTCCAGTTTGTTTGTAGAAGAAATTTAATGCTCACTATTAACATCGATAAAAACACTGAAAAAGATTTACAGTTATCAGTCGAAGCAGCTGCAAAACTTCTATCAAATGAAAAACTTGAAGTTGTTGATTTCACAAGCCATGTTGACCTGACCACTGAACCGGGCCACTACGTGATATTTTGGGAAGTCAACGGGGGTGCAAGTGATGCGGCTTTGCAAGATTGTTGTAACTGTTTGGACAAGTCATTTGTTGATGCAGGCTATGTGAGCTCAAGAAAAGTCAACGCGATTGGGCCTTTAGAGCTTCGGGTTCTACGAAGAGGAACGTTCCAGAAGATTCTGGATCATTATGTTGGATTAGGATCTGCACTAAACCAATTCAAGACACCACGGTGTGTCGGTCCAAGTAACTTGAAAGTGTTGCGAATCCTTTGCAACAATGTCGTAAAGAGTTATGTCAGTAATACTTTTGGTTAGTTATAGTTAGTTTGTCTCGTGTTCAAGGTTGGCTTGGTTTGATTAAATGAGGACTTGAAATAATGTATTTAATATGTTTATAAATGTGTGTTTTCTTATTGTTTTTTTTTTTTTTGAAGAGTGTTTTCTTATTGTTTGTTTTTACTTTTTTACCGTGTTTTTAAATGAATATAAGATGTAGGTTTTATATATTTCATATATGTATGCAAAAGTTATACATTTTATGAACACAACGTAATTCACAAATTTGACTGAAGAATATAATATCTTTATAAGAATAGTTTTAGTCTCAATGTCTCATACGTGTTTATAAAACTGTACCCTTACCCGGTCTGATGCATCATGCTTCTCATTATCGGTAAAGTTTGCAGGCTTACTCATGAGTATCGGGTACACTCGTTTATAATCTTACATGATTCCTATTTCCTACAACCTAAAATCTGACTTTAAACTCACTCCAAAAATCATCTTGAAATATCAAATATTTGATAGACTTCTAAGCGTCTAACAAAGGTAACATGTGTTGGTATTAGGTACGCTATTTTAAATCAAGTTAGGCAATAGAAACATGTGTATGAACCGACCCAAACCAAACTTTAGGTCGCCCACCAAAAACCCAGATGCAAATCAAATAGAAATGACCACGACCATAAGGTGCTAAGTAATAATATACATAAAAAACAATTGTAGCAGACTCTAAATCGCAAGACACCTCAATTCAATAACTTTGAGTGCTTGATGTGGTAATGTGACACTAGTCAACGATCCGGGTCAAGATCCATACACATTTTACTTGATTATGTCATTTCATGTGCATATTAGACATCTTTGCACACACTATACCCCCTAGTCTAGTAAAGCCCGAACTAGTGCAGAAATTCAATGGATTATTCGTTTATGCATACAACACCCGAAATATCCGAGACAATTGGTGTTGAACAATCAAGCCAATCACATGCTCGACAGGGAGCAACTGGACATCCAACTACTATGTACAGTCAAACAACAATACACGTGACACCACCAAAGTGGGAAATTACACAATTCCACTTCAAACCAAACAATCCTCAATATGTTCTATGGACAAAACGCACAAAAATCATGGAACATTAGCTAGAACACAAATATATATTAACATGAGTTAATCTCACACAACAACACATGTTTATCACCAATTAACACATGTTATAACATTAAGTCGAACATTACTATTACAATTATTCATGATATTCATACACTAGACCAAACGGATACCTATGTTGCCACTCAAAAAGGTATTACACTATCATGGAAGACTAGAGGTTACCAAAATGCATCATGTATATATACACGTATCCATATAATCAGCCAAACCCGTATATATATAATCGGCTACATGCCTACAATACTCTAATGACACATGATAAGTCAAATGACCTATGTCCAAATCACCAAGAGATCTTATCACTGATAGGAACTAGACATGTATACACCTCCTTATATATATACGTATATATGTATGTGTATACAATGGATGACACTCATGCTTACACCAATTTAGTATACAAACCAAATTCCATACACGTTCATATCCAAGCCCATCTATCCCTTTTTGCCATTTGATTGCTCCAATCGATCATATGGACAACTACATGACACCATTCCCTACAACTCTAAACCTTCCATAACCATAATAACTAACTAACAAACATCCTACTTTTCTTCATCATACTTGGCCAAAAGGGACAAGACACAAGCTCTTGATGACAACTAACCATTACCATTAAAGGAGCCTTCACCTATGACAAACTAATCCCTAGGTGTGATCTCAAACCCAAACAAGAATGATTGCCCTTTTGTCTTCTACCTTCGGCCGATTATACATACACATCCCACAAGTCACTTTCAAACCTATGACAACCATATTACACTAATAAACCTCAAGCCAACCAAGAAGATCATCACCCATGAAGTGAAGCCTTCCACTTGTGGACACTAGAAGACATTAGGCCCTAAGAAGTTCCCTTTGAGCCATCAACATCATTCCAAGATTAACATGCATTTGGTTAATCCATCCCTTGTCCCAACTGCCAATAGAGGTTGACTTAATAGAAATGTACATCACTCACATGGACACTCTTGCACACCCTCACAACCGATCGACTATATAAAGAGGAGCATAGGAGCTTCAACACTTCAAACTCAAACAAATCACACTTTCTTTCTCTTGAGGTCTCGACAATCATTAAATCACCACCCCACCTTGTTTTTCTTCGGCCTAGCACACAACAAGTCACCACCCTTTCCACCTTGGATAGAAAGGACCATAGGAAGCATATCAAGCATTGTCGAGTTTTCCCAGGTCTACAAGCCATAGGTATGTTCCAAACTTCTTTAACCTTCCATTTATAATCGATCCTATAGAACCACCCGACCCATGGCCCTATAACCTACAATATTCGGTCTAAAAACAAGTTAAAAACTAGTGGTTATAATTGAAACTCATTTACATGATGATCTAGTTTCATAAAAACCGATTATATGTTAACATATCAACATTTTACATACTTTTTCCCATCACCTCCTTGTGTTAAAAGTCGACCAAGTGAGAGACCACTTGAACCCGAAACTAGAACATATATCAAGGGTCTAATGGGTTCAAAACCTTCGGCTCACTAGATCAATACATAAAGTACATATATAGCCGAACATATTATACCTTGTATGAGTGTTTTAACACGTTCTCAAAGAAACCACACTTGTGCACACTCATGATTACTCTTTTATACATAAATGGGCACAAATAAGACAGTTATAACGTACCAAATAATCGGACTTGAACCTTGGAAATTAAACCAAAGCTTCGGCTATTGTCACGACATATGTTAAGATAGCTACAACGTATGTTAAAACGGCCATAACATGTGTTAAACATGCCTTTAACATGTTAGTATTAAAACATATATTAAAACGCTTACCTTTCCGAGAAAACACCTCACGTGTGGATTGGGGAATATTCCATAAATCCATAATGACGTGTAGGGGCCGTTTTGTTAACAGTAAATACGTTTTTACAATAAAACGCCAGAAATTCACGAAACCGTACATTTTACAAAGTACCCATGAAACACGTAATAATTATCACGTGCACGAACAAGGGCCCGCATATAATAAACACAAGGGTCCACAAGTCGGGTGAACAACTTGTATGGTAAATGACAAGAACGTACAACTCATCATGTCCTTGTTAATCTTAGGATACCGGTTGTCAGGACAATATCCATTCCATTTTTTGTTGCACTAGGCTTTATCTACAATATCAGGTGAGTTTCACGGCCTCGTTTTACAATTTTTACATTTTTGGGGGATAAACATGCTACATTTCTAGTATATTACATTTTGGGTGATATTCTATCGTGACTACCATGTGGAACATGAGATATTTGGTTCATGAGCTCAACAGTCCTCGTACTTACATTTACACTGTAACTGTTAGCTAACAGTAGCCATGGAACACTTAAATAAATCTATTAGGTTGACACCCCCACTCTTGGTTAGTCGCTCTAACCGGTTAGATACAAAAGAGTGTTAGTATTCTACTATATATACGTTGTCTTTATTGTACAATGTGCGATGCACAACAGTCAAGAAGTTTGGTTATGGGACTCATGGTTTGCACAGTAATCATTCGCTTAGCTAGCTTTTGATTGGTCATACACGAATTTCACAAGCACTTTACATAGTACATTAAAACCTGTGAACTCACCGACATTTTGTTGACAAATCTTTTATGCATGTTTTTCAGGTAATTGATCATGAGGAGCAGGGACCTGGGAGAGGGGTTTGAGTGTGCACATCGTGGTATCATCATTGGTTGAGATTCAATAATATTGGTCATGTCATGTTTTCGGTATTTGGTACAATGATTTCCAGACAATGTTATGTTTTTCTTATCTATGTATGACTATGGTTATCGTTTGATGATATCATTTTAAATTACATCTTATGTGTTGCTCGAACCTTGTGCTTGAAAACCTTTCGAATCACATCCCCGTGTTTCCGCCTTGGCGGGGTGTGACAGGTAACACGAACTTGCACCAACAAGTACTCCCGACAACTAAACACTTTTGGTTTCTACTCGTTTGGTACCTTGCAAAACGGAACGATTCAATCAAACCCAAAACACGAATGAAATGATACAATCGACCCGAACCAGTCTACTAGTCAAAGGGGGTGGCGGTGCAACGGTGAGGCAACATGTTGACAGGGTGACGCGGCTGTGGCGGCTGCCGGTGTGGTGGTCGGCGACACCGGGTGGCCTACAACGGCTATGGTGCGTAAAAGGAGTGGAGAGGTAGGAGGTTTCAGGTTTTGAGGCAAATCTGATTTCTAATATGTTTTTCCGTAACAAAACTTAAGCCCCTAGTATTCTATTTACAGTCCTTCATATCATCCACCAGGTTTATCTCTAACAGGCCTGAAGTATATCTTTAATGAACTAGGATCTATCTGATTAATTTTTTTTTAATTAATTAAATCAACTAAAGAGATAATTTAAATAAACTAATACTTAATTTATATAATTCTTTTTTTAAGGCGTACTTTAATGGTGAAATCCTAGTCCTAACAACCTCCGGGTCACAAGTTCGAGTCCTCCCACACGGCGAGCCTTTTCAACCTTAATGGGTATGATTTTTCGATGGACGAGAATCGAACCTATGACCAAACCCGGGCGGGAACCCTCTGAAGAGATAAACCCTCCCACCTCAAACGAGCTTATTTAATTCCTTTTGATCAATATCATTAACAACATTAATTAATAATCGTGTTAATATTAAGCGAAACAATTAACTAACTCTTTATTTAATATTGATAGTTATTCTCGTCATTTGTTACAACTTAACAATCTACAACTACATCCGATTTTTCTACTTCATTATTCTCTAGTAATAATTACAGCGTATTTTGTGTTGGAATGCTTTATTCTTAAACAAGCACTATTTAATTGTTGCTTTCAGTGTAACCCTTAGATTTTAACTCGGTAGCAGTGTTGTTGAATGTCGTTACTTAAGCACATTATTTCTACAACAAGAAAGTCTTTTTTTTATTCTTTATTTTAATAAATCCCTTTTCATAAAGGGGATTTGAAAATTTCCTAACGCCCTGTTCGCGAGTTTAGTTAACGATGGAAGAGAAGAGAAAGACTCCATTTTCCTATCTTTTCCTTCTCTCTTCTTCTCTTTTCTCAACTACATTTAAAATGATGAAACTTAGTAATAAACTCCATTTTCTTTCTATCCTGTTTTTTCCACTTCTCTCACTCTAACAAAATAGAAAAACCCTCTAATACACAACGTTGTTTTTTTTTCCTTTTACTTCTGGTCTAACAAAACTCTAGAACACAACAAATTTTATCTTTCTTCCACTTCTCTTCTTTTTTTTTTTCACTAAAACGAAATTCGGAAAACACATAGTAAAATCACCAACTTTGTTAACCGGTTATTAAAGTTATTTTTTAGGACTTCGAATTTTTTAAGTTAAAAGACCCAAAATATTACATAATCTTTTGAACAGTTTTTGGACCCATTATGATGAAGTTGCAAAGGGTGAAGTTTCAGACAATCTATGATTTTATGGCGAGGGATGAAACAACGCAACAACGACCACAATATGCACGTGATAACGATAAGCCGCCGCAAAACTGTCGGTTGACTAAGGCATGTGCCTGGCCATCACTTATTCTGAACAGAGCATATCTATATCTATATATATAACAAAAGAAAGCCATTTTGATGACATGGCATTCAAGGAGGCATTCTCCTCCTTGAGTGTGCCATGTGTCATCCTACATGTCACTTGGTATTTAAGTTATAAAAAAAACACCATCATCCACTCATCTTCTCCTTCAAACCCTACCTAACTCTTCTTTCATCTTTTCACAATAGATCTACAATTTCTGATCAACGAGCTATCACAAACAAATCATCTGAATAACCCGATTTCATCAAGCAACCACGGATTAGTTCCCAAGTATGAAGTTCAAAGAATTAGCACTGCCGTCTTCGACGATCCGCTTCCCTCCAAATCAGCGCTGCGATAGATAGATAGATAGATAGATAGATAGATAGATAGATAGATAGATAGATAGATAGATAGATAGATAGATAGATAGATAGATAGATAGATAGATAGATAGATAGATAGATAGATAGATAGATAGATAGATAGATAGATAGATAGATAGATAGATAGATAGATAGATAGATAGATAGATAGATAGATAGATAGATAGATAGATAGATAGATAGATAGATAGATAGATAGATAGATAGATAGATAGATAGATAGATAGATAGATAGATAGATAGATAGATAGATAGATAGATAGATAGATAGATAGATAGATAGATAGATAGATAGATAGATAGATAGATAGATAGATAGATAGATAGATAGATAGATAGATAGATAGATAGATAGATAGATAGATAGATAGATAGATAGATAGATAGATAGATAGATAGATAGATAGATAGATAGATAGATAGATAGATAGATAGATAGATAGATAGATAGATAGATAGATAGATAGATAGATAGATAGATAGATAGATAGATAGATAGATAGATAGATAGATAGATAGATAGATAGATAGATAGATAGATAGATAGATAGATAGATAGATAGATAGATAGATAGATAGATAGATAGATAGATAGATAGATAGATAGATAGATAGATAGATAGATAGATAGATAGATAGATAGATAGATAGATAGATAGATAGATAGATAGATAGATAGATAGATAGATAGATAGATAGATAGATAGATAGATAGATAGATAGATAGATAGATAGATAGATAGATAGATAGATAGATAGATAGATAGATAGATAGATAGATAGATAGATAGATAGATAGATAGATAGATAGATAGATAGATAGATAGATAGATAGATAGATAGATAGATAGATAGATAGATAGATAGATAGATAGATAGATAGATAGATAGATAGATAGATAGATAGATAGATAGATAGATAGATAGATAGATAGATAGATAGATAGATAGATAGATAGATAGATAGATAGATAGATAGATAGATAGATAGATAGATAGATAGATAGATAGATAGATAGATAGATAGATAGATAGATAGATAGATAGATAGATAGATAGATAGATAGATAGATAGATAGATAGATAGATAGATACACAATAATTTTAATCGCTTTCATTCTCAGCCACACACCGCTGAGACGAAAGGTACGTAGCGTCCGTTGTTGGTGGTTTTTGTTTGGATTCGGTGCTTTTGTATATATATACCTCGCTTCTTATTTCTGAAACGTTATTAATTAGGGTTTGATCGGATTATTATTATTATTACTATTATTTAATGTAAATCGAGGAGTGGCAATGTCTGAGTCCAAAGTTGAAGAAGATATGGACAGGGTTGCTTTTGAAAAGTGGAAATTAATGTATGACAAATCGTACGCTACCCTGAAGAGAGAATTATAGATTCCAAAGCTTTCAACAAAATCTACGTATAGTAGAGGGTTATGTTTATAAACCATCACCGCCTTGGATGGGTTTGAATGGATATTCGGACATGACCATAGACCACTTCAGGATGGAAATCCTCGGATTCCCTGCTGGCTTCAATGCCGACGACTTTTCATTATCGGACAGTGAAAGTGACGACGAGATGCTTGCCAAAACCAATATCAAGTCTTATTCATTGGCTTGGCTTCACTTCACATTGATTGATTAATTAGTGATTGGATATGGGTAAAACAGAGTTGTCATATGATATGGATTTATTTTGCATTTAGACTTCTACACATGTTTTGTGATCTATTTAACATTAATGGGAGTTTAGATAATACATATACTATCAAAAACGGTTCTTGACGAGTCAAGGCTATTGTTGCATTGGTTTAATCTGCATATTTAAGGTGAGTTGTCATCACCGGGACAACAACGCACTTTGATTGCTGTAGCTCATTCTTTAAGGGTTCTGAAAGGCGAGATGGGCTTTTGGGTGGGATCAGGTGCATAATTACAAGGCCTAAACCAATTTATTATACATTATGTATGTAGATTCAAGGTCTATATTTTCTCTTGATTATATATCTTATTAAGAAAATCATAGGATTTGTTTTATTATTGTCAGGCTATGGTTGTATATGTTTAGTGCCAACATGACATAACCAAATGCACAAATTGTTTTTACTTTGTTCATTGCTCTACTCATAAGCTAGATCATTCTAAGCTGCTGGATTTTGTTGTCTGTTGTTTTGTATGGTTCTTACATGGCTGATTTCATCTTCTTTGTAATAATATTTGAACGGTAGGAATACACTAACTCACAATTTAAATCCATCTGATGCATTATTTATGATTAGTGTTGTTTGCTTTCTTTGGTTTATTATTTTCTTGAAAAGCATGTTTATTGATGAGGAGAATGATTTTTTTCTTTTATGTTATTTAATTCATGAAATGTTACTTAATATGCAAAATTGGCAACGTACATTTTGATAATATGATATTTAATTTCAGGTTGAAAGTGCAGTTGATAACATGTATTCCGATTTCAGGGCGACTGATAATCTTGTGGCGCGCAATACATCTAGAGTTCTTAAAGCCTTTCAGAATGCTAGAGTTGGTTTTCATGTATGTCATAATGTTATTATCACTTTAATATACAGGCATTATCATATTATTATGTTTGTAGCTAATTTTGCACAACAATTGCTTATATCTTGCTTTATAATGCACATTTTTATGTAGATGTGGCAATTTCGACCGGTTCATGTTATGTTTCCGTTTCTTACGGGCCAAAGAAGTTATATAGTTTTGCAGTCATATTTGACATACTAAGTGTGTATTGAAAAATTAAACAAATTTGATTCTTAATTTTTAATTTGTCAACCCCGGGACTCTCCCGGGATATAATCTAGTAATAATATATTCTCAAAAGGTCAACTCTATAAACATCCAATTTATAGTCAATTTTGTGTTGGATTTTAACTCATTTGGTGCTTAGTTGCTTACCTAATAAAAATAATATATTTTATAATTATATTGTCAAGAATAAGTAAATATAAAGGGTGATATTATCTACACATTCCCGAACTTTTTTCAAACATCCCGTATACGGGTCGTGGAAACCTTCACGGCCCGTAGAGAGTTAAAAGCATAAATCTACGGGTTGTGATGGCCTCAACAACTCGTAAAAAATGTGGCAGTTGGGAGCATTTAAACCCTACACGGCCTGTGGAGAGCTCTACAGGCCATGGTAGGGTACAAGCTACGACGTTCAGACTGAACTCCCTGCTTTGTAGGGAGTTCAGTCTGAAAAAACTGAGGTCCACGGGCCATGGAGGCCTCCACGACCCGTAGAAAGTGTGGTTGGTGAAGCATTTATAACCTTGAACGGCCCGTGGAGAGCTATACGGACCGTGGGTTTCTATGGTTTTATGTAGACAAGAGCCATTTAACATCTCATTAATTCCATACAAACATTCAAACACAACCCCAATTCTCTATACGCCAAACCGGCATAACAATGTCGTATTCCTATAACTCTTCCCTTAGTGATGTGTCTCCAAACGAGTCTTACGTCTCTGAAAGCGTTTTCAGACTCGGGGTTCAAGTTGGTGAGGAGGAGGTTAAATCCGTAGTTCGTTCTAATGACGGGAACGTGCTGCCCGATCTGAACCAAGAATACGTAGAGGAACAGAAGCCATTTTTCGTGCCACCAAACTAACTTACCATTCGCATGGGAAAGGTGCTAACGACTTCTAGGAAGGTGATAACGGCTTTAAGGAAGTTGCTGACTACGAGAAAGCTGCTTATGAAGGTGTTGATATCAAAGCAAAACCTAACCCGGATGTTTCGAATGAAACCGATATGGTGTGTTTATTTATTTACACTTGCACATATTTAGACTCGTATATATTATATCCACGTACATAATTTTGGTTAAATAAGTTTTAGGGTTTGTTGGATTTAGACTAGTATATATTTTAGACTCGTATACACTTTTACCCGTACATATTTTGCCTTTGTATATATTTACCCCTTATATATTTAGACTTGTATAGGTTTTAGATATTTTAAATAAAATTCTATTTTTTAAATTATTTTTAATTTTGAAAATTTAATTGTTAATACTTTAGAATCGTATATGTTTACACGCGTATATAATTTAGACTCGTATAAATTTTGACTGGACTCGTATATAAATTTTCAGGTATTTGAGTCTGTTGAAGAGTTGAAACAATGGGTTTACGACAGAATCCTTGATAGCGATTACCTCCTCGTGATCGGGATGCGCCGTCTAGCAGTCAGCCCAATACAACTTAGAGACAAGAGGCGTAGTGGTTTTGATATATATATGTTTTAGTTATTCTTATTGTACGGACATTTTAATTATGTAAACGTTTGTATATTATGGTTTATTTGGTTTGATTATTATCTTTATCCTTTTGTTTTATTGTTCGTATTTTGTGGTTTGTTTGGTTTGATTACATAAACGTTTATGTTTATGCAACGATAAACAAAACATTTTATAATTCTAGTTATTTTTAAAATCAACAAAAAATATTTTATATAAATAACAAAAAACAAAACATTTTATATAATAATATTTACTAAAAATCCACACTTTATAATTGTATTTATCTTTTAAAACAACATTTACAAAAAATCAACACTTTATATAAATAGTGGGGTGCTCGCCTTAGATTAGTTATTTTAGGATAGGGCGATTCGGTTTAGTTTTGAGCCACAACAAACCAAGTTAGTTATAGAGGCAGAGACTTTAACCTAGTTAGTTACAAAAATAAATAAACAACTTCTATCTTAATACTTAAAACACTCACTTTTTTTCTAAGAAGTTGTCCCATCCGAGCTTCTGACCAACCGCATTAATGCAAGCCAACACCTCTGTATTTTGAGAAGACTCGGTTTTGTTTCGTACAATAAGGAGACAACATCAGTTTTTGGATAAAATACAAAGAAAGAAGGTATAAATTTCTACATGCACAACTTGCTTAAAAAAGCTTATCAATGAGTTTAAAATTTATCGAAATTCAACACAAAAGTTCCTATCTAGTTTTGGAGCACTATAATACCTTTGTCTTTTATTTTGCAAACATCTACTCAAATATCGGGATGATCAATTCTTCAAACTTACGGTAGTCATCATTAGGCACCAACAGATTACCAATACAATTTAGTCATTTAAAAACAAAATTCGCCTTTGTATGTGTCTGCAAGGTATTGTATGATATTTTCCTCAATGCCACCAACTATTATCATACTCACATTAACTTTGATTTAATCAAACACAAGCTATAAAGAATCATCATCATACAGAAAACAATATGAAGCTAGTTTATGTCTAAACTAATACACATGTTAATGGTCACATAGCCATGAAATACTAACCATACGATGTTGAACTAGATACTTAATAATGTCTTTAATACCAGCAGAAATAAGGTTTGAAGTGATGTTTGGGAAAAAATTTCATCTGATAGACTCTTTGGAAGTTGGGTTTTTCTCCTCCTCATTGCAATCTTCTATTACTTGATCATGAGAAAGTCGACCTCCAATCTAGCTTTAGTCATCAAATTGAAAATACTCCGTATCATACAAAATATCTAAAAGTAGTACACCTCAGAAAGACTGTTGTAAGCATCTCAATTGGAAGCGGGGTTCGAATGGTGGTATGTAACACCTGCGAGCGAAGGCGTTATTGGCGATTTCAAGAACACTTTTGAGAGATATTTGTGAATTTACCCAATTAAATTAATTCTCATGATTGTGATATAAAATAAACTATTAGAAAAACAGGTTTAATGATTTGATTTAATTTAATTCTTAAAGATAGTCATTTAAGAAAGATTGGTGATGGCAATAGATAAGAAAAGTTGAAACAGATCCTTCCAGCAATGTTAGTTAGACATAAAGGAAATTGAAAATGAAAATGGCAAGTGCTTTTCCGTTTGCATTCTCCAAAAAAGAGAGCTAACTATATTCATTTTTTTCACGTTCCAGCTCCACGATGAATTAGTTTTGTTAAGTTTTAAAGACACCAAAAATGTTTGAGGGACTCTTGAATTGTAATATGAGAAAGTATAGCGTACATATATACCTTAACATAGGAAGTGTAGGAAACCACAACAGCTTGACACGTGTAAACCCTAGTTAACTCTAACTAACTCAATCCTAGTTGATTAAAAGGGTATTATAGACTTTGCCCTAATTTCCCGTCAAAAAAAGCTTATCATCATCATCGAATCAGAATCACCAAAATGCACTTCCAGATGCATTCATGATCGATTAACTTATTTCGATTTACAATCCATTCAATTGAGCCAAAACATGAAACGAAAACAACAACAAAAACAGAGCAGAAATTTATAATTCAATTAAGATATGAGACGTGTAATCTTAAAAATAGTTCATATGTTTCGTTGAAGATACCAGCACCTCCAGATGCAAAACTAACACCAGTAACCGTCGCATTGGTATGATGAAGAAGAAGACACATAACATGCTCTGTTTTTTTCAATGTTCAGTAATGGTATGATGAAGAAGAAGAGATATAGCGTGCGTTTATAATGAATCATGTGTTTTCAACGTGCATTTATGTAAATGAGTATCTGGTGGCATTGTTTTTGTAAGTGCATTTAAGAATTATACAAGTGCGTCTATCAATGTCTGGACAAAATCCAAGCATGATCGTGCTTATTTACAAGCATGGTTGTGATCTGGAATGAGCATGGTTGTGCTTAGGTATGAGCATGGTCATGTTTATATACATGCTTTTAAAGGTGCGTTCTAGTTTTTCAAAGGTGCGTTTAAATTTTTTAAAAGGTGCGTTTAATAAGTATGATTTACAACAATGTGCATTTGTTTTCAAAAGGAAGTGAATTCAATGGTGCGTTTAAATTTTTGTAAGTGCGTTTAAAAGCCCCTGTTTTCACAAACTTCGTCTTCTTTGTCTGCAACTTATTTTTAACCTAATTTTTATGTTTAATCATACGTATTGAAACAAAATCGAAAGTATTTAACAGCTATTACGAGCGTTTATTCATAATTGTATGTTTTTTGTATGATTAATCGTCCCAGTGTAAATCTCTGGTTTTCTAATTTTTTCCGTTTTCATTCATTGTAATCGAATGTTTTTGTTATTTTGATTGTGTAATCATTCTGAACGTTTAATCGAACCGAAACGATGAAAAATCAGGGTTCAAATTAGGTCTGTTGTTTTGATTTGAAAAATTTTTTAACGTTTTTTTCCTAATTTACCCCCGGTTAGATACTTCTGACCATGATTAGGGTTGTTAATTACCATCATGCCACCGCCTATAATCTAAGGGCTGAGAATGCTTCTTACATAATCAAAATTTATTGTAACCTTTAAGTGTTAATTAGTGATGTATTTAATTTGTCTTGTCCAATAGATGAAATTACAATCTTGACCATTTAAATGATTATAAAATTACTATTTTACCCATCTAAAACTCATTATTATATAGTAGTATAGATAATAAATAATATCCCTTTTCACCTCTCCAACACATCCCAAACACTCATATACATCATCCCTTTTCATCTCTCTAACCCATCTCAAATACACATACATCTTTTTTTCACATCTCCAACTCATCCCAATGATTGCCAATCATTGGCAGTGCCCATCTACGGGCCATGGAGGACTCCACGACCCGTAGAGATCCCATCTACGGGCCGTGAAGCTTTCTACGACCCGTAGAGTGATGTGCAAATAAATTCATGGGATGTGTAGATAACCGGAGCCAATATAAATTGTACTGTTTGGTGTATAATCTTTTATGATTGATTTAGAAATAGATAAAAATAGATAAGGAATTAATTAATAAACATGTGTTAGTTAGCGATTGCAGTTGTTCGATCGTCAAACAAACACACAAATCAGAGTTTACCTTACAATGGTGAACCTTTTAGGCCGGGTGTAGTGGATAAGTATAGCGCCGTTTTGGACCCTATAGCGCCCGGGCACACCGCCCCCCGGGGCGCTATAGGGCGTTTGGAGGCAAACCCGTTTTGTACATAACAGCGCTATGGGTGAATGTTTGGTCAAAATGACCGTTTCTCAACGGTCGAATTCAATAAAAAAAATTTCACTTCTATTATCTATATATATATATATATGTGTGTTAAACTACAACACATACACTACATACACACACTCATTCACACATACAATACATACATACAACTCAAAAAATTTCAACACACAAAGAATTCACCAAAATGTCGTCTCCTCCCTCCGAAGATTCGTTTATCGATCTATATAACCAGTTTTTTCGCGATGACGGCGCGGAAGAGGAAGAAGCCGTTACGAGTGCGGCTACGCTAGCGACTAGCGCGATGCATCTTATAAATAATCCCCCCCCCCCACGGCCGATATTGTCTAGGCAATACATAGAGCGAGACCGTGTAGCCGCCAATGACCGTTTGATGAATGACTATTTCAATGAGAATCCGGTATACGGCCCTGGTATGTTTAGGCGAAGATTTAGGATGAGTAAAAACTTATTTTTGCGCATCACGCAAGATTTAGAGTCCGCCTATGACTACTTTAAGCAAAAACCCGACGCTAGAGGGTGTTTAGGATTCACCGCAATTCAAAAGGTGACTTCCGCAATACGTGTACTCGCCTACGGGAACACATACGATATCAATGATGAGTATTTGAAGATGGCGGAGAAAACCACACGCGATACTTTGCAGTATTTCTGCTACGGTATAAATCAAATATACTTTTGATTTTTTTATATATACATATACTTGGTACATATTTTTTATATATACATTTGATTTTTTTAGGTATATGCCAATTATATGGAAAAAGATACTTGAGAAACCCGACATGGAGCGACCTTCAACAACTATATGAAAGGCATTTACAAAAACATGGACTACCCGGTATGATTGGTAGTATAGATTGTCGTCAATGGCGATGGTATGCTTGTCCAACCGCATGGCGAGGTCAACATACACGCGGTGACCAAAAGGGACCAACGTTGGTTTTACAAGCAGTTGCCTCACACGACCTGTGGGTTTGGTCGGCCTTCTTTGGTCTCGCCGGGTGTATGAACGACATAAATACTTTTCAGTTTTCGTCATTGTTAGAGTCTTACAATGGCGGAACAATACCGAAATGTGGGTTTTATGCAAATAATAATTACTACGAGCATGGATACTACTTGGCGGATGGTATATATCCGGAGTATTCAATGCTCGTCAAAACGTTTAGTCAGACAACAGATGAAAGAAGGCAATATTTTAAAAGAACTCATGAGTCTGCAAGAAAGGACGTCGAGAGGTGTTTTGGCGTTCTACAACAACGATGGCATTTTGTTAGAAATCCTTGTCGTGTGTGGGAAAAAGAAAGGATTAGAATGGTGATGTATGCTTGTATCATAATGCATAATATGATACTTGAAGACGAAGGAAAGGCAATATGCACAAACTATTTTGCAGAAGAAGATGTTCTAGGGACGCAAGCGACACAGGAGGAGAGATTCTAAAACATTGCCATGTTGCGTTCCAAGGAGATACATAACGCGTTGAAGGCGGATTTGGTGGAGGAAGCATGGTCGATTCGCCCGCTTCATCACAACCAAGAAGAAGAAGAAGATGATGAAGAAGAAGAAGAAGAAATAGGAGAAGAAGCAGAAGAAGAAGAAGAAGAAGAAGAAGGAGAAAACGAAGAAGGAGACGACGACGACGACGACGAGTAGTTTTTTTAAGTATTTGTAGCTTTTTTTTAGTATTTGTAACTTTTTTTTAAGTATTTGTTGTTTTTTAGTATTTGTAATTTTTTTTAGTATTTGTAAGTTTTCTATATTTAATGAAAAATTTTTATTTTTATTATTATTTTTATATTTAATGAAATATTATTTAATATTCTTATTTAAATAAAAAACAATAATTAACCAATCATTACCAATCATTTATAACCCCCCTCATAACCCCCTTCCCACTACACCCTCTTTTTACCTAACCCCACTTTTATTACTTTTTAATATTTTAATACTACAACCCCCTCATAACCCCCACCACTACACATGATCTTACCCCGGTTGTGATTTTGAATTTGTCTAGCCACACATGTTGATTGATTGGTACGAAATCCAACAAATCCAAAGGCATAACAATTACACATCAATATTCTTTATTTCCTGTGCTCGTTGTCTCTCTCCGCTTTATGTTTTTTATTTTTATGTAATGTTTATGTTTTATTAATATAAGTATTTTTTTATTAAAGTTTACTTGTTTTACTTAAATGAAAAATGAAAAAAAAAAATTCTATGCAAAGTACCCTAGTGTCACCAATGAAACAGTGATTATATTTGGTGCTTCTATGGTACTTTGGAGTTTGGAACCATTTTAATATGACAGAATAACATTGGTCGGAACTAGAAGTATCCTTGCATGCCCCTTCCCCTATTTTTAATTAGTTATTCACTGTGAGTGGTTTGATTTTCGTTAATAAAAAGAAAAAAGCGGCTGTTTACTTGTGATGGGGAATTTTAATTTTACGTCTTTTGTGCTTTAGATTTAGAAAAACGAGCACAAACATCATGCATAAAAACTTAAAAATAGTTAAATGTGTTTTTTCGTCCCTTTGCTCTCCTTATTTTCAAATCATTTGGCGGCGACGCTTTCCATGATTAAAACAAGTTTTTTAATTTTCACAACAAAATCATCTTTAAACACGTTAATTTGATTTATTTATATTAGCATTCAACTTTAAACACCTTAATTTGATTTAAACCATTCAACTTTGTGGGACATCTTGAGAAGAGCGAGGATTTCTGCCAAGAAGGAGGCCCCTGTGAATTTTCTCACGGACCCTACAGAAGGGAGATCTACTCTGCGACCAGCAGATCTTCTCGTCTTTGGTTGGGCCGGGGGAAACATGCTTGTGTGGACCTCACGGGGGTATCTCCTTTGGCTGGTTTAAGAGAAAACGGGTTTATAGCTGGACAGGCATCAAGAAAGACGGAATCGAAGAAAACAGATAAGCACGCTAAAGCTTGTGCAGAGAACCAACATGTCTTTGTCCCCATGGCCTTTGATACCTTCGGCTCCCTAGCACCAGAAGCTATTCGTTTCTTGACTAGGGTTCAACGGGTTGTCCACAGCAATTGTTCATCTCCAGGAGGCAAAGGTTTGTATTTAGCATATTAGGGTTTGCGATTCAGAAAGGGGTGGCGGCGCAGCTTGTTGCCCGTCTACCCTCTATTTTGATGTAACTTGACAATTTTAAGAAATGGAATGACAGAGGACTTTGATATAAGGTCAACACAACACAACACAGTAATAAAATACAAACACAACACAACAGCGTATATGCTTACAACTTAAATTGTTCAGAACCGGTACTACCACTGGAATTGAAGGAATAGGAACGGCCGGACAAGTGAATATTACGTTTGGCATCGGTTTCTTCACAAAATCCATGACTTTTGACTTTCTTGGTTGTGTCGGTGAATGAACGATGTCGTTTGGTCTGTCAAAAACAATGATTTTATAGAATAGTAAAGTAAGGTCATCTCCACAGGGAATTAGTGGAAAGTTGTAGGTTTTAAAACTAAATTTACTAAATACTAAAGCAATTTGATTTGTTTGATTGATTTGATTTCTAAAGAAAAGAACTTGATTGTGATTTTGTAAATATTTATGAAAACTATGTAACCCCCTCAGGATTTCGGTTTAATGATTCACCCAAACTTATTTCAATTGGTTAGATACCACATTGACACGATGTTCTTGTGTTTGGATGGGTTGGGGGGAAATATGCTTGTGTTGACCTGACGGGGGTTTCCCCCTTGGTAGGTTTGCGCGACAGCGGCTTTGTACCGGGGCAGGCAGTTTTGAGGGCAGAAGCTAAGAAGGCCGTTAAGCACGGAGCAGCCTGTTTAAAGAATCAACATGTGTTTTTGCCGTTTTCTTTTGACACATTTGGATCTCTGGCCCCTGAGGCAATTCGGTTCCTGAAACGAGTGCAGAAGGTGGTCCACAGTGACTCGCAGAGCCCTAAGAACCAAGGGTTTGTGCTTAGCAGGATAGGCTTTGCGATTCAAAAGGGGATAGCGGCGCAGCTTGTTGCCCGCTTACCCACCATCTAAATGTAACTTGTTTTGTCTTGACCTTGTTTACAATTTAATTAAGTGATAAGCAAAGACAAGTTTTTTTAATAATGACCTATGCAATCTACTTACCAAACCGTATGTGCCAAAGACCCGCCCAATGATCAAACTTCTCACGAAGCAAGAAAACCAAATGCGAATGATAAAAAACAAGTATTGGCAACACACACAACTTATTTAGCTTAATTAAATCACAAGTATTCTTCAAAGCATAAAAACAATCCATAAACATTGAAATCCACTAGTTTGAGTTTCACAAACACAAACTGTACACCCGGATGTGGTTACAAAAGGGTCTAGCCGCTCATCATCATGGTGAGATCTTCAATGGTTGATTTTGATGATACTTGCACCGGGGAATTGATTTGATTGAAGTTTGGGATGATAAAAAAATGTATTTCGAAGCTCAAAAATGTCTAGGGTTCAAAAGAAATTTTTTATTGGGTTGATTTATCTTTAGATATGGTGAAAACCCATAAAATTCGCGAGTTTAACTGACACAGGCGCAGTCTCCCCCCTCCCCCCCAACGCACACCTGCACTGGGGCCAAATTCTTCTGAACTGCACTGGAATTAGCGCATACCAACACTGATTTTTGCTTCCTGGTTCGGCTTTGCGCCTACACAGCGCACACCCGCTCTGATTACCGCCATGTGTCCGTTTTTCCATAAAATCTTTGTTATAACTCCGTTTTCTTTCGTTCTTGCGGCCCCGTCTTCGTATTTCAGACCTCTGTCACATCATCATTTAATATCTTCGATTCCAATCCATTTTTTTTTCTCCAAAAACACATCCAATCCGTTCCAAGTACCTGTGATTCAAATCAATCTTACAGTAACCACATTTTATGATTAAAAAAAACACTTAGAACACATAAATAAATACATCAAATGGTAAACTACCCTCTCATCAATGAAAGACACGTCATTGATGGCAGATTTCTTAAGTTGCCTCTTTGGCATTGGCCGATGAAAACAGCCACCGTGATGACGGATTGAATTTCAGGATGTCAATGGAAACCTCTTTTGTGGCATTGCCCAGTAAAAGAAGTTCAAGGATGTCAAACGAAACCCCTTTTGTGGTCAAATGAAAGGCTACTCTGTGTGTATGGGGGGTGCAGTTTTGTTTGTCTGTTCACGGTAATAAGAGCATCCATTATGGTATCAAATGGATGGGTTTGGAATTCCAAACCTCCAATTCCAAACAGGTTTATTGTTGTAAGAGATGTTTGAATTCAAACCAAGGTTGTGATCCACAATACTGAATGAGATTGAAATTCCAATGGTAGGGGCCACACACACATACAATATTTTATTATTTGTATTGTGTAAAAGTGGGGTGTGAGGTGGATGTTTGAAATAGTTTATTGTTGTAGGAAAACGTGAGTTTAAAATGGTTGTGATTTGGAGTAATGTGACGAGCCTAGAATTTTGAACGAGTTTACCATTGTGAATGCTCAAAGGAAGGTGAAAGATTGTACAGGTGTTCTGATGAAAAACTATAATGTTGGAGGAGACGTGTATTAAAGAAGTTAGGTGTTCTGCAAAAAATTGTAATGCTCGAGGACACATGTTTAAATTTTTTGAAACTTCATTTTCATTAACAAACTTCAAAACGGTCCATAAAGTCAAAACGTGGACTAACGGTAAAAACACACCTTACATCATATATAACGGATACATACACCAGTCTTTTCACCCTAAAGTTTTATACCAAACGAGGAAACATGTTTAAATGAAGTTCAGACCAAACATGCACCCTTGATCAAGAAATCAACGATCAAGATTAAGAATGCTAGTGTTTAAATCGTTATTGGTTCTCCTATTAATAGATATATATTTTTTTAATCTCACTCTTTTACAAAAGAAAATTGGATTGGTTGGGGATGGAACAACAAAGCAATGACAAGCCGAAGGTGATAACGATTGCTGGGTCATAGTCATATTAATTACCGGCGGCCGCAATACAGTCGGCTTATTACAACTACGAATGAGGCACGTGCCGGCTGTCACTTATCCCTGAAATATGCCAACATGCAATACACTCTTTAATTTAAGTATCAACTCATAACCATTAAATTATTTCTAGTTCATTATTGTTTTAGGAAATATTATTCATTTGTTGTTTATCAATTTTTTATATGAACTTAAAAGGAGAGAAAATTAAAAAAAGTTTATGATTTTATATTATTATTAAATATTAAATATGAGAAAGATACAAATAAAGGTACAGAAGTATCAGAAAACAACATGTGTATTAAAAGATTTTCATATCGGACAACATGTGTACTAAAAGATTTTCATTTATTATATAGTAAAAATAAAGAATATATATTAATAATTAAATAATAGTATTCATAAATTTAACGAGGGAATGTGACGTGACATTAATTAAAATCCTTAAGATATAAGATAAGATTATATAAAAAAAATCAATTTTTTTAGCTTATTACCGAAACAACCTCAAAAATTGATATCACTAACAAAAGTACTAGACAATATACCATGGGATGATTGATAAACTAATAGAAAACGAGTATCAAGTTGCGAATTTTCGCCCCCGCAAATTGGATATTGACCATTTATATTTGTATTTGGACCATTTTTTAACGATCATATTACTTTACAGACGAGATAATACATACATATATTTTATATTTGGAACATTTATATTTGTTACAAATGTTATGGAGTTAAATGCTATTTTCGTCCTTGAGGTTTGGCACTTTTTGCCAGTTTCATCCAAATTTTTCTCATCTGGATCCAAAGGTTTTCAAATACTTGCTCGTTTCATCCAACTCGTTAACACCGTTAGTCTCAGTCAGTTAAATAAGGGCAATTTTGTCATTTCATCTGTTAAGTGAATGGCATTTTTGTCAATTCTTATGTTTTTAATCCCAACCTTATTTAAAACACCCCAAGTCAGGATTTTACCCCCAATTTGATCTAAATCATTTTCTTCCTTTCAAACCCTAATCAATTAAAACCGTAAATTCAACAAAAGCTTCAATCTCCTGACACAAACTCAACCCCGCCTGGTCAAACCTTTGTGGCTTCATCTTCAGCCAGTAATAAGGTTTGTTTAACAAACTCAAAATACCTAAAATACTATTTTTGTCTATGAATGTTTGACTATTACTTAAAGTCTTAAAATCCACTTTTTTTAATATTTTTCTTTATGCAGCCGTATGATAAATTGATAATCCATTTGGTGATGGCCCATTTTTTGAATATTTTTCCGTCTCAAATGGACTCTGGTTATCCGGGCTCCAATCGTCAACCTGCTCCTCAGAGTAATTTATATGGGGGTTTTGGCCCTTATGGTTCATCAGCTCCAGCTCCACCTGTGACTCAAGTTACCGCAGCTTCAAGTTTCTATCAACAGCCACAGGCTCAGTCTGGGTCTGCCCTCAATGCTTCAACAGGTGCTCTGGTTATAGCCCCTCGAACCAGCCAAATTTTAGACTAAATCCACTGTTTGGGCTGATATGTTGAACCGTAGGCTCGTTAACCTGAATATAGCTGGATGTGAGTTGCTTCATTTTGAATTTATAATGGGTGCTGGATCGGGCTGGCCATTATATAGTTTTTTTAGGGGCTGAATATTCACACAACTAGGGTTTCTATTTGCACAACCCCTCCACGGGTCGTCGAGGCCTGGACGGCCCGTAGAGGGCCAAATGGGCAAAACGACGGGTCGTCCAGGCCCAGACGGCCCGTATAAGGGCTTAAACCCTAAAACAGACGGCCAGTCAAGGCCAGGACGACCCGTCCAAAAGCATCCAATCCAAAACAATCATTGGTAATCATTGGCACTGATTAGGTGATGATTAGGTGATGATTATTTGATTTTTTTATAAGTGTAGTGAGTGTGGATGTTTAAAATGGGTTTGAATGTTTGGTTTTTTATAAATGTTTGGTTTTTTATAAATGTTATTTTTTTATTTGTATAATATGATCTTTTTTATATAATTGTGTATATGAATATGAACGAATATCGTTTATGTTGCCGAACTAAACAAAACCTAAGATACGAACAAGCTGAACAATAAAGCATAAATAAGCATAATATTCCAAAAATTTACATAAAACTAAGCGTTCAAATGTACAACCAAAATACCACCAACCCGTCTAACCCGACCCACCCTGCTGATCCGACCCACCCGGCTGACTGGTGGACGCCCCACCATGCTGACTGCTGGACGCCCAACCCGGAAGTGGACGCGGCTCCAAACCAGCTTCCCGCCGTCTCTCATTCTCGCTCTCTAACATCCACCGCATGTCAGCTCCCATCGTCTGCACATCAGCCCGCAACGACCCCAACTGATCCAGGATCTGCTGAAGTACCTGGGTCGTGTTATCATGCAACCTGACAGCATGATAAACGCGGGCAGGACGCTGTCGCTCATCAATGGGAGCATCTAGCATCTCTATATCCACCGGTGGGTCGCCGTCGGCAACGTGTGGCATATGGACCTCAGGGGCATTCGGCCCATCGAGATGTACCAGCGGCTGTGGCACAAAATGCTCGCCACGGTCGCCAGCCTCACCGAAAGCACGCTGGTAATAAGCGGGTGGGTTGCTGCGCGGGACCCGTGCTGCCACCCTCATCTGCTGCATAGTGGTAATATTTAACGGCCTGAAATGCAAAACAACAATAATAATATTAAATAATAATATATAAAATTAAATAATAATAATAATAAATAATATTAAATAATAATATATAATAATAATCTTACTTGGGTCTCATCGGAGGTGGTAAGTTATCCTCCTCAACATGCGTCCACAAATCGTCCGGGCAAATACGCAGCGCGATGGCGGTGATGATCCCACCAATCGGAATAGCCCCCGTCGGGTTCCTGTGAGGGTAGGTCGCGATGTACTCGGCAAAGCACCTGTGTAGCGCAACCGGCCTACCCCTCAGGATGCAGTAAAGGTAGAAAAGGTCAATCTGCTGGACCCTTTCGTTACAGTTACACCGCCCGGCAATCGATCAGGTAACCAAACGGTGTATGTAACGGATCAGAGGGTCCCGGATGTTGCTGGCCCTATCCATCCTGCACAGAATAATACTAACATTAAAAAAAATTCGGCAGAGTTTCCTCTGTTTTTGTACGAACCAGACAACACAAGTCGTCTACAAAATCCAAAAACAAACAACCTAAACTAACTAAGTAACAATAATAATTAAGTAACTAAGCGAACTAAATAACAATAATAATAACGAACTAAATGAACACGAACTAAATGAACTAAATAACAATAATAATACCTCTCGCCCTCCTCCCCATACACTGGACCACCGATAGTGGGCCACCAGGCCATAAGCATGTCGTCTGGCAAGGTCGTGATGGTCGTGGTGTACATGTCCTGGACAAGCTCCTCCTCTCTGTACCAGCAGCAAGTCGTAGCCCACTGGTCGATCGTATATGTGTAGAGGTGTCCGAATAATCGGAACTGTACCTCAGGCTCAGGCTGGCCGTCAGGACCTACTCGAGGATCAACACCTGCTGGATGCGGCACGTAGCGGAATGTCGAGATGAACTCGAGCGTCAGTGGGCGATACGCGTCATTCTGGAGGTCAGCTAACATCCGCTCCCAGGGGCTGTCGTCTGGGATCCACTCCTCAAACCTATCCTCAGCACTGATCGCGCGTAATGCGGACCAGTCAACACTGCGCGATCCGTGTATCGGATGCAGCTCCATCTTCTCCCAGCGCGCTATCTCGTAGTCGTCGTTATCGTGCCTGTACGGCCAACCTCTCATATCGCCCAGTGCAAGAGGATTACCGTCGTCAGGCTGGATACGGCGTCTTCTGTTGCCTCTGTTTGCCATATCTGCAAAACAAAAGCAAAACACTTTAGGCGCGCGTTTATATTAAAAGGAACTAAACAAACACAAGAACAATAGCACTTTGTACGCGCCTTTATATTTAGGTAGTTATTCCAGATCTCTCAGATCTTCTTTACTTTAGGCGCGCGTTTAGGTTTAGGCGCCTAAACCTAAACGCGCGCCTGAACATAAAGGCGCGCGTTTGTGTTTAGGCGCCTACACACAAACGCGCGCCTTTATGTTCAGGCGCGCGTTTAGGTTTAGGCGCCTAAACACAAACGCGCGCCTTTATGTTTAGGCGCGCGTTTGTGTTTAGGCGCCTACACACAAACGCGCGGCTTTATGTTTAGGCGCGCGTTTAGGTTTAGGCGCCTAAACATAAAGGCGCGCGTGCGTGTTTAGGCGCCTAAACCTAAACGCGCGCACGCGCGCCTTTATGTTTAGGCGACTAAACACAACCACCCAACCACCACTGACCACCATCCCCTACAACCACCACTACCCTCACCACCCACCACCACAGCCCCACCCCACCACCACCACTGACCACCCTATCCCCACCACCACTGCCCCACCCCACCACCACAGCCCCACCACCACCACAGCCCCACCCCACCACCCACCCCACCACCATAGCCCTACCACCACCACAGCCCCACCCCACCACCACAGCCCCACCACCACCACAGCCCCACCCCACCACCCACCCCACCACCACTGCCCCACCCAACCCAGCCACCACCACTGCCCCACCCCACCACCCACCCCACCACCATAGCCCCACCACCACCACAACCCTCACCACCCAACCACCACCCAACCACCACTGCCACGACAATAATTCCCAAAAAAAAAAACCCTAATAATTAAAAAAAAAACCCTAATAATAATAATAACAATAATAATAATAACAATAACAATAATGACAATAATAATACCTGTTGTGGTGGTGGCTGGAGGTGTTGGAAAGAGTACTTCGGTGGTGGTTGTGGTGGTGAAGGGTGGAGGACTTCGGTGGTGGTGGTGGTAGGGTGGAGGACTTCGGTGGTGGTGGTGGAAGGGTGGAGGAGCCTCGGTGGTGGTGGTGGTGGAAAGGTGGAATAGGACGGTGGTGGTGGTGGTGGTTGAAGGCGACGAGAGAGAGGGAGAGTATGGTTGAGAGAGAGAGAGAGTAAAAGTGGGACGAGAAGGAGGGCTGCTGTGTGTTATTGGGGGTTTTAAAATTTTCCCTACGGGCCGTCGAGGCCTGGACGGGCCGTAGGGAAGTTAAAAATTTTGAAAATTTTCACTACGGGCCGTCCTGCCCTAGACGGTCCGTTTGAATTTAATTTTTTTTTATTTTAAAAAAAGAAGCTTCTCTTGGAAGCTTTGTGGCCCAGACGGCCCGTTTAGGCCCAGACGGCCCGTCAAGAATTCTGAGGACGGGTCGTGGACATTCAACGAGCCATTGTTTTGTTTTTTATTTTAGTTATTTTTTTTAATTTAAAAATTAAGGTAATTGAGACGGGTCGTTTAGGCCCAGACGGCCCGTCAAGAATGCTAGGGGACGGGTCGTTGAGCCTCAACGAGCCTTAGCTTTGGGGCTCCAAACGGGCCGTTGGGGCCTGGACGGGCCGTTGTGGAACACCAGGGACGGCCCATATAGGCCAGGACGACCGGTCTTAACCAATTTTTGGGCCTTGGACGGCCCATTAAGGCCTGGACGACCCTTGTGTTTTTATTTTTTTTTTAAATTTTAGTGTATTTTATATATTTTAAGCTTGGTATTTGTATTTTTTATAAAAAAAAGGAGTATATTTTTATAATAAGTATAAATGAACACATACAACAAATTTTTTCGTTCGTTCGGTCCGGTAACATACGATAAGCTAAGCTAAGTTAAGTCGCAGTATTGAGGTGATGGAATATCAACCATTTGTATACGGTCCTCATATACCGTCTCCCACTCACTTGCCTCTTCATATCGCCACCTACGCCATGACGGATTCAGTTTTGGCATTGGGGCGCCTTCTGCTAACTCAATTTTGATGAAATGATCTTTGTTAACAAAAGCAAACGATACGAACTTATGTTCTTCGACGCTGTGTGGACCATCGAACATAGGGAAGTACGTCTCACTTTGATCATACGGAGAGAGAAATTGAACAACCACCCTAAATTTCTGAGCAATCAGTAATCCTGCGGCGGGCATCTCCATCCATTGGTCGCGCGTTGCTGGTCCCACTCCAATGTGATCGAATGAGTTGGAGACTCTGTCGTAAGTATCGTAATCTACTTCGTTTAAAATTGGCCTCCACCGGTTTTCATTCTCGCCGATCTCCTCCTTAAGCTGTCTGCGGATGAATCCCCACATATCCTGTTGCCACCCTAAGCCCACAGCTACGGATCGAAACCCACAGTGACCGTCTCCATGGACATCCCGAATGTCTGTAATGTATCTATGATATGCAGGTGGAAGCCATTTCTTAAACCTTTCGATCTCCAGTTTGTACCTGTAACCATTAAAAAGTGAGATTTAATATGTGTATAAATATGTATGCATGTGTGAATTTATATATTAGTAGTTTGTACCTATCCCTTTCCAACAGTGGAAAATCTTCATCGTAAACAATCGGTTTGTCCCTTGATTGTTTACCTCTTCTGGAAGGCTTTTTGCCCTACGTTGAAAAAATTATATAACAACAACAACAACAACAATAATAATAATAATACTAACCGCAGCCTTATCTTCTTTTTTTTCCTTTTCACTTGTTGTTGGCCGACCCCGAGTATCGGTTTGTACCTCAGGAGGTTTATGTTTAGTCATAATCGGATTCAACACCTCCTTCATCTTCTGCAACATGCTTTTTTTCACTTGCACCGGTTGCGACCTTAGTTGCTCAGCGAATGCATTCATTTCGTGCTGAAAGTCAAACTCGGGATTCTCAGCTACTTCTGGCATAAAGTCAAGTCGTGTCCAGAAGACGTCGATATCAGCCAGTGACACTCGTGTATCTGATATATATATTCAATCACAACAACAACAATCAATAATCTACAAAAATTTCGGATTTTTATAAAAATTTCGGCAGAGTTTCCTCTGTTTTTGTACGAACCAGACAACACAAGTAGTCTACAAAACGCTTCAAACATTTATAAATTTGACTATTATATCCTAAAAAAAATAATAAGTCTAAAAAATGATGTTACCTTTCGCATCATACAATTGCAATTGACAGGAACATGGCAATCCATAAGTCTTCTTGAGTCGGTGTTCACAAGACCTCTTTTTTTCCATATAATAATTTATCTTGTTGACCCCTCCGAGCATCAAATCAAGCGCTAGATGGGAAACCCTACCGATTACGTCTTGAAACAACGGTAGTTCATGTTTCCACATTCTTGTTGATCGGCTGTGTTCAAAGGAGTGCTTTATCGCTATGCGCCGTGACTCCATAACTTTGTCTATTTCCATCACAAGCGCGTGGAGCGAGCTGTTCGGGCCTTTTATGTACCTCTTAATCAGAGCATGCTGACTCTCGACCCTGTTGGTCGTAGTCTGACCGAACGTAAGGTTTTTATCTGCCCATGCTTCCACAAACATTTCTTTATAATCTCGGAGCCAAACTGACTCCATGTACTCATAAACCTCTGTAAAAAACAGAATAGTGATGTCAATACAGAAAATATGTACGCTTGTAAAGCAAAATAAAGAATAAAATATATACCCGTTCGATCCTGCCCCCAAAGTCGTCTGTAGAGCGATGCCCGATTCGATTCGTAAGCCTTTTCGTCAGGAGATTTACACAGTCGACCAAAATACTGCAAAAATATTTCCCATTCTTCTTTTGGAAATCCTGCTTTATGATATTTTGCAATATTTCGTTGAATATGATACCTGCAAAACAACAACAATAATATTAATAATAATAATAATAATAATAATAATAATAATAATAATAATAATAATAATATTAATAATAATAATAATAATAATAATATTTTGTTGAATATGACACCTGCAAAGCAATTTCGTAGCATCCGGGAAAACTGTAGCACATGCATTCATCAGAGCCAGATCTCTATCTGTAACAATTACACGTGGCTCCATACTCTTCTCCAGCAATTCTTTGAGCCTCTGAAGCACCCATATGTAGTTACTCGTTTTCTCTTTAACGATAAATTCATGGCCGATACAAAACGACTGGTTTGTCGACGTCATACCCACAATTTGAACAAACGGGATTCTGTACTCGTTCGTTTTGTAGGTGGCGTCGATCAGCATCACATGTGGAAAGGCACGCCAGAGATTGTAGGAGACCCGGTGTGAAAAGAAAATATTCTCAACAGCATCTGTCTCTGGATTCTGCTTGGTGAAGTAGGTAAATTTCTTTTCAACCAGGATACTCTCGAGTATCTGCATAACAATAATAATAACAATATTTAATATTTAACAACAACAAAATTAATAATAGTCTATGACAATAATAGTAATTAATAATAATACCTGCATTGGGGTTTTATCGCCGTAAATTCTATGTTTAATCTTGCTCACTGTATTGTGTATGTCTCGTAGAATACATACATTATCCGGGTTTTGTGCTCTGATGGCCAAATGTATGTTCGCCGGTTCCAGGCCTTGAAAATAAAGCGTTTCCACCATTTGTTCTTCTTGTGGTGTCAGCCGCCTAGCAAAAGCGTGACCCTCAACATGTATAAAAGGGTCGTGGTTATGATTCGCGTGTTTAACCTCCAACTTCCAACCCTCTTTGCGTAGCCTCCCTATTAACATAAACGGACAGTTAATCTTTTTGCTACCCGTAGACCTTACTGTGGCTGTAGTATGGTATTCGCCATGACGGTCGCATCTCAGGTCTATCCTAATTTTTCTTGCATTATTTCCACTGCCTTTTGAAACAGAACGTCCTGTCACTAGGACGTAACCGCTAGCAAGGGCTCTATCGTAAGCCCATTGTTTCATCTCTTCAACAGACCCGAATACCTGAAAATTTATACAAGAGTCTAGTCTAAATTCATACTACTCTAAATTATATACTACTGTAAATATATACTAGTTCAATCCAGCAAACCCTAAAACGTGTAAAGATATACTAGTGTAAATAAATAAACGCACCTGCTCGGTTTCATACGAAACATCCGGGTTAGGTTCAACTTTTATGTTAACATCTTCATAAGCGTCTTCCTGGTTGTCATCATTCGGGTTAGAGCCGTTATAATCTTCCTCTAAGTCTTAGCACGATTCCCGCGCGAATGGTAACTCCCGTACGTGTACTGCGGGTAGCTTGGTGGCACGAAAAATGACTCCTGTTCCTCTACATATTCCTCGTTGAGATCGGGCAGCATGTTCCCGTCATTACCACGAACCCCGGATTTAACCTCCTCTTCACCAACTTGAACCCCGGGTTCATACCCTACGCTTTCAGAGACGTAAGACTCGTTCTCAGACAGGTCAACGGTTGAAAAGCTTTGTAAATATGTCATCGTGAGACCGGGAAGTCGAAATGGGTCGAGGGTTTTGGTGGTGGTGATGTTTTAAGGTTTTGTTCAAATGGGGAAGAAGCTGATCGTGTAATGGTTAAATCTGGAAATCTCAACGGGCCGTCGAGGCCTAGATGGGCCGTCGAGGGATTAAATGCCTTAACCTAACACATCTCTACGGGCCGTCGGGGCCTGGACGGCCCGTCCTAATGTGCCTTTTTCAGACTTTTCAGTCTGGACAGCCTGCTTTTGCAGGAGTTCAGACTGATCAGCTGTTACATCGTACTTATACGGGCCGTCTGGGCCTGGACGGCCCGTCGTTTTTGTCTTTTCTGCAAACAAACGGCCCGTCAAGGCCAGGACGGGTAGTCCTGAAACCCTAATTTCGCTTAACGGCCCATCTAGGCCTCGACGACCCGTCCTAAGGTTGTTTAGGGTTTTTTTGGGGTTGTGTAAATAATATCACCCTTTTTTTAACAAAACCCAAATTGACAAAAATGCCCTTCACTTAACAGACGAAATGACAAAATTGCCCTTATTTTACTGACTGAGACTAACGATGTTAACGAGTTGGATGAAACGAGCAAGTATTTGAAAACCTTTGGATCCAGATGAGAAAAAATAAACTTTTGGATGAAACTGGCAAAAAGTGCCAAACCTCAAGGACGAAAATGACATTTAACTCAATGTTATGAATTTACATATCAACAAACTATTTATATGAGTTCATTTATGAAGGAAATTATAAAAATTATAAAACTGATCCCTTCTAAAGTTGCGTACAAACCACGGGGACGATTTTGGCAATTAACCCGCAATTTTATGAGAAGAGATTATTTGTTTATGTGAAGCATATACAAGTAATTTCGTTTTGATGAATATTTATTAGCAAAGATAATTTTGGGATGGAGACTTGTAGTTACTTTTTATATGTCATTTTGATTCTTTGAGATTAGGTGCTCCGACCGGTGGGTATTTAACTGTGATGTTTTTAGATACTTTGACCCCTCAATATATCTTTGTAGCTGAAAGAAACATTGTAGAGTGAAGATAATGACTCTTGTTCTCCAGCCATAAACGACGACGACAACGTGGTTCTGATCGTGTTGCAACTCAAATCAAAATGGGCAAGTGGCCTTAAGTTTAGTGGCCCACTACATACATTATTTTAATCGCTTGAAAGTTCGGTCCAAATCAAAGCATAATAAAACCTTTTGTTTTGATATTTGTAACTTTAAAACTTAAAAAGTTTTTTTCCGAAACACACCCAAAATATTGCTTCAATATTTATTTATTTTTTATTTGGTAATAGTTTTTTTTTAATTCGGTAATAGTTTTTTAATTCGGTGTTGAACATTTTTTTTAGTTTATTTATTACTTTATTACCCTTCTCATTTATCACGTTATGTAATTTATTGTAGAAATTTAATATTATAATAAACTCAAAACAAATATGAGTGGTAAAAACATATATTTACAGTTACTAGGTTGTTGCTCCTTTTTTTTTTGGAGAGTAGTGTTTTAGCGGTAAATCCCGTGTTGCAAAGCGACCACTGCCCAGGATCGAATCCCATAGGAACAACACGGGTTTCTCCTTTCAAACCCAACGGTTATTTTTTCGGTGGAACGTGGGAATCGAACCTGAGACCAAACCCGGGCAGGAACCCTCCAAGGAGGTAAACCTTCCCACCTCAAACCAGCTGGGCTGGAGATCATTGGCACTAGGTTGTTGCTCCTAGTAAATTATAAATTAATTTGGTATATAAAACTACTTAACATAAACTTCTAGATTTAAAAAAAATACATTGCTACCCACTCAAAAAAAGCCTGGTTCCGCCACTAGTTGCTAACTTAAACATTTGATCTATATTACGCACAACACATACAACTTTTTTTAATGGCACAAACATACAACTAATAAAAACAAAACACAAACACAACATACTTTTAAATGTGCACGGTCTCAATTACTATATTTAACACAAAAAATAATAGAATGAGGCACGTGATATACCTCCAGCCGCAATACAGTCGGTTTATTACAACTACACGAATGACGCACGTGCCGGCTGTCAACTTATCCTCAAATATGCCAACATGCAATACTTTAAAGGTCAACACCCTTTCTATTATTAACTCATAACCATGAAATTATTTCAAGTCAATTATTCTTGTAGAAAATATTATTCGTTTGTTGTTTACCAACTATTTTGACTCGTCGCATGTTACGACAGCGTTGAAACTTAAAATAAGTCGAATTTATATCATCAAGTATTTGATCTGACTCGTATCCAAACAAAATTCTAATCACAACGCACGCTAATATAAAACGGACATACAAATAAGCACAAAAACATATTATTTTAACCTGACTCGTTATTGAGAGAGTTAAAATAAGCACGTAATACTAGAGAGAGTCGGAATGATTTTACAAAGTTTTTAGAAAGTTGAGAGGATGTAAGTGTCAATGTTAAAATTTTAGTTAAATAAAAAGGAAAACCACATTGTAGATTAAAAAAAATATATCTAAACCAATGAAATGCCGACTTGTGGACCAGTGGTTGCTTAGCACTATTGCTAAGCAACCTTAAATGTTATATATAATTTCTTTTATATAATTTTTAGTTTTTTAGCTTCAACATTTTATATTGGCAAGAAAGGACTACAACTGTACGTTTAATATGTAACTTGTTACGTATTTGGGCTTTTAATACGTGAAATTATATAATATAAAAAGACGTCCTTTTTTTACCTTGTTACCGAAACAACCTCAAAAATTGTTATTTGTTTAGCATGTGTTAAAATATTTTAAACGTGGTCGATTTATTACACTTCCAGGTACCAGAAATGGCACATGGCAGATTGGATATTAGACTATTTTTAAACAAATATATTATTGTAGAATCGAGATAACATGTATGGTAAACTAAGGGGGTGTTTGGGATTGATTATTCAAAACAGATCATGCGTTTTGAAAAAGCAGGGGTGGAGCTGCTTATAGATTATTGCGTTTTGGTAGCCTAAAAAACTGATTATCTGCGTTTTCAAAACGCAATCCAAACATTAAAAACTGATTATCTGCGTTTTCAAAACGCAATAATCTAAAAATCAGATTCAAAACGCAATCCCAAACACCCACTAAGTAATTATATGAGTTGAATAAATAAAAAGAAATTATATTTTAAAAAAACCCGTGAAACACGTGTATTTATCCATCCTGTGTATTACACAAATGGATAAATATAACATAAACGGTTAACAAATAAGTCCGTCATCAATTTTTTTGAAAAAATAAATTTTCATGTACTATTTACTTATTTATAAAATTTTGCTTTGTTTTATTTATGTTAGGTTAAAAACTTGAGTATGATTACACGGGTTGTAACATTTTACTTTCTTTTTATTTTTAATATTATGTTAAAAACTTGTGTATTATATATGATTGAATCAATGTATAATTAAATATATAAGAAAACAAATATTAAATAAATAAGAGATAAGCGGAAAATTATTATTTAATAATATTATTACGTAATATAGAAAAGTGAAATATGGATTGGTATTATTATTAAATATGAGAGACAAACAGATAAAGATGAAGATTATATATCAATAAATTAGTTAGATATAATCTAATATACTAGTATTAACAAGAGTAAAGTGCCCGGACGGTTACGGTGGTTTGCAAGAATTTCACAAATGCTCCCAATTCACACAATTGGTCTCCGTCGTTGATATTTCATAACTCCCATGGTCCTTGTCAGCTAACGGCGCTAAAATTTTCAGTTAAGACATGTAAAATGACCAAACTACCATTAGGCAGGTTTTATATGTATAATCTTAAAAGGACCACCACTACCACCTTCTCAAAAAACCATCACCACCTTCTCTAACAACCATCACCTCGTTTATATGTATTCGTTTATGAAGGAAATTATAAAAATTATAAACCGGTCGTGTATTTACTTATTTCACTTCTAACGTTAGAAAGATATAACCTTATTCATGTGTGTTTTTAGTAATTTTATAACTTTATATATGGGCTTTTACCAACCATTGAAACCGATTGAACTGATTTAATCAGAGCAAGTTGCCTACTCGGCCGGTTTAAGATTTCTAAGGTTTGTTTTTTACGGTTTAAAAGGTTCTAATTTTGTTTTCTTTCTTTCCTAAGTTGTTTTAAAATTGTTTTAATTTTTTATATTCATTAAGAAAAGCTTTTAATAAAAAGCATACACTAAAAAAAGCCAGTAGATTGTGACTCTCACTCATGAATGCATAGCTATTAGCTAATGCATACGTAAAAATTGATTAGAAAAAGAAGAGGGCCCGATGTCAAAATAATGTAAGAAAGCTACTAGTTGACTACTTCCCACGTGAACCAATGTCTAATTTTATTTGTTGTATTTATTTATTTAATATCTAAACATTTATTAAGAGTTAGGCTTTTTACAATCCCCCAAACTACAAGTTTTATATTTTAAGTTTTTCACTAAATATATGTCACTCATATCATATATACCATGAGAGGGTTGGGGGCACTCCTGACAAAGTTGTCGAGCCCCACCCAATTTCGTCTTGCCATATCAAAATCAAACATAGCCCCACCTTGTTGATTGGTTACTCCTTACTGAGAAGTTTTTGAACGTTGCCGAGGGGATGGCGGCGGTGTTGTCGATCAACAACCACACCCGAATGAAGCTACCTGAGGAGTGCCCCGTCTCCCCTAAGTGGCAAAAAATAGTGCGATCGGTTCGTGCAATGGATCAAAATGGATTCTTATCAATTTGGATTCAGTAAAACCAAATTCCTATTTTAAAATAACACATTAAAATGAGTTTATGTCAAAACATACAATACTGGGGTCACTACTTATTGAACCATTCTTATAATGTAACATACGTTTAGCAACATGTACTATTTTTCATTCTAACGAGATATAGTTTAATTAATGTTTTAGTCGAGTTTTTACGTGTCTAAATTTATTTTTAGACCACCTGTAGTAGCTAAAAATTTCAAGCTCCTTCACTTTAAATGGAGGGTTTTAATCGACTCCTCAAAAAAGATGATTTTCAAGCCCCTTCACCATGTTAAAATTTTCACGCCACCTTCATCGTGTAAAAATTTTCACACCATAGACCAAAAACTGAAGATTCACGCCCCTGGGGCGGTATTTGGGCTTGAAAGGGACGTTTCACGCCCAATTCACCTCCCACTACGGATAGTCTTAAAACAGATAAGTATATTGTTTAATGGTTGCTATTGAGCAAATAATATTTTAATTTAACAAATAAAATTCAAATTACATATATAAGTTATTATATTAAATAAAAATATTACTCGTATATTATATAAATAATAGGCTTGTTTAGAATCTCTAGCTTGGTCGGGCTTGGTATATGAGGCATGGGTTTGGGTATGATTATTAAACGAACTTATATTTAGGCTTGAGTGTTAGACAAACTAGTTTAAGCTTGGCTTGATTCAAGGTTTTAGCAAGTAGCTCATGAGTAGCTCAACTTGTTTACTTCTCTCAACTGCTAATCGGGTTAAATCTTACATCCAATGTTGAAAATATTTAAATGAAACACACAAGTCAGATTATTACGTAGAGAACTATGGAAAACATATGTGATTCATATAAAGGTATTGTAACCGCAGGGTCAAGTTATCATACACAGTGTAAAAAAATGAAAAGGATACAAAAAAACACAAAGGATCACGAAATATAATACAATGCTAAGGAAAAACGACACAATGAATCACAAAAACGACAGAATGGCGAAAATAAAGAAAAAAACACAATCAAACATAAAAGACAAAATGATATAACACAGTTTCTAAAAACTACAAGCTAAAAATCTAAAAAATCAAAAACCTAAAACTAAGATCGTAGGATTCGATGAAACGGTTTCAATGCCGCTTATATAAGTTCAATCAGACTCCGTTTGATATCCTTTCTACGACTTCCTATTTTTTTCAGTGTGTATTTGACCATAACGCTATAATCGAATACCCTGCCACTTTCCATCTACTAATCACCAACAAAGTGAAAGTTATGGTTACGTATGAGTTTGATATAAATAAAAAAACATGTTATATTATAATTTTAGGACGGAAAATATTATTCTAAATGATGTCATGTCGATATACACATGACACTATTTGCACACAAAGCCTATTTATAGGAGTTGCTCCCACAGAATCTTTCATTGCTTCTGTACACCATTACTAACTCTTTTCTTCCAAAGGTAACACCAACATCTCTCTCTAAACACCTCTCTTTCTCTCTTTACAATATGATTGTTATCCTCTGTATGGTTTATGATTTTTGAGGCTTTATCCACTGTGTGTAGTTACTGTCATACAGTGGCGGATCTAGAAATGAATTTCAGTAGTAACGTTTTATTTTATTTTTTGCATTTTAGTAGCAACGTTTTTCAAATTTCGTAAAAAAATAACAAATTTTCCACTAAATTTCCACTATACGCGCGAAGTTAAGGAGCAACAGACGCGGCACCTAGTTATACACTAGGTCCGCCCCTGCTATTGTGTGTGTTCTTAATGATATGATATAAGTTAGTTTATTACATCATCATGTCATTATTACAGCTGCTGCAAAATTATTCAAAATCCCATATTTTATTTACCATTTTACTGCATAGTGGTAAGCGCGTGAGTCCGTCTAGCAGTAGCTTTCACTAGTTTTTTATCTTTAACCTGTTAAACGCAACATGGCGTTTAACAAGATACCATGAGTTTTTCGGTAACGGGTTCTTACCTAAAGAAAAATAACTCATCTACATTAATGATTAAAAGTACTTCATATGCATAAACTCTAGCCAATAACGTCCATGTCAAGACTTTTATCATTTAGAATGTGACATCAATAAACTTATAAAAGTATCTCTTTTTTTCTACTTATGCTACTTGTCTTATAATAATTGTCATGACAATATTATTTGCATAACTTTCAGCCAAAGAATAGCATAATAATAATCAAGAAAATGGAGCACAAGTTTGATTCAGAAGCAGTGATTGAAGAATTTGAATGTTTAACCAAAGATGCAAAAAGGGTGCAACTTGAAACATTAAAGAAAATCTTGAAAGAAAATGGTGAAGCTGAATACTTGAAAAAATGGAATCTTGATGGTAGATATGATCCTGAAACATATAGTGCTTGTGTTCCTGTTGTCACCCATAATGATCTTGAGCCTTATATTCAAAAGATTGCTGATGGTGTTTCCTATCCTGTGCTTACTGGAAAACCAATCACTACCATCACTTTAAGGTAGATAGATTTTTATTTTTTTTTATTTTTTTTTTTTGTGATTGATAGATTATTTTGTTGATGTTTGTAGCTCTGGAACTACTCAAGGGAAGCCCAAGTTTGTGCCGTTTAACGACGAACTGACTGAAACGACAATGCAGATTTACCGGACTTCTTTCGCTTTCAGGAACAGGTATTTTGACGGTTGTAATCAAGTTGTAAACGGGTTGGGAGTGGTAAAAAAAATATTAACTCTTGAGCAGACATAGGTGTAGATTTGTTACATGAACTCAGCCTTGTAAAGGTTTTTTTTTTTTTTTTTGCCAACTTTAAACGGGTTGGCAGGTTGTTATAATGGGTTAGGCGGGCCGTGATCAGATTGACGTGTTCACTTTTTAAAATAATTTTTTTGTTTTAATTTTAAATGGGTTGTGGGTCAACATGTTTAATCAAACAGGTTAAACATGTACACGATATGTTTAACTAAACGGGTTACACATGTCAATTCAAACAGGACATGTTTATTAAATGTGATACAAGTGACAATCCGAAATATGATTATTTATGTATCATGTGACGGGTCGCATCAGAAACTATTGATATGAACTTTGTATTAGTATAAACTGATTAAACTGATGACTAGTAATTCTGTTAGGGAATTTCCAATTGGAAATGGAAAAGCTTTGAGTTTCATCTTTGGAAGCAAGCAGTTCACAACCAAGGGCGGTCTGCACGCTGGAACAGCGACGACAAATGTTTACAGGAGTGCACAGTTCAAGAAAACTATGCAGGCGATGCAGACCCCGTGTTGCAGCCCAGACGAAGTCATTTTCGCGCCTGATTTTCATCAATCTTTATACTGTCATCTCCTCTGTGGGCTCATTTTCCGCGAAGAAATCCAGGTCATATCGTCCACATTCGCCCATAGCATCATTCATTCGTTTAGGACCTTTGAGTTAGTCTGGTCAGAACTCTGTTCGGACATCAGAACCGGTACTTTGTCAGCCAAGATCACAGTTCCGTCGATAAGAACCGCCATGGCCAAGGTTTTGACTCCAAACCCTGATCTTGCTGATGAAATTCAGAACAAGTGTTTGGGTTTATCCGACTGGAACGGGTTGATCCCGGAAATGTTTCCCAACTGTAAGTACATTTACGCGATCATGACCGGGTCAATGGAGCCATATTTGAAAAAGTTACGGGTTTATGCTGGCGGAGTACGGTTGTTGAGTGCAGATTACGGGTCATCGGAAGGGTGGATCGGAGCAAATGTAGACCCGGATTTGCCACCCGAGAAGACGTCTTTCACCGTGCTTCCTAACATTGGGTATTTTGAATTCTTACCATTGGGAGAGATCAATGAGGCGGGTTCAGTCGAGCCTGAGCTTATTGGCTTAACCGATGTCCAGCTCGGTGAAGAATACGAAGTTGTAGTGACAAATGTTGCGGGTTTGTATCGGTACCGGCTAGGAGATGTGGTGAAGGTTATCGGGTTCCATAACGCGACCCCGAAACTCCAGTTTGTTTGTAGAAGAAACTTAATGCTCAATATCAACATCGATAAAAACACCGAAAAAGATTTGCAGTTATCAGTCGAAACAGCCGCAAAACTTTTAACCGGTGAAAAACTCGAAGTCGTTGACTTCACAAGCCATGTTGACCTGTCCAGCGATCCGGGACACTACGTGATCTTCTGGGAAATGAATGGAGAAGCAAGTGATGCAGTTTTGCAAGAATGCTGCAACTGTTTGGACAAGTCATTTGTTGATGCAGGCTATGTGAGCTCGAGAAAAGTCAACGCAATCGGGCCATTAGAGCTCCGGGTTCTAAAGCGAGGGACCTTCCAGAAGATTTTGGATCATTATGTCGGGTTAGGGTCCGCGCTAAACCAATTCAAGACACCGCGGTGTGTTGGCCTGAGCAATCGGAAAGTGTTGCAAATCCTTTGCAACAATGCTGTCAAGAGTTATGTTAGTAATGCTTTCGGTTAAGTTAGTCTGTCTTGTGTTCATGGTTTGGCTATGTTTGTTGTGGTTTGGTTTGGTTTGATTTGTTTTTACCTATGGCTTGAAATAATAATGTATTTGAAGTGTGTGCGATCACGGTGTGTTGTCTTTTTAACGCGTATATGATTACACTCGTGTTTTGTCTGCGTGTAGATGGTAACGGTCCCATATTTGTTACGCTTGCGAAATTCAGTTGTAGGCACTAGCAATTCGGCGTACCTGTTTGCAATCTTATGTGATAAAAAAAATTATCCGCAACGATTACTAGTACCCAAAACTAGATATTAAACTCACCCCAAAAACAGACTTAAAAGGGATAGCGGCGCAGTTTGTCGCTTAACCATTATCCATATGTAACTTGGTTTTTAAAACAATTTTAAAAAAGACATTATACAATGACCATCTATTTATTTTGACCCGCATCTAAAAGTCGGAACAAGGGCTTGGTAACAACAGTCAAAACGAACCCTTGTTAGCAACAGTTCTTAAACCTGCAAAAGGGCATTTTGGTCAAGGTACCATAAAACGTCAAACTTTAACGCTCAAAAGGGTATCTTGGTCAAATCGGCCATCTTTAAGTCCGTCGTTACAGCCAGGCCCGAAAGACTATCAAGCATTGCAGGGATATCTTCTTGCAAGGCAGCAGCCAAAGCCTGTAAAGTTGAGGCAAATAAATATCATTAGCAAAAACAGTTGGTTAGTTACCTTGTTAAGGGAAACGGGAAATATGGTGTTGAATTACCGTTTTGCCCTCATCTTTTCTACCCTTTATAACCTCCAAAGGCCACTCGCTAACCAGCTTCTCGAGTTCTGCCATTATATCTGGCCTTTTCACCTCTGGTAATGTCTGTTATCAAGTAAAAAGATAATATTGCACATATCGATTATACATTCAAGAAACACAAATGATATACAAGGTTTAGAGGGTGTTTGGGATTGCGTTTTGAATCTGATTTTTAGTTTATTGCGTTTTGAAAACGCAAATAATTAGTTTTTAGTGTTTGGATTACGTTTTGAAAACGCAGATAATCAGTTTTTAGGCTACCAAAACGCAATAATCTATAAGCAGCTCCACCGCTGCTTTTCCAAAACGCATAATCTGTTTTGAATAATCAATCCCAAACAAGTCAAGCCACTCGTGAGCTACTGCAGATCGGCTTGCTAAACGTCAAATCAAGCCGAGTTTAGAAGAGCTTGTAAAACATGTACTTTGTTATCTAAGAGTAATTTCTTTTTTCTTTCGTATTGTATTTACCAATAATAATCGGTATACTGTGGGAGGGACCCACAGAACGAAACGTAAATAGTACCTGGGTGACAACTTGAATTACTTCAGCTGCTTCGTTGGGTTTGCGTTCAAGTAGAAATCCCTGCAAAAGAAGTCGAACGACTAACTAAACAGGACATGTTATATAAACCACATTTGCAGGAGGGTTTACAAGATCTGAAGTATAAATACCTTGGCACATGAAAACCCGCTACCAATTGTGTGTGTTTTCATCAATTCCGATCTCACTTTCTCAATCTTCCATAAATTATCTACATCTCCTGTAAGAAAAAACCGATGTATTATACAGAAATACTTACATAAGTTATAAGTATGTCTTAAAATCCTGGAGTGACTAATTTACCCCCATAAAAAAATATATAACAATAGTAATATAAAAATAATAATAAATATAAACGGGCACCTAGTTTGGCAGCGAATGTCATCCAAGTATCAAATGAAGTTCGTCTCAGTTTTACTCCCGACTTGACAAACCGTTTTGCATACTTACACAGCAACTCCCAGCTCTCTGTGTTGTAGCAAATGCTGCATGAATAATAATATGTGACGTTTAACGTTTTGAACAACATAGTAGAATAAGGATTAGATTTCATTCATTTATAGTTTTATACAATGTTTCCCTAGGGATAGCAATCCTGTTCGGTTGACGTGTTCGAGTGGGCAGGTTGAGGGGTTGAAACTGTTGAACCCGAACACAACCGGTTAAATTATTCATGTTAATTGTCAACGATATCAACCCTAATACGGACACTTATAACCATTTAAATTTGACACGACGTATAAGTTTGTTTATCTAAACGGGTTGAAACGTAAAACGAGACTGAGACATTTCGTTTACTCACTTTTCACCTAACAATTCTTCACAGCATGTAAAACACAAATGTCGTTGGATTACCTAAATACGATATCCGCGGTACCAGGTTGCAGGGGCACATCATTTGCTTTCAAGAGTTTCATTACATCCACCATGAGATTAACATCATTGTGTTGTTTAGCATACAGCTGCAATAACATGACATCAAATCTTTAAAATGCTACATAAAACCAAAAAAAAAGAAAGGAAATTTATAATTTAAAAGAATAAAATACCAGTATATTGTGAGCAGATGCAACACTAGGTGTCAATCCATACACATTGTGTTTCCAAAGCGTCTTCTTTCCAAGGTCAATAGCCTCTGCTCGTACACATGCCTTGGATACTTCCCGGCAAAGATTATCATTGAAATTTTCAAAAATTCGAAGATTCGATAGCCTCTGCAATTAAGGCACGTTAAACGCTACTCACTTACTTCAACCATAAAACAGAATCAGATGGTTATATTATGAACATTGAATATTCGAATTTCCAATCCGATAAAGCAACAAGATATAACTAACAAATTTTCGAAGATTCTCCAAGACATTGTAGAGAAGTTTGATGTCTTCACGATTTTGACATTTTTCTATAAGACTCCATAACCAATTGTTTGGAGGTGCGGTTCTTTGTTCTATCACGGATTTGAGCAATTTATCATACAATTCCTTAGCAGCCTCTGCGGTGAAACATACAAACGGCTCTAAACGATGATATACGTTTCTTCAAGAACAAATTTTAACAACGCATACCTGTAGGAACCACTTCTTTTGTTGCAGCATCTGTAGAGTATAATGCCCTTGACAGCAACAATGAAAATGCTGGCTGTTGAATTTTGTGTTCTTGATCGGTGAAAGCACGTTGGACGACATTTTCACTACTGAGTCCTGCATTCCCTCCGAACTTCAGTGAAGCGTGATAAGAACATGAAAATAAGTTTGTAACCGGCTTCAACCGTGAGTTCTGCCTGGACACCTATAAAAAAAAACAAAGTGTGAGACAGATTCTATCGGATAAACAGGAAACACAATGAAGCATGTAAAGAAGAAGGGAAAAACGAAATGAATAAAATAAGTTTAAAGAAATCCGATTGACAGTAGACGTTCCAGGTAACAGGCATTATAGAACATCTTTCTATAAAAGCATAGCAGCTACCACATCTTAAGAAAACAAGAAACGACCTCTTGTGTTCAAGTGCCCGTTACTCTCTTTTGTGACAATGACGCCGTTGATCAACAAATAGCTGCAAACCTATGTTATCATGACAGCACTAAACACCTAGACATCGATTAAAAATTTACATTTTACAAACTGTTTATTACCCCACTCATCTTAAACTGGTTGGCCTCGTGACTGCATTCCCTCCAAACGGATGACTCAATTTACACGGTCAGTTCCAAGTTCCAAGACCGTCGGCCAGAACATTAAACATCCTAAACCAAACAGTGGTCCGAAATGTATAAAATCTCAAACTGGCCATACCGACCGGCTCGCTTCAGCTTCCTAATCCAGATCAGTTATGACATTAATATATTTTAACCCCAATTAAAATCAATTTCTACCCCACTTACATGAACTATCATATATTAAATTAAAAAATAAAAAAATAAAATTAAAAAAATGCAAGTTAAACCCTTTCTTAAACCCTTCTATATCTTGCATTAGGAAAGATATCCAATCCAATTCAATTAGTCAAATCATTCAAAGTTTTAACCCAACTGAAACCCTAAATTAGTTTTGAACAAAATAGGGAGCAAAATGCACAAATTTATAATCCAAATCATATATAAATTAATAAACTTTTAAGAGATGTATGGAAGGTTAACAAACCTCAAAGAGAAGGCGCCTAGAACCCATTTAGATTTAAGAAAAAACCCAACTCAAATCTTGAATAATAATCGTCGGATTCTGCAAAAAGTTGTTAACTTTGTGTTCAGTTCCGTTCATTGATGGAGAAGACGACGACGGCTGGTTGTATACGATTTCATTCACTGTGATAGTAATGGGCCTATAAGCCCAATTCTAGCCCAAATATATTATCAAACATATTTGGGCTTTTTCTTTTTAAGCCCAATATTTAGCCCAAAGGATATTATCACTCTGATAGGCTTTGCGATTCAAAAGGGATAGCGGCGCAGCTTGTTGTCCGCTTACCCACCATCTAAATGTAACTTGTTTTTATCTAAACTTAAAATTATAATCTTACTAAAAAAAATATTTAGAAGAAAAAAATGTTTTAAATATTCTACTAGTGGTTAAGTGGTGTGCCTTATAATCAAAAGCTTTGACGCTCAGATGATGTAAGGACTCGGTTATGATGTATTTAACCTAGAAAATCGAGGAGTTGTTGAAAATGAGGTTTGGCAAGTGTTTTACTTTAAAACATTAAATTTTAAAGTTGATATCAGCGTTATCACAATTTTAAAAAGTAAGTAAATAAAGATATTTAACGAAGAAATAATTTATAAGTAAAGAATTATATATAGTATTAAATTACAAGTGCTTTATGCATTAATAAGTTGTACCTGCTGCTTTAAGGGTGTTTTATGCTGTCAGAGTTGTACTGTTAGCTGTGGATTTTGTACGTTGGGTTTGAAGAGAGTTATAGTCAGACATGTCATTCCATGCTCTCTTGCACCACATCTTTTCTGGTAGGGCTGTTCAAAACGCTCGGCGCTCGCCGATCGCTCGCCGCTCGCTCGGAATTTGCTCGCTCGATTTTCTGCTCGGTTGTATATGAGCCGATCGGCTCGGTTCGGTTTGTAACTGAGCCAAGCACGAGCAAAGGTACGCTCGGCTCGGTTCGGCTCGAATAAATTTTTATTTATTTATTAATAAATATACACACAATTTACAGATAAATTTATGGATTTATATATAAGATTCTATTGGATTTGAGTCAGTATATGCAAAAAAAATATAACTGACCGACTTAACACAATAAAAAAAGTAACACTAGATTTAATAGTAAAACAATAAGTCATGAGGTGACAGTCTTGACTTCTTTATGTTAACAGTCGTCCATCGCTAATTGTCGCTTGATATCACACCTACGTCACAATGCAACAATTGTTGTCTGACGTATGCCCATCACCTCACCAGCCTTAATCTAAGCCTCATCTTTGGATACTGGATTCTCAATATTAGTGTTATCATCGGACATTTTGACCTTAGTTGTCACCCGACAACGAAAACATCGAAGGAAACATCCAATTTTATAATCGTCCATATTATTCTCAGCTCGACTCTCGCTCGGCGCTCACTCGGAAAATTTCCGCTCGAAGAATGCTCGTTCGGTTTTTGGCTCGATTATAAATGAGCCGCTCCGCTCGGTTCGGTTTGTAAACGAGCCAAGCACGAGCAAAGCTCCGTTCGGATCGGCTCGGCTCGTGAACAGCCCTATTTTCTGGTGACACATCTCGAGATCCACCGACGCTTGACGATATCACCTCCACTTTCGCCGCCCAGTGGAGAAACCGACACAAGTAGTCAAACGGTAGCTTCGTATCTAGCAACGGATGCGACACAACTTTAAGCGTTCAAGGGTGACCGTGAAGTAGGAGTCCTATGACCGTCTCCGGCGACTGCTCCGCTTCTTTCTTGGTCTCCAAAGTCGTCTAAGGGTTCTTTGTTTTTAACTTAGTAGGCGGCGGCATTGAAAATCACCGAACCACCGTTAGGCGATGTGTGATCCAATTAGGTATTATTTCTTCACATAGTAGCGGAGTAGTTTTAAGGTTTGTCGCTTACATTTATTTGGTTAAGGTTTTCATCCAATTAGGTAGAATTTTTCCCTAATTCATCTTCTCGTTATGATAATTTTGTAAACACGTGTCTTTCGTTGATACATAAAATGGTTATGTAATTATATATTTTTTTTTTCTTTCTAACCCTTGTTATATATCAAACAAACTGTACAAGTGTATTTAGGTGATTCTTTTAATTATTTACTTAAAATTTGCTTTGTATTGAATGTTATCCTACACATATGAAAGAAGAAACATTGGTTGAGGGTTTAGTTATAATCAATTATGTTAGTTAGCATAAGCAATCGCGTACTATGACATATCACTACCAAATTGTGTCACATTTGGTCACATGTCATTTCTAGAAGGAATTTACCAACCATTCGAACTTCTTTCGTAGCCGTGCTTTCTTTACAATATAATCGTCATCCAAAATCTTTTCGTTTTATAAAATAGTTGGAAAGCTTGGTTGGAGAATCAACACGTATTTTTGTCTTTTGCATTTGACATGTTTAGATCCCGTGCCCCTAAGGTCGTACATTTATTGGATTGAGTGCAAAAGGTGATGCATAGTAATTCACAGAGCTCCAAGATCTAATGATTTGTTTTTAGCCGAATAGGATTTGCAATTCAGAAAAAGATAGCAACCCAACTTATTACCCGTTTACCTATCATCCTCATATAATAAATTTTGTTTGTTCAATAAAAAAGTTATCAGCCAACATATTTAACACATAAAAAAATCACCAAACAGCCATTAACTGTAAATAAATAAACCTATTATCTTTTTTTTTCTAATTTGCACACCATTACCTAGTAAACATTTTGAAATATAAATATATATGCCACCATAAAGTTATTAGTTGTCTTCATTTATTAGTGCCACTCGGTCTCTCCTTTTCTTCAATAAAATAAAAACATGTTGAGAAAGTCCATGCAATACCATAAAGTTATTAGTTGTCTTCATCTATTAAGTCTTTTCGTTTTTATGGCTTAAAAACCTGTCAAATTTAGGTCCCTTACTTGGAAGGAGTGGATTGATTATCCTTTCTATATCTTGTAATGTTGTGTTGAGCCGTCCTTGATTTGAAGATACACTTGTTCTAATGAAATTCAGAGTTAAAAAAAGTCAACTCTCACAAACAAAAGCAACTTTTAAGTTTTGGTTTGTATTGGATTTATTTTAAGAACAATACTCGAATCGAGCTTTAGCACTGCCTTTGAAAATACAAAGGTTAACTACGACTCTACTTAGAGGATTCGATATCAGCCAAAAGGGTTAAATGTTTATTGATCAAAAGCAAAGTTCAAATAGGAATACAATCATAAACAGGGGCGGTTCTTTACTAGGGCCTGACCGGGTCTCGGCCCACCTAGTTTTTTCGTTTCATAGTGTAATTTATCAAAAAATTTCCGGAAATTTTTATATGTATTGAGTCTAGCCCTACCAGATTGAGCCAAACCATACCAGGTTTTTCGTTCAAGAACTACCACTGATCATAAACCTATTAGAAAGCTAACCCCAGAATGTAGGAATTATTATAACCGAAAATCTAATAGATAACCACAAACAACAAATTAAAATAAACCCTTTACTCCCTCCTCAAGCTTGAGCGTGAAGATCACGAACGCCCAGCTTACCAAGCAGAAACTTTAGCTGTTGAGCCACCCCTAAAGGCTTGGTAAAAAAAATCGGCTATTTGATGTTTGGTGTTGAAATCTAATGGCAAAACTTCCTGAGATTCAACCCTTTCACGAATAAAATAACAATCCATTTCACATGTTTAGTTCGATCGTGAAATAATGGATTATTAGCAATATGACGAGCTGCAATGTTATCTAGTACTATAAATACAAAACTTGAAAGTCTTGTAAACACCATCTCATCCAAAGAGTTTCACTCACAGTGCTAGCCATTGCACGATATTCTGCCTCAGCCGATGATCGTGAAACCACTTACTGCTTTTTAGTTTTCCACAAAATGGGAGATCACCCTAGCAAAAGAAGGTAACCAGTTTCTAAAAGCCTAGTGAATTGACATCCCAACCAATCAGCATCACAATATGTGGCAAAAGAAAAACCATCATGTTTCAGAATAAAAACGCCTTGACTTGGAGTAGATTTTAAGTACCGTAATACTCGGGTAGCCGCATCCATATGATCGACCCTCAAATCAGACATGAACTGACTAAGGACGTTCACCAAATATGCAATGTCCCGTCAAGTAGCCTTGTAAATATAACAACCGTCCCATCAGCCGTCGATATTGCTTGGCATTTGTTTTTGGACTTTCAAGATATTGATCGATCTTAAGATTTTGCTCCATGGGAAACGGACTAGGACGACTTTCAAGCATCCCATGGTCTTCGAGAATATCCATTGTATACTTGTGTTTACTCAAAACCATGCCATATTCCGTTCGAGCCACCTCAATTCCCAAAAAATACTTTAACGACCCAAGATCTTTGATACTAAAAGTATTACTGAGATACTCTTTTGTTTCATTATTTTTACGTAAAAAATTTCCCGCGATAATGACATCATCCACGTAAGTAAGGATAGCAACAAAGGAATCGTCTTTATAAAAAGTGAATAAGGAATGATTGGGTCGAGATTGTTTCTAACCAAGGCTAAGCAAAGTTGTAGTAAACCGTTGATACCAAGTCCTTAAAGCTTGCTTTAAACCATAAAGCGACTTCTTGAGCTTACAAACTCATGTTTCTTCCTGTAAAGAAAATCCTTGTGGTACATTCATGTACACCTTCTCCTTGAGATCGCCATGTAGAAAGGCATTATTCACGTCCAACTAGTGAATTAATCAGTTATTTTTCACAGCTACTATCAATAATGTTTGGACCGTAACGAGCTTAGCAACGGGAGCAAAAGTATCATGATAGTCAACACCTTCTATTTGATTGAATCCTCGTGCTATAAGACGTGCTTTGTATCGTTCAACTTCACCAGTTGATTTGTATTTTATTTTTAACCCCACTTGGAGTCAATAGCATGCTTTCCTTCTGGATGGGCAACAAGCGTCCATGTCTCATTGTCTTCAAGAGCGTTGATCTCTCGTTTCATAGCTTCTCGCCATTTTTCATCCTGCATGACTTCTTGAAAATTTCTTGGCTCATGATTAGAAATAATTGTTGCAAATAAGTTTTATGTGAATCATGAATTTTTCATAAGAAACATAGTAAGCAAGGAGATGTACCATCCAGGAGGAAGACTCAGAAATAGGATTTGCGTAGTTGATGGATGGTGGCAACTTTACATTAAAGTCTTGTAAGTACTTTGGTTGAACTTTCATCCTTCCATGCCTCCAAACAGTGTCGACTTGCTCACTTGACTCATTATTCAGTCCATCACCTAAATAATCCCCAACTCGATCTTGAAAGCCCGACGTAATATCAGTGGGCTTGGCACATTATCTCCACAATTAATTGTTCCATCTTGTGAATTGATATTATTATTCTCGATCTCTTTATTCCCAACTGAGATTGTTTTATTTCTATCATTTGATTTTAACTTGGCAAAAGGAAATTTATTTTCAAAAAATTTAACATCTCTAGATGTTATTATTTTTCCATGCTCGATGTCAAATATAATGTATCCCTTGGTATCTCGAGGATACCCGACAAAAACACCCAGCCTCCCCATTATTTTCAACTTGTCTCCCCCTGTCTCTATGCTCCAAAAATAATCAAGACGTCGTATAATTGTCATGTGATCATATTCCGGTTTTGACCAAAAATAATCTCATAGGGTGTTTTATTATTAATTACCTTTGAGGAATGCGGTTAATAATATACGTGGCTGCTTGTATGCATTCTCCTCAAAATCTTTTTGGAAGACTTCCTTGAAACATTAAGGCACGAGCCGTTTCAAGGATGTGACGGTGCTTATGCTCCACCACACACCATTTTGTTGAGGTGTGTGTGGACACGTCGTTTCCAATAGGATTCCTTCTTGAGCACAAAAGTTCATCATTCTATTCAAAGTGAACTCCCCTCCATTATCACATCTAATTCGTTTAATTAGCTTACCGAATTGGGTTTTAACCATTTTTTTGAAAAAATCAAATGATCACTAGCTTCGCTTTTGTGTTTAATAAGGAATACCAACAAAGCTTGACTAAAATCTATGTTACCTTATTAATGAGGAGGCATGTCTACAATAGTAATTATACCCAAATTTTAAGATGGGATATCAAGAGACTCATGCTTTAACATAGATATGTCATGTAAGAGTTCCCCATAATACCCCTTATTGCATTATCCACTTGTACTATAACTATAACTATAAGGTAACATAGATAATTAAAGAGGAACTTGAAGTTGAGAAGGAGAGAGACTAACCACCATTCGAATACTAATTATCAACTTGCTAGATCTTATAGGGAATGTACATAGCCCATTCATAACAGTTATAGTTACAATAGGTAATTTGTTTGTATAACACGCTCGATCATTAGACAAAATGTTGCTATCTATTTTTTTTTCTTTTTCGCACATTGCCACCTCACACTTTCTTAGCTTTAGCAACTTTAAATCCTTGTATGCAATTTGTTTCTATCTATCACAGAAAAATGCCAAGGGGAGAAAACCAAGATTGAAGACCTACATCAATCTTGGTAGAAACATGATATCAAAATATAATCTTACATTAATCACTCTCTTGCTTACTACAACTAAATACGTACCTAACCAATTGTATGTTGGAAACATTTAACAGCCGCTTATAAAATGTATGGTAGCAAAACCATGATGTCAATCGGTTTCGTAACCATAACCATAATTTATGGTTAATTGATCAGAGCTTAACCATACCATTGGTTAATTGTTTGTTTGTTCGTTTTTGTTAACTAGGCTAATTCGGTTATGGTCCAGTTAATACGGTTATTTGATCATGCCCTAACCTTAAAAAACATTGTGGTTATTGCTCAAAACTAAACCGACCCGCCTTTGCACAACCCTAGAATCACAAATTTAAGTGTTATGTCCCGCTGCATCGCGCGGGCACCATACTAGTCATCTACAATGGTTAAAAAATAATGTTCATGTGAGACCGCAGGCCTTCTATATTTACCCCAAATATCACAATGAACTAATTCAAAACAATCAGTAACCTTAATTAAACTTTTAGGAAATGGTGAACGAGTAAGTTTGGCTTTAATACAAGAATCACACAAAACGTCTTTTAAAGAAATATCTTCTAAAAAGTTAATGCAACATAGCTTAGAGTCGGAAGCGTGTCCTAATCTTGAATGCCAAATTTTCTCATATCTCTTCAAAACCATAACTCTACTTCCTCTAGCCGCCATACCCATCCGATAGAGACCGTTAACGCGATTACACATTCCAATCAACCTCCTCGAGTGTAAGCCCTGCATAACACAAAAATTTGGGAAGAATGATACCGAACATTGCAAATCTTTAGTTAATCGACTAACTGAAAGTAAGTTGCAATCTAGCTCAATTGGTGAAAATTGGGGGAGCTAATGTGGAGATTGAGGGTTCGATTCATGTCGGAGCCATATTTACCACATGTGGGGGTTCCACATGGGGAGATCCCCAATCCAGGTGGAATGGGTAATCAGTACAGGTTAACCCAGAGTGTTAGCCGGAGCTCCACCGTTTGCATCACTTGCCGTTCAAAAAAAAAAATATGTCATTGGTCCCAAAAATTGAGGGGTCACTAAGATGCTCTAAGGTTGACTTTTAAGGTGTCATTGTAGTTGGTCAACTTATAGATGTAAACTTCACACGTATTGGAATACTTTTCATACCATTTTTACATATATAATTAAAATCTGTGTCTAAACCGTGTTGCCCATCCCTTTAGTTTTATCAAATTACAGAAAGTCTCCCTGATGATTTAGTGGTATCAATGGAGCACTTATTTTTCAATGGATAGCGGCACACCTTATTGTCCGCTTACCTACTATCTAAATACATCTTTATGTGATTATTATTATAATAATATAAAAACTAGACAAACAAAAACAAATGGATATAAGAATCACTGGTTTTTTTAATTTCAATTATTAGCATAACTTGCAAATCACTGAAATGAAATTAATAATTTAGAGAATTCGAATGTGAATGGATTGATGGTTTGAGAACGAATAATATAATTGGAACCAATATAGTTTGTTTGGATTAAAGGATTAACGATTTATACGTGTAATATGTGTTTATTAACCTTGAAAAGGCATATGGTATTGTACTACACAGACTGATTTAGGATAGTTTGAAGAGTCGAGGGGTCCCTAATAGATATATAGACATAATTAGAGATAGAGAGAATTACACAGATTGTCCTTTAGTTTTACCCAAAATTGCATCATCTGTCCTTTTTTTGAATTTTTAACTCCCTGTGTCCTTTGTTTTGTACACTTGTTACACCCTATGTCCTTTAGGGTAACTGCCGTTAAAAACGAACGTTAACTCCCTCACGTGCCCCTCACGTGAGGGGCAATATTGTCTTTTCACTCCTGCCATCATCTCCCTGCCTTTATAACCTTCGAAAAAAAAATTAGGGGTTCTTTATCAGATCATCCCCTGTACACACACACACACTCAGTGACAAACACGATGAAGGCAGATATGAAGCCCAACCGTCTTCTTCTTCGTCGCACTGTATATGGTAAGTTATAACCCTAATTTTTTCTAAAATTTTTGAATGTTAAAACCCTAATTTTTTCTAAAATTTTTGAATGTAGAAATATTCAGTATTAATATGCATAATGTAGGGTTTTTCAGTTGATTTGAACGATTTAGGGTTTTCAGTAGGATAAATTGTTGGATTGTGAACGATTTAGGGTTTTCAGTGGGTTGGATTGTGAACGATTTAGACGATTTAGGGTTTTCAGTAGGATAAATTGTTGGATTGTGAACGATTTAGGGTTTTCAGTGGGTTGGATTGTGAACGATTTAGGGTTTTCAGTGGGATAAATTGTTGTTGTTGTTGATTATTGTTGTTATTATTATTATCCGAATAATAATAATTTATTGTTATTGTTGTTAGGAATGGCGATTGAAGACGATGATGATGATGATCCACCGGATCCAGCAACCGAAGACTTGACTTTCTATTTTTAGCGGAAAACGGAGTGCAGGCAGGGGATCCTTTGTCTTCTGGACTGTACCAGCAGATGGACGTAATCAACACTGTTGCAGATGATTACGGTCGTCGTGGTGCATGCCGGGGATCCCTTGTCTGTTGGAGATGAACCTGGATGGGGTGCTCTTGTTAGTTAAACCAACACTAACAAGAACTCCGGATCAGGTTCAAATTTTGCAAATATGTGTTTGAAGATAAGGTTCATCAAGCACTACAGATGAACCTGGATGGTCTTAGTAGGGTTTAGGGTTTAGGGTTTAGGGTTTATGTATGTAATGGTTTGTTTTATGTAAACTTTGTTTTATGATTAATGTAATGATTGTTATGATTAATGATTATGGTTTGTTATGATTATTGTAAACTTTGTGTTAGTATGTTGTATGATTATGGTTTGTTATGATTATTGTAAACTTTGTGTTATGTTGGTGTATGATTATGGGTCAAAATGGGTAAGGTTGTTTTAACAGGTTTGTTGGTGTATGATTATGGGTCAAAATGGGTAAGGTTGTTTTAACAGGTTTGTTGGTGTATGATTATGGGTCAAAATGGGTAAGGTTGTTTTAACAGGTTTGTTGGTGTATGATTATGGGTCAAAATGGGTAAGGTTGTTTTAACAGGTATGTTGGTGTATGATTATGGTTTCTTAGTGTTTGTCAATGGGTCAAAATGGGTAATGGGTCAAAATGGGTAAGGTTGTTATTCAATGCAATCTATATGGGTCAAAATGGGTCATGAGGGTTTGTTTATGTAACAGGTTATTACATATTAATGGTATGTTTGACTGTTGTTGATAATCTGTTATGGGTCAAAATGTGTAATGGGTCAAAATGGGTAAGGTTGATGTCCAGTTTTTTGACCCATTTAGACTTTTGTCAATGGTTTGTTGTTTCTAATCTAAACACAGCTTGGTTAATGCTTTATGTTGTCCAGGTTTTGACCGACAATCAAAATTCTGACAATACATAACCATTTCATAACAAGATTTCTTACATTTCATAACCAAAATATCTTACATTTCATAACCATTGTAAGTCCTTCAAGTACACATCATGCCTAACTATTCAAGAACAATAAACTACAAATAACAAAAAAAACGAAGAAAATCCAACTAAACCAAAGCTTGCTTCTCAGTTTCCTTGATTCCTCCTGACTTTCATGAAGCTTTCGAAGCAAATTAGCAGTCTGAAAGTTGGTCTGTTCACACCAACCAATAAAACCACAACCGATTGGACATACAATAGAATCTTCTACCTGGGTTTTTTGCTGTTGTTGATGTTCGAATCATGGCCAGCATTCCACACGTACAAATTAGCTGCTGTTGTTGATGTTCGAATCATGGCTGTTGTGATAAATTGTGATAAAAAACCCTAATTTTTGATGTGATAAAAAACCCTAATTTTTTTTCGAACGTTATAAGGCAGGGAGATGTTGCAGGAGTGAAAAGACAATATTGCCCCTCACGTGAGGGGCACGTGAGGGAGTTAACGTTCGTTTTTAACGGCAGTTACCCTAAAGGACATAGGGTGTAACAAGTGTACAAAACAAAGGACACAGGGAGTTAAAAATTCAAAAAAAGGACAGAGGATGCAATTTTGGGTAAAACTAAAGGACAATCTGTGTAATTCTCTCTTAGAGATATGTATACTAGGCTGAAACTAGTGTTTAAGCACCAATAGGGGATACATATTTCTTCCCTATGGAGATAGGACTTCACCAAGGGTCTGAATTGAGTCCATTTAATTTTGTAGTCGTCTTGGATGAGTTGTCAAAAGCATTCAAGAGAAGGTCACGTGGCTAATGCTTTTTGCGGATGATATCGTGTTAGTTGCGGAAACTAAAGAAAGCTTGAATGTGAGATTAGAGGAATGACAAACAACTTTCGAGGGGAAAAATTTAAGAATTAGCCGATTTAAGACATAGTACATGTATTGTAATTTCAATGGTGTAGGAGAAGACAAGGGCATCCATATTACAATTGAGGATCAAGTGATCCCGTAAATGACTAAGTTCAAGATTTTATGTTCGTTTCTACAAAGGGATGGAGAGATTGATACTAATGTAGCTCGTCACATCCAAGTTGGCTGGCGTAGGTAGAGTGCAGTCGTTAGGTTATTGGTTAGACAAGGCTATACCGGATAAGAAATGAAGCTTTTAAGGAAATATTAGGTGTGGCTAGTATGACAAATAAGATAAATGAAGGGAGGTTGAAATGGTTTGGACATGTGAAGAGAAGACAGATGAAGGCACCACTCATATTAGTGGAAACTAGTGACTTGGAATGGGTGGATTAAACATGATTTATTAAAATTGCACACCTTTTATCTCTAGAAACATGGTCCAAAATAGCACTTGAAGGAGACGTACAGTCAAGATTAAAGACTTTAGGGATAGTTATATATGTGTCTTAGGTTGAAAAGGTCGCTAAATTATAGTATGACACCCGCGTTTAATTAAATGGCCTCGAGGAGGCTAGCTTTCCACATCATAGGTACAACCAAATCCTACCAATAAATAAATGTGAATAGTTAAGTCAAAAAGCTAAAAATTTAACGTACAACGACTAGTCTGCCATAAGACGTTTATTTCATTAAATTTGTATATCAGGATTTATAAACTTTATATTTTTGAAAGATTAATTAATCTCTATTAGTGTGTTTCGTTGTTTAAAGGAATGGAATCACCCATTCCACAAGGCATTCCATTCCCTCAAAAGTCAAAACCATTCCATTCACCCCCTATGTTTTTTTTTCATTCCATCCCCCATTCACCCTTTACTAACAACACCATAACCCACTAACCACCACCACTACCACTAACCACCATCGTCACCACCCACCACCGTCGCCCACCACCCACCACCCACCACCATCGCCCACCACCTACTACCGTCGCCAACCACCGTTGCCGCCACCACCCACCACCGTCGTCACAACCCACCACCGTCGTTGCCGCCACCCGCTACCTTCACCCACCCACCGCCGCCATCCAACACCACCCAACGCCGACCACCACCGTCACCCAACACCTACCATCGTCGCCCACCCTCGCCGTCACCACCCATCATTATCGTCGCCGCCACCAACCACCACCACCCACTACCTTCACCCACCCACCGCCGCCGCCACCCACCACTATCACCCACCCACCATCATTGCCATCCACCTCCACCCATCGCTATCTTCGCCACCACCCACCACCGCCGTCGCCACCCACCACCTCGCTACCCGCCACACACCACCACATACCATTACTGCCACCAACCACCGTGACTACTCACCATCGTCGCCCACCCACCAGCAAGGCCATCCACCTCCACCTTCCACCGTCACCACCACTGCCGCCGCCACCTACCACCACCGCTACCACCACATATCACCACCCACCATCACCGTCACTGACCACCACTCACCACTGATTTTATTCCTTCGTCTTTTCCTACCTATCCAACAACATAAAATAATGTTTCGTTTCATTCCAACATGGCAACCAAACAAGACATAGAATGGTAATGATCCATTCCATTACCTTGTCCATTCCATTACCTCGTCCATTCCATTCCCTCATCCATTCCATTACACCATACCAAACAGACCATATATATAAACTTTGTATTTAAAAACATGACTTTCAATGAAGTCATCTTTCTTAGGTGTGTCATGTGGCACTAATATCCTTATTGAGTTTTTTCATTCCAAAAGTCTTTTTTTTCCTTATGTTTTCCCATATAATTTTTAAACGTTAATAACTTTTACATAAAATATTTGTTTTTAAAAACAAATTACTCAAAATTAACGAATGTTTTATTATCTTTCCAATAAATACCATAGTGCTATACAAAAAAAGGGGAAAAATGAACTTTTAGTGGGGTTTTTTTTAAATTCAAATTTCATTAACAATAAAGACCGGGGAATTTCCAAGACGGAAATCTCCACAAGCCCAACGATTACATTACATCAAAAAGGAAAGACTTCCAACCCTTCCAATCCACTAGACCAAATCTACCCCTATTACATAACCAAAATTACATAACCAAAGGTAAGTCAACGATTTGACATCTGCCACAATGTCTACCACATTCCTGCTCGTCTGATTAAACACCTTTTCATTCCTAGCTTTTCAAACCCGCCAACATGCCACCATGAATATATCGTATAAAATCTCTTTTCTTACTCTTCGACCATCCCGAATTAGTAACAACATCAACAATATTTTTAGCCGTGAATAAGTAGATAGGGTTTTTGTTCATACAGGGAAAAAAACACAATATATTCAGATAATTCATTAATCATATATAGGCACAGAGACTTCACTCGAGCAAAAGGTGCACATGTAGAATTAGAAGAAAGTTTTATGAGTTATGGAGTGTTGATCCTTTAAAAAAATTGAGAAAATGGTGTATTCCTTTTATGGTATACATATTTTGTCACTTCATATTAGATTTGTCTATCCCAGTATGCTCTCAAAAAATAAACTAGTAAAATTATAAGTTTAAATTTGTTATTATTATTTGACTTGGAGTTTTTTTTTTTCATTTTCTTTTCTACAAGGGTTTTTTCATCGTTTCGACTCAGTTATTTTTTATTATATGATTCTACGTTTCGCTATAAATATTGTGAGTTACGCTCTCTAACGAACGCATGTGATTCAACGGTTTTAGGTCATTTTTGCGGCTTAAGAGCATTCACATTAGCTGCTCCATCTTCATCTCTATAATTACACTAAAAATCACTAACTTTCTCTCTCCTTTTTATTTAACAATACTTATTCTATACTTTTATCATTACTTTTTTCTTCTCATCTACTCACAACCACTTTTAAAAATATTAAAAAATTATGGAGGATGAATAGTGTCTCCTCCAAATTTACTGGTGAACAGTGTCTTCTTCAAATATTTCATCTCTCCTATACTCACAACCACTTATACCCACTCTATATAATATAGAGATCATACTCACACCTTTATGGAAGAGCTAATGTGAATGCTCTAACAACCATGTAACAATGTGCGGGTCCTAAGTACAATTAGTTAGCACGCCGCAAACACGCGTGCATGGTTGTTCAACGTTTATACATCTACTTTTTGTGCGGTTTAGCGGCCAGGTCCTGCCACAAACCATGCACAAAGCGCGCATTGTTGTTCAACGTTTATACATCTACGTTTATCCATCAATAGATGACATTACCGTCTTACATACCATGGTTACTGAGAACCAAAAAGGTCTAGCATAACTTATAACTTTTCCAAAAAGTTAATAAGTTAAAAAAAAGTGTTTGGTTAATAGAAAAGGACTTAATCTTTTAACTTTTTGTTTTCCTATGATAAGTTGTTTTGGAAAAGTAAGAGGGGGGAGTGACTTTTTGAACCTCCTTATAACTTATTGATGGTTATTTACCTACATGCCCTTCTTATATCCTTATAACTACTCTCCTTATACCCTTTTTGGTCATTTTACCTAAATAAGTTAAACCAAACACTTTTTTACAAAATAACTTATCAACTTATTGTTTTTCCACACCACATAAGCTAATCCAAACACTTTTCTAAAAACTCATTTTAAAAAAATCATAAGTTAATAAGTCCTTTTATCCAAAAGTCTTTTTGGACTTAAATAAGTTTATCCAAACATGCCCTTACTTTGTCCCCACAATCGCGATACAACCACCACTGCCACAATAGCATAATCGTGCCCTTTGTATTTTATGGACATCGACATAACGCATATGCATATCAACACCTAACAACACACTGCAGTGCATATGCATATCATCATCTAAAAACTCATTTTTAAAAAGTCAAAAGTTAATATGTCCTTTTAACCAAAAGTCCTTTTGGACTTAAATAAGTTTATCCAAACATGCCCTTACTTTGTCCCCACAATCGCGATACAACCACCACTGCCACAATAGCATAATCGTGCTCTTTGTATTTTATGGACATCGACATAACGCATATGCATATCAATGCCTAACAACACAATGGATATGCATATCATCATATTACAACACAGCGGATATGCATATCAACACAATAACTGCAACTATTTTTAGCAAAGGATCTCACCATGTTGATGAATCTGATTCTTCGTAGTCTAAACCACGTACCCATATCAATAGTGCGAGTTGAAAAGGATTTTGAGGGGAAAAATTAATTTTGAGCAAGATTAAAGGGATTCTTAGGGAAATGAATTTTCTCAAAAAAGATACAACAAATCCTAAAATGCTCTTAATACTACTAACTAGTGTGTTTCAAGGCGCGCTTTGGGCGCCTCAAACCACCCGACCACCAAGCCATGTTGTGACTTATTATGAAATCATATATATTTATTAATAAATAGGTGTTTGTAAAAAAAAGAAAAAAAAACCCATGTTTCAAACTGTCTTCGAACCCGAGACCTCAAACCACACAAATGCACCACAAACCACTCTACCATCAAGCCATTTTGTTAATTATTATGGAATCATATGTATTTATAAATAAATAAGTGTTGGAAAAAAAATCTCATGTGTGAAACAGGTTTCGAACCCAAGACTTCAAAGCACATGCATACACCACAAACCACTCCACCACTACCACATTTTGTTAATTTTTATTAAATCATATTTATATAGAGTTAATTGCCAATTTAGTCCCTGAGGTTTGTCAAAAATTGCTACTTTCATCCAAATCTTTTTTTTTGGTCAATTTAGTCCCTATGGATTCATTTTTTGTCATTTTAGTCCATGAGGTTTGTTAAAAATTGTCACTTTCATCTAAGTCTTGTTAGTTCACAGGGACTAAAATGACAAAAAAAAAAATGAAACCACAGGGACTAAATTGACAAAAAAAGATTTGGATGAAAGTGGCAATTTTTGACAAACCTCAGGGACTAAATTAGCAATTAACTCTCTCTCTCTCTCTCTCTCTATATATATATATATATATATATATATATATATATATATATAAGTGTTGTATAAAAAAAACCCGAAAAAAGACAAAAACCATAATTTTTTACTATTCATTTTGCTCTCCTATTATGTTATTTATAATTTATAACTAGGGTATTTAACCTTCGCGCGTTGCGCGAATGCAACGTCCGTTCCCTTCAGTATTAAAAATTGGTTTACAACATTAAAGGAAAATAACAACACTTGGTTCATTGAACTTGAAGTGAACAAAGATACGACACAAATGAATCTGGAGTCTGCTAATTTCTTGTCGCTAACAAAGGCACTCCATCCAGGTACAAGTAGATGCCTTCTTGATTGACCCCTAAGGATATGATTAAACTTCCACTCGATGCCATGCAGATCAAGGGCTAATAAATCTTTCGTAGGTGTAGCTTAAGACATGTCCTGAACAAACAAATTCGACATTAAAAACAAATCACTATTAGAGGCCATGACCACCTTACTCTCAAGTTCCTTGGTCTTCTGGTTGTGAAGAGTTTAAAGTGCAAGGGAATACCAATTACGGGCAGCTTACCAAAGCAGTGTTGTTATTACTACCCATTAGTAGAAATATATATATACAAGTCAATTTGAAAATAATCTAAACATCTTATTTATTATAAACATCCAAAATGAATACTGTTACATTTTAAAATGCACATGGTCCTTAAGGCCTTACCTAACCAAGAGGTTGAGGCGACATGGAACCTTTCTGGTGGGTCGAATGACGTGCCTTTGGTTCTATTCTAGAAAAAAAATAGTTACCTCAAATAGTTACCATTAGTGGGTTAATCATCCTAAATAAAGACTTGCTTACTATAACAATTCTCCGCGCAAAGTTTCAGACATAACCTCAAATGCTATCCGCAAATTCCAAAATAACAATCAAACATTGCTTGGCATTTGCATTCAAGGGTAAATAGCATTTAAGGAAACTTTAACACATATACATGTTGTAAGTCGATGCCATTATAGTTCATGTCATGAATGATGAATCCACACATGTGAAATCAAGAGTTTCATCCATTCCTTCGGAACTAAATCAGTCTTTCTTTATCTACAAACATATTAGTGATTTGTCTAAAAAATGCTTAGTTGAATTTGAATGTTAAGAAATACGGGTACCCATCGGTTATGCTAAAACTTTCTCGAGCACCCTCAACATAGTTTCCTAAAGAAAAAAAAACCATATTCCTCGTCATCTGTTTGATGTTTTAATCATAGAAAATTCTTCTAAACCAAATGAGGCAATTCATGGAGCAACTTGTGTGTGCTTTAAATACAACATTTTTTTTCAGAACATAATTAAACTTTTAAGTCAAAAAACCAAAAGAAAAATGTCCAATCTAAACACTAATGTCGTCAAAGTATATCAATCTCATTTATGAATGTACCTTCGTAAAAACCAGTAGTCATAAAACGAAAGCCTCGAACCAACATCAACATTCATGAGGCTTGCAGCAACAAACCAACAGAAACGATAATAAGTTAGCAGGCATAAAAGAAACCCCTCAAAAAATATGTAATGCAAATAGGTAAAACATCAAGTAGAAATAAAACGGAACTCGTCGTGTAAGAAGTTGCATGGCATTTGAGGTATTCGATCAGTTCATGAAGCAAACCTTGTTCACTGGCACCATTCTCATATTTGCTCTTCAAGAAGCCACAAACTTTGGAAAATCGTTAACCACCTACAATTTCTCATTTTCAAATTTAAAATATACAAAAATTGTTATTAGTAAATTATATAAAATGTTGGTAAATTTCACTCAAGAACATGGAGAATTGAGAGATGCATACACAGAGGCAAGTTCAGGAGGTGTAATAATAGATGGTTCAGGATACTTCTCTTCAATCATACCCACAATAACATCAGAAACAGACACTCATTCTCATCTAACTTTATCAAAGGAACTTTCCCATCTGAGTTCACTTCAAGAAACCTACAAACAAACACGTGAAGACTTATCTAAAAAAACATTAAAAAAAAGGTTGGCAAACCCAAGATTCTGAAAAATCATGATCACCAACCATGCTAGTTTGCCATCCAAATTAATGAGATGGGTTTTGAAAGGGACTTTCTTCTCTTCCAAAGTTAAAAGAACCCTTTTGTCAAAATGGACCCGATATAAACAAAAAAAATTCAAAAATTGAAGATTATTAAATCTTGATAGAAATATGATCTTTAAAATATGCATATCAAAGTCTAATGTCCAAATGAGGCTTTCAGATCAATGATAATTGATAACAAACACGAAACTCTATTTGTAAGTCAACTGCAAGCGAATAATAAACCAGATAAGATGGGTAAAGGTGATTCAGATATATCAAAGTCATCTCAAGCTATGATAGAAATTCACAAATGGACAATCACAAATGGTGAAATAATTTATATTTCCCCTTATAACCTACCCCCCATAGATATTCGACAAAAATCTTGATTAAAACTCTAAACCTAAAGTCAAGTGAATTATCTTGCACAGCTTTAAGCTATAAAACACCAAATCCTTCGCAAATACATACCAACACACAACTTTAAGCAAAAAAAATCACCAAATCAATTTGGTCAAATTTATTGGGGGTTTCAAACCCCATGGTCTTCCGACAAATAAACGACAAATAAACGCCGCCGACACCTTCCGACACCACCACCGGCCAATTGTGACCCCCACAACCACCACCACCAACGGTGCAGAAGAGAGATGGAATTTATCTTGATGATGCTTGTGTTTCCTTCTGGGGTTATGAAGAAGATTTTGAGGCTAAGGGACTGGGCGGTCGTGGCGTGGTTATTGATCATGGTGGCGTTGACCGGGAATGATGGGAAGGAGGAAGGTCATGACAATAACCACGAAGAAGAAAGAAAATGTTGATGGAGAGAAAATGAAGGAAACACAGAGAATGAAGAAAATGGTGAAAAGGGTTTTTCTCTACACTTCACTGTAACGTGGCGTATCACCACAAACCCACCCAACACGTGTGGCAGGAAAAGGGACTGACGCGTGTATGGAATTGCACATGAGGCAACCACCGGCAACAAATGCCAATCATACGCAACCAACACAACAGACATCAAATAAAAAAGAGATCGGATTGTATGGCTGCTCAGGGTCTCGAACCCGGGTGGTTTCTGTATAAGACATCTTATGTAACCACCACACCACTTCAATAAGTTGTTGATATTATTGAAACCAGATATACTTATTCACATGCAGAATTCTGTAAAAATCCAAATCACTGTTCAAATGCCAATGTCTATTAATATTATGTAATGGGTTGTTTGTCAACTTTATGTTGAACCAGTTAAGTTAATTGGTTAGCATGTTTATAAAACTTACGCATTAAGATGTTTCTTTTAAATTAATTAAACACATTTTACTTTTGATTGATTCAAAGGTTCTATTTTAATGGAATCATTAAGTCTACATTGTGTGGAATGGAGCCCCTAGAGATTCAATTCTATCACCTTAGCGTCATGTCAAAAGGAGGCTCAACTCCCTCTTTCAAATAATATGCAGAATCTGTTTGGTATGGGTAATAGAATGGACAAGTGGATGGAATGGAGAGGGTAATGGAATAGACGAATGAATGAAATGGATGGTTACCATTCCATGTTCTTGTTTGGTTACACGTAAAAATGGAATGAATCATTACTTTGTATTGTTTAGTATGTAGGAAAAAAAACAAAGGAATAAAATTGGCGGTGGTTAGTGGTGGCAGGGCAGCGGGTGTCGACGACAGTGGTTGGTGGTGGCGGCGGTGTTGGTGGTCGGTGGGTGGTGGCAGCAACGGTGACAATGGTGGTAGTAGGGGTGGTTAGTGGTGGCGCCGATGATGGTGGTGGGTACCGATGGGTGGAGACAGAGAGTGACGACGACAGTGAGTGGTTGCGACGGTTGGCGGTGTCGGTGGTGGTGGTGGTGGTGGCGGTCGGTGCTTGGAGGTAGGTGGTAGGTGGGTGGTGGTAGAGGCGGGTGGTGGTGGTGGTGGTCAGTGGTGATGAAAGGTGACAGAAGGAATGAAATGGGAAAAACAAACAGGAGGGTTGGATGGAATGAATTATGGAGTTTTTAGAGAGAATGTAATGGATGAGGTAATTGATGATTCCATTACCTTGACTAACCATACACCTTTTTTATCATTCTATCGTAATGCTCAATTTCATTCCGCCTCTCATTCTTGCATACCAAACGCTACCTCAGGAAATAGAATAAAGCTCTTTAATTAAAAAAAAAGAAAAAAAAGAAAAAAAATGATTGGTTGAATCAAAAGGGCCCCATCAGACCATCCCGTTAACCACCTTTATTGTATTCACACTTGTTCACTGCGCCTCCTAATGGCGTCCAAGAAATATGGGAAGGGCGCCATTATGTTATGAAGTTGAGGCGGAGGAGCCAATGACGTCCGACACTGTATACTATAACATAAGAGACTACCAAACAACCTTAAATACATAACTAATCTTAATATAACGATGTGTAATCAATACTATCTCTTAATCATAGCATCTAGTTTTTTAAAATAAAAACGGTTTGACCAGTAAACCATTTAGTTAGAAGAGAACCGGTTAGGTTAAGGCCCTTTTTAGTTTGGTCTGAATGACCCCAGTTAGATGTATACGGCTGACTCAGTCAGACGTGAGGCATTTGATCGGACACATCTGAATGAAAAAACTGGTCTGACCAAGCATTTAATCGGTCAGACTTGAAGGTATATCTGACTTATTCAGAGCTGTAAACGAGAAAGGTTATTTCATCTAACCTCGACACAAAGATGTAAACGAGAAAGATTATGGGATTTACGGTATTGGTCGAAATCATAGTCGCCGCCATCATCTTAAGCACCAAAGCGTCACCGCCGTAGAACTCCCCGTCCTCCAACTAGTCGGTTTAGGTGACGCACTAGTTTCCCTCTCTCTCTTTCTGACACGTTCTTTTCTCTCTAGATGTCTGGCGTGAGTGTGTGTTTGTAGAATGGAGAGGGTTGTTGGTTTTTGGGGGGTTTTTATATGAGGTGACTTGGGTGGTTTTATTAGATGCATAATATGGTTTTTGTAGAAACCATTAAATGGTTTTTAAGAAACACAAGTATTATTAAATGATTCAACATTTAATCATTCAGAACCTTTTAACTATTTTAATCTCCTACTAGTTCAACATTTACATATTCGAAATTGCCGCAAAGGAACTAGAAAAAACATAAAACAAAACCAAGGGTGGCTATATATATAAAATTTGCAAACTTCAAGGATATCAGAAAAAGTAAAGAAAAGTACACCTTTGAGCTTGAGCGGTGACTTAGCTTTTGATTTTTAACGTCTTCTTCCATCCCTTTTCCCTTGGATTTATTATTTTATTTTATTTATAATATAATTATAAATATTATTCATACTATTTGCTTCACAAAACTCCCAATTTCTCTTTTCTGCAGGCCTTCATGGGTTTGCTTTCATTTCATCAATATTCAAATCAGAATCTTTTTCTTCCTTTTTTAACTTAAAGTTAAAATCTATATCTTTCTTGTTGCATATACTCAACTGGGTCAACAATAATATCTTCAAAAAGATTAAAAAAAAAAAAAAACACAATCTTTATTAATTTGAGCAAAAAAACAATGTCTGAAAGTCCAGCAAAAGTTCGGTTAGTTCGTTGCCCCAAATGTGAGAATCTGCTCCCTGAGGTTACTGATTATTCAGTTTATCAATGTGGTGGATGTGGTGCTGTTCTTCGTGGTAAAGTTTTAATCTTTTCACTATTTTTATTTTATTTTGTTTTTTTCATGAAAATTTGGATGTGGGTGTAATAAATTTATGATTTTTTTGTGTTATTGTTGATGGGTTTTTGTGGAAATGAATTGGGTGTGCAATTGTGCATGATCTTGGGAAGAATATGTGGATTTTTGTTTGTTTTTGATGTTTTTTTGATTGGGTTCTTGAAAAGATGAATTTAGGTGATGATTGTTTTGCTGTGTTGTGATTTTGGGACAAATTAATGTGATTTTTTGAAGATATTTAGATGTTTTTTTTATTAATTTGCTTGGTAATAATATCCTCATTCTTTATTTCTTTATTTTTTTTAAATCTTTTCAAGAAACTCAGATGTAGTCTATAAATGTTTGATCTTGTGAAAACATGAATTTAGATGATGATTGTGTTTTTTTTTCCTGTGATTTAGGGCCAAATTAATGTGATTTTATAAAAATAAAATAAAAAATTCAGATGTGTTTTAAAAATTTTGTATTAAATTGCTTGTTAACATCATCATCATTGACTTGTTGTGTATTTTGTATTTCAGTAGCAGTGTCAAAATCAAGGCTGTTTGTGGTTTGAATAAGCCCAATTTGGTGTTTGAAGACTTTTTATTTTTTTTAGTATTTATTCACATTTTGATTGCTTCATTTCATTTCATATTCTATTAAGATTAGGTCAACATTCTGTGTGATTCTCTGTTTCTTTATTGTTGAAGTGTTCATCATCCATATTTTTTTTTTGTTTTGAAATCTTGATTTGCAGCAGGGGTTAAACGTATGGATTCCGGTGTATCTTCAGAGAAATCGGGTGATGAAACTGATGTGGTTCCAAACAAAATCTCCAAAGAATCAGCGAATCTTGATTTCTCGAACGGAAGTGTTAAGAGCATGAGTTTAGGGTCTGAAAATGGGGTCAAATCTACTGCAAGCTCCAGCAGGAGGCCTGAGAAAGACGATAGCAGCGCAGATTTTGAAGAATCGAGGTCACGGAGGTCAGTTTGGGCCGCCTCAAATTGGAGATACCGCGAGACAGATATGACTCAAGAAGCTTCGTCAAGTTACCATCGTGCCCCTCGTCATGAATATGCTGAGCTAGTTGAAAACATAAATGATCTTGAGCTTGATGATGATCGGGCCGAGCTCCTAAGGAAACTAGATGAACTCAAATACGAAATCGTACGATCGCGTAATAAGCCTCAAGAAAAAGTTCCAATGCAGCATCATAATATTCCACCTCATATGCATCACAAAAGCCATCCTTTAGTGGCTAACTTGAATCAAGTTCAAGTCTTTAGCGACCCGTTTGGGTCACACAATCACAGAAGAAATCCGATTGTGCCTTTTGAACAGAACCCGTATCATCCCTATTATTCTGGGCAGTATGCTAGCAATGATATGACTGATAATCGACTGTTTCATCATCCGTCTTGTTCTTGTTTAGCTTGTTACAGTAAACATCAGCAAGCTCAACCGCCACCACCTCCTCCTCCGCAGCCACTGCTGCCTACACCACCTATAGCACCTCCTGTTTTACAAAACGATCCGGTTCTCTACCATCATGATTACAATCTCCGGTTCTCCAATCTTTCTATGAACTCACATAGTTCTGAACCCCTCACAAGATGGTCTGCTGAAATTCGCCGTCCTCCAAGGGGAATCTTAGCCACCGGAGTGAGGCGTTGCAGCACTGTGGCTGGCGGTTCTCCGTTTGTGGCGTGTTGTAAATGTTACGAGTTGCTTCAAGTACCCCAAAAGAAAACAAAGAAAATGAGATGTGCAGCTTGTTCTGAAGTGATGTTGCTTTCTGTCGTCAACAAAAGACTTGTCGTTTCTGTTTATACCGAAACCCGTATAGATCCCGGTAAATCAAAATATGATCACAGTACTCGTGGAGATGCAAAACGGGGCGGTACTGAATATTCCTCTGAGGATTATGACAACTCAGGCAATTTTGACTTTGAGTCAATGGATAAGTTGTCACTCAGAGACCCGAATTTGACCTCCTACAAATCTGCTCTCTCGTACACATCAGAGGATGAAATCAGAGTTAATATTATTTTAGATGACAATCCTGTTGATGCAGTGGTGAATGCCGATAAACCATCTCCGCCGCCTTCGGGATCAGCGCTACAAGAGCATTTTGACTATTCAACGAAGTATAACCGAGGTGGAAAAGGGAATGTAAGCCGAAGGTTAGAAATAGAACGGGCTGACAAGCTCGTTAATTTAGGGTCTCATGAAAGCTCCATGAAAGACGCTGCAGAGGCGAGTGAGATCGAGATTTCATCGAATGAATATGGTGTCAATACAGGCACGTCTCAAGAATCCGGTGATACAGATCAACAAAGAGGGAATCAATCTTTCTTTGTGGGTATGATCAAGAAAAGCTTTAGGGAGTTCTCGAAGTCTAGCAGTCAACACAGTGACGAGGAAAACATCAATGTGACGGTCAACGAGCATCCGATACCAGATCGGTTGGTCAAGAAAGCTGAAAAGCTTGCTGGACATGTGCAGCCCGGTGATTACTGGTTAGCACCTGCGAAAGATAACACAACAGTACATTTTTTAAATTTACTTAACTAAGCAGGTATATTTCTAATCATGATCTTTCTTTTCTTATTTTCGTTTTGATGTAGGTATGACCCAAAAGCTGGATTCTGGGGTATGATGGGTGGCCCGTGTCGTGGTATAATTCCGGTAATTTTCTTGATCATGATATTTTATGAAAATATTGAGTCTGATTCAAACTGTAAATAGGATTGCAGTTATAGATAAATATATTTGTAGTTAGGAAAGGTGGCAACTTCAAGCCAAATTCGAACCGTGTTTTATCTCAAGTTTGTTTGGATGGGCAGGGGCGGACGTAGTGTATAACTAGGTGCCGCGTCCGTTGCTGCTCAATTTTGCGCGTGTAGTGGAAAATTTGTTTTTTTTTACGAAATTTGAAAACGTTGCTACTAAAATTAAAAAATTGAAAAACGTTACTATTGAAATTCATTTCTAGATCCGCCACTGTCGGATGGGTAAAAATAATTTGCTAAAGGGGAGCGGGTCAAAAGGGGTCAAACATGTTACGCCATGTAGATAGGATGACAGTTACTTTACTCCCTAGATATAAGAATATAGTAAAAACGGTGAACCACACAAAATGACAAAATCAAGTTGTATACTTTTTATGGTCACCGTGAGAACCAATGGCCGTGCTAACCATTGGGTTCAGGTAAAATGCGGTTTGCTGGGCAGATGACCGGCCGTCAATGGGGGATAGAGGCAGAAACAAGTTGTATACTTGTTATATCTTATTACAACTAACATGTAAAACGATCGATTTGGCAGCCATTCATTGAGGAATTCAATTATCCAATGCCGAAAAAATGTGCGGATGGAAACACAAATGTTTATGTTAACGGGAGAGAGCTTCATCAAAAAGATTTGGATTTGCTTGTGAGTCGAGGACTCCCAAGGGATGCAGATAGATCTTATTTGATTGACATATCTGGGAAAGTGTTTGACGAGGAATCAGGTGAAGAGCTCGAAGGCCTTGGCAAACTTGCCCCAACGTAAGTCTCCGCCTTTTATTTATTTTCCCGTTTTAACCCGTTCATATCAAAGAGTTCCCGCTTTGATATGTTACGTATAAAGTTATATAGACATGCTTGATGCCAAAGTTTAAAAGAATGGAAACAAGCCTCGAGGCGAACTGAGGCGGAATTAAAAAACTATACATAAATTATTATCTTATAAAAAATAAAATACTAACTAATTTCATCATCATCATATTCATCAAAAATACACAATAAAAAGGCATGGAATGTTTAAAATTGGCACAAAAAGTCTAAAAGACAAGCATCCAAACCCCATGAGGCACACCTGAGGCACAAAGTTACTTAAACGCCTCAGCCCTATAAGGCGCACATACAAAAAATACCTCTGAGGCGACGACTCAGACTCGTATTCATAGCGAATCGCCTTGAGGCGTGCCTCAGCCGTTTTTTAAAACCGTGCTTGATGCTTAAATGAGAAGTTAAAACTTAAAAGTAAAATTCCGCACAACCCATATTTGATGTTGGAAAACGTGTTGATCGGTCCTAGAGTGAACCTGCGGTATTAGTATTATACTGTTAGTTTTTTAGAGAGAGAAAGATACATTCTTAGAGCGAGAAATGATATTATTTTCTATTTTTTTTTATTTGATTTTGTTGAACCTAATGGTCTGACCCAACCTGGCCATGATAGCCCAACTTATTTGGGTTGGAATTGATCTGGGTCGATTTCCAGTTGGGTAACAGAAAACAAATCCGTTAGATTCTTCGCGTGGACAAAATATTACATACATACATGCATGTTACAATGATAAACTAAAAATCAGTGTTTCTTCTTCTTATTGTATTGACAGAGTCGAACGAAAGAAGCATGGATTCGGGATGAGGCCTCCGAGAACAGCTCCTGCATAACGGGTTCATAGAAATCAGGTAAATTCGTTACAGGGATGAATAGGCTAGACGCTAGAGTTTTGTGTATGGACATGTAATGTTTGTAGAAATTTCATTGTAGATTTGTTATTTTTGGTTTAAAATTTATATTCTTAAATGGGACTTTGATGAGTTGAGGTATGGTATATGGTATGGTATGGTATGCAATTAAAATGTGTATTTTTTGTGTCTGTCTTCTCAAGTACAATGACTACATTCAAAAGTGAAAAGTATGTATATATTTAATGATAAGTTTTTTTAAGAAATTATGTAATTTTTGTTTTCTTTCATCTTTTAATTTATTTCATATTTTTATAATTTTAATAATTTGAATATAAAGTTTCAATAGGTTTATAAACAAGTAATATGACATGTAAGTGTGATACGCTATAGGTTCGTTGCAAACATTGAATGCATTAGTCTAAGCGTTTTATGATGTGTTAACCATACGAAATGCACGTTTAAACGTATTCGATTTAACTCAATACAACCAATATAAGAACCGTGGTTAGATTAAAACGTAAAGTAAATCGAATTTATACCGTACAATCATAATGTATTATATGTGATGCGACTCATATATGGTAAACGTACAAAAAAAACATAAAACGTGTATAAAGGAAAACTGACATGTGTAATCAACCAAAGATTGATGAGAGCTTTCTAAAAAGTAAAAAAAAAATTTTTTTACACAATTTGACAAAAGAAAACACATTGGGTAGACATGAGTGTTTTGCAAAGTGAAGGATAAAGCAGGAGATGTAAACACCAATAACTTTGGTTTTAGATAGATATATAATATAATATTAATTTTACCCATCGTGTGTTACGGCAGGGTCAAAAATAGAGTAACTTTAATTTATACCGTCGAATGAAAACATATTATATATGACCCTACTCGGTTCGAAATAAAACTTACGTCAAAACGTGGACCAACTGAAAACGTACATAAAATAAGCACAAAAATGTATTCTAATTGACATGCCGTTTGGTATTGCCACAATATCAATCTACTTAAATATAAATCAGCAATTTCTTGTGGTATTGCCACAAGACCTTTAGTTCCCCTTGATGAGCACTATGACTTTATATTCGTAAACCTGATTCCACTAATGGGTTTGAAAGGTTGATTGATGTCCCTAAGATAAGTTACTTTGAGATCCAAAAGTGAATGTCTTTTTTAGCAAGACGCAACTTGCTGCGATACTCGTGAAAAGGAAGGTCAAGGGGGTTTGTAACTCAGTAACTGATGACATGGGTAGGTAGATGGTGAAATAACAAACCTGATAATGTTCACTTGCTTAAGGTAAGTTACATTGAGATGCCACATGACATCCGTCGATTACAACTTCCAAAGCACTCTGGTGCATGTTGAATGCAGACATAACCTTTTACCCGCAGGATAATACGCACGCTTGCACCCCAAAATGGGCAAGTCTCCCACTAAGCTCCGAGAATATTAGTCAAAGGCTTCCACTTAAGGTCCCTTGAGCTGGCATCTTTCTAGCTCAACCTTGAGTCAAGTCCATTATAAATAGATGTCTCTTGCATCATATCAACACACAATTCAAACACATCAAGATCAGATTTATGCTCTGATCTTCCACTATCACACTCCTCGCTAAAAACACCCTACACTTCACTTTTGGATTGAACGACTTTCAATCTAGTCTAAAAGGGCAAAAGTGAATAGACTCTCAAACGATGGAGTCTGAAGAAGGGAGAACCCCATATCCCGCGTTAGGCTAATCAAAACCCCCTAAGCCTCGAAGCCCCCATAGACGTCCCTATTATCACCCCTTCAATATTTGTTGTAGCAAAAGTAACTTCTTTGATGCATTGCCAACGTAGGATGTGGCTTAATGGAACACGCTTATCTTGGTGTATGGTATTGGAGATAATTTATCTCCATGTTTTCCTCTCCTTGTTTTCCTCCACCATGCCTTCCATTATGCCCAAGATTTATGCCTCCATGTTTTGTGCCCCAAGATTAGCTATATACCTTTTTCTCCTAGAATTGTATCTCTTATAAATTGTGGCATCTTTTTCAATTGTAGATCACCCAAACATTAATAAGCAAAACACTTCTTTCATCTCTATATTCTATCTCTACAATTCTTATACAATATACACCTAGCTATTTTGAGAGTCGTTGGCTAGAAACCAAGCGGCCTCCGGCCGCAAGGCCAAACAAACCAATAAACCTAACCCAAACACCAAAACGCTTCCGCATGAAATTTATCATGGTATCAGAGCAGTGTTCTTCTGATCCTGCTCAAAAAAAATAAAATCAAACTAGCTCATTACAGCCGTCCATCACAAACCTGTTCAGCCACCACGAACCCAAATCCTTTCCATTTCCCAAATCCTCATGCACAGCCACCGATCACCTCCACACAACCCCATGTATCAGCTACACTCCACCAGAACTCAAGAAAGAGGAGGGACAATGAAACAGAGTGCTCTGTATTGTCCTAAAGAAAAAGGGGGGAAATGTTTATTGGGCTTGATTATAATCAGTCCATGGAGCAGCAGAGAGATAACGATGAGGAGAATAGATTATTTGATGATTTGATGAACAAGCTTATGCTCTTTATCTTACCAAGGAAAAGCAAAGGAAAAAGGTCAGTTGTATGTGAGATAAACAAGTGAAGACAAAATAAAAGGGTGATGGTTGGTAGCAACAAAGGAAAAGCAAAAGGGTGATGTTAAAAAAAATAGTGACGGGTCTTGGGTAAAAAAAAAAAAAAAGAGGCAAAGTAACTTTTCTTTTATTTAAAAAAAAGGGGCAAAACTTAGTGGTGTAGAGATGGAGAAAATCGAAGGACAAGAAAAAGGAAAGTCGGGTTTTTTAAACTCATAAGAAAAGAAAAGTCGGGTTCCTTTGAGCTCGCGAGAAAGAAAAGTCGGGTTCTTTTGACCCGCAAGATAAAAGAAAGTCGGGTCCTTTGAACCTGCAAAAAAAAAAAGTCGAGTTTTCTTAACTCGCGAGAAAAGTCGGGTCGTTGGACTCGCAAGAAAGAAAAGTCGGGTTCTTTCGAACCCGCAAGAAAAAAAAGTCGGGTTCGTTGAACCCGCAAGAAGAAAAGTCGGGTTTTTAACACGCAAGAAGAAAAGTCGGGTTTAAATCTATGAGCCCGCAAAAAAAAAAGGCAAACACTCCAACTTGAAGGGGAGTGTTCGAAAAGAACGAAATATTACTTGGCAAGTTGGGCGTTCGTAACCTTCACGCTCCAACTTGAGGGGGAGTATTGGAGATAATTTATCTCCATGTTTTCCTCTCCTTGTTTTCCTCCACCATGCCTTCCATTATGCCCAAGATTTATGCCTCCATGTTTTGTGCCCCAAGATTAGCTATATACCTTTTTCTCCTAGAATTGTATCTCTTATAAATTGTGGCATCTTTTTCAATTGTAGATCACCCAAACATTAATAAGCAAAACACTTCTTTCATCTCTATATTCTATCTCTACAATTCTTATACAATATACACCTAGCTATTTTGAGAGTCGTTGGCTAGAAACCAAGCGGCCTCCGGCCGCAAGGCCAAACAAACCAATAAACCTAACCCAAACACCAAAACGCTTCCGCATGAAATTTATCATATGGAATGTCTAGTACGTGCAACCAATATTGCAATTAGTTAGTTTGAATCCATGACAGACGATGATCATGATCATGTGAAATGTGATTTAGTTACATGTATAGCAGTTTTTTCTCTCTTTGTCGTTACCGGAAATTTGTTGATTTAGGAAGAAACTACTTTGCGGAGCTGAAAGTACACAAGACTGAACCGAATAAAATGCACTAATTAAGCATGTATGATTGGCATTTTAAGTCGAGAACGGATGGGTTTGGAGGCTGCTCATTTGATATATATAATTTCAAGTAATGCTTATTTGCAGATTTTGGGAGCATTGTTGAAGGTTTGTGTGGGATTGAGAGAGAACAGAGAGAATGTAAAAGATGTATCTTTATTGAACAAACATTCTGATTTACAAATGGAGGGATATGTCCGGTATATATAGTACCGGAAGGTTGCGACTATTACATGAATGGTTGTGTCGGTTGAGGGAGTAACCGCCTAAACTTAGGATAACAATAATAATACAAATAACATAATAATATACTTAGGATATATCAAGAATTATGTCTAACATTCTCCCCCCTAATTCTTGATTTCTTCTTCCATGCTTCTTTAACTCCTTTCTCCATAGCTTGATTTGTATCGCAAAAATTTTCTTGCCTTTTACTTTTCCTTTAACTGTCTCACACAACTTGCTGGTTATTCTTGAATCACACGCGGATGATTATATAGCTTCACACTTCTCTGTTTGTTTCACACAAACGACTTTCATAGTTTTCTTGATTTAGATTGTTGCTTCACACAACTTTGCTTTCACAGCTTTTCTTGGATGATCTGAGTCACACAGGTCTCCTTCTTTATTAATTCCTTCACGGTTTTGATCGTATCACGCGATTCTACTTTTACATGGTTGCCTCACACACCATGATCTTCAACTTAGATCTTTAGTTTAGTTCTTTAGTGCTTCACACACTGATTCTTCATTTTTGATCACTTCACATGACCTAACTTCTTGCTTTTGATCCACTCACTGGATTTCACCATTGTACCTTTGCACATTGTTAATAGAAGAGTAGGGTCTTCATCTTCAGTTTGAACTAAAAAGGATTTAATATTCCTTTGTTTATTCGGACATTCATAGGCATAATGTCCAATTTTCTCACATCGATAACACTTGGGTTGAGACTTGTCCTTTGTACTTGTTTCTTCTTGGTGGTTGTCTTCACGACTTTGACCTTGGGTTCTTTGAAACTTGTCTCGTCTAGCATCTTTTCTATAATTGATTTTACCATGACTTCGATTAAAATCTTCTTGTCCTTCTTGACTGATCATTCTTTTGTATTGTGCAAGTAGAAGTTTATCATAGTCAATTCTATGATTTCTTTCATCTCTAGATCGGAGACGCTCTTCATAAGCTTTTAGTCTACCGATTGCTTCGTCAAGTGTCATGGTTTCCATATCGGAGTATTGTTCTATCGATGCAATAATTTGTAAAAACTTGTCTGGTACTGAGTCCAATAATTTACGTACCAAAATAGATTCTTCGAACTTTGATCCGAGGGTCTTTGACTTTGTATTTAACGCACTTAATCTACCAGCAAACTGGTCTATTGTTTCTGTCTCTCTCATTGATAACATCTCGAATTCTGTGCGTAATGATTGGAGTCTTGCTTTCTGGACTCTATCAATTCCAATATGTCTCGTCTTTAATACTTCCCATATGTCTTTGGCTGTTGTATGTGATGCAACCTGCATCACCATATCTTCTGGAATTGCTTGAAATAGATAGGCAATCACTGTCCTGTCTTTCTTGACATCTACATTTGCTCCTTCTGTGGGTTCCACTACTTCCCAAAGGTTGTTGGCATTCAATATTGCCTTTACACGAACAGCCCAACTCGTGTAGTTCGTAGATGTCAACATCGGGGTTTGGAGGCTAAACGTGAGTGTTTCCTTGGTGACGATATCTTCTTTCGTCATCGTGGGTTTCACCGGTGTCTTTAGTGGACTTCTGTGTTTATGTTTCTTCCCTATTGTCCAATCTCAATTTGAACAATCTAAACACCACGTCTGGAACTGGTATGACTCTTCTTTGTCAACCTTGATATTCTTTGAATTTTGACGAATCCTTCGTAGTATGTAAGCGCTTAAAACACACTATTCGGGGTTTCGCTAATGGGTGTAGGCTTTCTCCTAGTGCCTAGAATATCAAACTATGTTCCCAAAAATATAAAAGTCCTCCTTGACTTTTGTATTAAACCCTCCAAATAATTAAAACAAAATCACTTTTGTTTTTTTAATATAAATCGTTACTTAGATAAAACAATTCTTGTGAATGTCTCAAATTCACACTGACTTTCAAAAGGATATTATAAAATCTTGTGAATGTTTCGTATACGACAAATATTCACTAAAAAACACGGGATATTATAATATTCCTTTAGGGAAAAACGGTTTTATTTCCTTTTGGTATAGTTTGACTTCCCAAAGTCAACTTTTCTTTTCTCTTTAGTTTTCCCCACGAAAAACCTTCTGCTTAACAATTCCTTTCTTTCTATTTCGCGCCTTAATGTAAATTCGTCGATTATGGATTTCTAAGTCTCCAATAAATCGAAATAACACTATGATTCTAGTACTATAAACCGAATCAATAAACTTCTATATATAATCGAATGATAATCTTCTTCTTCGCTTCCTTGTTCGGTTCCGACCGTAACAATGGTTTCTTAATCCGATCGTTCAAAAACGCCTTATGTAATCCGGTTTCGCTTTGATATTAGTTCCCGATATTCTTTGATTCACAGAAATGAAAATTTCGTTGATGGATGCGCGATTGGTTTATGTGAATCCGATGTATGATCGGAAAAATCTCTTCGCCGGAATCTTCTTCTTCTCCGGTGAGGAACGGTTACAGGTTTTAGTAAATGATCCTTCTCTTCAATTCTGGTTGGCGTATGGATGTTAAACTTTCTGTTTTGAAGATTCTTGTCTGTCTCTGTTTTGATAAGAAAACAGGGGATGAAGGCTTTTTGTTTCTTTATTATCGAATCACTCGATTTTTTTCTTTTGGTTCTTCACAAACAAATTCTATTTCTTCGCAGGCCCTTCTTTGCTTTTGATCGAATCACTCGATCTCTTCTTCGTTGTGATACCGACTCACTCGGTTTTCTTCTTCACAGGTCTCTTTTTGGATCGTTGGCTCTGATGCCAAATGTGGGATTGAGAGAGAACAGAGAGAATGTAAAAGATGTATCTTTATTGAACAAACATTCTGATTTACAAATGGAGGGATATGTCCGGTATATATAGTACCGGAAGGTTGCGACTATTACATGAATGGTTGTGTCGGTTGAGGGAGTAACCGCCTAAACTTAGGATAACAATAATAATACAAATAACATAATAATATACTTAGGATATATCAAGAATTATGTCTAACAGTTTGTGGCAGCCCTGTAGTTATTGTGGTTCAAGAAAGAGTAGTGAAGATTATGCTTAACAGTGCATCGTAATCTGCAGCACACATTAACCTAATGATTGCTACTAGTTTGCTAAATAGGCATGCATGTTACATAGACTTACTCATACTTTTGGATTGCTTTCAATTCCTTATCATATACATTGAGTCCCATTCATACTTGGTTGTGTTATATCAAATCACAACAATTGTTCAACAAACACATAAAGAAAAAGTTATATTCATTCTAGCTACTTAATGTATAACAATTCAAGGACTAAACTAAAAACCGATGACATTTGATACTGTTCAGTGAAAATATTTACTAATTACCAATTCAGGGACTAAACTAAAATGACTTGATAATACTTGTCTAAAAGCAACAAACATCATTATGTAGAATAAGACTTATGATTTGTTGATGATGGTTGATGGTAACCACCCACCCTCAGAAAGTTATGTTGATATCATTAATTTAGGATCATATTTCAAGTATAAAGTTAGGATTTTTTTTTATTTTTTTTATACTTAGTTATTTATTATTATTATTATTTTTTTTTTTTTTGAGTGCTCTACTTCAAGGTAAATGTTGACAAGAGAGAAATGTATAGAATTTTTTCCTATGTTATTTTTCTGAAACTACAGAAAAATAATATGAAGAAAATTCAAGCAATTGGCCAATCAATAATTCCAATGTCCCATTTCATGATCACTTCATGACTTTCCTGATAGAACTTTTTAGGTTTGTGGTGATAATTTAAGGGATCAAAGTACAAGAAAGTGACGACAATATACATGCAACAAACCTTGTCTTAAAGTCCTTTTAATTATACTACTACAATGATAATTATTATTAACAACTAATGCTTTTCTTATGACCATCATAATTATTAGGGAAAACTGATCACCATCCCCGACTAATGTTCTACTAACCAGTAAGATCAAGTAAAACGTAGTTTACATCGAGTAGATGTCCCTTAATGAGTTAATTAGTTTATAAAGCCAAGTGAAAGTTGGATTTTAACGCTAATTAAGTAATTATACTTATATATATGTAACCCACAAGATTTTTAAATAAAGGAGCAATAACTATGCATGTGAATGGCTAATTTTCATTGTTTTCTAATCGAGTATAATTAGAACAGTAGGATAGACTCACTGTAGCTAGAAAGGTGGAACGCAAATTATGACCCCCAACACATATACATTGTTTTATATATAAATTTAACATTATATATAAACATGTATAAATTAGCTAGTGTCAGTGTATACAATATACATATAAACATAAGTAGGTATATAATAAGTAGATCGAACTCATGTGAAATAATATACGAGCCAAGCTAGTGTTTATACATAAAACTTGAAATGAACCAAGCATGAAATTAGTCAAGTTCAGGTTCACCTTGATTCAATACGGCTTTGCGTTCCTACATATCTATTCTCGTAATTCAAACGGTCAAAAGGCTATTCTCGTGATTTTCCCTTTTTTTTATTTTTCCCGGTATTTATGATTTCAGAAAAATGATAGTGATAGTTTATTCCAATAACAAACACATGTTCCAAACAGGTCTAAACTATCCAATAATTTATGTACCTTTTTTCAAATTTTGCTTATTTAAACAAAGTTCATCCATTCATTCATCATCCACATTTTCACATACAAAAACACACACAAAACCCTATTTCTCTCAAACTTTGCATGGAGAAACCACCACATATCGCCATTGTACCAAGCCCAGGAATGGGCCACCTCATCCCATTAGTTGAATTCGCTAAAGAACTCACAGCCAAACACAATCTTTCTTCAACTTTCATCATCCCAAACGATGGCACATTATCCACGTCACACCATGAGTTCCTTGACTCACTTCCAAATACCATAAACTACACACTCCTTCCTCCTGTAAACTTTGATGATTTGCCTCAAGATTCCAAGATAGAGACCCGAATAAGTCTCATGGTGACCCGATCCATTACTGATCTCCATGCAACCATAAGTTCCATGATGGCAACTAAAAAGATTGTTGCATTGTTTGTTGATATCTTTGGAACAGATGCATTTGATGTAGCAGTTGAATTCGGTGTCCCTGGTTATGTTTTCTTCTCCTCATCAGCCATGGGTTTGTCTTTGTGTTTTCATCTGCCAAAGCTTGATCAAATGGTGTCATGCGAGTATAGGGACTTACCTGAACCGATTCAGCTACCGGGTTGTATACCGGTTCATGGTAAAGACTTGCTTGACCCACTACAGGACCGGAAAAATGATGCATATGAAAGGGTGTTGCATAATGTAAAGAGGTGTGTGATGGCTCATGGCATAGTGGTAAATAGCTTCAAGGGGTTGGAGAGTGGAGCAATTGAAGTTTTGCTAAAGGAGGAACCCGGTAAGCCGATGGTTTACCCGGTTGGACCGTTAGTACGGTCAGGGTTGGGTGAGTCTAAGGGTGTAAATGAGTCGAGCTGCTTAAAATGGTTAGATGATCAGCCATGTGGGTCCGTGTTGTACATATGTTTTGGGAGTGGTGGTACCCTTTCTTCTGAGCAAGTCATTGAGTTAGCCATGGGTTTGGAGTTGAGTGAACAAAGATTCATATGGGTGGTTAGAACACCAAATGATAAAGTAGTGGATGCTACATACTTCAATATCCATGACCATGAGGGCATTTTTGACTTTTTACCAAAGACGTTTTTAGAAAGAACTAAAAACCGTGGGTTGGTGGTGCCCAGTTGGGCACCACAAGCTCAGATATTGAACCATAGCTCAACAGGAGGGTTTTTGACTCATTGTGGTTGGAACTCTATTCTTGAAACTATAGTTCAAGGGGTCCCGATGATTGTTTGGCCGTTGTATGCAGAACAAAAGATGAACGCTTTATTGTTGACCGAGGGTCTGAAAGTTGCTATGAGGGCTAAGTTGAATGAAAATGGCATTGTGGATCGTTTAGAGATTGTTCGCGTTGTCACGGGTTTATTAAAAGGTGACGAGGGGAAAGCGATCCGAAGTCGGACTCAAGAGCTTAAAGAAGCCGCTCTAAGCGCGCTTAGCAAAGACGGGTGTTCGACAAAAACACTGGATCAACTAGCTTCCAAGTTAAAAAACAAAATTTAGTTTCTATAAGTAGTTAGTGTCTAAATTATTTTAATTACCTTCTTTTTTTCTTATTCATCATTATGTTTGATCGCTGTTCAAAAAAAAAATCATTATGTTTGATCTTTTTTAAATAAAACCATTCCTTATATAACATGACTAAAAAAATTACATCAAGATAGCGGGAAGGCAGGCAAGAAGCTACGCCGCCAACCCGTCTTTGCTATATATATATATATATATATATATATATATATAGGATTTGGTTCAAATGAGAACCTTTCCCCAAATTGAGAACTGAGAGAACCATTCTGGGCCACACATTTCTCTAAGGCAAAAAAAAAAAAAAAAATTTTTTTTTTTTTTTTTTTTTTTGCAAAAATCGCTGCTTTATATGTAAGAAAATTTTTTTTTTTTTTGTATTTTTTTTTTCAGTATACACATGTGTATAATTGCATTATACACATATGTATAATGCAATATACACATATGTATAACTGAAATATACACATATGTATAGCTGAAAAATGCTATATACACATATGTATAAATGAAAAAAAAAATTCAAAAATAATAAAAAAAATTTTTTTTCCTTGCATAAAAATGTGCGATTAAAGCAAAAAAAAAAAAAAAAAAAAAAAAAAAATTGCCTTTATATGAAATGTGTGGCCCAGAATGGTTCTCTCAGTTCTCAAATAGGGGTTGGTTCTCTTAGGATCCCTACCCTATATATATATATGATTTGGTTCAAATGAGAACCTTTCCCCAAATTGAGAACTGAGAGAACCATTCTTGGCCACACATTTCTCTAAGGCAAAAATTTTTTATTTTATTTTTTTTTTTTTTTGCAAAAATCGCTGCTTTATATGTAAGAAATTTTTTTTTTATTTTTTTTGTATTTTTTTTTCAGTATACACATGTGTATAATTGCATTATACATATGTGTATAATGCAATTATACACATGTGTATAACTGAAATATACACATATGTATAATTGTTATATACACATATGTATAATTGACATATACACATATGTATAAATGAAAAAAAAATTCAAAAAAAATAAAGAAAAATTTTTTCCTTGCATAAAAATGTGCGATTAAAGCAAAAAAAAAAAAAAAAATTTTTTTTTTTTTTTGCCTTTATATGAAATGTGTGGCTCAGAATGGTTCTCTCAGTTCTCAAATAGGGGTTGGTTCTCTTAGGATCCCTACCCTATATATATATATATCTGAACGTGTATGTGCAGATACCCATTTGTTAATTAACTGTTACGTTATCTAAATCTATTTAGCAGGTAATAGATGAACCAAAACAACTCATGTCAATGGCTATTCCAATAACTGCCATGAACCAACTCGTGTTTCTTCGAGCTGTTGTTTCAGTCATATTCCTAGGCCGGCTAGGCAACCTACAGCTAGCCGGTGGTTCATTACGATTTTAGAAACCCTTTGTTTTGATACTAGCTGCAGCATATATGATGCTTTGTACACAAAATGTGTTTTGACATTTATTACATTGTACATATTGACTAGGTATGAGCAAAAGATGTGAAATAACGACAAGACTGTCTTGCTAAAATGCATAATGTTCTATTTCGACTTTAGTTCATTTCGCCATATGAACTAAAGTCGACAAGGATTAAATATAAAAAATCCACAATATATCGACGTTTGTTGAAGAAAGATAAATCAAAAGTGGGATCCATTGATACTGAAATGGACCCTAAAGTTGCTATTGAACTTGCAAAGCGTAGAGGGGATCTGCCCTCCTCTCTCCACGCCACCATACCATACCATACAGTCTAATTGAACATGTAATCATGAGGGTAAACAATGATCAAACCTACAACATTTAACGACTTTAGAAAGTTGGGACATGGATGGTCACATAAACATCAACTATACCATGTGGTGTTATCTTTTCACTACCGGTACGGAGCTAAATTGCTACCTTAGTACTGTAACACAACATAACTTTATAGCTAGGCTTGTAACTTTATTCAATTAGGACTTTACTATTGTAAGGACTATTTTACATCTATTATCTATTAATTATTATTAATATATATAAAAGAATTGAACGTTGCTGACGTGACGTGCAATGGTAGCTTTAACCTCTCCATGAAACTGCCACGTGGTATCATAATTGAAAGATTTTAGTGTTTTTGATTTTTTTTAAACCCTAATTCTATTCTCTACATTGTTTATCTCTTCCATAATTATCTCACAAACCAAATCTACTTATATTTTAAATATACTATTATTATAAATTCAAATATTGAGTTATCTTCAAAATAAAATAAACAAGTTCTCGTGATTATTATAAAGGGAAAAACTGTATACTTATCATAACCGACTCATTCAATTTATGAAGTAAGCCACGTTATTATTTAATCCATCCCCTTTTATATTTGTTTAAGCGAACTAAAAGTTTAAACCTAATAATAAAATACAGAAAAGAGCATCAGCAATAGTAACTGTACCATCCATCATCAACGTTCAGGTATATTTTAAAGTTTTAGATTGATACCTTATTATGTGATTCTATGTATTATGTCTTGGATTTTATGTTAAATTTCATATTTCATTCGCTACTGTTAGTATTTTGATTAAGGTACGAATTTTGCTAGCCTAGGGTTTATATTTCTATGTAACTATTATTTGTAAACATATCGAATGTTTGATGTGTTAATATTAGAGTTATATATTGTTTTAGGTTAGATATTGAATATTGATATTAGAGTTATGCATTTTTTTAGCCTTTATGATAGGTGTTAATATTATAGTTATACATTGTTTTAGGTTAGGTATCAATATAAGTATGTTAGAGTTATATATTTTTTTAGCCTTTAGGATATGTGTTAATATTAGAGTTACATTAGAGTTATACATTGTTTTAGGTTAGGTGTTAATTGTACATTGTTTTAGGTTAGGTATTAATATTAGAAAGTGATTGTTTAGTTGATTAGGTTAGGAATTATAGGAGTCATTAGAATGTGAGAGATTAGAGAGATGTGATTAGTTTTTTACTCTAATGAGAGACTAGATAGATGTGATGAGTTTTTGAATAGTTGCAGCTTACATAAGTGATTCCTTAGATGATTACTAATTAGGTTTTAGGTTAGGAAATATGAGTTATTACTGATTAAAATATTATGGACATACAATGATTGAGAGATTTTTATGGTTAGTTAACTTGAGCCATTTGAAATATGCTATTACGTCAAATTCTCACTGCTCGTAGCGCCAACCCACTCGTTATTTCTATCACAAGTCAAATATAAAAATATAATAAACAAACTTCGTACCAATTTATTTACTATATCAAATACAAAATTCTTTACGAAGCAGCCTCGTTTGGTCTAGCCGTATTCAAATGTGTTCTAAGACCACCTGTAATACTGGTATGTAGATTGGGCAAAATAACACCCCACAACGTTGGCCAACACTGCCCTTTAGGCGTGAAAAGGGCAAATTTGCTTTGGGCGGGTTTTTTTTTTCACAACGTAGATTTGGGGTGAAAATCCCCTTTTCTTTGGAGCCAATTACATCACCCCAAGTAGCAAATGGGCATGAAAATCCCCTGACCACTACGTGTGGTCTAAGGTGCTCTGCCATTAAGACTATCCCTATTGATGGGCAAATCCAATGGTTGTTCACGGAAAAAAGTCCAAGCTCACGTTATGGAAGAAGCGCCTTCTATATAACCTTCGCGAAATAGAAGAGCCAAAAAATGAAAAAGAAAAGAAAAATGCTAAAAATTTCACAACCCGGTTGGTGCACCAACCAAGGGTTGCAACCGAACTACACCCCCACTAACTTAATTACTGAAATAACTTGTTATATTTAAACTTAAAATAAAACTAAATACACAGTATTTCTTAACTTTTTTTGTGAACATCCTGATATAAGTTTTATTAAAAAACGAGTTCGTTTAAAAAAATATTTTTAGGTTCTAAATGTGTGTTAAATTTTGAGTATAGTTGATGAAGGGAAAGGGTACCTAGCTAATTCCGGCGCGGATAAGTAACCTTATCCCATAAAACAAATCCCACAAGTAAATCGCGGAACCCTAACCCACAGAGCTCAACTGGGAAGCAGCAAACTTCCTCTGCAGTACTCGCGATCCCATTTGCGCGGAGCAATAACGTCATGCGTGAGGTCATATCCACAAAACAATTAATCTATCACGGATCTAATCTCACGCCCGCTAACATGACCACGCGCAAGATGACTTCAGCCCTATAATGTCACCAACAGAAAGGAATCTCCACGCGTGTACATACGCGTGGAATATTCGTCCAACCTCAGCTTTTTGTACGAGGTACGGGCGATCAAGAATTAGGAAGATTTGGTCAAATCTGAACAGGTCCTGCGCCAACCAGTTGGCGACATGTGTCAGGAGTGGCCCAACAACCATTGACAGGGAATAGCGACATGACTGCTCCCATGCTTCCACCATGTTGCTGTGAACAGTACCGGTCAGAGTACTTTACAAGCATGTCTACCTGCTGCTAGACGTCACGTCAGACGCCAGCAAGTAGGTCAACCATGCTGTGTCAGAATGAAGCGCCGCCTACGCCCAATCAGCAGCCGCCACATGGATCTTCTGCAGACCAGGTCATACTTCCTCACGTCAGCACTAATGGTCACCTGATTCCCGCCATTTTCTAAGGGCCGAAGACATCTGGGCCAGGCTGAGGCCCAGATCGGTTAAACCATTTCTTGGGCCATCCTATCCGGCCCATGCCTTTCCCTATAAAAAGAAGACTTCATCTCCTTTGCAAGGGATCAGTCATCTTCTGTACGAGAACTAGATTAGAGAGTACTTGTAACTCCTTTGTGATCTCCAAAGCAATAATACTCCTCTCTTTACAGTGGACGTAGGTCACTCTTGACCGAACCATTTATATTCACCACACACGACACACACTTTATTGTCTCCTAGGGTTACGGGTTTGCCACCGGTGTGAGCAAAGGGTTGTACATGAGCGAACACGAGTATCAAACCCAATCTGTCTTGAGGACGGATTATACTCGTTTCTTCAGTTGGGTTGTGTATGTGTAAGAGAGGGAGTTTTTTATTTGAAAGTTAGATTGTGTTGGTTGTGAATGAAGATAGTCTAAAAGAAATTACAAGCCTAATCATAAATATTCAATAATGATTGTTCTACACCACAACCAAACCAAATTGTTCTCCTTTTGGAATGCCTAGATCTTTCCAAGATGGTATAAAATCAACTCGTTAAGCTCAAATCTAATCCAACATAAAGTCTAAAGAAACCTATTTGTAATATTCAATAAATATTTAATAACATAGTATTTGTATAATATAACATATTATTATTTTCTATCTATACTATATTATAAATCATGAGAGAAGAATACCTGGAAAAATTAAGAAATTACAAGTTTAATTGCTCAAAGTACAAACATTCGATGCATTTGTAAAAGGTTGTATTTTGCACGTTTAATTGATTTTAACCTTCTGTATGCATAAGTTAATAGGTACTTTAATGTTAGTGACTGTTCAGTATCCCTCTTTATAACCAATCTTTTTCAACCCCCAATCTCTTAGTTCATAAGTCGAAACTGATAATTGACATTCAATTCATCCATTAAATGGTATCCTCCATCCCTTCATTTGATCTTCATCATGCCTTTAAAAAGATGAACTTGTATTTAGTAAAAATGTTTAGCATTCATCTCATCATACGGGAATAAGAACCCACGTCTCCATCTCCTGCCTTGTAGTTTATACTCGCACATATATGAGGGGGGGGGGGAGGGAGGGAGGAGGAGGAGGAGGGGACGAAGATGGGTTTCAAAAGTGTTAACGTCTGTCGAATTCCAGAGTTTTGGCGGCCTTCAATTTTCCGGCCATGGCCGCCACCATCGCCGAAACTATAAGTTTAGGTCCGGAGGTTTGTTTTTTTACTATATATTATTTTATTCTAACTTGATATCTATATGTCGTTTAATGCCCTTGTTTCTGGGATGAGTGGGTTAGTGGGCAGAATCCTGTGTTACGTTAAGTTTGACAATCACAGTAGCAAACTACAGCTTTCTTGTAGTGTATGTGTATTTTTTTAACACAAAACTTATGATGCTGTCTTTATGTAAGTCCCTTTTCAGATTGCCTTTTTATGGGCACTATCCATCACTATTATAACAACTTATTTAATCATAAAGACAAACAATTAGTTTGCGAAAAACTGAAGAAAATCCTGAAGATTTTCAGGGATTCATGAGTTCTTTAAAATGGTTAAAAGAGATGAAGAAGTTGGAGGACGAACTGAACCAAAAGTTGGTATTTCTAAGTGGTTTTAAAGCTGCATTTAGAGACCAAATTCATATAGACATTCTTATCAAACCTGGTGATGATGCTCCCTCCATACCTGCACACAGAGCATTACTGGTAAGTATCTTTAACTTTAAGAAAATCTAAAAAATTTACAAAATCTTTAACGAATATTCTAAAATGATTTTGCAAATATAACACGAAAACAATATTTAAAGATGGTATTTTTTTTAAATTTTGTATATAATAGTTTCTTTAATTTGCAATGCAGGCAACAAGGTTGAACATATTTAGAAACATGCTAGATTATGATGGATGCAAAGCTGCACCAAATGACAGTATTACCCTCTCTGAACTAAACCATGAAGAGGTTGAATCTTTAATGGAGTTTCTATATATCAACGATTTGGCTAAAGAAAAGCTGGAAAAACATTTGTATTCATTGTCAATAGCAGCAGAAAAGTAACGTGCACTAATTTCTCATATCACGTGTAACTTTAGAAATGCTTTACAGTGAAAAAATTAGATTATTATATCAATCATGAATTATAAGTTTAGGTACGTTCAATTACACGACTACATTATGCATTATCCTCTCTAAAAGACGTATCCTATATATTATGGACGTAAACTTTTAGATTAAAGGAGACTACGCCTTTTTTGTCTTTTTTTAATAAAAAATTGCTTTTTGCATTACTTAAGACTCCTCTAACCATTTTGTTGCGTCGGAATATATATAAAGCGCATATGCCTTTTTCTTACCTCGTTTAACCACTTTATTAGTTTTTATGTTTACTCATTTTGACTATTTCATATTTTTTTCTAATTATTTGACCATCATATATCTACTTCATATATATACATCTTATACTTGATTTTTTTCGTTTTAAGGCTTGAATTATATTTCCGCACGTAATATCGATCCCCGCATTAACGCGCGGGTTCCCACTAGTATAGATAATAGACTAGTGGCCGTCTGGGGCCCCTTTCGGCTATTAGGGGCCGCGTACAGAGTACCCGGCAATACTTTAGTTGATCGGTAAAAAAAAAAAAAAAAAAGTTAGTCTACACATGATGGCATGGGGCATCAGAATTTGCATTTCTTGATTGAGATCAAACACACAACATTTAGCAAATGTATCATAAATCTGTTGTGTAACACAGAATTTGCAACACTAAGTCACTAAAATGCAGAAAATCCTCATGGTTTCGATAACGGGCCGGGCTGGGTTGGTCACGGCACAAGCTGGTCAGGCGAGATATCAAGCCTGGGCTCGAAGCAGAACCCGGAAAACAGTTGAAGCGGAAACCGTTTACTAACCGGGCATTTCTGTGACCATTTCCATTGATTCTTTCTCAAATCGAACACCAAAAGAGCCGATGCACTGTAACTCTGAATGTAGATAAAATCATCGGTCCCGCTGCTAGCAAACACGTCGTCAAGCTCACCGAACCCTTGAAACAACCGGTGTGGCATTCGGGCCACTTCTCGCCATTCTTTCATGTTTTCAAGAACCCAAATCCCGATTCCCGTGATGACATCTTGTCGATCTTGTTTCCCGATACCGCCCACCATCACTAGAGTCTCTTTAAGGTTCATCAACCGCCCGCAGGTGAGAGAACATGGGACTGAAATAAAATCATGTGTCAGCAAGTCTCTTTAAGGTTCAACGGTTGTTATCTTTTTTTTATTTTTTTTATTTTATTTTACAAACTCTTATATATATATATATACACACACATACAACATACATAAACAACACAAACACATACACTTTAAACAAAAACAAACCCAAATACAAACCCAAAAACAAAGCAATGGCAGGGTGGACTAATCAAGATCAACTCGAGTTGGTGAGGGCGTGGATCAACACTAAGGAGAACCCGCCAAACAATAGGGAGCATTTTTGGCACAATGTATTGGAGGAGTACAACCGAATTACCGAAACGAACAACCGTAACGTCGATCAGATCGCCAGTAAGTGGTCTGCCAAACAAAATAACTGTAGGAGATGGCACACACTCTATGAAGCGACGATGCAGGCGCACCCTGGCGTTAGCGAACATATGGCAATTCAAATCACACACAACGCTTATCGTCAACGCTACGACAGCGACTTCCACATCACCAATCTTTTGTCCTGGTCTATGATGCGTTTTTATTTTGTTTAATGTTTAAGGTTTTAGTGTTTTAATAATGTGTAATGTTTAATATTATGTTTTATGTTTAGTGTTTTATTTGTAATGTTTAAGGTTTTAGTGTTTAATGTTTCATTTGTTTTTGTGTTTAATGTTAGTTTATGTAAACAGATTACATAATATTTAAATTTAAACCATTACATTAACACATAATACATAAACACATAAAAATACAATCCTAAATTACTTATTACAAACAGAGTTCCTAATCCTAAACTACTTATTAAAACGTTACATAAACACATAATATAATCCTAAATTACTTATTAAAACCTAAACCTCCCACTACGGGGAGTAATTGTCCCAGTCTTCCAGCATACACGCTGGAGGTGAGACAGAACGGTCGCTATCGCGACCATCGGACCTCGCATCCGATGGGATGCGGCAAGGAGAAGACAACCACGCATCCGAGTAGTAGTAGAAGCGTTCTTCTTCCATCGCTTCCCTAAGTGCTTCCAAGTCCTCCTCGGTTGGCTCCCCTCGGTGGCGGGGGGTGTGTGTAGTCTGGTGGTGGGGGGTGGGTGTAGTCTGGTGGTGGGGGTGGGTGTAGTCCGGTGGTAGGGGATGGGTGCACTCTCCCTACACCGAAGGGTGGGTGCCGATAACCTTAGTCGATCCATTTCCCTCAGAGCCATGGTATAATCCTCGGCCCAGACCAACTCCTCATCTGTGAAATCATCATCTGCTTGAGTAGCAGGAGGATGAGGAGAGAAGGTTGGTTGTGAAGCAGCAGGAGGAGGAGGAGAGGGTGAGAATGGTAGTCGCCGGGGCAAAAAAAAAAAGGCCCGGCGAGAGTACTGCCGGAGATTAGACGGTCCAGCAGCTTCTGGTGCATAACCCCACCCATATTTTTCATTGGTTTGAGGAGGAGGAAGAGTTGTGACTGAGATTGAGTTTTGGTCTTGTATTTATAGGGTTAGAAATATGACCGTTTGGGGGGGGGGGGGGGAATTTGAAATTCAAACGTTTGAAATAGGGGGAAACCGTTTGAAATTCAAACAGTTTGGAACAGTAACCGTTTGAAATTCAAATGTTTGAATATATATATTTTATTATTATTTTTTATTTTAATAAATATTATTTTTTAGTATTAAATATTTTTTATTATTATTTTATTAATTTAATAAACTTTCAGTTTAAATTTTTATTATTATTATTATTATTTTTACTATTATTAATATTATTATTTAAATAAAAAATATTATTATTTAAATAAGAAAATAATAATTAACCAATGATTACCCAATCATTTATAAAGCCCCATAACGCCCTTTCCCACTACACCCTCTTTTTCCATAACCCCCTTCTATTACTTTATAATATTTTAATCCCCATAACGCCCTATAACCCCCACCTCCACTACACATGACCTTAAGACTCCTCTAACCATTTTTGTTGCGTCGGAATATGTATAGAGCGCATATGTCTTTTTGTTAACCTCGTTTAACCACTTTATTAGTTTTTATGTTTACTCATTTTGACTATTTCATATTTTTGTCTAATTATTTGACCATCATATATCTACTTCATATATATACATCTTATACTTAATTTTTTTCGTTTTAAGGCTTGAATCATATTCCCGCACGTAATATCGATCCCCGTAGTAACGCGTAGGTTCCCCACTAGTATAGATAATAGACTAGTTAGTCTACACATGATGGCATGGGGCATCAGAAATATATTAAAGACGGTGACAACTTTGAGATGGGTTTTCAGTTTTCACTTCTTTTTTCTAGGTAAAATCAGATTTCAACTTTTTATGGGTTAAAATGTAAATTCCCAAATCACTTGGTAAAATCAGATCTCAAGCAACGCTATAATTTGATCTAATTTATGGTGTACTGTTAGCCGTTCAAAAAAAATATCTTTAAACAGTGTAATGTACAACTGTATAAGCAAAGGGTACAACCCATTTTATCACAATACTCATCAAGATTGGAAGACAAAAGATAATGAATATGCATTTCTTGATCAAGATCAAACACACAACATTTAGCAAATGTATCATAAATCTGTTGTGTAACACAGAATTTGCAACACTAAGTCACTAAAATGCAGAAAATCCTTACGGTTTCGATAACGGGCCAGGCCGGGCTGGGTTGATCATGGTACGAACTGGTCAGGCGAGATATCAAGCCTGGGCTCGAAGCAGAACCCAGAAAACAGTTGAAGCGGAAATCGTTTACTAACCGGGCATTTCTGTGACCATTTCCATTGATTCTTTCTCAAATCGAACACCAACAGAGCCGGTGCACCGTAACTCTGGATGTAGATAAAATCATCGGTCCCGCTACTAGCAAACACGTCGTCGAGCTCGCCAAACCCTTGAAATAACCGATGTGGCATTCGTGCCACTTCTCGCCATTCTTTCATGTTCTCAAGAACCCAAATCCCGATTCCTGTTATGACATCTTGTCGATCTTGTTTCCCGATACCGCCCACCATCACTAGAGTCTCTTTAAGGTTCATCAACCGCCCGCAGGTGAGAGAACATGGGACCGAAATAAAATCATGTGTCAGCAAGTCACTAACGGGTTGTTTTGTCGAAAGATCATAACTCACGAGCCCGTGTCGGTTTTCTTGGAACGACCCGGTCGAGTAAATCAAGAAATACAAAACCCCATTGCATATCACGCTCTCGTCACCGCCTCGCCACCCTGTCAGCATCTCGGTCGCAGGCGTCGTCCATGTCATTGTCACTGAGTCGTACACATTGATCGAGAGATCCCACTGGAAGTAGTCTTCAGGAACTTGTCTAGATTTGACCACGGTCACCGTATAGGTCGCTGATACCCGATCAACCGAGATCGAGAGGGCACTATAGTCACAAAACCGCAGACCAGGCGGTTCAACGAGCCGAGAACAGCATTTGGTGATGAGGTTACACACATAGAGCTCACTTCTACTATCTTTATCCATAAAACAAACTAAACCACACGACGACGCAATGAACCATCTCGAGGTTTTGATCATATACGGCAGCTCAATCCCGTACCATTTTCTTGACACGGGGTCGTAAGCATACCCACTCGCTTCATCCGAACTCGTGAACATGAAATACCACGGCTTTTGCGATGAAACAGGCGATATGTTCCATATAAACCGTCTTGAATTCACAATTTCACACCATCTTTTGCACACACAACCTGCCCGAAAAACGCTTGCAATCGGGAGATAAGCTAGAATCCGCTCCAGCAGATCGTCGGGCAGGAGTACATCGACCGAAACCACAGGTGAACTGTCCTTATTACCCTCATCATCAACCTCTGCAAACGAACCAAATGAATCGAACTCTTTACTGTCATCAAGACAGTGACTAACCCATGATAATTCCCCCTTCATAATCAACAAGATTTAAACAAACCTGATAAACAAACATGAAATCAAACCACAAGATCAAAATAAATGCAAATCTGTAAGAAATAACATAAAAAAATCCCAACTTGATTCAAGAAAAACAGATTATTAATATTATTATTATTAAATGCATATAAAGACAATCAAGGGCATATTCTTGACAATGATGATGAAAGAAACTGCTAAAACAGAGTGACTATTAAGACAAAAGAGTACATCATTATCACAAAATAATAATAACATTTAAATATGTTTTCTTGCTGTGAAGAAATCAAGAAAATTAACAAACATAAAATGCCAACAACTAAATTTATGATTTAAAAAAATAAAATAATAATATAAAGATTTCTACCCAGTTGAACATAATCAATTACAAACCCTAAAAAACAAAACTTTAAAAAGATGAAATTATTATTAATATTATTATTATTGTTTTAAGTTGAAAATGATGATAATAAAAGTTAGGTAAAGTAGTAACAAGAGCAATAAAGCTATCAATCAAACATCAGAAAATAAAAAAGGCACCTTAAAAATCTAAAGAGCACACCAATCATGAACTAAAAGAACATAAACAAGTGTGACACATACAATACTTTAAATAATAATAATAAAGTAAAAATTTGAAGAAATATACCTTAATGAGGTCTGATGATTGATGGGTTTCTATTTGAATGCATGATTCCAAATGGGTATTTCAAGATTGGTGAAAAGGATGAAGCTTGAAGAAGGGAAATGAAGAAAGCACTAAATTTACTTCATTGCTCTTATTATTAATATTTAACATTTTTACCTAACTTTTATTGTGTTATTACTATTTGAATATGAATATCAATTTCTTGATGCCGTTCAAAAAAAAAATATCAATTTCTTGATTGTTCTTTAACAAACAAGGAGTGTGGATTTATAAAAAGGGTTTATATTTATATTTTAATTTTTTTTTAATTGTAGGGCTTATGTGGGTCAGAAAAACATTGGGTAGTGGAGACAGGACAGGAGTGTAACCAAGAAAGAAAGAGGTGGATAGAGAGTTTTGAGGTGTAATGGATTTGATCCCATTTTAAATGGGAAATTGGAGGGGACATGGGGGGGGGGGGGGGGGGGGTTGTGAATAGTTTTGGTTTGTTTCGGTTGGAGATCGTAACTAAATGCCAAACGGGTTGTGTTTAGGTCGGTGTTATAGTGTGTCGTTTTAAAAAAAGTTGGTTGTATATTGTAATCGGTTGACATCTTTTGTATTATCATATGTTATTATTACAACTAGTTTAGAGCATCATCTATTACACGAGGTGAATAAGTTGCATCTTTAGAAAAAACTCATGCATGTGCTGAATAAACCCGTGTGTTACTTAGGTTGAACAAGTATAAAGTAATTGTTAACGCATAAACTCGTAAATATGTGTTTTAAAAGAATGAATTTTGATGTATTATTCACTTATTATAACATTTTAGTTTTTTATTTATTATTAGGTTAGAAACATGTTTATTACACAAATTAGATAAATAAGTATTAAATGGTTATTAAGAATCGAAAATAATAAATCAAATAATTAAAAAAGATAAATTAAATAAATAATTGATAACTTACTTAAAAGAGCTTGAAACTTTTAGGTTAAGAGAAAAAACTCTATGTTGAAACGCTACTAGTACTAGTATTTAAGAAAAAACTCTCACTAGCTATAAGCTTTTAATGAGTAAAATGACACAAATACCCATTTTACCATAAAAATAAATAAATAAGCATGCATACAAGCTTTTAGTTATGCTCATTTTGGTCTTTTTATAAATTTTATTAAAAGCTTCAACTACTCTTTTCCAAATACCAAAATATATTTAAAAAGTTACAGCTATCAACTTCCACCCACAGCTACCATCTAACAGCTTCCAGCCACCACCTAGTTTTTGACAAACATACCCTTTATAAAAAAAATAAGTTAAAGACAAAAAGAACATCAAGTTTTATAATATAGTTTATGTATAATGGTTTATACTAGGTTTTTTTTTTTTTTTTTTAGAACTTGTAATTTTAAATTACTAAAATGAAAAAGAAACAAAAGTAAAGGAGAAATCCTGGACGAACTAGGTAAATTTCAAGGCAGTGTCTATTTCAACCCCCACTTCTATTTTCACCCCCTGAAAGCACCTCGCTTAGGCCTAAGCGAGGCGCTTTCTTTGCTTTTTAACTACCTCGGTACGAGGTCAGAAAAAGCTGAATTTTGACTCGAAGCGCCTCGCTTAGGCCTAAGCGAGGCGCTTCGGATAAATTTTTTTTTTTTTTTTTGCTCTTTTGAGTTTAGGGTTTAACATTTTTTTTTGGTCTTTTGAGTTAGTTTTTTTTTTTTTTTTTTTTTTTGCAGTCAGACGTTTTTCAAAAGAACATTTTTTATGTCAATGGGAAGGTAAACAAAATCGTCGATCCGACTGTTGATTTCTTTCTGCAACAAGGAACAAAATGTCAGTTCTTTCCTGCCACATATCAATCTCACTGTCCGAACAACTGAATTTTACTTGCTTGCATGAAAAGTTTATTTTAATTGTTCGTTTTGACAAACGCCTGGCTAATGAATTTTACTGTAATGATCAGAAACATTCCAAATAACTGTTCAATTTCAGCTTTTGTTTAACTATTTTAGCAACTTCCATAGAGAAGTTATCAATCTTACTGTCCAGTTATATTACTCACTATCCAACAACTGAATTTTACTTGCTTGAATGAAAAAGTTGTTTTTAATTTTTTTGGGAATATATTTTCTGATAAAAAATATAAGGCCTAACTGTAATGATCAGGAACATTCCAAATAACCATCCAATTTCAGCTTTTGTTTAACTCATGCAAGATCCACCAAATCATTTCTTTAAGTTCATTTCACCAAAAAAAGCAAAACTGTAAATATCATGAACATTCCAAATAACTGTTCAATTTCAACTTTTGTTTAACTATTTTAGCAACTTCCATAGAGAAGTTATCAATCTCACTTCTCACTGTCCATGTTTACCTTCAACGGTAATGAATAACCTACTAACCTCTATAATAGACTTCATTTATTCTTCTTCATCTTTTTCTACTTGAAGTAGCAGAGTAGTAACCCTTCATCTTCTCTTGTCGGAGAGATATCTGTCAACGATGAAAGAGGTATATGTACAATGATGTGATTTGTTTTTAGATAAGGAGGTATATGTACAATGAACTTTTTACGCTAAATAAAACTTACACACAACTTTTTGCCCTAGTGGTGGACTTCTATTGTTTCGGGTTCCCTTTCATCGTTGACAGATATCTCTCTGAGATGATAAAGGTAGATCATGGAAAGTTCAACTCAAGAAAACAAAGATGAAACCGATTAATGTTCTAGTGGTGTGCTCTACCTTTACGCAGGTTTGCCAGAGGATCACTATTCATACACACAACTTTTTGCTCTAGTGGTGTGGTCTACCTTTTTGACAAACACCTGGCTAACCTGTCCAGTTATCAATCTCACTGGCTTTAGTCCTTTACGCAGGTTTGCCAGAGGGTCACTATTCATACACACAACTTTTTGTTCTAGTGGTGTGGTCTACCTTTTTGACAAACATCTGGCTAACCTGTCCAGTTATCAATCTCACTGGCTTTAGTCCTTTACGCAGGTTTGCCAAAGGGTCACTATTCATACACAACTTTTATGTTCTTTATATATGAATAGTGACCATCTGGCAAACCTGTGTAAAGGACTATATGTGGCTTTAGTCCTTTACGCAGGTTTGCCAGAGGGTCACTATTCATATATAAAAGACATTAATCGGTTTCATCTTTGTTTCTTGAGTTCAACTTTCCATGATCTACCTTTACATTATTATTATTATTATTATTATTATTATTATTATTATTATTATTATTATTATTTACATTATTATCGTATTTGCAACTTAGTTCCTTTGTCTCGAAAAACAAAAACGAAGGTTTGCGCGTTAGCACCGATCCGATTGTTTAAAGTATCAAGACTATGAAATTAGTAAAACAACTAAATTTTACTATGATGATCAGGAACATTCCAAATAACAGTTCAATTTCAGTTCAAACTTTTCAAACACCTGCAACATCTCAAGAGTCGAGGTCCTCTGAAAAAGACATCGTACAATGATTTGGACTTGCAATATTTGAAAATTATCATTTCTTGACATGCTTGGTAACACCTTGATCTGCAATATTTGAAAACAGGAACATTCCAAATAACAGTTCAATTCCAGTTCAAACTTTTCAAACACCTGCAACATCTCAAGAGTCGAGGTCCTCTGAAAAAAGACATCGTACAATGATTTGGACTTGCAATATTTGAAAATTATCATTTCTTGACATGCTTGGTAACACCTTGATCTGCAATATTTGAAAACAGGAACATTCCAAATAACAGTTCAATTTCAATTCAAACTTTTCAAACACCTGCAACATCTCAAGAGTCGAGGTCATCTGAAAAAAGACATCGTACAATGATTTGGACTTGCAATATTTGAAAATTATCATTTCTTGACATGCTTGGTAACACCTTGATCTGCAATATTTAAAAACATGAACATTCCAAATAACAGTTCAATTTCAGTTCAAACTTTTCAAACACCTGCAACATCTCAAGAGTCGACGTCCTCTGAAAAAAGACATCGTACAATGATTTGGACTTGCAATATTTGAAAATTATCATTTCTTGACATGCTTGGTAACACCTCTGTAATATTTGAAAATTATCATTTCTCGAAAAGTAATTAAAAACACTTAAAAATGAATTAAAAACAATTGTTGCGAGTTAGGTTTAGTCGGAGGACCACTTACAATGATTCATCAAAGTTGTACAAAGCTAGATGTTTTTACTGGAAAACCAAAACGAGCAATAAACGAAGCGAAACGGAGATATATAATTTTCTTGGATTGGAAACAACTTAAAAGAAGCAAAAATGAATTAAAATTATTTTTTGGTGATTAACAGATAATTTTAAAGAATTAAAAGAAATTCAAGTTTAAAAAAAAAGGCCAAAGCGCCTCGCTTTGGTCAAAGCGAGGAGCTTGTGGTCTAATCAAACCAGTCAAGCGCCTAGCTTTGGCCAAAGCTAGGCACTCAAGCGCCTCGCTTTGACCAAAGCTAGGCGCTTTGGCCTTTTTTTTAAAAACTTGAATTTCTTTTAATTCTTTAAAATTATCTGTTAATCACCAAAAAATAATTTTAATTCATTTTTGCTTCTTTTAAGTTGTTTCCAAGCCAAGAAAATTATATCTCTCCGTTTCGCTTCGTTTATTGCTCGTTTTAGTTTTCCAGTAAAAACATCCAGCTTTGTACAAACTTTGATGAATCATTGTAAGTGGTCCTCCGACTATACATTCGATACCCATATTTTTTCAGAAAATAATTTTTGCATGTTTAATTGATATGTTTGACTTCCGGACTATATTATAATTGATCGTTGGTGGTTTTCATAGCACCTTGTTTGATTACACTCATGTTCAGCCTTTATCAGGCTGCCTTCATCGTTGACAGTTATCTCTCCGATAAACAACTGAAAAGTTGTTTTACTAATTTCATAGTCTGATACTTTTAACAACTGACTTTTACATATGGAATCTTTGTACGAAAATCGAAACCATCTCATTCCATGTTCTCCATATCCATACCTTGTTCCAACCACTAATACCAGATTGATGATACTCAATTTCGGTTGATTGTTGAAAACAGAGAGAGATTTAGTTGAAAGTGGATACAAAATGGATTCAGTTAAAATCCTTACTGACTCTAAAACTTATACATTACCTCAATTTTGAAGATAACTGTCAACGATGAAGGCAACCTGAAACTACATGAACATTTATAACCTTTCTGTACCTGTGGCCAAAAGAACTAGGCTTCAAACACAACTTTTTGCTCCACGTAATATTATTGTAATATAACATTCATTGACTAGACAGTAAAATCATCTTCTTGTAATTACTTTCAAGTTTCTTTATAATCGTTGAAGACAACTTTTCAGTTGTTATCCGAGAGATAGCGGTCAACGATGAAGACAACCTGAAAGTGGATACCATGGATCAGAGAGATTTAAGCTAATCAAACTCATATCTCAAGCCGGTGCAAGTTATGTTGTACCATCTTTGATCATCTTCTTGTAATTACTTTCAAGTTTCTTAGAATCATTGACGACAACTTTTCAGTTGTTATCCGAGAGATAGCGGTCAACGATGAAGACAACCTGATAGTGGATACCATGGATCAAAGAGATTTAAGCTAATCAAACTCATATCTCAAGCCGGTGCAAGTTATGTTGTAGCATCTTTGATCATCTTCTTGTAATTACTTTCAAGTTTCTTTATAATCATTGAAGACAACTTTTCAGTTGTTATCCGAGAGCTAGCGGTCAACGATGAAGACAACCTGAAAATGGATACCATGGATCAGAGAGATTTAAGCTAATCAAACTCATATCTCAAGCCGGTGCAAGTTATGTTGTAGCATCTTTGATCATCTTCTTGTAATTACTTTCAAGTTTCTTAGAATCATTGAAGACAACTTTTCAGTTGTTATCCGAGAGATAGCGGTCAACGATGAAGACAACCTGAAAGTGGATACCATGGATTAGAGAGATTTAAGCTAATCAAACTCATATCTCAAGCCGGTGCAAGTTATATTGTAGCATCTTTGATCATCTTCTTGTAATTACTTTCAAGTTTCTTAGAATCATTGAAGACAACTTTTCAGTTGTTATCCGAGAGATAGCGGTCAACGATGAAGACAACCTGAAAGTGGATACCATGGATCAGAGAGATTTAAGCTAAACAAACTCATATCTCAAGCCGGTGCAACACACACCTTCAACCCATTCCTGGTAAACCAGGGAAAAATGGCTATATTAAAAAAGTTCAAGATTATTGTTTTGTTTTGTGGATCAGACGAGGACTTGCCTGTGTCTTGGAAACACAAGGATGACACACGAAGCTTTAGACTCCAAGCGGATCCCTTGATTGCCGCATTTAATGAAATTTAACGCGCATACCGCATTCGGAGTCTGATTGCACTGAATCCAGTCTTCAAGGTGGACTTAAGCACCTGAAAGGGAAGTTGAAATTTTGAATGATGTTCGTCGACTGCACCTTGACATGCCGCATTTAATGAAATTTAACGCGCATACCGCATTTGGAGCCTGATTGCACCGAATCCAGTCTTCAAGGTGGACTTAAGCACCTGAACGGGAAGTTGAAATTTTGAATGATGTTCGTCGACTGCACCGAATCTAGTCTTCAAGGTACCATGGATCAGAGAGATTTAAGCTAATTAAAAAACAATTGGAAACACAAAGATGGAAAAACCCACTAAAAAGCCTAAAATTTCGGACCCTAACACACACAAGACGAATGTTGCAACATGAGTTCGACCAAGATGACACACGAAGTTTTAGACTCCAAGCGGATCCCTTGATTGCCGCATTTAATGAAATTTAACGCGCATACCGCATTCGGATTCTGATTGCACCGAATCCAGTCTTCAAGGTTGACTTAAGCACCTGAACGGGAAGTTGAAATTTTGAAGTTGGTTGATGATGTCAAGTTTAAGTCATTGACAATGATTAGGGTTATTACTTTGTTTTTTAAATTTTTTTAACTTTTTATAATTATTAAATATAGGGAAAATGGCCAAAATAGCCCGTTGACCGTGTGTTTTGCAAAAATAACCCTCTCCCCCCTCTTTGGAGAGACGGGACACGGCTCCCAACGAGCCTGAACCGTCTCTCTCCCAGACGGGTCACATTTCCATATGCCGTTTCAAGCCGTTTTCGGGCTACCGTCTGAACCGTCTCACGAGTGTATATAAATACCCCAATTCACTTAACAAAATTTGCACCCACCACCCTCCCCAAACCTTTCATCTTCCAAACCAATGACGTTTTTTGCTTTCCCAACCGAAGCTTACCGGCTTACGAAAATATTGTCCGATTACTTGGATTGTTGTTTCATCTGCGTACGGCTATTTGGATTGTTGTTGCATCTGCGCGTGGGTTAACCCGTGTAATTTGCATCTACAATGTGGTAGTCTATTTTATTTGCAAGAAGAGTTCTTTGTCTATAAAGCGCACATACACCATTCAAACAAAGTTCTTAGTTCTTAGCAAGTAAATTTAGGAAGTTTGTTGTAATAGTATAGTTTGTTTATTGTTGTTGTAATAGTATAGTTTGTTTAATAATGAAATATTTACTTTTATATAAAAAAAACATAAACATTCATTGCATTAATAGAAAAAAAACATAAAAAACATAAAAACATAAATAAACTTCGATTACAAAGGTTTTATAAACTAGTTAAGACGATCCCTCATCATTTGCCAGGCAGACACATGTTTAAATTCTTTGCCCTCCCTGGTTTGATACTGTCTTATTGTGTGTCTAATTGAAGTTGGTTGATGATGTCAAGTTTAAGTCATTGACAATGATTAGGGTTATTACTTGAAATTTTGAAGTTGGTTGATGATGTCAAGTTTAAGTCATTGACAATGATTAGGGTTATTACTTTGTTTTTTAAATTTTTTTAACTTTTTATAATTATTAAATATAGGGAAAATGGCCAAAATAGCCCGTTGACCGTGTGTTTTGCAAAAATAACCCTCTCCCCCCTCTTTGGAGAGACGGGACACGGCTCCCAACGAGCCTGAACCGTCTCTCTCCCAGACGGGTCACATTTCCATATGCCGTCTCAAGCCGTTTCGGGCTACCGTATGAACCGTCTCACGAGTGTATATAAATACCCCAATTCACTTAACAAAATTTGCACCCACCACCCTCCCCAAACCTTTCATCTTCCAAACCAATGACGTTTTTTGCTTTCCCAACCGAAGCTTACCGGCTTACGAAAATATTGTCCGATTACTTGGATTGTTGTTTCATCTGCGTACGGCTATTTGGATTGTTGTTGCATCTGTGCGTGGGTTAACCCGTGTAATTTGCATCTACAATGTGGTAGTCTATTTTATTTGCAAGAAGAGTTCTTTGTCTATGAAGCGCACATACACCATTCAAACAAAGTTCTTAGTTCTTAGCAAGTAAATTTAGGAAGTTTGTTGTAATAGTATAGTTTGTTTATTGTTGTTGTAATAGTATAGTTTGTTTATTGTTGTTGTAATAGTATAGTTTGTTTAATAATGAAATATTTACTTTTATATAAAAAAAACATAAACATTCATTGCATTAATAGAAAAAAACATAAAAGACATAAAAACATAAATAAACTTCGATTACAAAGGTTTTATAAACTAGTTAAGACGATCCCTCATCATTTGCAAGGCAGACACATGTTTAAATTCTCTGCCCTCCCTGGTTTGATACTGTCTTATTGTGTGTCTAATTGCCGCGTCTTCGGGAAAGCCAGAGTGTACCATCTGAAGTGTCCGGTTGTGGTACCCGTTGAAGATTTGACACTTCGTGGTCAAATCGTTCAACTTCCGGCTAAGAGACTCGGTTGTCCGGTCTGACCCTCCAACCAGCCGATTGTACTCGTGCAATATACGGAACCATTTGTTGGTTTGGTGGGTGCTTTCTTCGACATGGCGTCATGCTGCAATCAGTGCAATTTCCTGTCTTCGGTCCATCATTGCGGTGCCATTTGTGGATGAATTAGACTGTGGTGGTGGTGGTGGTGTGGTGGTGGTGATAGTGTTAGACGGTGGTGGGGTGATATTCTGACGGGAATGGGACGGAGTTTGTGACTTAGAACAGTATTTATAGGACTGACCTGGACAACCGAAGCGCCGGACTAATCATCGGGACTCACCGGAGACGACGATACCCGAGACGTCTTGGGAGACGGCGAGTCCTCATGGGAAAATGTGACCCGTCTTGAGACGGTTGAACCGAAGGCTTGAGGCGGCATGGGGAAATGTGACCCGTCTGGGAGAGAGACGGTTGACTTCTGACCCGTCTGGAGAGAGACGGGACAGCCTCGGGATGGGAGACGCCACGTGTTGGTTGGCCATTGGATCTAAAGTCAAAGGATATCGGAGACGGTTCAGGCTCGTTGAGAGCCGTGTCCCGTCTCTCCAAAGAGGGGGGAGAGGGTTATTTTTGCAAAACACACGGTCAACGGGCTATTTTGACCATTTTCCTTTAAATATAACCACCCAATTTCAATCCATGAAAAACATTGTCATGTCGAGGTTAGATGACTGATACAATTTTCCATTTTGTGCAGTGTCTTATTATGATTCTAAATAGATTCGACTTGTACTAGACTGCTAACACCATATAAATGAGAGAGAGGAGATAACTTTTGCGACTTTGCAAATGGAAACAAATTCAAAATCTTTTGTTTCTTGTCCTATAGGATTTGTATCGTACCCGAATAAACGCGATGTTTAGTTTATTAGAGTAAAGATCTTGTAAAAAGTGTTTTTTTGGTAAGAACTGTAAGAATCAAAGGAGAGTATTTTTTTCGAATTTTTTTTCCCATATTGTTAAACATGTATAATAGTATTGAAAAAAAAATTTGGTGTAGAGCAATTACGTGTAGAGTAATTACATAATTACTTTAGTGTAAACTAATGTATTTACTTTAATGACGTAATTACACTAAAAAAATTATTTTTTTTGTATTATTTTTCTAGAAAGTATGTTTAAGCACATGGGAAAAAAAATTTAAAAAAAATAAAATAATTTTTTTTACCCCCTTTGATTCTCACAGTTTTTACCAAAAAAAACACTTTGTATTTGATTTTTACTCTAGTTTATTATATAATTCTAAAATCGTTTGTTGTGTTTATTTAAATACGCTTTCTTAGTCAACCCCCACGTGAGCATCCGAGCTCGTAGAGGAGATGTACCCACCTGATGAAGACGTCTTGGCTCGCTATGATGATGAGCCGCCGCCGCCCTCGCTCATGTCTTCAACAGAAATTAGCTCTACCCATTTGGAGCAATTACGTACGATTCTCCACAAATAGTCCTCATCCCACGTCTTGTTGGTCTTGTACTTACGCAAGACCTCCTCTTTCAATTCGTTACAAGTAAATTGATTCACGTCAAGATCACTTGACCCGCTCACTCGCACTCGAGCAGCGTTCCTGTTATGAAGGTTCGTAAGCAAACCCACATATTTCCTAATCTCCGCCCACCGGCCGGAAATCATATCGGCCGAACGCATAGTGCTCCCGACTTGCTCATGAAAGAGGTCTCGGATTCATCGCCAAAAAAATCTTAGCCTTTTGATAATCGGCTACATAAGAAAACAAATTAATGTTAAAAAATCAAATATGTATATTTAAAAAAATATATATTTAAAAAGAAATACATACCCGCTTTTCGGTCATCCGATACTTCAACCCAAGCCCGACAAAGGGCTATTTTCTTGTCTTTGGTCCAAGGGGTCACTTGGCGCCTTGGTTGAATATCTTGGTCTGGCGATTCACCGCCCCTACCACCACCACTTGCACCACTTTGGCCGGCCGTCCGTCCTCGGCCACCACCTCTACCACCTCACCTTTGAGTTGGTGGTTGTGTAATCGGGAACTAAATCCGGTGAAAGTGAAAGCGGTGGCATTTGGCTTAGGTTAACTTCGATTTCGTTCGTTGGATTAACATCATAATCTTCTTCATCAAAAAACTCCATTGCGGGTTGATAGCAATTTTGCCATTGTGAGTCCATTTTTTGTTTTCTTGATATTTGAAGTGTAGCTTGATTGAACATTGTATTTGATTTGTTTGGTGAATAAAAATTAGTTTTTTTGTATTTAAATAGGACAACTAGCCGTTGGCTAACAGCTAGTTGACTGCCAACGGCTATATTGACCTCGCTAACACACGTGAGCCCACTAACGGCTAGTAGCTCACGCCAGCTCTCGCTCAAGCATGTTATAGATCCATATACAACCAACCACCCGTCCTAAAATACTCAACAATTAGCGATCAATTCTCCAACAATTTTAATTTCTAGTTATCTTGGTTTTGTATTTTTATATAAAAGTTTCGCCATGAAAAATTATTATTTATTGTATGTGTAAGGTCCAATCAGAAGTAAGTAAGACTATGGGGTGTGGTTCCCCTTCCCTCTTCCTTCCCCTTGTCCACATCAGCGCCACATCATTTTCCCCTTCTCCTCCCCCTTCTAGGGGAAATGGTTCCCCCTTCTTTCCCCTTCCCCTTTCCTTTATTTTAATATTTTTTGACAAAATATATATATAATATTTAGAAGAAAAGACAAAACATATAATAATATAATATAGCTCGGGGAGAAGGGAAAGAAAGGGGGGCGGTGTTCCCCTTGGGGAAAATGCCACATCAGCCTTTCCTCACCTCTTTCCCGAACCATACCCCTATACATCCAACGTTACATCTACAAATAACATTAGTAAAAATGATGTCTGTTCAACATAAACAGTGTTAGTCTGCCACACTCGATTAATGCTCTATAGTGACGGCGATAGGGGTAGTGTGCAGAGAAACAGGACCCATATTTATTTTTGAATATTTATACTTAAAACTAAATATTAGTGTCTCATTACGTGTCCACAGCTGATTGGCTATATATCAGTTGTCATATAAGTTGTCGGCAGAACACCTGTCAACGTCGTGTCCAGAGCTGATTGGCTATATATCGTTTGTCTATATTCTTGTTCGGCAGAACACCTTTAGAGGATAACATCGGTGCCGTACCCGTACCTATACCTTTAACTTATTTTTACCCGTACCGAAAATACCAGTATCAAATTTAAACAAAAGTGGATACTGAGTACCGTACCTAATATATAGGTACGATACGGGTATCGCTGCCGGTATTTTGGTACATTACCCGTTTCAGTACCACTTTGTTATTTTACTTTTTTGAGCACTCATATGGGTACCAAGTAGGTAAACCATTATGAATATCAATACTATACAGGTATCAAATTATAAAATTGGAACAAGTACCAATATGGTACATGTACCAAATAGGTAAAATTGATACGAATACCATAAATACTATAAAACAAAGTTAAACATATTATCAAATTCATTAGTATATAGAATTCGGTACTCGTACCATTTTTACCCGTATTGGTACCGAAAGTACCGAATACCGAAATCAATAAAAGTGAGTACCGATACGTATACTGAGTACCCAAAATCAGTACCGGTATAGGTATTCAAGAAAAAATACTCATCACTACTTGTTTGTTTAATACTGTGGAAAAGCAAACAGTTTTGATGGGCTTGTTGTTAGGCTTCAGTTCAGTCCAATCCTCTTGGCCCATTATTGTTTTTTTAAATCATATATTTGTTATTTTGTAGTAAATTAATTCTTTCTACTTTAAAAATGTATATTGAATACTTAAGTTATGGTTATAATTCGAACACTTATTTTAATATTCAATAAAATATTAAAACTAGTTATTTTACCGCCGCGCGTTGCGGCGCCACCGTACACAACATGATAAAGTATAAACTACAATCGACCAAACTTCTTTCCTAACTAAATTTACGTTGAAACGTGGGCTAACTCAAATGTATATAGTTGAATTGAAACGTATTGCATTTGACCGGGTTTGTTTACAAACAAAAAACATAGTCCAATTCAAAAGGTAAATAAAAAGAAACGTTTTATAATTGACCCGACTCGTTTTCAAACAATATGTTAAAGCTTAAACAAACTCAAATTTATATCGACACATCCTTTGCTCAATCATTTATTATATTGCCCGAGTATAAAATTAGAAACAATATACAAATGTTGTCTTAAGATTCTTCTAATAAAAAACATGCATGTTCACCAAACTATCGATCTATGAATTTGTTTTATTAGTGTGTAATTATGAAGAAAAAGGAAAAAAAAATGGATTTAGTAGAAGGGAAAAATGGATATTATAATAGCCTCATCACGTGCAAAGGAGGTAAAAAAAAAAGGGAAACAACAAAACCAACTTTGGCAGAATTGAACTTGAGACATTGTGCATAATAAGCTACAACCAAACCACCACACCAAGAAGCCATATTGTAGCTCAAATCAGCATAAATATATTTATAAATAAACTACAATGTAAATTACTATTCACCTATTTCTAAATTAATACATAGTATAATATGTTGAAGCAAGTTCACTAGCATTGCCAAATACATCGATAAAAGATTATCCGTGTAACTTGGAATGCAAATTTCAAGTTACAACTTTGAAGACCATTTAGATGGTGCACCAATTCAAAAGCAAAACCAATCTATAAAGACAAAGACGGATGTCTAAGTGTAAATGTATTCTCTTGTTTCCTTTACCATATCCACGTCCTCGACCATGTCTACATCTACGTCCATAGGCGTTGACTATGACTTCCAACTTTGATAATAATATGTTGCCTACATTAGCTTCTAGGAATGGGGCGAAATCAGTTGGACATGTCCATTGGGTTTTACTCGGTTAAAGCAAACATGAATACTAGTCAAACTACCTCTTAAAACTTCATATTGATGTTGTATGAATATGTTCAATTTTGCAAACGTAAACCGTAACCCCCCCCCCCACACACACACACCAAAAAGTAAAAATAAAAATAATTAAAGGTTTACTAAGTCGATAATTCTTTCAATTTTGCAAATTCGTTTGTGTGGGTTCTAAAGAGAGAACCCTGAGAAGTCTAGGAGGTTATGCTATTGACTTGTTATAAGGATTTTAGATTTAGAGATTGGTGGCATGCAACCACATATTAGCCAAGTTTTCTCCTCCCGCTTAAACTTGAGTGTAAACTTTAAAGTAGGTTTTGCAACAGATAGTGAAATTCGACTTTTGAACTATTTCCTCAAGATCGATTCGACACACCATACATTAGGAACACCTCATTTTCAGTGAGAGCTAATGTTTAGTACTTGAAAACAAAAGGAGGGTCATGGCCAAGAGTAAAGATGTGCGTATACCGCTCTTTTGTTTGCGAAGCACACACTAGAGTGATAAAATTCCAGAAAACATATCATATCAAAACCTATCGTGATGTATCATGACAAAAATATAAACAATCCAGGAAAATTATCAAAACTTATAGTGATAAAATCAAAGAACAGCAACTCAAATCTTTAGGTCAACCTTTGGTCAACATTCAGTCGTTCATTATTCAATAACATAAGCATTGACTTCCATCAAGGGTAAATCAGTAATTTTACCATATTCCATAACAAACGGTCGTAACTAACCAACCAACCACCCACCATCATCAAGATCAAATCTCAACCGTTGATCCACCACCATCTTACATCTTCCTACCGTTGAATCCAGCTAACGCCAAAAGATTCTGATCCGACGGACAGAAACTAAACCTCCTGTGCAACATTAACCCACACCACATCCCTCCACCGTCCGATCTCACACCCTTCTTTCCCACCCCTTCACCATCATTATTATTATTATTATTCACCTCCTTAAACACCGTCGTCGTTACCGATGACGAAGACGACGTCGTTGAATCATTCCCATCAGAAAAATCCACCAAATCGTCAAACGACGTCGTTGACCTCTCACTACGTTTCGAACTCACTCGACTAAAATTCGGATGCCACGACATCCTCCGTCTATTATTATTATTATTATTATCATTATTATTATTACTATTATTATTTTCATTCTCGTTCTTCTTCTCTCCGATCAAATCACGAAAACAAACGGCTGACATTCCATCAAACGCCGGAAAATCGGAGCTCTCATAAACCGTGGCAGCAATGTTCAAAACGCCGTGAACTCTACCAGACGGACGACGGATATGGACGGCGGAGAACGCCGGAGTACCAATAACAGCACCGGTTTTAGGATGAACAAGAGAGGTGCTACTTAACAGGAACCGAACAGAGCCGATAAGGTAGTCTCTGATGTAACCAGAGGCGTAGATATGGACTTGAACAGCAGAGGTGTCGGCGTAGATGAAGGAAGGAGGGACACGGAAGAGGAATTTTTCGTTCCAGGTAGGGTTGTCGCCTCCGATTAGGTCGAGATGGGTACGGAGTTTGGAGGAGGGGTTGACCCAGGTGACGGCGTAGGTGTGCATACGGTGGGTTTTGGTTGAAGGTGGGATCTTGAGGGATTGGGCTGAGATCAAGTTAATCTCTAGGATACGTGTGTCTGTCGACATTGTTGTTGTTGAAGGTTATGTTATGTGATCACTGGTTTGTGATTGGGATAAGTGATCAAGAATTGATGATGAAGGGGTTTGTTTGGGGTGAGAGAGACGCGATGATGATGAAGATGATGATGGTTTTGGTTCTGTTTTGTTCGCGCTCTCTGACGGTTGAGATTAATATTATTATTATTGTGTGTAAATTACTAAAGTGTCCTCCTAATATATTGGGCTAAACGGACCACCAAAACTATGATCTTTTAATAATAAGCAATTAATTTGAGAAGGCGAAAATTAGTGAAAGTCGGTTCGGATGGTGGTTATGTTAGACTAGAGGGAGTGGAGGGGCGGGAAAGAGGGGGGTGAAGCGCCATGTGGCACTTGTGGGACCCATGTGGGGGGAAAAAAAATTGTGGGGAGTGGAAGGGGGGGAAAGGGGGGTGAAAGGAATAATATTATATTGTTTTAAAGTTAAATAAAAAAAAAGAAAAAAAAAATCAACCAACCAGATCATGACACATCACCTCCACCAAAGCCCCCCCGCCCGGCTTCCCCCCACCGCCCCACCCTCCCCGCCCCCCACTTCCCGCCCCATGGGCCGGTGTTCCCGCCCGGGAATTGCTCGCCGCCCCTCCATTACCGCCCCACTCCCTCAAGTCTTAATCGTTATTATATAAAAATCTGTCTAGTAGCTTAAGTCGTTAAACCACCCACTTTATGTTGGAATGGTATGGAAACTCACTGATAGAAAATCTATGGCTAAAAGGTTACGGGTTTGATTTTTTAGAGCGTTGGGTTTTACCGGTTTTTCCGTTGTCGTGCCTTCGGAAGGGTGAATGGTCGGGTTTCCCTGGAACCGGTGGTTGGTGGGCTAGGGGCTCCGTCCGTTTATGTAAAGACCGGCTATGCTCCTTTGGCCATTGGGAGCCGCGTACGAAGTACCTGGTTTATACTTAGTTATAAGTTCAAAAAGAAAGTAGCTTATGTCGTTCCTTTTTTATATTATTTAGTAGTTAAATTAGTATCTCTTTCTGATTGATGCATGTTATAGGAATGTTAGATTCAATTTTAAAAGGTTGGGTCTAAAGCGTCAAGTCATGGGATGATAGATTCAACTAGAGTTTCCTAATTGGGTTAGAAAAATGTTAATCAGGTTAACCTGATTAACCCAATTTTACTTAAAAGAGTGGCAAATAGTCCTATAACATGCATCAATCAGAAAGAGATACTAATTTTAACTACTGACTCCCTCCCATATGTTTTATTTTTATTGCGAGCATGATGTTTTGTTTCGTTTGCTGTTTGAGCAACAAAAATGGTTCGGCTTGTGCTAATTTTATTTGACATATTTTAGTAAATATTTGTTTTTGCTACATGTGCCCAACACATGTTGGATGCTATTGGGGGCGAAGGCTCAGTGACTTCCTCGGGTTTGCTCGCGGCCATCACTGAAATTGTCAACCTATGGCTTAGGGGGGCCTGCCCTAAGACGCTTGTCGAGTTCATTGCATCGGCCCCCCTCACCCCCTTATTGAAGCCCGATAATGGAATTCGGCCTATTGCTGTGGGGGGCATTTGGTGAAGGCTAGTTTCTAAGGTGGCAATGAAGAAGGTTGGGAAAGACATTGCCCAGTACCTGGGGGACTTTCAATTTGGAGTAGGGGTACCAAATGGGGCAGAGGCGGTGCTTCACAGTGCCAATAGGTTCTTCAACTCTTTTCATGCGGATGGGTCTCTGGCTATGCTTACAGTCAAGGTTGTAAAAATCCCGATTAATCGGTGATTAATCGCTAGTCCCCACTTTACTGATTAATTTTGAGCTAATCACTTAATTAATCGGTGGCGGTCCAGGGTTGTAAAAATCGCGATTAATCACCGATAAGTCGGACCAAATTCGTCCTAGTCAGACCTTAAAAACTCAAAATTAGGTCAAAAATGAATTCGAACGAGTCATAACTGGAGTAAATCGATCAAATCAAACAAGTTCTTATGTCAAAATTGGATGATAATCCATGATTTAGATCCAAAATCGATGAAACTCCATGAACACTAGTTGCATCTGAAGGTTCCGTATGATGAAAGAATGAATGGGAGGAAAAAACGGGATATGGTGAACGATGGAGGTGATTATTTATGTTTAGGTATTTTAATATTTAACCTCAATCCATATTCACTAGTTTATATTTGGCTCCTAAACTTCTATATTTATACATATAAGATATAAAGTAACATTATATATGTATAAATTTGGAAAAATATATATAAAAATCCAATCCGATTAATCCCGATTAATCCCTAGTCGGTACCTCACCGGCTGACTAGCGCCTAGCGAGTTCTACAACCTTGCTTACAGTAGACTTCTCCAATGCCTTCAACATGGTCGACCGTACAGTTTTTCTCCAAGAGGTTCACTAGCGATGCCCGTCCATATATCCGTGGGTCCAGTTCCTTTATGCCCAGCCTGCTAGGCTGTATGTGGGCAATGATTGTATTGGGGCTACCACCGGAGTGCAGCAAGGAGATCCTTTAGGGCCCCTTCTCTTTGCCCTTGCCTTACATCCACTTATCATGCGGGATCAGGAACACTATAACCTACCGTTTCATGCCTGGTATTTGGATGATGGGACGATTATAGGCAACGCAGTGGAGGTTGCTAAGGCTTTAGACATTATCAACGTGCATGGGCCATCTCTGGGGCTTCATCTCAATATTAAGAAAACAAAGGTGTTTTGGCCGACGTGTGACAGGTTGAAAAGTCAGGACGGACTTTTCCCGACAGGGATTAGTAGACCTGAGAAAGGGGTTAAGTGTCACACCCCAACCGATGGCGGAATACATCGGGGCGAGACTTAGTGGTAGATTGTTCAAAGACTTCATGACACTAAATTTTGTGACAATATAGTTTTAAGATAGAATCTCATTTATTGTCTAAAAATAGAAATACAAGTAGTTCAAATAATGAAAAATACAACAACAAGAATATGATAACTTGAACTAGAGTGAGTTTCTATGTCCAATCCTAAGTAGTTTTCTTGAATGTCCTGCAATAAATATTTCCTGCAACATGTATAAAATATCCGTCAACACATAAAGCATTGGTGAGCATACTAGTTTTGACATACATACATAGTATAATAAAGTTTTGCTTATAGGCATATGCAAGAGAACCATACAAACGGCGACTAGCCACGAAGAATTTTGCTTAACATGACCCATGTAGGGGGCGGATAGCCAATCCTATAGCGCTATACATGCAAGGTGGGTTGTCAACTATATGAACATTTGTATGTTAGAGTAAATAATTCTACATAGCATAGCGTACAAGCATATAATAGACTTTAGATTGCGCATGATAGAATTTAGAATATGATAGACTTTAGACTAAGCATAATAGATTGTAGAGTTTAAAGTCGTTTGAGTTTTGATAGTGGTACATGTTGAGCCCCAAAGGATAAAGGATAAAAGGGGGACAAGTATGAACTCACATTTTGGTGCGTTTTAGCAAGGTTTCAAAAGAACGAGTCTTGGGAGATTAGCTCCTTAGCCTTGGTTAACTAGAATTAGAAAAAAATAAAGGGTCTTAGATTCGAGTTTAGATTATAGATTCAAGAGAGTCAAGCAAGCCTTTTAGGCAAACCAAAACACAAACCACCATGAAGGTGATACGGATGGTCATAAGAGTCAAGCAAGCCTTTTAGGCGAACCAAAACACAAACCACCATAGAGGTGATTCGGATGGTTATGAGAGTCAAGTATTGGTAAGGTAGGGATGTATCCACAAACCTTTCCGAGTTATTAGATTAGTAGAGTTTATATAATTTAGTATTTATATAATATAACTTAGGAAGTAGGGTGATGACGTGGGTCCTAAAACGACAGCGTTTAAACCCCTCGTCGAAAAAGATAAGTAAAAACGAGTTGATTAGGAGGTGGCCTGACTTACTGGAGCTGATATAGGGCAGCGTACCTGCCATGCGGAAGCCTCAGGGCCAAAAGCAAACAGTAAAAGTCTTGGAAATGACAAAAGTGGGTTTTGGCTTATTATCATTGCAAGAAACAAAACATCACACAGCTCCATGACTTGCATTGGAAATGATAAAAGCTGAAAACACCCAAAAAGGGCAAAGTCTCACTGCAGGGAGCCGATAGAGGGACAAACACAACCAGGTATGGAAAGGAGGCTACCCTGAGGGAGCTCCTGGGCAGAATCTCATTGCCTATATAAGGAGACTCTTGGGTAGACATTCTACACACACTTCTTACTCATTCTCTCTACTTTATTACTCTCTATTTCATTATTCCCAACTCCAAAAGAATAGATACTTATTCTCACGCCGGAGTCCAAACGCAGGAGGCCCCCTCCTGCGTTAAGGCTAACGGTGTCTGCTACCCTTGTGCAGGTCCGTCCAGGAGCTTGAAGACCCCCCAATCCTTCAACTAAATCTAAACCTAAAGCTAAAACTAAACTTAAAACCTAAGTCCATATATAACATACCTTTAACCTATAATCCTAAACATCTCCTAACCTAATACCGGTCATTTTCCTTGTTGTAGCAACAAGTGGCGCCCACCGTGGGGTTGTCGCTACTTTGAACAAAGCTGTTGAGAGTTTCTACAGTCCCGTTTGTTCCTAAGTAACCTCCTTTTGTGATGACTGGTGGAGATAACCGCCTAGGAGGGGGTCCTTCAGATACTCCGGCCAATAGTCACACCTCCGGTGACGCTTCTGGCCACGAAACACCTGGAACGGACGGACAACAAGTCGAACCGTCTCTAGGAGACATGCTCAACTACCAAACGCCGCCGTCCTCAAGGGCTGTTAACTCGTCTCCTAGAGACGACATGTTGTTCCCAGTTGAACGAATGGATATTACCCCGGAGGGAGTACGAAGAAACTTCTTGCAACTCCGAGACCTCCTGAATGGCTACGTACGAGAGGAAAGGTCCAGAGGAGTTAGGGTCAGGTTGTCTTACGACGAAGAACCTGTTGTCACCCTCTCACCTGTTCCTCCGTTGCTGGGAACCACTACTTCCCCAGCTACCCAACGTGCCAACACAAATCCTCACACAAATCCTCACCCATACCTGAACAGTCAGGGAGGTATTTACTCAGGAGGAGGAGGCCCTAGCAACTCTGTGCTCTCCCCGGGGACCTCAACATTACTCCCTTATGAAGAAGCTTTGAGGTCATTACCTCTGGCCAGCAGTGCTGTGGCTGCCTCCCTCGCGGCAGCAGGAAGTCTTGCTGGAGGATCTGTCATTCCTCCAGAAACAGTGTATCCCAGCTACTCACAGCCTCAGTACTCGCCCTATGTACCCCCTTACTTCCCCCTCGTGGCCGGGAGGGTATCCTTGGCAGTACCCCCCACCTCTGAACCAAATGCCTGTAACCTCCCTTGCGGGAGGGCAGGGTTTGGGGACCTCTCAACCCATGGTTCAGACCTCTACGACCGAAACAAGGGGAGAAGCTATACCTTCGGAACCTTACCGACCCAAGTCGTTAGAATGTTTTGCTGAACACATCGCTCATTTTGATTTCCCCAACAAGATCAAAATGCAAGCCAATGTGAAAACATATGACGGTACGGAGGACCCTGATGACCACTTAAACGTCTTCTCTGGAGCAGCTACTGTAGAAAAGTGGAACAATGCCGAGTGCTGCCACATGTTCATGCAAACCCTGGTGGGACCAGCTCGTCTGTGGTTCTGTGGGCTACCAGCTCGAAGCATTTCCTCCTTTGATGATTTGAGGAAGAGTTTTGTTTCGAACTTTAACCCCCTGAGGAAATGCACTAAGGATGCTGCCATGCTGCACCAGATCCAACAGGGGGAGCATGAAAACCTCCGTAGCTTCATTGAAAGATATTAAAGGGAAGGTCTGCAGTACAGTGGTGCTACCGAGAAGATCCGAGTGTCAGGTTTTATGGGGGCCATACGTCCCAAAAAGTTGTTAAGAAGGTTCCATGAAGACGTTCCCCAAACCATGGAGGAAGCATTTGAAAGAGCAGAAGCTTTCCTCCGGGGAGAAGAAGCATTAACTCGGCAAGATACTAGGAAGAGGGATCGAGGGAGCTGGAGAGACAGTTCAACCAGCTCCCGAAGACCTCACTTTCAACCCTACCATGAGAAACGATCGGGGAGATCCTATGACAATCAAAGAAACGAAGAAAGGAGACGATCCCCAAGATCAGGGAGGTACCAGGAGAAAGAAAGACAAGTCTTCACTGTTCTCACCAAGACCCCTCAGGAGATACTCTCCACAGAAGAAGTTAAGTACATATTTCGACCTCCCCGACCTTTGTCCAAACCGGCTAACAAGAGGGATGCCAGTAAGCATTGTGCCTTTCACAACGACACAGGGCATCATACGAACGATTGCTACCAGCTGAAGAAAAGGATAGAGGAGGCTGTCAAGTCAGGGGAGCTAGCTCACCTGATCAAAGACATTAAAGGAAGAAAGGATGAAGGACGGAAAGATAAGGAGGTCAACATGGTCAGTTTCGAAGGATCCCAGCAGGCCAAAAAGGCTCGCACTGAGCCCTGGAACAAGCAGTACATTTGTCTTCCCCCTGCTCCTGATGAACTGATCGTCACACCTGTGATAGTGGAGGCTGAACTAGATGGCTTCCCTATAGACAGGGTGTACATGGACTGTGGAGCCTCCACAGAAGTGATGTATGAACGATGCTTCGAATCCCTAAGCCCAGAGATCAAGTCCAAGCTCAGGCAAACAGACGCTTCTCTAGTAGGTTTCTCTGGGGAACGAGTACATCCCCTAGGGAAGCTCACACTTAACGTCTGTTTCAGGGATGGAGATTTGTCAAGAACAGAAGAGTTAACTTTCTCTATCATCAGGTATCCTTCAAGTTATAATGTCCTCATTGGAAGGATGGGGATCGCTACCTTCGGCGCTGTAGTTTCAACAACACATGGTTTGATGAAGCTCCCCACTCCCAATGGAATTGCAACCCTGAAGCCAACAGCTGAGGCTCTTCTGATAGCCTATGTAGAGGAAGCAAGAGATCCCAGGGCACCTGAGACGTCAAGCACTGGTCCCATCCGGGAGGTCAGCATAAATCCTGCCTATCAGGAGCAGACCATCAAAGTAAACAACCTGCTCCCTGATAAGATTATGTCTGAACTAATCAACCTTTTGCAGGAAAATAGGGACATATTTGCTTGGTGCCCTGGGGACATGACCGGCGTCCCTAGAGATTTGGCTGAACACTCCCTTAACATAGCTCCCTCATACAAGCCCGTGGTTCAAAAGAAAAGGAGCCTGGCCCCAACCAGGAGCCAGGCTGCTTGCCAAGAGGTGGAGAAGCTCGTTGAAGCAGGTATCCTGAAGGAGGTCCAGTATCACACTTGGGTGGCCAATCCGGTCATGGTTTCTGTAGAGGGAGAATTCGACACGAAAACAGGATTATATGATCATACAAGTTGCTAAACCAGGTGCGGAAACCCTAGCTTAGAACAAACTGATATAAACTCAATCAAAACACAATCAAGGTCATTTTAAATGCTTTTCATAGATTAACTTTTTCAAATAATTGCTTACAGATTGATTACAGTTAATCTAGAACACTTCTAAACACTCTCAACACACTCTGGAACACACCTCTAAAACACACACTCTAAAATGACTCCCTTTGGGCTCGCTCACTCTCAAAAATTCACAAAACCTATTTATAGGCTCTGCACGTTCGCCCAGTTGTGGTGGTCGAATGTGGAACACTTTCCACATTCGCCCCTTTGTGTTGGTCGAATGTGGAATCTTTCCACATTCGCCCACTTTGATTCTACATTCGCCCAGTCTGGTTCCACGTTCGCCCACTTTTTCTGTGTAATTTCCACGTTCGCCCACTTTTTCCACCTTCAACCCATCAGCATTCCACCTTCAACCCATCAACACTTTTTAACACATGTTAACTTTGTAGATCCAATCACTAGTCGCAATTCGTGCATCTACAAACTCCCCCTCGACTATTGATTGGATTGTCTTTGGGTTTAAGACTTTGTCGTTCTCTGATTATATGAACCTTCGACATTCTATACCGGATCACTAGCTAGGGACATACATGAAAAGTGCACTAACAGTTTCCAAACAAGACGGATCTTGGAGAATGTGTGTCGACTTCAAAGATCTCAACAAAGCCTGCCCCAAGGACTGCTATCCCTTACCCGAGATCGATTGGAAGGTAGACTCTCTCACTGGTTTCCAACACAAGTGCTTCTTAGATGCCTACAAGGGGTATCATCAAATTCAAATGAAGCAGGAAGACGAAGAGAAAACAGCCTTCCATACTAACAAGGGGATCTTTTGTTACAAGAAGATGCCCTTTGGGTTGAAGAATGCCGGAGCCACCTACCAACGGTTGGTGGACCAAGCTTTCTCGGAACAAATTGGGAAAAATATGGAAGCTTATGTGGATGACCTTGTCATCAAAAGCAAATCTGGGGAGGCCATGATCCGAGACATCCAAGAGACGTTCGAAAACCTTCGAAAGATAAATATGAAGCTCAATCCTGTTAAATGTTCTTTTGGGTTCGAGGAGGGGAAGTTTCTTGGCCATATAGTTGGAAAGCAAAGCATCAAGGCGAACCCAAGCAAGGTCCAAGCTGTCCTTGAAATGAAGTCGCCTGCTACCAAGAAGGAAGTGCAGAGCCTAAACGGTAAAATTGCTGCCCTAAAACGTTTCTTGCCTAAGTCCGCGGAAAAGTCCTTACCTTTCTTTAAAACACTCAAAAATTGTGTTGACAAAAAGGACTTCCGTTGGACAGTTGAGGCAGAGGCTGCCTTCCTGGAACTCAAGAAACACATAGCTTCCCTGCCCGAAATGGCAGCACCTGAGGAAGGGGAAGTAATAACAGTTTATTTGTTTGCAGGGATGGAGGCAGTAAGCTCAGTCCTCCTGGTTGATCGAGGCAAAGAGAAAGTTCCTGTCTACTTTGTCAGCAGGGCTCTCAAAGACGCTGAAGTTAACTACACTCCCATAGAGAAACTAGTGTTAGCCCTTGTGCACACTGCCAAGAGGCTAAGGAGGTATTTCCAAGCTCACCCAGTAAAGGTCATCACAGGGCAACCCATACGGTCCATCTTGGAAAAGCCAGAAGATTCAGGGAGATTGGCAAAATGGGCCATTGGCCTAGGGGAGCACAAGATAGAATACCTACCAAGGAGAGCTTACAAAGGGCAAGTGTTTGCTGACTTCCTTACTGAGCTGCCCATCCTGCAGAACGAAGAAGAAATGAACGAGGTTGAAGAACAACCTGACCTCAAAGGGAAATGGTGTCTTTTCACCGATGGAGCCTCAAGTCTAGAAGGTTCCTGGGCTGGTCTCGTCATCAAGGACCCCCACGGAACTGAATACACTTATGCCCTCCGTCTAGACTTCCCCTGCACCAACAATGTTGCTGAATATTAGGCCCTCCTGGCCGGGTTGAGATTGGCAAAAAGAATGAAGGTCCAAGAGCTAAAGGTCTTTGTTGATTCGAATCTAGTGGTCAAGCAAGTGAATGGGGGATACACAGCCAAGAAACCCTCCATGATTAGGTATAAAGACAAAGTCAAGGAGCTCATCAAAGAGTTCAAAGTCTTCACCTTGGAACAAGTGTCAAGGACCAAGAACAAGCAGGCAGATGCTCTCAGCAAGCTGGCCTCCTTGACATTTGCTCACCTAACCAAGAAGGTTCTCGTTGAAGTGCTGAAAGAACCCTCCATTGAGGACAAAGAGGTACAAGATGTTACATGGATGACACCCATTATGTCCTACCTAAAAGAAGGGAAGCTCCCTGAAAATGAACAAGAAGCTAAGCGGTTAACCATCAAGGGAAAGCAGTATGTGATCGAAGATGACAAGCTTTACAAGAAGGGATACTTGGCACCCCTGCTAAGATGTGTTGGTCCTAATCAAAGCAACTACCTCATCAGGGAGGTACATGAAGGCATATGTGGCATGCATGCCGGACCTCGCTCCGTGGTGTCCAAGCTCATGAATTTGGGCTATTATTGGCCCACCATGCACAAGGATGCCTTCGAAACAATCAGAAGATGTGAAGCTTGTCAGTTGCAAACACCGGTGAAGACCAACCCCAAGCATGATCTTGTTCCCATTATCTCAGCATTGCCCTTTCACAAGTGGGGAATGGACATCGTGGGCCCCTTTCCACAAGCTCCTGGAAAACTGAAGTTTCTCCTCGTAGCCGTCGACTATTTCACCAAATGGCCGGAAGTAAGGCCGTTGGCAACCATATCTGGGAGGCATGTGATAAGCTTCGTGTGGGAACAAATAGTTTGCAGATATGGGCTGCCGGGAGAGATGGTAACCGACAACGGGAAGCAGTTTGCCAACAAGCCCTTCAGCAGCTGGTGCTCCGAGCTAGGCATTAAGCAAGTCTTTAGCTCTGTAGCCTACCCCCAGTCTAATGGACAAGTGGAACGCATGAATAGAAGCATTGTCGAAGGCATCAAAGCAAGGCTGGGAAGATATGGCAAGAAATGGGTTGATGAGCTCCCAAGCGTCCTATGGGCTATCAGAACCATGGAGAAAACGAGTCACCAAAAGACACCCTATAGCCTAGTCTTCGGAAGCGAAGCTGTTATACCTGCTGAGATAGGGGTAAGCTCAGGGAGAAGTGCTTGCCAAGATGCTCAACGCAACCAAAACGAGATCCTGCTCAACTTGGACCTCCTTGAAGAGTCAAGAGACCAAGCCTCTATCAGGGAGGCAAGGTACAAGAAGAAGCTTGAGGCTTACTATAACACCAGAGTAAAGAAGGAGTCCTTCAAGCCAGGGGATCTCGTGTTAAGATGCAACAAAGCCAGCAGGCAGCAGGATGTAGGGAAGCTAGGTCCCCGATGGGAGGGTCCTTATGTCATCAAGGAAGCCCATAAGGGAGGATCCTATAAGCTAGCTGACCCAAACGGCAAGATGATTCCAAGGCATTGGAGTGACAAGCACCTAAAACGTTTTTATGTTTGATGGTTGTAAACGTCACTTTGTATCCAAAAAATCATGATCAATGAATGAATGAACTATGTTTCCCTTTATTAACTTGTCGCTTATCTTATCAAAGGGTGAGCCCCTCCTAACCAGGCTCCATGGGATCCGGCGCTATACCTACCCATGAAACGGGGATGAGCTCCTAGGCCACAACTGCTCAACAGGTAACAAGGCTAAGTGACCTTCCTGTATACAGGGTGAGTCCTTAATACAATCCACGACTCCATGGGACAAGTCCTTAGAGGGAAAACCTAGACCCATGAAAGAGGGTGAGCTCCTCACACCAAGACAGCTCCCACATGTTCACAATACACAAAAACGAACATAACACTTAGAAACCATTTAAAGAAAAGGTTTAAAAAGCTGATAGGGTAAGCATTGCATCGGTTCCTTAGCTAAGTATCCTAAGTTGGGTGACTGCAGCATCCACCTTAAGGAAAAAAGTTAAAGACATTGCAAACACTATAAACGACAAGCAACAGAGCCAAGACAACCAAACATTAAGCATAATAAAGGCATCACCCCTGACAGGGGGAGCATTCCATTAGAAACCATTAAAAAGCCCAAAGGGCTGAGTACATCAAAAGATAAACCACAAACAACATTTTTGAACAACTAAACAAAGACTAAACAGAGATGGATCAGGGGGTAGCTAAATCTGCGGCTTCAGGGGTGGTATCATCCTCACCGGTGGAAGCCAAGGTTTGGTTACCAACATCATCATAGAGGGAATCTGTGTCAAGACCTGCAAATGGATCATCCTCGCTGGGGGGAGGGAGTGGCTCAACCTCCAAGGCTTGAAGGGGGGAGGGACTCTCAAATACCTGCTCCAAGTTAGGAGTCTTTGAAGGATCAGCAGGCTTTGTACGTTTCGAACTACCCTCCCCACCGTCAGCACCATCCAGCATGATCTTTAAAGGCCTTTTGGACACATAAGAGTTGAACACCCCGTCAGCCACATCCTTCTTCAGACCCTCCGGCTCCAAGTTTTGCAAAAAGGAGAGGGGCTGCTCAGCAGATTTAGCAATAGCTGAGATATAAGGATAAGTGGCCAGCTCCATAGCCTTTACGGCGTTCACAAACTCTTCCCCTGATGAAGGCTTAAAGGACGGCAGCTCCTCTAGCACCTGACCCTCTTGATCTGCTTTGAAACCAGCTTGAATCCCTCCATGGCGACCAAAGGATATAGCTTTAGCATAAATATCTGCCAGAGGGGCATTAAATTCTTGAGAGTGCAGGAGGTTGGTAACAAAACGGGCAACACCCTTGGAGATCAGCCATTCTTTCTCCTCAGTCAAACGGTCCACCTGGACCCGTTGCTCCATCCCAACTTTTTCCACCGCCACCTGCTCCTGTTTGACTGCTTCCCTTGCCCGAGCCAGACCTGCCCTCTCCTCCGCCACCTTAGCCTTTTCATCATTTAGACCCTTAAACATTTTATCAAACTTTTCCTTCTCCAAACTGAGTTGGGTCCTAGACACAGCCAACTCATGCACCAAATCCTTCTCTCGTGCAACAAACCTTGCCAAATCTTCTTTGGCCTTCACCAACTCCACTTCATGCTCGTCATAAACCTTCTCAACTTGCTCTCTCCTCAACATCAACTCTCCCCATCTCGCCATACCATCAGGGAACAAAGATAAAAACTGACCGAAGTGATAGTACATCTTCTTCATCACATCCTTATCCATCCACTCTTTGTGCAACTCCCTCTCAGCATCAGGGACACAGTGGTCGATGACATCACGACAAACAGAGGCTTTCTTCAACACATCAGAAGCCTTGATATCCCAATCTGGCACAAATACCCCTTCACCAGGCTCCTTTTGGGAAGGAGCCTCAGAAACCTCCTTGACAACAACCTTTGAACTTTCACCTCCTTCAGACAACAACGACTTCGTACCAGCACCTTTAATCACCACATCCTTCGGCTTCTTGAAAACAGCATCATCCTTCTTGGGAGAAGACAAAGTGAGCTTCCCCTTCCCTGGGGCAGGAGAATACCCCAGGGCTGAAGCTATAAGACTGGAATCTTGGTCTTCATCTTCCAGGACCAAGGGGATGGCAGAAGAGCTCCCCTGACCTGTGGAAGAAGTCTGCAGTCGCTTACTGGAGCGACGGACAGTGACAGACTTCTTCCCAGAGGGCTCCGCAGCAGCAACAGAAGAAGTAAGCACACTAGTATATTCGCCTTGAAAACGGACATGTTCAGTCCTCACAACCACATTCTGGCCCTCAGCAACACTTTTCACCTTGAACTTCACGTCCGTGATATCATCCAGGGCTAGGAAGTCCAGAGTACTCATTTCTGCACAAAAGGAAAAAGTGGTTAGACAAAACAATTAAAAGAAGGGTACCAAAGAGGAGCCAGGGAGACACATACCCTCCCCACCATGATAGATCACCGGGTCTGTCTCTGGATCATCCCAGTTAACACTTAACCCCATCATCACCAAGAAATCCTCAGGAAAAGTTCGAAGACGAGTAGGAAAGCTACGAAGTTTCTCCAAGAGTTCCTGATCAAGGGTATCAGGATCAGGCTCTTTCTCATTCAAAGGAGCATCCGAAGCCCTTCGAGGGGCCTTAAAGGGAAGGAAATCAGCGTTCAAGAAGAAGAACTTGTCTTTCCACGGAGAGACAAGTCCGATGACACTAGAAATCAGGGCTGGTTCACATTGGGTCTTCTCAATAGTGAACCAGTTACCGTTTTTAGCCAATCTGAAGAACCTTCGATACATGGCCACAGAAGGCTCATAACCAAGGCAACGACACACAATCTCAAAGTGTAAAACCCTAGTGACCCCAGAAGGACATAACTGATCAAGTGAAAGCTGATGATACTCTAAAACGTTTAGAAAAAACTTTGAAAAAGGGTACCTCAGGTTCCCCTGGTCGAACTGCCGAGTATACACGGCCACCTTGCCGGTGGGAACAGAGGACACAGGGGTTTTCCCCTTTGGAACGGAGGGATCAAAAGACAAGGGGATGCCGATTTCAGTACAGAACGTTTCGGCATCCGATTTGGACAGACGTGTAAACTGAGATGCAAGGTCAGTTTTTGACATAATGGAAAAAACAAGTGTGAAGAAGGGAGAGTATGCTTACCAAGTTTTATAGGAAGAAGAAGGGATCGCCGGTTGGAGAGGATCGTGGGAGAGAGAAGACGGTTTTCTAATTATGGAAGTGATTGAAGGATAAAAGAGGGGGTTACCCCTTTATAAATAATTTCAAATTTGAAATAATTAATCTCGGGCGGTTACCAAGGCAAACCGTCCCTCAGCTAGCCAATAGGATGACGTCAGCCTGCTCCTTGTCAAATCAGCAGTCATTAAGGGCAGCTGATGGGACACATGCCTACTCCCAAGGAAGCAATGATGGATAGCTATATTATTTAAAAATATGACCATCATGACAAATGCATGGCCAGGAACTTACACGAGATTTAATGAAGGAAAAGGCATGATACCAATGCTCCCATGGGGGAGCTTGGGGTCTAGAAAGCTACCCGATACAAACACGAGTTTGCCACCGGGGAAAACGACAATTTACAAGCCACAAGCACTTCTAACTTCTTTACAAATGCTTATGACTGGGGGGCTGATGACGTGGGTCCTAAAACGACAGCGTTTAAACCCCTCGTCGAAAAAGATAAGTAAAAACGAGTTGATTAGGAGGTGGCCTGACTTACTGGAGCTGATATAGGGCAGCGTACCTGCCATGCGGAAGCCTCAGGGCCAAAATCAAACAGTAAAAGTCTTGGAAATGACAAAAGTGGGTTTTGGCTTATTATCATTGCAAGAAACAAAACATCACACAGCTCCATGACTTGCATTGGAAATGATAAAAGCTGAAAACACCCAAAAAGGGCAAAGTCTCACTGCAGGGAGCCGATAGAGGGTCAAACACAACCAGGTATGGAAAGGAGGCTACCCTGAGGGAGCTCCTGGGCAGAATCTCATTGCCTATATAAGGAGACTCTTGGGTAGACATTCTACACACACTTCTTACTCATTCTCTCTACTTTATTACTCTCTATTTCATTATTCCCAACTCCAAAAGAATAGATACTTATTCTCACGCCGGAGTCCAAACGCAGGAGGCCCCCTCCTGCGTTAAGGCTAACGGTGTCTGCTACCCTTGTGCAGGTCCGTCCAGGAGCTTGAAGACCCCCCCAATCCTTCAACTAAATCTAAACCTAAAGCTAAAACTAAACTTAAAACCTAAGTCCATATATAACATACCTTTAACCTATAATCCTAAACATCTCCTAACCTAATACCGGTCATTTTCCTTGTTGTAGCAACATAGGGTATGGTGACTTAGTTTGGATGAGCCTTCCTTTTGTCAACCATGAACCATAACACAAGTCCCTCCATCATTGAGTTGTTGGTGAACTTGGTTGGTATTATTAACAACCTAGTGCATAAAAGATAATATAAGATGGCCACATTTGAGGCCTCAAATTGGTGCCCTACTCATGTTTATTTGCCATGGCAAATAGGAGAGAGGTCCTAGAGGTTTCCTCAAAGGGTTTGAAGAAGAGGAGAGTGAAGAAAGTAGGAGAGAGGTTGAAGGTGAAGTGAGAAACTCACTTATTCTTGAGAGAATTCTTAAGAGATTTGGAGATTTAGAGAGGATTAGGATTGAGCAAGTGTTAGAATGGGTAGGGAGTGATGTATTTATAGTTGGGGTGAAGGGGTTGGGTAATTAAGAGAGCTAAGAGGTGGCTAAGAGTGAGTTAGGTGGGGGTTATAACTCAAAAGAAAAAAAATAAATAAAAATAAATAAAAAGAAACGAACACAAATTGTGTCGTTTGTTGTTGTTGTTAAAACAAGTCAAGTGACTAAATACTTAAGTCACGTTTTGTTTTGTTTTTTTTTTGTTTTTTTTAAACTTAAAATATCTAGTATATATATAAAAGAAAGCATATATGTCCATTGAGAGTGCCACGTGGCTTAATAATAGAGTGTTTTGTGTTTTTGAGTATTTTTCTAAATTTATCTCTCTATCTCTTAATTCTCAATTACTAAAATTAAATTGAGTTATTTTAGGAAAAAAGAATTTAAAAACAAATTTAAATTTTTCTCTCTTATCTTCCTCCCATAATTTTTAAACATAAATATCTTTTATATTCGAGATTTTTTAAATAAAAAAATTACACCAAATTAACGAGCGTTTTATTATCTTTCCAAAGAGTACCATAGTGCTATATAAAAACGAAAAAAAAAACGACTATTTTTTGTGGGGTTATATTCATACAGAAAAAAACACAAAGTGTTCAGGTTATTCATTAATCAAATTGTAACATATTTTAATTTACGTGAAGATGATTATATGTTGAAGGTTATCCTTTTAATACTTTATTATGTTTAATATGGTTTATGCTTTTTATTTTTTTAACTTTTTAAATAAATGTTTTTTAACTAAGATTGATTATGTTTAAGTTATTTACTCTTTTCGTGATTTGAGTTTTCTTTTTTTTTATCATTTTTTATTAAATCATATTAAATTTTTCAACCCCGGGACCTTCCCGGGGTAATCGGCTAGTTATTAACATATATATATATATATATGTTTTATTAAAAATAGATATATATTAATATCTTAACTAAACGAGTTTCTTGTTATAATGCCTAAATTGAATAGGGTAAATTATAATGACGACTCGTTACGAATTGGTAAGACTATAAAAGAAGCGAGTAAAGGCAAACTTTGAATCTGTTAAGTATAGAATCTAAAATACATGAAAAGTAAAAATCACGCGATATTACATTAAGCTCCTCGGTGGGGCTGTTAGCCGAGATCCTACCTTTATTGGGGAGTTGGCAGGGCGGCGGGCTACGAGTGCGGTTGCCCTTATGAAACTACTGCCCCGCCTTAGAGATCCCCAAAGTGAACTCCTGCTGCTCAGGTCATGCATGGGGGTCGCTAAGTTACTTTTTGGGTTACGAACTTGTCAACCCCACTTCATGGTGGATGCGGTATCCCTTTTCGATGGTGGTCTTCGCGAAGCTATCGAAGATATAGTTGTGTGTGGCGGCCCCTTCTTCGGGGACCTCCAGTGGCGCTTGGCATCCTTGCCGATGCGTTTAGGTGGTCTGGGCCTCCTTTCAGCTCGAGATGTTGGGGTCTATGCCTTTGTGGCTTCCAGAGCTCAGTCTTGGGAACTTCAGGATCATATCCTCCGAAACAGTGGGGTCATTGGACTAGACCCAGACTATCAACAGGCGCTCGAATGCTTAAATGTCTATCTCCCGGACTTCGATATTGGCGGTTTTTCTAACAAGGACACCGCCCCCTCAAAGCCACAAAAAAACTTTGGCGAATGCTCTTTTTAGCAAAACTGCTCAGAGCCTAGGAGAAGTATTTGAGTTGTCCTCTCGCCAGAAGGCGGTGATTGAATGCCTAAAGGGCCCTCATGCCCAGGATTTTTTGACCGTTATCCTGATTGAGGGTTTGGGTCAATGCATGTCTGCAGTAGCCAGTAGAGTACAGGGCTATACTCAAGTACCGATTGATGATCCCTATGTACCCGGAAGATGAAACATGCCCCATCTGCCGTAAAACTTGCATGGATAAATACGGGGAGCATGCAATTCATTGCAAGGAGCTCCCTGGTTTCAAATATCGGCATGACTGGGTGAGGGACGTTTTGTGGGATATCCTGAGAAGAGCTGGGATCTCTGCCAAAAAAGAGGCCCTGTAAACTTCCTCACAGACCCCACGGAAGGCAGGTCCACCCTGCGACCCGCAGATCTGCTTGTCTTTGTTTGGGAGAGGGGGAAACATGCCTGTGTGGACCTCACCGGGGTATCTCCGCTGGTTGGGTTAAGGGAAACAGGGTTCGTAGCTGGGCAAGCATCAAGAAAGGCGGAATCAAAGAAAGTAGATAAACACGCTAAAGCTTGTGCGGATAACCAACATGTCTTTATCCCCCTGGCCTTCAACACCTTTGGCTCCCTGACGCCAGAAGCTATTCGTTTCTTGACCAGGGTCCAACGGGTCGTCCACAGCAATGTTTCATCCTCAGGGGCAAAGATTTGTCTTTAGTAGACTAGAGTTTGCAATTCAGAAAGGGGTGATGGCGCAGCTTGTTGCCCGTATACCTTCTATTATGATGTAACTTTCGTATTTAGATTATACCCATCTTGTGTTTGGATAAAAATTTTGAGTTTATTTCATGAATATCATGTTAAACTGTAAAGTGTGAACGGCAATTTGTATTTAGAAACTTGTATACCAAATAACCCGACGTGAATAAAGCCGAAACCAAATAACTCAAAATTTATTTTGGCGAGGTTATGGTACAACTTGTATAAAAAATCCCGAATAACTTGACCTGGATAACATGAAACCCGATTAAAAATCCCAAACTACATCCCTATCTATGTTACCTTATTAAGGAGGAGAGATGACTACATTAGTAATTTCCTATGTTTTTTAAGATGGCATACGAAAAGTTTAGTGCTTCACACCCAAAATGTCATGAAATTTTTCCCAATAATACCCTTCTATGCAAAATCCTCTTGTACATCCCCTCTCCTACTTATTATTTATTACATGGAGCAACTTTGGTGAATTCATGTGTATATGTCACGTATGAAACAAAACGTAAAGTTTTGATTTATGAGCTATTTGGCAAAGTTGTTTGTATCATTTAATAGTATATATCGTTAAGTGGTAGGCGTGACCAAAGTGTTACGTGTGAGGTAGTGTAGTCTTGAGAATAAATGTATTATGGAACTAACCTTACGAGTTGTTGAATGGATTATTACTAGAATCCACCTAAAATCAATGTATTTCAATAATCCGTGCGAATGTTATTATATTTTAGTTGAGATAAGAATAATTATCTTATGTTGTTACAAGTATTCGTTATTTAATATATCATTTAAATAAAAAGTTTTCGATGAATTTTACGTCTTAATGAATTGATACAATTTGATGTAGTTTTTAGACCCGCCGCAATGCGCGGGTTACCAACTAGTGTAACATTATACCAAAGCTTAAAAATAAATAAATTAAATTAGCCAAAGAGCTTCAGCTCAACTAATATTGAAAAGGAAATGAAATTTATGAAAATTTGGGCTGAAGGCACTCGACTCAAGTTCGAATCATATCTTAATTGAGTTTTATCAGACTAAAACTTCACTCAATGAGTTTATTAATAATTTGAGTTATCAAACGCTGTCTACGATCGTTTACGCTTTTGCTATTGGGTTATTTAGACACTAGATTATACCCCGGGAATGTCCTGGGGTTGAGAAATCTAATATGACATATTTATTTTACATATGAAATAAAATGATTCGCTTTACAGTTATATGCAATAAAGCTTCGGGTAGCACCTAACCTAAAACAATTAAAAATGTATCTCCAATGTTAACGCCTAACCTTAAACAATGTATGACTCTAATATTAATATCTAACCTAAAACAATGTATTACTCAAATGCTAACGCATGTTGAAAATAGAATTCATATTTACTGATTTGAACATAATTAGTGACTTGCCTATACATGATTAATGATTTACCTGAACGCTTTGTGTTTTTTTTCCTGTTTTAACAAAACCCAACAAAAAAAAAGTCGTTTTTTTCTCCGTTTTTTATATAGCACTATGGTACTCGTTGGAAAGATAATAAAACACTCGTTAATTTGGTGTAATTTTTTTCTTTAAAAAATCTCGTATATAAAAGATATTAACGTTTAAAAATTATGGGAGAAAACATAAGAGAGAAAAATCTAATTTTATTTTTAAATTATTTTTTTCTAAAATATCTCAATGCCACATGGGATAACACATGGCACACTCAATGAAGAGAATGCCTCTTTGAATGCCATGTCATTAAAATCTTTTATTATATGTATAGACTAGCTTTTATCCCGGGAGTGTCCCGGGTTGAAATATCAAATATAACATAATAAAATATCTAATATGACAACATAATTAATGATTTGCCAATACATGATTACTTATTATTATTATTATTATTATTATTTATTTTTAACAAATTTCTGCCATAAGTTATCATATTCAAATATAAAAAAAGGAATATCTGTCTATGAAGTTATGTTTATCGTTTGTGATTTATTAGTAGAGTAAAATATATTTGAAAACAAAACCCCACAAAAATAGTTGTTTTTTTCTCCGTTTTTTATATAGCACTATGGTACTCGTTGGAAAGATAATAAAACGCTCGTTAATTTGGTGTAATTTGTTTCTTTAAAAAATCTCGTATATAAAATATATTAACGTTTAAAAGTTATGGGATGAAACATTAGAGAGAAATTTAATTTTGTTTTTAAATTCTTATCTTTTCCTAAAATAATTATAATATATATAGATTTATTAAAAAAACTCAAAAATTAAGAAATCCTACATAATGTCACGTGGCACATTTAAAGAGGGGTTAATCAATCATTGAATGTCATATCATCAAAGTTCAATTCTTTTATTATAAGTTATAGATTATAGATTATAGATTTTTATTAATAATTTTTCACATCGGCTTTTTAAAAGGTAACACGGTCAGTGGCGAACCGGTTTATTATTATTTGACAAAAAATAGGGTTTTAGGGTTTATAAGCCACCCACATTCCTCAATCACTAGTTTACACAGAAACACAATGGGAAGATCAAAGAAGGGTCCTAAATTCGCTGTAATGAAGAAATTAGTCTCTCACAAAGCAATTAAACAGTAATCATTCTCTTTCCCTCAATCAATTAATCAACTTTTTTATAACACAAACTTATCTTAATCATCTTTTTTTTTTCAGACATAAAGAAGAGGTTTTGAACCCTAATAAAAAAGATTTAACCAAAGAGAATCTCCCCAGAAACGTGTAAGTTATTAATTGATTGATATTTGTGTCTGTCTGTCGGTGTGTCATGATTTGAAGTATTTGATTTGTGATTTGCAGACCTTATGTTTCATCTGCTCTGTTCTTTACGTACAATACAGCGTTAGGACCGCCTTATCGAGTTTTGGTTGATACTAATTTCATCAATTTCTCCATCCAAAATAAAGTGAGTTTTTTCTTGATGCTTTATTTAGGTTTTATAAATAGCTTTGAAAGTTTCTTATGGTTAGTCGATTGTGTTTGAACCGTTTGCGGGAGGTTAGATTATTTAAAGGAACTGTAGTATAGTTTATGTTCGTTTAGTTAATTGGACGGACATGAATAGGCTTATCGTTCATTCGTTCGTTCATTTATGTTCGCGAACGTTGGTACACTGCTTTGTTCATGTACTCATATTGTGTTTACATTTTAAATGTCCTGATAATTGAGGGAAGATCAAATACAAAATGTATGTTAACCTAAGAAACGAAGGAAACTACTACAATTGAACCCATTCTAGCGGGTTGGAACCAGCTCGTCGAATGATTCCAACTTCCAAGGAGCCGTTTCCAACGCCGCTGGAATAAGTTCAATCAAAGTTGGTTTGAGCCAGTTTCCTACGTTTCTTGGGTCAAGGACTTTGTGTACCGGAACTTACACCTCTAATAATATATCTATACATAAGCATGAACAAACGTATAAGAAAATGAATATTAGGTACATTTTAACTTTAGCATCTTTTTGATAGGGTGATTTTTTTATGTATGTTTGGAGTTTGTTTATCTATTAAGTGAACGAACATGAACAAACTTATATTCTAAAGGAAGGACATAGAAAAGAAATTTTGTTTGTTTAAGTGTTCATGTTTGTTTGTTTAAACTTAAATGAACAAGCCCATGTGTGTGTGCATTCGGTTTGTTTACAACCCTGATTTTCACTGAGAACAAGTTAACTACATTAATCAGTTGTAGAAGTTTCAACAGTAGATCCTCATGGTTGGACTGATGTAAATTTTTGTGGATTTCTTGCTTTCTATTCATTTAGAAATTAAGCTAAATGCTACTGTTCTTTGATGTAGTTGGACTTGGAGAAAGGAATGATGGACTGCTTATATGCAAAATGTAAGTTTTAGTAATATCAAGAATGAACTTAGTTATATATCCATCCTACTTGGTCCAATACTAGAAATAATATAAACTAAAATATCAAACAAAGGTAGTATAGGGATGTCATAATATCATATTTTCATTGAACTTTGGACCAATATATTCTTTTTATCCTGAAGGCACTCCATGTATCACGGATTGTGTGATGGCTGAACTTGAGAAGCTTGGTCAGAAATATCGTGTTGCTTTGAGGTAACATATTGTGACTTCCTTAAATTGTTGGCTGAACCCTGTTTGACGGTCTCAAGTTTTTCTTATGACGGTCTCACTTATCAAGTAAAAGATATGGTTCCCCAATTAATATAAATTAGACACAATTAACTTTTTTTGTTCTTGAGAGTTAAAAGAGTGATCATGAAAGTGGTATTTTTATTTAAAAAAGATGAACATGGATCTTTAAAATTCTCGTGAGAGCATCTCGATCATACTGATTACTTTGTATTTTGGTTCTGCGAATACTTGTTCCCTTTATTGTTGTTTTATTGCTCAAACCAGAATTGCCAAGGATCCTAGATTTGAAAGGCTTCCCTGCACCCACAAAGGGACTTATGCTGATGACTGCATTGTTGAAAGAGTTACTCAGGTAATTACCTAAATTTCTATATATGCTTGTTTCTTTGCCTGTCAAAATTTAACTCAAGTTTTGCTGCTATATGTTTATGATCTATGTGTTGCTTGGCATACTTGCTACTGTTTTATCTCTCAACAACTACCATATCGGGCTCTAAGGTGGCAGTTCCTCGGGCTACACCCAATTACCTCTGCATCCTTGTATCACCAACCACGGATGATAACATGGATTTGTGAGCTGCAATTTTGGTCTTCAGCAGAAACAATTAGGAGATATGAAAGCTGAACGTTTTATATGATTATAAACTGAATCTAAAATTGTAGTTAGGGTTGTGACTGTAAAGTTCTAGTTGATTGATTTAGGTCCTCAACTGTAAGTTATGTTAGTTGCAACCATTATCTCAAGCGTGTCCAAGTGTTCAAGTTTAAAGCTTAGTAGTTCAAAATTAAGTTACATTCAATAGACCTAAAAGCATGTGGTTATGGGTTCCTAGTGCTCAAGCCTCAAGGTGAACTTGCATTTCACACATCAAATAGTTTGATATGGATTTGTACTTTGTAGTTTGAATATTTTCATGTGTGTCATCATCTTAGATTCTTAGGATCTTCTTGATCTCGTATCAGTACTTGGTTTTCTTATTTTATTTTATACTAATAATAATGACTGACTTTCAAAACCGTCATGTATCTTTTACTGAATCTCATAAAAAAAAATTCACTGAAACAGCATAAGTGTTACATGGTAGCAACTTGTGATAGAGATTTGAAGCGTAGGATTCGCAAGGTATGTTGCATTTCGGCAAATCTTCTGTCTTTTTTTTCATCTTAAATGTTACATGATTTACACAAGATTTATTTTGTATCAATATTGGATGTAATCAGATACCTGGGGTACCAATTATGTATATCACACAGCACAAGTACTCCATTGAAAGATTGCCTGAAGCAACAATGGGTGGAGGTATGCTATCGCCCTTTAAAATTCTTGCAAACAGTTTTTTGAACCCTTAATTTTTTAATTTAGCTAGGGTTGGTTTCGGGTTGCCATATTTAACCCGATTAGCAAACAGGTCCTGTTCAGGAAGACATGTTTAACTCATTTAGTTTAATAAGTTGACCTGTCAACCTGTTAATTAGAATTAGAAAGATAACCCCATCAACCCTTTTGACTCACTTAGATAAAGGGGTTATGGGTTACACGATTGTAAGTATGGGTAAGGGTTGATGTCTATGACACGAACAAAATATGGGTTGTGGTTGGGTTCAAACAGGTTAGTTACAACTACTGAATTTAACAACTATTGGTTCTCGTGTTCTTGTTGCAGCTCCAAGAATATGATGAATGAGTGTGTTTCTGCATGTTATTGACGATGAGCTTTAAGGACAGATATTGCACAACCAACCTACTGCCGTTCAAGGATGTGTTCTCATTTCAGTTTTTATTTTATGGGTCGTCTTGTGACACATAAATACGAGATATAAAAATCTGTACTTTATAAACAAGTAGCAGTTTCACTTTTCAAAGACCTTGACCCGTTTGAAAATTTGTAATGTGTTCGATAAATTTTGGTAGTAGTATGAATTGTCAGGCTGCGTTGACCCGTTAGTGCTTGTTTGTTAAAATTTGTAGTAACAAATATGTAGCTTTAGAAAGGTATTACTAGATTGGTAATTCAGATGTACGAACAAAATGATTCATGAAGTTGCCACATACCCAGAATGTGATGTCATACACCCCCCAAATGTGATGTCACAAGGTGTATGAATCCTAGAACCCATTTTTTATTTGACCCGTTTGATTATTTGAGATTCAAGCAGGATTGAAGTATAATTACAACACAACATTTTTAGTATACATATTAACATTTCAGCATCATACAAGACCAGATGCAATTTTACATACAACAAAATTTTGTAGATTTTCACAAAGAATCAACCCAATGAGACTACAAACTTCTAACCAAAATATATATATGTTATCTAAGAAGCATTGTTGCTTCTAAAACCGGGTTCGAGGTATATTCCGTCTCATTATCCGGTGGCGGTTTCACATACGTCCCTAACGCCTTCTGTTGGGACCGGTTTTTGATCCTTCGGATCCTATCTTTACTCTTTTGCTTTCGTTTTTGCTTTTGTTGTCTCATTTGATTCCTCTCTTTCTCATACATTCCTTGCCAGAAAACCTCACCGGTTGACGGCCATAACCACCGTCGTTTAGGGTGGTCTGAGTCGGCTTCTTCAGCAAGATCTTCATCCATGGTTTTTAAGGTTTTGTAACTGAACCACTTGATCCACATTTTGCCTCTTCGGGTTTTGAAATTGTGTTGTTCTTCAAGCGTTCCGGTTGTAGGGTCGATGTACACCATTCGCCTTGCACTGTGGTATGCCCATACATTTACAAGAAGCTCAAGAACACGCGAGTAGCACTGTTTGTCCTACAAACACCATTTAGAACCATATCAATATCAAACGACTTGTTTTGACTCATGCAAAGTTTGGGTGGGGTGTAACGCTCATGAGCTATGAAAGCTAAAACAAGGTAAAGCCCAGGCACAAAAATAAGCTCGTTTAAAAAACAAGCCCGAGTTGAGCTTCATACACCAACCTCGGCTAGGCTCACAAGCCTAAAGAAGCCTATAACCCCATTATTTTCTAAACATGAAAAGTTTATCACGAGCCAAGCTCGAGCTTTTGATATAGAGCTCGAAACGAAACGACCCAAGCTTGATCTCGGCTCAGCTTGTTTACACCCACTGTCTCTATTGAAAGGTATAGATTACCTTGGATAAACTTAGGTAGCAGAAACCACTTTGATGATGTTCCTCGTAAACTTGTGCATCCAACGCATCCACAAACATTCTGCAATTGTCGATGATGAGATTAATCTCATTTTTATTAAAAAGTCGTTTTTTTCTCGCCAAAAGTTCAGTAAAAAGATCGTGTTCAAACTTCAAACCTTGAAAACATGACGAATTCTAGAAAAGATTTGGTTGGCATGGACCAACTATGCATGACAGACCATGAATCTCCATCTGCAGGCATTGGAGGAAGAGACGTCAAGTTGCCCCGCACCCCATACATTTTCTTGAGAGCCTCACTGAACGCAGACCTTGTACAAATCAAACATTTTGTCATTGTTGATGGGTATTTCAGACATTTGACATTTAATCAAACGTTTTAGAGACTTACCTGCAATTACCAGCGTTTATAGCATCACAAAATGTCCAAAAATCATGTTGCATCGGGTTTCTTGGATCTTTATCCATTCGAACCCAAAAATACAAAGCATCACCATGCCTCCGTGCTTGAATGTCATCTAATAAAGCCACCTCAGCCAACTTCGACAAAGAAGCCTGTTTTTATGATCAAAAGTTCAAGCCTTGACATCTTTGACAAAAATAATACAATTTTGTTACGGTGAGGAAATGACATTTAACTTGTAATTTTTTTTTCATAAAACTACATGTTGCTATTTATAAAAAAAAATTTACATGCCTTTTTAGCTGTAGCTCTCCATGATGAAAACCCAATCCAAGCATTCTTGTGAATACGGTCAACACGGTTAGCAATTGCGAAAAAGGCACCAAAATCACCAAGGGCATCACGGTAATATGAAATGCTTAAAAGAGGAAGACGAGAAGGTGCATCAATGTCATCTCTTGATCTTCGACCTTTAGTTGACTACAATATCACCAATATATACAAAGTTCGGTTTAAGATCCAAAGTTGATAGTCACCCAAAGTCTACTTTTAGTGCACAAACTTCCTAAATCATTTTATTTTAAGATCCAAAAATATTATTGTAATAATATCCTTTTTGTATCATAAATAACATGGTAATAAAACAACTCACAAGTCCAAGACCCCGATAAAGTGAACCCTGATGCAAAAACGGCCAAGCTCCTTGACCAAAATAAGGTTCATAAATGCACAACGGTTGACCTGTTCTTTCAAGCTCCCCATCATCTCTCTCATGCAAAGCATTCTTACTCCGCTCGGCTCTTTTTGCACTTCGATATACATCCTCCCACCTACCCCTCGGTTGCTCACTTCTGTCCCTCACCTACATATAGCGTTTGCCACAAAGATAATATCTTTAGAATTTTCACTAATAGGATCTTGTACTACCAAACCATATAAACAAAAAGTTAGATATTAAGAATTGCCTCCAATCTTGTAATTAATTTGGAACTTTTCATAAAAGGAAAGATTTGTTCTACCTGATGAAAATCGCAAAAAAATCTCTTTTTTTAGACGTCGCATTTACATTACAAACTTTCACTTGTAAGAAAAATTCAGTTATTTGCCCATTACCATCGTTACTAGAGGTGGCAAGATGGGTCGCATAACGGATTGTGTACATGATAAAGATGCTTCATTTAAAATACAGGTTGACATGAGTTTGGTTGACTGTGAATGCATTTTTGTCCATTTTTTTATAACTTTAAACTTTATGTTACAAAAACAATATATATTGTTACAATAAAATTCTAAATCTTTGAATAATAAGAACTTAGGTTGGGCATGCATTAAGAAATTCAAATAGACTTTGCGAAACTTTCAAACTGTTCCTGTTTTAGCTAAAAAAAACATTTGACCCGTTTGAGCTAAAACACAGACCATTCACAAGTAACAAGGAAAGTTGACACCTTTGATCAACACAATTATATTGATGGTATTTCGATTTGAGTTCATAATATATTAATTTAATATCCTATAAATTGTCTTTTGAGAAAAAAATATTAGATTTTTCATAAAAGTCGAAAACGTTTCACTCAAACCATGTGTAAACTATAAAGTCAGACGTCTCTTAGTTACGGAATTACCTCACCATCTTCTCTTCTCTTTTTAGCAATTGCTGTCTGAATGCTTCTCTCTTCTTGCCATATACTGTACAAAAACGTATCATCAGCCGATATATCAGCAAAACTCTCTTTTACATTATGCTTCCACCGATATTCAACCTTGTTTAAAAACTGATAAATCCTCTTAGTTTTATTTACATATGTACTATCTGCAACAGCTTCAAAAAAACGCCACTGCCACTCGGCTTTGAAATTAGATGGAATTTCCGATACCGCCCTTGGAGATGCAACTTCTGAAGGTAGGTTAACAACATTTTGTATTAACGAAGCATACCCTTCGACTGCTTCCACTACCATCATGTTTGTTGCAGTATGTTTTCCGGTCGATGCGATATTTTGAGCTAAAGATGACAATTTTCCTTTTGACACCAACTGCAGCATAATCTGCGTTAAAACCTTTATATTTTCCTTAGGGAAGACGTAGCCATTGACCTTGTCATCAATCTGAAATATGTTATTAATTCATTATATATCGCAACAGAAATAAAAATACATAAATATTCAAATTCACAACGACAAAAGGTAGTAGATTTAAGAAGCATACATATTTCTTGATTATCGATAGGTCAGGAGCTATTATTGGTTTCTCAAAGCACATTGCTTTAATTAGAATGTCGGGGAAAGATTGTTCTTCAAGAAACGACCCGTGTATCACAAGATCAGCAATGCTAAGAAGATTGTACACATCACCATCGTCATCAATGGTAGCATGACTGACAGTTCCTCTAGGGTAATTTAGATTTAAAGCAATTTCCTATGAAAAATATTGTAGGACAAATTTTATGAGACTGAAGGAGTACAAAGTATAAAACAAAGTCTCCGGAAAAAGATTCTACCTCAATGGCGGCACTGTAATTGCCCGTTAAATCTTGACTCAAGATTATGATCCTGAGACGTTGACTTAAAACATCATCTACAGGAAATTCTTCTAAAAGTGGCAACAATGCTCGTAAAACGAGTGCATGTTCCACCCATAATCCTTTGTAAAGAAACTGACTTCCTGTTATTGCAATAACAAAATCATGGGTCCCAACATTCATACGCACACGCAGACTTTCTTCATGAACAATAACGGGTCTATCTAATTTACAAGCCTCAGATGGAGATCCGGGTATAACAAAGTAATTTCCAGCATCAAATGCCGCATAATACATCTGAAAAAAAATAAATAAAAAGAAATTAAAAAACAAGTACTTGTAAAATAGTAAATTAAAAATCACTGAAGAAAGAAAAGACTGTCCACTAAAATGTACCGGTAGGACATGGTTGGGGAAAACGACAACTGTAGCTCGATTAAATACGGTTTTCCAATCATTAATCAGCTGAAATTGGCCATCTGATACATAGCCTTTGTGAAGGGTAGCAAGTGTTTTTTCATGGATGGTCCATATAAGTGGTAACGTTTTAAACGGTTCCTGTAAAAGGCTGTAACAGCTAAATTTATTAAGTTTATGTAATTATTTGATCATAAAGTCATGATATGATCATATCATATGATAAAATTTCGTAAACTTACCCTGAAATGGCATCTTTGGCTTCAAGAGAATTCACAAGTATGCCATCATAGCTGCAAAGTTCATGTGAAACGGTAAATGAACAGATCAAACAGACACTAAATTAAGATCTTATATTAAATGATCGGAAAGAACACATATTTTATTTCTGTAAATCAGACATACTTCAGCCAGTCGATTATAATCTTTGTATCACTGCTTGCTTCCACTATATTGACCGGAACTCCAACATTTTTCCATACGGCATGCACAGGACCATCTTCAAGTGAGTAAACCTACACAAGATTAAGGAATTCCAAGTATAGAATCAGGATTTAAGAGAGTGCGCACCATGACGACCATTGGCGGCTTGGCGCAGCACTTAAGGGGCGGGGGACCCCCCCCCCCCCCCCCCGAATTTTCGCTGAGAAGTTCCGATTATATAGCATTCGTATAGAAATTCTTTGGTGTATACGGTTTTAACCCCCCGAAATTGGTTTTCGACCGCCTGAAACTAGTGATTTCCGACCCCCCGAAGTTTCGGGTCAAGCTTCGCCACTGATGACGACTACCCTACAGCTTGGTTTTAAAAAGCATGAAGCGCTCTAAGGCGCTTAAGTCACAAAAGCTGATGCGCTAAGCATGAGCTTCATGTAGATGAGGCGTTGCTCTATGTACAACCAAAATGTGCATCTCTCTCACCGTTTTTACATATTAGTCGTCAGAATTACCAATTTTCCCCACATGCACATTTAGCTCTGCCCTCAAGGCCCTACGGCGTGTTAAAACCATGTTAATATACTCGTATGCAAGCTAAATTTGAACTCCATTACTACAGTTTTACATGCATTTTCATGTTCAATCTCTACAACTCATTCTATTTAATCTCATTACTATGCCATCAAAGCTTTCTACTCAGTAATCATACCGGTTAAAACAGCTCGAATCACACCGAACAGCAAACTTACCTCAATTTCATACCCAATAGCTCTCAAAGCAGCTGCAACAGAGACCATCAACACTTGCTGTGGATCAACCAACAGATCTGCAAAAACCTACATAATAATTGAACTAATAATCAACAAAACATTAACACTAAAATGTACCCATATCCAACTAACCAAATTCCATTATTTGCATGATTATTACTTTTTTTTAAACCCATAACCAATTTCATCAAAAGTTTCAAACTTTATCCAAACCCATGTTAAAATACAGCTCAAAAATACATCTTTAACCATAAAACTAGAAAAAATAGTTAAATAATTAATAAAACTTCTACAAAAAAAAAAAAAAAAAAAAATACTCACAAAAGCAAGCTGAGGTTTTCTCAGCCCAAACCTCTCTACTTTACTTGAACCTCCAAATAACAGATTCTCAACATTATTATTATTATTATTACTAGCTCCTTGGAATTTAAGCAAAAGCCTAGTGGGCTCAAACTTAACACCTTCACCAAAATCCAACCCACTGATTACTTGAAACAAACTCTTGAAATCCCCTTCAAGATTATTAATATTATTATTATTAATATGTTTTTGTTCCAAAGTAGAAAGTGGCAACAACATTTGAAAGACAAACATAAACAAGAAAAAGACAGCCACTGCAGAAACCCATTGCAGGTAATCCAGCTTCTTAAAAACCACAAATCTTGCAAATCTTGATCTGGGTCTTTGCCCAAATGAACTATTTCTTTCATTTCTTGATAAACTTTTTATTTTTAATAAAGGCTCTCTTTTTATTGACAACACTCCATTTTCAAGAGACCCCATTTTACATTCCCACTAATTGATGACACAATTAATCACTTTTTTACATCATAAACTCAAATTAGTACATAAAAAGGATTACTTTTTGGCTAAAATTAAGATTAAATAATGTAATTAAGGTTTCTTGAAAATGGGTAAAGACAAAAAAGACTACTTTTTTTTTTTTTGTTGAAGTGTTTTGGATAAAACTTTCTTTCTAATTTAAACAGAAAGACATTAAAGAAAGAATCAAGAGATGCCTGTGAGTTTTTGCTTTTGAGTGATAAAGAAAACAGCTCAGAAGCTTTTAGAGAGAGAAGAAAGTTTTAGAGAGAGAATAATAAGAAGAATAAGAAGAAAATCATTCATTTTATTATTACTTTTTTTTATTATTTTATTTTTGTTTTTTTATTATTTTTATTTGTTTTATCTTTTTCTCCATGCGCGGCTGTCAAGGACTGTTTTACTTTCTGGATTTTTCGCTAATTTTAAGTTATTAATAATTTCCAAATGTGGAATTTTAATATACAGAATTAGGTACAAGTATTAATGAATAGAGTACAGGCTAAAGAAGTTAGAGTTTTATTTTGTAGTTTAGGGGACGAGGCGTTTCACTTGGTTTTTTTCAACTTCACTGATTTCTATCAATCCTGCACTGTCATATCACTTCACTGATTCACTTCGCTGAAACAGTTTTTTTGAAGGCAGCACTCTTCTGGAAATAAAATAGAGAAAATGACAAAATGAGGAGAGACAAACTCACGGATATCCATCTGTTAACAATTTCACATAAACCCATATCACTTCACTGATTCACTTCGCTGAAACAGTTTTTTTGAAGGCAGCACTCTTCTGGAAATAAAATAGAGAAAATGACAAAAGGAGGAGAGACAAACTCACGGATATCCATCTGTTAACAATTTCACATAAACCCTCCACAGATCCACTAGCAACACAATCGACGGCAGTGTTACCATGCTGGTAGTGACTAGTGAGGTACCCGTGAGTATTTTCTGGTTGTACCCCGTCCCCTTAGACATGAAGAAGTTAAAAATAATATTCACATATTATTCACATGTGATCATATATATTCGTATCTAGGTGTGTCTATGCTTGATGTAGAAATAAGTTATAGCTACATGTTGTATGTATCTTTATGTTGTTTTTATGTTATAAATGAGACAAAAAAAAATAATGTATTAGTTGTTTTTTTTTGTTTTTAAAGAGTTTGTTGTGTAATGAAAACATGTAATAAGTGGTATACCAGTTATGTAATTATAAAATGTATACTTTTGATTAACATGTAATGTTAGGAGAAATGGGTATACAACATATTTGCTATATTACTATGACACATTAACATTTTTTTTAGCTTTAAAGGTTTCTACTTGAATTTTATTCATTTAAAAATCATCAGAAATTTACAGTACAATACAGGTAAACTATTTTGAATAGCAAATTCCAACCCTACCTAAAACAAAACTGTGTTTTTTAGACGTTTACAAATTGTTGTGCACGATTCGCTATACTCTTTTCATGAAAACGATAGCTTCGAGAATAAGGGATCCAAATGTAATTTTAACCCGGTACGAATTAAAATTACTAAACACCAGACTAGTTAATGAGATGCATGAAAGACTTTATGTTTCTTAAATTCTAAACTGAACATTAAATCTTTTCAAGATTTTACTTTGTGTTCAAATTAAGTTTATTGTTGTACTTGTATAAACTAAATTATGTATTTCTTATATGAATTACTAGGTTAGAGTCCCGTGGGGACCCACGGTTCACCCGAAAGTAAAATGAAAAAAAAAGTAGAAAAATAAGAATTGTATTATGCAATTTGTTTTGGTTACTAAATGTTTGATAATGCAATATGTATGAATTTTGATGTTAAATGCAAAATGTCATCTAACAGTTTAATGTAACAAAATGATGGATATATCGAGTAAGTAAAGTTTTATTTGACAACTGCAAACTACATAGCATACTATCACAATATCACACATTACATCATTTGGGTAATATCTATATTCTAATCATAACTAAGCTTAAGCATAGAACACTTATCATTTAGTTGGGGCTTAACGAACTTCAACCAATATCACACATTACATCATTTGGGTAAGGGTAATATCTATATTATAATCATAACTAAGCTTAAGCATAGAACACTTATAATTTAGTTGGGGCTTAACGAACTTCAACCAATGGTCCATTTTCATTACTTCAATCAAAATCTTTCAACTCTTGCTCATTGATAGCTGATTTTTCACCTTCGAAGTTGTTATCACTGTCATCACGATCCTAGGAGTGCAGCTCATTTTCAATAATTTATGAAAACCTCCACCATTGTATTCCATATTTGTGTTCTACATAAAATATAGTTATTGTAAAGATATAGATACGGTGATAAGTAAATCAAGAAACAATCCTTAACCCACTTACTTGAATGGGTAGCTTAAATTTTCATGTTATCTCTCCAATGGTTCAAACCGATTACATAGCTAAAAAACAACTAATAAGAAAATGGGTCCAATGTCACATGCTGTAATATAAATTTCCTATATTTTATTAAAAAATAGACACCAAAAGGATCAACCCCAGACCCATTTCAACATGTAGCCAAAAGGACCCATTGTACACACACTTTAGGCAACTTTTGACATGTTACAAAAAGCCGCAAAAAAAAACGTCATTATTTAAACTGTGTAAATATAGTACTTAACAATTAAAAATCTTAATAAATAACATCAAAATCATAATCAATCATTCAAATCAATGACATTAAAATAATCCGCATCTGAAATTGACTTACCCATTATATACAAATTATTATTAACATCTTAAAATTAGCACACTTAAAACATAGTAATATAAATAAATGAGATTATAAATCTTGATAAATAACCTCAAAATCATAATCAATAATTCAAATGAATTACATTACAAACATAAAAAACCGTAATTTTAATTTGAAAATCAATGACTTCTTGTGGTGGAACCTTTGTAACAAACAACCTGTGCTGGATTGAACACCATTTAAAGACACAATATTCGCCAATGGAAATATCTTCTAATTGAAGCAAACTAAAATCGTAATATTAGTATTAGTAATTAGTAATATATTTGTAAAAATAGTAATAGTTTATTTTAATTCGGTCAATAAGATATAAATGAGATTAAAATTAAAAATCGTAATATTAGTTTTAGTATTAGTAAAATATTCATAATTTAATTCGGTCAATAATAAATAAATCAGATTAAAATTAAAAATCGTAATAATAGTATTAGTATTAGTAATATATTCGTAAATTAATTCGGTTAATAATAAATAAATGAGCTTAAAAATCGTAATAACACTAAATTCGGTCAACTATTATTAATATCATTAAAACTCATAGTAAATATCATTAAAACTCATAGTAAATATCATTAAAAAATAAATAAATCCTAATAATTGCAGGCAACACCAATAATAATTGGAATGAATAGTAATATAAATAATATTAAACATAATTTCATAAAGATAGATTAAACATAATTTCGTAGTAACATTAATATAAATAAATGAGATTAAAAAATCATAATAAATAACATTCAACTTGGTCAATTATTATTAATGTCAATAAATAACATTAATTCTAACATACTAAAAATACGTTAAAAATAATTAAATCTTATTAAACATAAATTCGAAAAAAAGTAATATAAATAAATGGGATTAATAATTTTAATAAATAACATTAAATTCAGTCAATTATTATTAATGTCAATAAATAATATTAAACATCTTAATAAATAACAGTAAAAATGAATAAATCTTATTAATTGCAATCAAGACTAATCATAATTCGTAAACATAGTAATATAAATAAATGAGATTATAAATCTTAATTAATAACCTCAAAATCGTAATCAATAATTCAAATAAATTACATTACAAACATAAAAAATCGTAATTTTAATTTGAAAATCAATGACTTCTTGTGGTGGAACCTTTGTAACAAACAGCATGTGCTGGATTGAACACCATTTAAAGACGCAACATTCGCCAATGGAAATATCTTCTAATTGAAGCAAACTAAAATCGTAATATTAGTATTAGTAATTAGTAATATATTCGTAAAAATAGTAATAGAAAATTTTAATTCAGTCAATAAGATATAAATGGGATTAAATTTAAAAATCGTAATATTAGTTTTAGTATTAATAATATATTCGTAATTTAATTCGGTCAATAATAAATAAATGAGGTTAAAAATCGTAATATATAACACTAAATTCGGTCAATTATTATTATGTGTCATTAAAACTAATACTGAATAACATTAAAAAATGAATAAATTCTATTAATTGCAGGCAAGACCAATAATAATTCGTAATATTAGTTTTTGTATTAGTAATATATTCGTAATTTAATTCGGCCAATAATAAATAAATGAGCTTAAAAATCATAATATATAACACTAAATTCGATCAATTATTATTAATGTCATTAAAACTCATACTAAATAACATTAAAAAATAAAATAAATCCTATCAATTGCAGGCAAGACCAATAATAATTCATAAAGATAGTTTAAACATAATTTCGTAGTAATATTAATGTAAATAAATGAGATTAAAAAATTGTAATAAATAACATTCACTTCGGTCAATTATTATTAATGTCAATTAGTATTAGTAATATATTCGGTCACAATACTATTTTTACGAATACTAATACAGGTTTTAATTTATTTAATGTTATTAAATAGGCAACATGTGTATTGCTCCTTGTTTATACTCGAAATTAAGATATAATTGGAATGTGTCAATCCGTTTTAATTGGAAATAAATGCTGACACAATACATCCTATCTAGCCTAAGATTGCTCCTTGTTTAAAGCCCTTAATTTACGAATTTTGATTACATGAAAGATTTTATCTTTATATACTCATTATAATGGTATGTGTCAATCCGTTTATCAATCCATGATTTTAAAACAGTTAATTACAGAAATTAATGTCTAGAATCCTATAACCGAAATAATTGTAACTTTTACAAAATTTCAGTAATTAATGTCTACAATCATATTTAAGGAATGACTAATACGGTTTGAATTTTTTTAATGTTATTAAATAGTCGATTTTTTTATTTTTTGAAATTTATACTCGAATTGGAAATAATTGGAATTTGTCAATCCGTTTTAATTGGAAATAAATGCTGACACAATACAACCTATCTAGCCTAAGATTGCTCCTTGTTTAAAGCCCTTAATTTACGAATTTTGATTACATGAAAGATTTTATCTTTATATACTCATTAATATGGTATGTGTCAATCCGTTTATCAATCCATGATTTTAAAACAGTTAATTACAGAAATTAATGTCTAGAATCCTATAACCGAAATAAATGTAACTTTTACATAATTTCAGTAATTAATGTCTACAATCATATTTAAGGAATGACTAATACGGTTTGAATTTTTTTAATGTTATTAAATAGGCATTTTTTTTATTTTTTGAAATTTATACTCGAATTGGAAATTATGACACATTACCACCTATCTATCCTAAAATTGATCGCTTGTTTAAAAGCCTTAATGAAGATTGCTAATTTTTAGCCTTATGTATTGATAAATATGACCTAATTAATATAATTAAAACCGTAAATTTGTATTATAATTAGTAAATTGATTATGGAAATTACAGAAATTAATGTCTAGACTCCTATAACCGAAATAAATATAACTTTTACATAATTTCAGTAATTAATGTCTACAATCATATTTAATGAATGACTAATACGGTTTGAATTTTTTTAATGTTATTAAATAGGCGTTTTTTAGATACCAAAAACTTGTTCATAGCTGTCGGCAATGTCTGGATCAAACATTAAAAACAACATTACGAGAATTAATATAATCAGTTTGCTTAAAGTTAACAAAGATAATTATCAAAACAAAAATTACAATCATACCAAAACTCTTGCGGAAGGGTCATGCATGACCTTGAAGAATTGCTCCCCCTTGTGATAAGCCATATTCGCAACTTTGTATTCGGATGGTAGTCTAGCATTCAAATGACAAAACAATCAAAACATTCGCGGCATATCATATTTGACTCATAAACATAAAGATGACAATGAATCCTCTCTGGATCTCAAATGAAAAAAAGATCAAACAACAGTTAATATATTTGTTCCGTTTCATATACAATTATTGACTTAAAAATCTGATCTTGCTTCCATATTGCGGTTTGTATTCAACACGTCCATATTTAATTAAAACGCTGAGAATGAAGATTTTCTCTTCAAATATGAAAATGGTTAAATATTAAATATTGTTTACAGATAGCCATGCGTTAATAATAAAAACGATGAAAATATGGACTTGTTCCACAAATCGTTAACTGGTTCCATATTATCACTAAAAGTTTTACAGGTTTGAGATCCATTTTTGTTGGCTATATTTAACGTTTACGAATAGGAAAACGTTACAATGGTTGATCTTGCTTCGATCCAAATGAAAAAGAAAACATACCTAGAATGAAGAGTGAATAAAAAGAAGAGTGAATAATGTTAATTGGAAGATTTGTTAGTTAGGTATTGGAGGAGTGTAATGGAAGAATGTATGAATGTAGAAATAAAAATTAGAAAGAGTATGTAGAAATTCAAGCGGAAGCATGTAAAATTTCTAGCGGAAGCAATTTTCTATTTGGTTAGGTTTGTTGGTTTGGCCTTGTGGCCGGAGGCCGCTCGGTTTCTAAACGACTCTCAAAATGGCTAGGTGGTTTGGTACAAGAAGTAAAGAGAAGTAATGTGAAAAAAGTATTTTATTGATAATCTTTTGGTACAATTTTGCTACTAATTCCTAGTAGCTATTTATAAGTAAACACAAGAACTAACAATTACATAAGAAATGAAAGTAATAGCATAAATCAAGTTATCCTTGATTTATGCCTTTGACTTGACCATTGACCACATAATTATTGGAGGAGAAATTATCTCCAATAGAGTATTTATAGGGAGCTAGTTGGAGCTCCATATTAGAAATGGGTACTTCAAACACTCTCTAAGGCCTCCATTCAACCCAATCTCACCTCAATTATTATATAGATAGATTCAAGTTTCAAAGCACCATATCCGGGGTTCAGGATTCTTGTTCAAAACGTTTATTTTATGTAAATGCAAAACAAAAAAAAGACAAAATAAGGATTAAAAAAATATACATTTTACAAGAACACACACTTTTAAGGAGTAGAATCACCTGGGAACATTAAAAAAAATTTATCTGCAAATCACAACTGAAAAAAAAAAAAAATTGGTAGCACCCATAACCATGGGCCTAAAGCGACCATTTTTCCTTAATATACAACTGTCGGCCATGATCAGACGTAAAATATCTACATGCAATATTATTGTTGTTGATGTATCACACGTTTTTTTCGTTACCAAAACAAATAAATAAAAAAATTGAGTCACAATTCACATTATACAAAGTCTTTTAATAACATTATTCACAACTTTTAGCGAAATAATTTAAATTTCGCACACGTAAAGTGAACTTACTAAACAGTGAATCACCATATGCTTACAAGAGTCAAGTAGTTTATAGATTGTAAGTTTAAAAGAATCCTATTCATGAAATAAAAGTCGTCACAGACGATATATAGTGAATCAATTGCTTCATCATCATTCTCAGCTAATCGCACTAATAACAAAAACTAAGGTAGGGTCTGAGTAGGATAAGATTTAGACAATTTTACCTCTATCTCATGGGAATAGAGAGACTGCTTCCAGTGAAACCCCTGACTCGATAGTGAATCAATTGCTTGATCATTTAAATTTGTTCAGTTCTTGTCATAGTCGATGTACGTTATGTTGTACGTAAGCAGATGAGTTACACGGAGGTCGTTTAACAATTGGACACTACATCTACCGTCTTAATTACATCTATTACTTCTTGATTTCTTTAGCTTGTTTGATATTTTTGGACATACTTGTTGATACATTATAAATGTATGATTTGAACATATATACTAAATACTAGTAAAAATGCCCGCGCGTTGCGGCGGGTGTTTATGTTTTTGCCCTGCTCGTTGCGCTACAAGTTTCGCTTATGTTATTTATAAAATTTATGTACTAATTCAACAATATATCAATTTTCAAAGGACAATTTATTATCCGACCACCAAATGCAAATTGGTATATATTTCCATTTTCGGTTCGAGAGAATGGTAAACTGTAATTTTCAAGCTCAATAAATGATTTTGGTATTTCTATACTCATATACGATAGCATCTTGCATCTTGATCACCTAAAGAAATGAAAAACCTTTGTCATCATACCAAAACAAAAATAATGTAAAGAATAAACAAATCTTATGCAACAATATTATCTATAAGATAAAGCATATAGAGAGAACATGCAAAATATAGGTATTGACTGAGTGAAATGTTATGTGAACACTAATACATGTGAACTGTAGTTCATTACGTTGACACTGTCCATACAAACCAATCAGTTATAGAATAAGTACCTAGCAAGTAGTTTCCCTTAACGGCGTCATACATGTGTAACCTCCGGTCATCCTCAGTCATGTTTTCTAATGCTGCATTTATACCACCCTGCGGCTGCAGGCATTTACAAAATGCAACTGAATAGGTCTTAATATCAGATTCAGAGCAGAATAATATGGCTGCCGTTTCATGGGAATTGCAGCTAATTCAATGTAAATAAAATGACAAATTACATAATATTTTAAATTCACTGTTATCTTATGACAACATCAATTTGCAACCAACCATTGCTTTTCACTCAAGAGGCAAGTGGAGAAGAATATATCAAAATATAACTTGTAAATGTGTTATAATAAATAGTACGGGCAATCCTTATGGCATTAAAACACGTCACATGTAAATACATAAAAAAAGTAATCTTAATATTCAAAATTTTAGGCCTATTTCGAGTGAATGTTGTATACATACCTAAAACGAATACATATTAATAACACACTTACAACCTTGCACCTAAATTAAATAATAACCACATGACGTTACTCGAATCAGCAAGGAAACGCTACACTGTGCGTTGCATGGAGACCTAAATCTGTTGGGGTTGAACCTGAAACGTTTTGAGAAACTGATCAAATTAATTTTTCTACAAACAACAACTAACAAAGTCAAAAAGAAGAAATCATTAGTCCAGGACTTATTATAACATAGGCCGCCATTCAATACAAAACCAATATGGCAATATTAAGTAAAATGGCAAAAAAAACTCATCATGTACATATCGCTTTATGTGTGATATATAAAGTGGTAATGTTGATCGTAACCACATAACCACTTCTTGCATTATGTGTGAAGTTGAACATCGTATTTTGAGATATGGATCAGGAAAATGTTTTGGTCAAAGATATTTACACATGTAGTTCAAGCATAAGAATCAACAACTCACCATTTGATCTCGGATCATTTGTAACAGCAACCCGCTTCAAGCCAACATCATATACCCATTTGCATGCATCGTTGACGTTCAGGCCACTTATAGGTTCCATTTATTTGGATGCAAACCTATTTATTTAAATACAGGAATTCAAAGTTAAAATTTAAGGTCAAAATGAGTTGAATGATTTTAAATCACCTCTAAGCATGACGGGTGAATCAAGTCAAACCAGATCACACCAATCCAAGCTGAAAACCGAATTTGACGAGGACTAAACCCCAGGACCGGAAAGGGTGGCAATTATGGCATTTCACAATTATTAGAAAAGAAAAATGAGTTCATATAATCTTCTAGAATATTGTTACATAAAAAGTAAGCTTAGATAATTGTGAGTTGCAGCAAACCCCTACGCCACCGTCACCATCACCGCTCCATCTCCTGTCCAACGACCACCTATAATATGTGGAAATCGGAAGAAAGAGATGAATTTTGGAGTAGAAGCATCAGGTGCAAAGTAAACCAGTTATAGTTCCATTACTATTTACAGGGTGATTGACTGATTGTAACGCATGAGTTGAATGCGAGACGCTTCCATTACGCAAAGGGTTGATATGTTATTAACAGGGGTAAATGCATAGGTTAATGAATTGAATGCGTAGTAATAATAATAATCTATGTTACCTTATTAAGGAGGAGGCATGGCCACTTTAGTAATTTCATCATCATTTTAAGATGGCATCCAAGAGCCTCAAGTGTAATTCTCAAATTTTTCCCCCTTTCTTCCATTTATACCCTTATATACCACATTTGATAGCAACTGTACAAGCAACTAATGCAAGTAATCCCATCTTATTGTTTTTTTTGTAACTTCTCCTTTCTGCTCTTGAATGCAGTCCCCCTTTTATTGATGGTGGTTCATGGGGCACTCCAAGCATTTTCTCTAATTTAATACTCCTTCTACAACCCTCCTACTAATTATAATCAATTTCCATGAAATTGAATCGTCTCCTTCAGTTTCAAAACTAAATCCAAATATCCTTATATGTGTATATACAAAATTATACTATTTGGGGCTTTTCTTCTTCTCCTGAGAAAGATTTGATGAATCTCGAGTTGCTTTTCCACTGTCACATGAGGTACCTGTTGAACTATATGAGGTATTTGATTTTATTTAGTTCTTAATCTATTGCTATAATACATTTCTTATAACTGAATATTTTCTTGTGGATAAGAATTTGGCGGATTATGTTTCTAATCGGTGCCGCCGCTCTGAGCCCTCGTCAGAGATGAGGTCGCGCCGCCGTGGTCCGGCTACAGAGCATCGACTACCGGCAGTGGAGGTCATAAGAAGACCCTATTCATGACTGTGGACGTTGGATTAGGAATCTGGTGACATCAGGTACCTTCCGAGATTCCCTTTTTGTTCGTTTACCAGCCGTGATAATGATAATCAGTGATGTATATAAGGGTTGATGTATTTAAAGGTGGTTAAAGACTTAAAGATGATGGTTACTATTGTTATTAACGTTATATAAATAATATTAATTAAAGTTGCACAAGTTTTAGCGTTATTTTACTAATTTCGTGAAAATAACGTAAAAAATGACGGACGGTTAATCATGCATCATGTGGTGGCGTTGATAGCCAAAAGACTAGGGGGGTATATGCCCCAATCGGGTTTGTCTTGATTGCTAATTATTATGTGCTTTGTGGTCAATGCTTGATACAAAACCACTATCGAGCCGAGGGTCTTATTAGAAGCAGCCTCTATTCCTATGGGGTAGAGATAAAGCTGTCTATATCTGTGTTAACTTTTGTTATTGGTGGGAGTAACTAATTAACTATGATCATTGAGTATGATGATGAAATAATATTAAGTAACAAAAATGGCAGAAGCAATGATCATATAATGGCAATTGACATTGGAAAATTAATTGGTGGGTCTAATGTCATTTTTGCACATGGTCACATGGGACCGACCCATTTATTAATACAACTTCTTCTAGTACATAATTTTGCATGCAATCAACTTGAATTAGACTACTACATTTGTTTATTATATGACGTGGTCTCTTTCAAGGAATTTATGGTCTGATTTTGTTTATGTTATTATGTAGTACACTATTAGTAGCTATATTTTTAAACTGCCTACGAAATAATACAAAAGCATGCATTTGACTCTAATACATAACCATGCCAAAAAAGATGGGTGTCGGGTTGTGTTGAAAATATTAATACATAATAGTATTAATATTATTGTCACTTTTATACTTTTATTCTTATTATTATTAGTTTGTAATAAGTAATTGTTTATTTTGCATGTGGGCTGATATCGGAGTGGACCATTGGATTGATTGTGATAGTGGGCTGATGATTCAAGAAGAGAATGTGGTAGCAGCCCAAGGAAGCAGCCCAAGAGTAGAAGCCCAGGAGTCTGGATTGGTGACCGAGCCTATGTGGCGATCCGGGTGTTTATATTTAACGGTGTGGATCATGTCATCTTGTGTTTCTTTGACATGATCCAACGGTGCTCGTTGCTTCGGGTGTGTTAGTTCCCTAACCTAGAAGGCCAGCTATATAAAGCTCTCGTCGTCTTCAGTTCACAGTTTAACGTCTCTGAGAGTCTTTCTTCATATTATCTGTTCATAGTTAGGGTTTGTTATCAGGATCATCTGTCAATGATCCTGTAATCGTTTCATTGTATTGATCATCTGTCAATGATCATTAGTTTCAGTTTATTGTATAAGATCATCTGTTAATGATCTTTATTACTCTTGTTTAGATTCAGTAGTTTCTGGTCTAAGTTTGTTTGACACTTTCTGAGTTTGTTCTTCATAGTTTGAGTAATAAAGCTTTTACAGTTTTTGTGTCAATCTTGTTCTTAGTTTCATGACATGGTATCAGAGCTCAGCTCTGGGTGTCGTTTCTAGTTGCTTCCGTTTCTAGGGTTTCTGAGATCAGATCTTGTTCATAGATCTGTGTCTCTGTTTGAGTCTTGTTACAGATAGATCTTGATTCATAGATCTTATCTGTGATTGTGGTCTTCCTGGTTGAGTTAGCTTGGGTTTTTTGTGGATCTGAAGGTTCTGGATCTAACTGCTCTGTGGAGGAGGAATTTTGTCGTTGACCAAAGACAACCCTGATCTGAAGTTAACCATCAGATCTAGGGTTCGATAAGAAGATCTGGTTGCTGAACTGGTTGGTGGAGTTGTCTTATTGCTCTCTGACTCAAAAACCTAAGTGAAGGTTTTGAGTTACGAGTTTCTGGTGAGATTGTTTCATTACTGTTGTTCAGTTTTGTTTTTGATTTCTTGTGTCTAGGAGCAAGGCCCGGGTTAGGAGGACCGGTATTGGCTCAATTACTTGGTTGTGTCAGTTTGTTGTGTTATTTGATTGTTTTCTGTGATCTGTGAGTGCTTGTTTGTGTTTTGACCTGTTAAAAGACTCCCCTGTTAAGACATGGTCAGGCACCTTGAGTGATGAACCTGATATCTTGACACTGACAGGGCTTCGTCTTTGTGTGCTTGTGAGTGTAATTTTTCGTTTCCTGCTGTGTTCATTATCTGTGTTAGATTGATTGGTAGATATGTCTGAGTCTAGCAGTGATTCTGGTGATCGTCGTCTTGGTGGTGGCACAAGAATCAGTAAACTTGATTCAAGTGACCCACTGTATTTGCATGCTAGTGATTCTGCTAATCTGTCTATTATCAGTTTTAAACTAAAAGGTACCGAAAACTATACGGTATGGTCAAATGCTATGATATTAGCTTTACAGGTTAAAAATAAAATAGGTTTTATCACTGGTGAGTGTGTTAGATCTGATGAGGATGATGTGTTAGGTAAACAATGGGATCGTTGTAACTCTGTGGTCTTAACATGGATATTAAATTCTATTGCTGAGGAGTTATATATGGGTCAGGTCTATGCTAAACTTGCTAGTGATGTGTGGAAGGATCTTAAAGAAACCTATAATAAAATTGATGGATCTGTAATATTTGATACATATCAGAAAATAAATCATTTTAGTCAAAGTGGTATGTCTGTTGCTGAGTATTATCATAAGTTACATGTTATGTGGCAATACTTGGATCAAATGTTACACTTACCTGCTTGTACCTGTGAAGCATCTAAGCAGTTTAATGATTTCAATCACTTAATAAAACTGATGCAATTCTTGATGGGTCTTGATAGTGTATATAGTTCTGTTAGAACTAATTTGTTAATAAGGGATCCTTTACCTACAGTAAAGGAAGCCTTTGTTATTGTTTCAAGAGAGGAGTCACATAGGAACTCTAATGTGACTTTGGCAAAGGATCAAGGACCTTCAGTCGGGTTCTTTGCCAAAACAACTCAAAATGTTGATAATAAAAAGAAAAATGCTAGAGTTAGCAATCAAAATCCTAATCTAAAGTGTTCTCACTGTAATAAAGTAGGACACACAATGGATAAATGTTTTGAGATTATTGGCTATCCACCTTGGATGAAAAATAAATCTGGTTTAAATAGAAGAAATGCCTCAAGTAACAATGTTACTAGTGGGTCCTCTCTTGAAACTGATCAAAGTTCTTTGAATTCTCTAACTGCTGATCAAGTTTCTCAGTTGTTAAGTTTGCTGAATAAGAAGAATGAGGATACTACAACTAGCTGCAACGCTGCAGGTAGGTCTTGTAGGTTCTTTTGTTCAGCTTCTAATACAAAACCTGTTTTTTCTTTCTCTAATGTGCATGCTTTGTTTAAAAAACTGGGATGGATTTGTGATTCTGGTGCTAATCAGCATATGGTAATGAATGCCAACTGTGTTATTAATCAAATAGATGTAAGTGACTTAAACATTAAAGTTAATCATCCTAATGGAACTTGTGCAAAAGTGACTGTAATAGGAGATGTTAGATTAACTAATGAAGTTACTTTATTTGATGTATTTGTTGTTCCTGATTACTGTGTTAACTTGTTGCCTGTTCATAAGTTAGCTAGAGACAGTAAGTTGGATGTTCTGTTTAATGAGTCTAACTGTTACATACAGGATTCTTTAACCAAGAAAGTCCTGGTGACTGGTAGTCAAGTAGATGGATTGTATTTTTGTGGTGAGTCCTCTATGTTTTCTGGTGTTAGCTGTAATAGTTTTGAGGTTAATAACTTGTGGCATGCTCGTCTTGGTCATCCATCTAATATTGTGTTAAAAGTATTAAAAGATGATATAAAACTTAATACAGTCCAAGATGATAATAATGACCCTTGTGAAGTGTGTCATAGGGCTAAACAACATAGAGAGCCATTCCCTATTAGTGATCACAAGTCTGTTTGTTTAGGAGAATTAGTTCATCTAGATGTTTGGGGTCCTTACAAAATTAAAAGCAGAGAAGGATTTAGATATTTCTTGACCATAGTTGATGACTTTACTAGGACAGTTTGGGTCTATCTAATGAGGTTTAAGGATGAAGTATTTGAACACATACAACATTTTTTTGTAACTTTGAAAAACCAGTTTAAGAAAAATGTTAAAGTGTTTAGAAGTGATAATGGAACCGAATTTGTTAATACAAATATGAAAGGTTTTTGTAATAAAAATGGTATACTTCATCAAACCACATGTGCTTATACCCCTCAACAGAATGGTATAGTTGAAAGAAAACATAGACACTTGTTAAACATTGCTAGGTCTTTAATGTTTCAGAGTAACTTGCCTTTAAATATGTGGTCAGAGTGTGTACTTACTGCTGCTTATTTAATTAACAGGACTCCCTCGTCTGTGCTAAATGGTAGGTGTCCCTATGAACTTGTATATGGATTTAAGCCCTCTTATGATAAACTTAAGGTCTTTGGGTGTCTTTGTTTTAGCACTGTCTTAAACAATTCTGATAAGTTTAATAGTCATGCTAATAAATGTGTGTTAATTGGTTACTCAAATGAAAAAAAGGGTTATAAACTTTGGAACTTAGATACAAAGCAAGTTATGTTTTCCAGGGATGTTAGGTTTTACGAAACTATTTTTCCTTTTAAAGATTCTGGAAAACAAACTGTAGAAAGTTCAAATTATTTTGATAACATAAACCATATAAACTTTTTTGATGTGTTTGAGTCAACTAATGACAGTCACCCAAATGATCTAGATGGTCCCAATGATGATCAGAGGGCTAATACAGATTCTGATCATCATGGGTCTCAGCAACCAGTTAGTTCAGGTACTACTCCTGATAAGGCTGCTGAGCAGCAATCAGATAGTCCTCGAACCAACAGAGGTAGGGCTGAGCATGATGACTCAGAAGAAGATGAAAATGATGATTCTGAGGGACAACCATCATCTAGCAATCATCCTTCTGTTGTTAGAAAATCATCTAGACAAACTAGTTTTCCTAGAAAATTTAGTGATTTCATTGTTGAAGGGAAGGTTAAATATGGGTTAGAAAAGGTTGTTAACTATTCTAACTTGTCATCTGAAAACCTGTGTTTTACTTCTGTATTAAATAAAAGCATAGAACCCAGTTCTTATAAAGAAGCATGTAAAGATGTTAACTGGGTTAATGCTATGAATGATGAAATTGAAGCTTTAAATAGAAATAAAACATGGGATCTTGTTGATTTACCTAAAGATAGAAAGGCCATAGGATGCAAGTGGATTTATAAAATCAAATATAAATCTACTGGTGAAATTGATAGATATAAGGCCAGACTAGTTGCTAAAGGTTATAGTCAAAGAGAAGGGTTGGATTTTGATGAAACCTTCTCTCCTGTAGTTAAAATGATTACTATTAGGTGTGTTTTAACTATAGCTGTGCAAAATAACTGGTCTTTATATCAATTAGACATAAATAATGCATTTTTGTATGGTGATCTGTTTGAAGATGTATATATGAAGTTGCCTGAAGGGTACTTCTCAGAGAATGAAAATAAGGTTTGTAAGTTAAGGAAGTCCTTATATGGACTTAAACAAGCTCCACGTATGTGGAATGCAAAGCTGGTTAGTGTGTTACTTGAACTAGGTTTTGTACAATCTAAATGTGATCATTCTATGTTTACTGTGAGTAAAGATGATGTGTTTGCTGTGTTGTTAGTATATGTTGATGATATCATTCTCACTGGTAATAGTATTGAGTATATTGAATATGTGAAGTCATTTTTTAGGACCAAGTTTTTAATCAAAGACTTAGGTATCTTGAAGTACTTTCTAGGCATAGAAGTGATCAATACTAGTGAAGGTTTGTGTTTAACTCAAAGAAAATACTGTCTAGAATTATTGGCTGAATGTGGTATGACTGGCTGTAAACCAGTCAAATGTCCAATAGAACCTAATCATGTTGTAACTGAGCTGTGTAAGCAACAACATGAGGTTTTGATGGACATCACTGAATATCAACGGCTAGTAGGCAAGCTAATATACTTGTCTCACACAAGGCCGGATATAGCCTATTCAGTTCATGTTCTTAGCCAGTTCATGCATAGACCCACTAAAGCTCACTTTAAATTAGCTATGAGAGTCTTAAGATATCTGAAAATGTGTCCAGGAAAAGGAATTTTTCTGACTAAAGACACACAGCTTAGTCTGACTGCTTATGCAGATTCTGACTGGGCAAAGTGTGTTCAGTCAAGAAAATCTGTTACTGGATACTGCATTTTTTTAGGGAAGTCTTTGGTTGCTTGGAAAAGCAAAAAGCAGTCCACCATATCTCGGTCTACAGCAGAAGCTGAATACCGATCAATGTGTACTGCAACATGTGAAATCATGTGGATAATCAATCTGTTAAGTGAGCTAAATCTTAAGGTTAGTCTCCCTGTTCCTTTACATTGTGATAATTCGGCTGCTTTGGCAATAGCAGCCAATCCAGTCTTTTATGACAAAACAAAACATTTTGAACTTGATCTTTTCTTTTTAAGAGATCAAATTGCTAAAGGGTCGGTTAAGACTGTTAAGATAAGCACAGAAAACCAAATTGCAGACATTTTTACAAAAGGGTTAAATATTAGTCAACATAATCAAATTTGTGAGTGGCTAAATATGTTTGATGCTTTCAGGAATAAAAGTGAGGGGGGGTGTTGAAAATATTAATACATAATAGTATTAATATTATTGTCACTTTTATACTTTTATTCTTATTATTATTAGTTTGTAATAAGTAATTGTTTATTTTGCATGTGGGCTGATATCGGAGTGGACCATTGGATTGATTGTGATAGTGGGCTGATGATTCAAGAAGAGAATGTGGTAGCAGCCCAAGGAAGCAGCCCAAGAGTAGAAGCCCAGGAGTCTGGATTGGTGACCGAGCCTATGTGGCGATCCGGGTGTTTATATTTAACGGTGTGGATCATGTCATCTTGTGTTTCTTTGACATGATCCAACGGTGCTCGTTGCTTCGGGTGTGTTAGTTCCCTAACCTAGAAGGCCAGCTATATAAAGCTCTCGTCGTCTTCAGTTCACAGTTTAACGTCTCTGAGAGTCTTTCTTCATATTATCTGTTCATAGTTAGGGTTTGTTATCAGGATCATCTGTCAATGATCCTGTAATCGTTTCATTGTATTGATCATCTGTCAATGATCATTAGTTTCAGTTTATTGTATAAGATCATCTGTTAATGATCTTTATTACTCTTGTTTAGATTCAGTAGTTTCTGGTCTAAGTTTGTTTGACACTTTCTGAGTTTGTTCTTCATAGTTTGAGTAATAAAGCTTTTACAGTTTTTGTGTCAATCTTGTTCTTAGTTTCATGACAGGTTGTGTATCATCGAACAGTTTATACAGCCAAGATGCGGTGGAGGTGATGGCGGCAGCACCACATCGTGGTGCTAGCTACTAGTAGTAGGTGATGGTGACATACTCACGTACAACCGTGGTTACTGATGTTCGTCTATTTGGACACATTATAAGTTAGCAAATCTTATAGTAGCTATCGACTTTATAACGTGGGTATTTGAAAATTAATTAACCTGTTATATAATTTTAGTAAACCCGAATAAACGCAAAAACAAACTTTTTTTGTTAATCTAAATCAAGTTATTTGTAGAAAAAGGAGTAACGGTATATTATTTTTGTCGGTGAAATATGAAAAGTTTGATGTACATTGTTTGATGTTTGATATCTCGACAACAAATGATTTGCGTGTTCAAACTTGAAACAATAACTTCAAAACAATCAGGTTGATGTTAAGTAGCTAGGGTGGTGGGGCCTAAAATGAGCACCGCAACAACTTCATTAAAAGATAAATGACTCAACTATATATTCTTTTGAACCAAAACTCGAATACTTCACACTTAGTATGAAAAAAAAGGGTATGTGGAGGAGACCCTCTGACCCCTGGTATCCATATTGGATACCGATCATCCCACCCCACAAGGGTTATGATCCCGGCAAAATACCTCAAAGCGCTGCCCACAAGATTCGAACTTGTCTCCTCTCATGCCCAACACTTATCATTGGTAGTGGGTACCACTAGGCTATAAGCCCATTGGTCACACTTAGTATGAAGATCCATCCACTTTCGATTCGATTTAGTGAGTCAACATTGCGGTGTGATTCACCGACTAGCTATTGAAATTATGCTAAAACGTTATTCCAAAAGAAAGACCTACCTGGTATCCTCGGTTCTTTGACGTCTATCCAAGTCGTTACCAAATCAATTTCTTTTTTGGTCTTTGGTCTAATGTGTTATGAATAAAACTAAAAGAAAGAAAAGAAAATGGTAAAAAGAAAAAAAGAAAAGAACTTAAATAAATTACAGATTATGTCCTTTATAAACAAATTTCAGATTATGTCTTTTGGGCAAAATTGTCATTTTGTCTTAAAGTTAACTAGAAAGTTGACATCAGTTAAGCTAAAAGACAAAGAGTGTACAAAATAGATTTATAAAGGACATATTGGGTGCTTTTTAAAGACAAAGAACAAAGAGTGCAATTTTGTATATAAATATAGGACAATTTGTGTAATTTTGTCCAGGTTTAATTACTTCAAAGCGAAAAACATTAAAGCCTATTTATTATTTGTCCAAACGAGGGTGTATATGAGTCCAGTGGCGAAGCTTGACCCGAAGGTTCGGGGGGTCGGAAATCACCGGGGGTCGGAAGTCACTAGTTTCGGGGGGTCGAAAACCAGTTTCGGGGGGTCGAAACCCTATATTTTCAAAATTTTCTATACGAATACTATATAATCGGAACTTCTGCGCGAAAATTCGGGGGGGTCGGCCGCCCCCTCCCGCCCCAACAATGCTGCGCCCCTGTATGAGTCAAGCTGCTCTTGAGCTTAATGAGATCGGCTAACTAAAAGCTTATATCGAGTTGAGTCTAAATTATCTCGAGCTTAAAAATAAGTTTGTTTAATAAACGGGTCTAGAGTTTATCTCTTAAGTTTGAGTAGCTCACGAGGGTAAAAAAGGTTATTCTTGTACAATCTTTATTTGATATGGTATAGTATGTGTGTATGTTTATAGAGAGAGTAAGATTTTTAAATAAATGAGTTTTATTATACAAAGGGGACTTAATTGGGAAGTAAAGGAGGGAATTAATTATGTTTTATTTTTATTTTTAAAATTTTTTTTCCTATCTTGTTAAGCATATTTTTTAGTACTGAAATCTAAAAAAATAGTGTAATTACTCCAACAAAAAAGATAATTTTATTTGTATTTTTTATATCTAGAAAACATGCGTGATTAGATCGAAAATCTTTACATACATACATACATACATATAATGGCATATGTAAAAATATTACATTAATAAAACACTCATAAATAATAAACGTGTTACGTGTTAAGTTTAGTGTGACAGTGAGTGCCACTGTGACGTATCATACGTTTAAAGATCGTATTTGCTTGGTTTGTGACTGAATGCTTGGGTTAGTAGCTAGTAGGGATTTTCATTGGAGACGGCCTCAACAATTTGTGAAGCGTACATGCTTAGATTTGTTTGCACGTCAAATGCACCTTTGTTTAGGAGATGTAGTTGCTACCCGGCTACCCTGATGAGTTCTTGATAGGATGAAATCAGTGACTCTTGTCATACACAAAATGGAATAGCTGGCTCTTGGGTGACCTACCGTACCACACGGAGCCTTAAAAAAAGACTTAGTAACATTAGGCCGTTCTTAAACTTTAGAAATAAATCTTAAAATTTGTCGAGTTTAGACTCTACTTTGACTCATTAACAACCCAGTCTTAAGAACTCGGTTTCATTACATTTCTTAGTGCACATTATTAACGTTAATCGTTGTTGTTTTTTTTTTAATTTGCATGGACATCATTTGTTAGCTATTTGCCTATTTAAAGTATCTATAATCTATAATCTATAACTTATAATAAAAGAATTGAACTTTGATTATGTGGCATTTAATGGAGGGCTCAACCCCTCCTTGAATGTGCCACATGGCATCATGTAGGATTTTTTAATTTTTGAGTTTTTTTAATAAATCTATATATATTATAATTATTTTAGGAAAAGATAAGAATTTAAAAACAAAATTACATTTTCTCTCTAATGTTTACTCCCATGACTTTTAAACGTTAATCTATCTATATATATAAAAGAAAACACTTTTGCTGACGTGGCGTCCATTGGTAACTTCAACTCCATCTTGAAATCGCCACGTGGCATAATGAGGTGAAAAAGGTTATATTTTTTAATTTTTTCGTTTTTTTATTAAAAAAAAAAACCTATCTATACTATATTATAATGCATGAGGCAGGGACTTCTTAAAACTTAAGTAATACAAATATAATAGCTTAAGGTACAACACTTAATGCACATGATAAAGATTTTTTAAGGGCAAATATGTCTTTTAGTTAGTTTCTAACAACCTATACTAAAAAATTGCTTGTAGTTACAAAGCCAAGAAGATGTTAGATAAAGCCTAAATAGGTGGAGAGGATCAACTTTAGTCATTTGCCAGGGTACAAACCTTAAAAACATATTGTACAATGATTCAATCCTAAACTTTTGAGAATTTTACAAGCTTTGAAGCACCCACCAACATTTCAAAGCTCAAGACTCTGATAAGATGCACATTTCAAAATTTAAACGCTGAATCATTTCCTTCGTTCCCCCCTCTCTCACACACAAAAACCCTAATCTACTTTTTTGCTTTGTATACAAATAGTTCCGGTGACCTTGACAGCTACCGTCACCACTGCCATGTTCGTTACTTCCGAAACCCAACACCGTTGCGACCGTTCTCACTCTTTGCTAATCCACCAAAGGAAAACGGAAGAAGCGAAACATTTATGTTCTCATACTTTGAAAGGCTCGACATTATCGATCAATTCGTCGCTTGTCATGTAATAATCTCGTCTCATCTATATTATTACAATTTGTAGATTTGTTGTTTGTTACACCCTGCTTCTGAATTTTTTGGTGACATAGAAGAGAAGAGGAAACAAAATTGAATTAACAAAGGAGATCTATTTGATCAATTTTGGATTGGGTTTTGTTTTATTTAAGGGACCATGAACTGTGTTTAGTTCCATTTAATGAAATCTTATTGTTTTTTGCTATTGATTTCTCATAAACCTATTTATGTTCAAGGTAAGCTTTAAAATCTACTTTGAAATCGCCATGCTATTCTAAGGATTTATGCATTTTTTTTCGTGTGCACAGCTTCAAGTGAAATGAAGCTTTTAATACACTTGAGAGTATCCCGGATGCAGTTCCATCGGTTTTGACTGAACCACCAATTGAAGAACAATTAGCATGGCATACCTTATGGCCTGAGTCCCATAAACTTTATGGCCATGGGAATGAACTTTTTTCACTATGTTGTTATCATCAAGGGAAGGTTGTAGCCTCATCTTGTAAGGTACTAATAGTTAACTAGAGGTGGCATGATTAGTCGGCAGGCGGGTTGGGTTGGGTGACCCACACACTTTTTCATCCGCGAGTTAAATTTTCAATGAATAACAAAGGCGCTAACTATGATTACAAAAAGTAAAAAGCACTATTATTATAGTAATAATCTAAATCTATTAATAAATAGATTTAAGAAGTATGCATTAAAATAAGAGTTTGGGTAACTTTCAAATTTCGACCTGTTCCATTTCTTTTTATTGCTAATTTTTGTTAATTAGACAACAAGCAGAAGGCTACACTACTTAGTTCTATATATTTTAATAATTATTTTGTTTTCCCAAAATTGTGATCTATTCTACCAGGTTTTGGTGGACTCTTATGGTTGGAGTTGATTGGTGGGATGTTGTTGGCTGTACACAAAGTGCTGCTGAGGATGGCATTGGTAAGGCGAAATGGTTATATTGATATTATATAATCCATAAAGTTTACTTTCAATAAGCGTTGGTATTTTTAGTTTTGTAGTTTTACTCAGTTTCACTAAACAATGTGATCGCGGTTCTGGATGCTGATTTTCTTTCTCTTCCATCAACTCAGCACAGACAACAGTATGGCTCAGTATGTTACTTCAACCTCCTTCCAACTGTCTCATTCTCATAATGTTATTGTGCTATGTAACCTGTGTAATTAATATTTGAATAATCACAATGGCGATTCTAATTTATGCAGACATTAGACAGGATAAAATGCAGACTATTAGAAGGTACTAATGCTCAGGAGGTGAGGGCAATGGTGTTGGATATGCAAGCAAGACTATTATTGGATATGCTAGGAAAAGGAATAGAACCAGCTTTGGTTAAACCTTCACCTTTAGTAGTTGAGCCATGGCTGGCATCTGGTGAGACATTAAATAGCCTTGACCCTGAATCAATGGCTATTGACCCTGCACTTGTATTAAACATCCAGTTTTGCACCCAACTCCTTAATGATTTTGTTATGTTCTTCCAAAGTAACAACAAACAATGTGCAGGCCCAATCAATGTCAGTGGCAAAAATATGGCTTTGGAAGATTGGTAGTTAGAAGGCAGTTGGGAGGTTGCAGTCTCATAGCTTAATAGTGACACGGCTAGAATTTTCTCATGATGACAAATATCTTTTGGCTGTTTCAAGGGATCGCCATCTGTCACTATTTTCAATAGATTGAACAGGTACATGAAAGATCTTCCAAACTATTTTAAAATTTTGTATTTGTGAAAAAGGACGTGAAAAGTTACGGAGGTAAAAAAATGTTATGTTGGTTAATGGGCCGAGATTGACCAAATAAGCTGTACTATGGGTTGTAACATGTCGGTCGACATTCCTGCAACATTTTTTAGACATTTTTTCGTGAATTTAAAAAAACTACTTGTGCGGCGGCTTGGTTTAAAAAATTTTGAACGTCAAGATAAAATTATTTACTTGAGTGTTTTTTTTTTCAAATTACTTTTGTTTAGGACAAAATGTGCAAATGTAAGTAATTCGAGCAATTTAGGTTTAAACTGAACTGAATTTTACTTGGATAGTCGATTCAGTTTTTGGATCACTGTTTTATTGAGCCCCAACTGAAACTAGAGTTATAATCTCATTAACAATTAAGTTTAAACTTTTTAGCATTGCTAAAGTTTCTAAATAATCTGAATACGTATTGGGTAGAAGAAGAAAAAGAGACTCGAGCTGGATTCCTTCTCCAATAGTCTCCCATCCATCTTCTTCTTTTACACCCGTTGTTATTTGTTAAATAATTGATATTTGAACATATTAAATATAAAAAGTTCAATCAAACAAGCTCCATATTGCAGATATATGTTAGCAACAGTGACATTTATGTCTTAGAATCCAGAATGATATTTTTGATAATCAAGAAGAATGTATTGATGAACTGGATCGTTACCAGTATAATTAAAGTTTTTATCTGCATTTTGTTGTCTTACAGAGGGCTCAAATCAAATCAGCTACCAGCTAATAACCAGGCAAGAGGCTCACAAAAGAATAGTATGGGCCTGTTCTTAGAACCCATCGGGTCACCAATATGCACCTGGTTCACGAGACAAAACCATGAAGATTTGGGAGGTGCAAAAGGAAAAATTCGATGTGAAGCTACTCATGACTTTGCCTGCTTTTAAATCCAGTGTCACTGCCCTATCTTGGACCGGGTCTCACCGCCAGAACGATGATGGTGTTCTTGCCATTGGACTGGAAACCGGTTTCATTGAGCTTTGGGGTCTTTCTCTCAACAAACACGAACAAGATTCAAGTTTCTCAGGGCCAAAAGCGCATCTTTTGTTCCAGATTGATCCATTTATGTGTCATGTTTCGTCAGTGAATCATTTAGCATGGAGAAACACAGAGAAGAATGATGAATCTGATGATGTGCGGCTTGCTTCATGTGGAGCTGATAATTGTGTTAGAATTTTTAAAGTAAGTTTTGTTTAATTTGGTAGGCGATATGTTATATTAGTTATATTTTTAACTCCCTAAGGTCAAAAAGCTCTGAGCTAATACTTGTGTGTTTGAAGCTTGAACCCCAACATGTGGCCCCTAAGCTCCAATGACTTTAAGCTATTAGCATGAGATAGTGACAACAATTATAGGTTATCATCATCGAATTTGACTTCATTTAGACACTTGGTAAAAGCTGTATAATAAGAAAATAATACACACATATTTATACAATGAAATTAAATGAACAAAGTAAGATTTAATCTTGTACTTATTAACTTTGGTTTTGAATCTTTAAAAGGAAATAAAGAACACTACCACCTTATTTGCGTTCCTTCGTATTAAGCATCGGTCAAAGATAACTGGAAACCTGTTGAACGCATCATAAATCAGCGTCAAGAGGTGACGCAGTATAAGATCACTGAAAATCACGAAAGTGTATTTCACATGGGTGTGTTGCAATATGCATCATAATTGAATATGATATCAATTGGGACACCCGCCGCAACGCGCGGGCATTCACACTAGTTCTTATCTAATCCGTCTAAAACCCTAAAAACCAAGCTCACATCTCCTTCTCTTTTCCCCTTCTCTCCCTCTCAATCTCTGTTCACATCTCCTTCTCTTTAATCGATCATCCAATCTGCTCCGTTAACGTGGACAACCAATGGCCATTCACAATTATTGCAGATCATTAGAGGCAGGCGACAGAATGGCGACGACTGTTGTATCGAAGGAAATACCACCGCAAACCGCCGCAAACGTCACCAGATTCATCATGAACTGCGGCGGCGGTCCCAAAGTTACAGAGAACTACGAAGGGGAAGGTTTCAGCTCCGATTTAATCCGTAGCGTACTTAAAGTTCAACATATCCATCGTGGCCGTGTTACCTGCATCCTCACTGTCAAACCCTACATCTGCGTATTTACATATTTAGCCCTAATTTTATTTCATAGTTACATATTTAAAAGATATAGTTTTGGAACTGAATATTTATAATTGTATGTATATATGTGATTGTGAGGGTTTGTGCAGAACTTTTATAATACTCTTCATGGGGGAGCGGTTGGATCGATAGCGGAGATGGTGGCGATAGCGTGTGCTAGAACTGTGGTCAAACAAGATAAAGAGCTTTTTCTTGGTGAATTAAGTATTTCTTATCTGGCTGCAGCTTTTAGCCAAGTATGTCTTAATTTTGAGCCAAAGCTTTGCAGCATTTAAGTAGTGTTAGATGATTTAGGCAACTAGACGAGGTAACGCCTAAATGAACACATAAGTTTTTTTTAATATGTGAAATTTATGCACTGATACATATTTAGGTTATGTAAACATGTGCGAAGTGGAATTGTAACGCTACTACGCTAGGCGCCAGTCGGCCGTTGGAGTATCGACTAGCGATCGAAGTTTAAAAGAACGGAAACGAGCCTCGAGGCGTTTTCCCTTCGCCTCATGAGGCGTAAGCCTCGAGGCGAACCGAGGCGTAAGCCCGAGGCGGAATTAAAAAATTAAATAAATAATTACATATCTTTCAAAAAATAAAATGCTAACTAATTTCATCATCAAATTCATCAAAACATCAAAAACACACATAAAAAAGGCATAAAATGTCACAAAAAGTCGAAAACTTCAAAAATATACCTAAAAACCCCCTGAGGCGCACCTTTTCATAACGCCTCAGTCCTGTGAGGCGCATACCACTGTTCAAACACCTGAGGCGCCGCCTCAGAAGCGTTTTCAGACCGAAACGCCTTAGGGCGCGCCTCGAGGCGCACGCCTCAAGCGTTTTTTTAAACCATGCTAGCGATTAATAAGGATTAATCGGATTAGGATTTTATATGTATCTCCCAGTTTTATATGTATATACACACATTTTTATGCATATTTTCTAAAAGTGATGTTTAAGACCTTCTTTGACCCATATCTTGAAGTAGTATTTATCTCCTTCTTCTACCTCCTTATCTCCTTCATCAAAAAGTCACAAATCCTTACTTATAACTTATCTCCTTTTCAACCCACAAAAACCTCCTTTTTAACCCATTACCCAAACAAACTTATCTCCTTATCTCCTTTTTGATTAAGGAGATAAGTCATAAGGAGGTGAAATAAGGAATGCCAAACATGGCCTCACTGTTTTTTCATGCAGCGGCCAACGGCCCAGATAATATCGATGGAGGGTGGTCGGATCTGGCCACAACCGTTCCAGGCAAGACCGCGGACGAGGTGAAAGCGTACTATGAGGCGGTGGAACATGGTTTACATGGAAGACGACGGGAAGACGGTGGCGGTTGTGGTAGGGTTAATAGACAAAGCAACCAACTCAACTAAACCCGACTTGGTCCCAGACTCCTCAAATCAATCAAATCCGTTGTCCGTCACTCCAACTCGGAGCTCCAACTTGTGGTTCAAAACCTAATGAGCCTCATGAAACAAGATCATTCTCAGGTCCCTCTCTTCTATAATAATATTACTCTTTATAATATTGTTATAATACTAATTCTATGTAAGTGCTACATTCATTTGCTTTCATCTAATTTGTTAACTTTTTGTTTTGTGCGTATCGAAATTCCGTTTAGAGTTAGGAAGTGCTTAGGCTAAATGATACGTTATCTGTGTATACTCTGATATATGTCATTATTGTTATATAAATCACGCTAATATATTGCTCATGGGTCGTATGCGCATTAGTATTGAACTATTGATCTTATTTTATATATGTATATTTTTTTATAGAATTTATGTTTATGTTATTAATAAGGGTAGAAGAAATAGCTGTGAAAATAGAGTGAATTTCTGTGATTAATATGAATTTTGATTTAGGGTTATTGAATTATTAGTTTGTAAGTTTAATTAAATGAAGTTGGGGAAAAAGATGTAGATGAATGCTTACTGTCTGTTACGGACTTAAACCATTGGGTTGTAACATTGTCATGGTCATGTAAGAATTGAACGTTGAATCATGCAATGATTAATGGTTAAATGCCGATAAATGTATTGCTTTTACTTTTGCAGGCATGAATCATGAATGCGATGCTTCTTTGTTTTGTTTGCTCGCTTGATCTTCCGGTCAATTATAGGAAGGTTTTATCTCTCAAATAATGGTTGTTATCAAGATGAAATTTCTGATATGCGGTAGTTACTTACAGGTGCGGTATCTTACATTAAATTATAATTCATGAATTGTTCATGCGGTCGAAGCTTCAATCCATCCAATGTTTGTACCTAATGCTGATTCAAGGGACAATGACATAGATGATTCCTTTGATCACCACTAATGGGGAAATTATTAGCATAGTAGAGCAGGGTCTACATCACCGCATTCTGTTTGAAGAGTTTTATGATGCCTGTGAAGGTAAGTTGGTTTCTTTATAGTTAAGAGGAGGAAAAAAAGGAATGTTGGTGTAACCGATCGAAACAACTGATTTTTTCATGCGTTGAGACGGGTCGGGTTGGCATATAATACTATTGTTTCATGCTCTCTAAAATTGGTGATAAAACGATTTTTGAGCTCGACCCTACTTTCAATCAATAATTATGGTAGTCGGAAAACTGTAACATCAAAACAACATCGTGGCACACCAAACAAAAGAACAGGTATCGAGTTTTCAAGTGAACAAATAAAAAATTGGGTTCATATTATATAAATGTCTTGTAAAGTCATTTAGTTATTTATCTTATTTTATATTTGATTTTGAGTTTGGCAAAATGATAAAATAAGATCACCAACTTTGTCAGTGAAACCAAGTTTCACTTTTTGATTTCTTCATTTTTTTACCTCAAAAAGTAAATGACATAAGAATAATGAAGATTTTGATGCAGCTTGCAAACGAACAAGAAGAATCCAGCTAAAGTTCCTAAACGGATTCACAAACAATCAATGTGGATGGTCTTAATCATCACTAAATTTATTAAAAAATAACCATCTTTCCATAATAACCATTTTTCCACAAATATTAATCATCACTAAATTTATTAGCGTCACACTGGAATTCATTGGTTCGTTTCGAAAAGAAGTGGAAGCTGAGTGGCAAGGGAATTACTCACAGAATTCAAGGGGTGCAACGGGATGGTAATAATGTGCGTTTTTTTGGCTGGACATATGGGTGGGATTGGAACCGCTTAGAAAGGTTTATCCACAATTATTTCTGCTCGAATCAGATAAGAAGTGTCTGGTGGCAGATAGATTAAAAGACAGGGCGCAGTCAGGAACATGCTCTTGGAATTGGAAGCGCCAACCGTCTGCTGAGTTGGAGGTTCAGCAGCTGGTGGACTACTGCAGTTTGGTGCATCAACTGAGGCTGCGGACATGCGCAGATTCATGGCGGTGGCTGGGAATTTGTGCAGAATCTTTTTCAAGTAAGCCCTCTTTAGCTTCATGTTTTGTTTATATAAGAATCGGTATGTAACAAATTGTTAGCAGGTACCCTTCTGGATGTTATAATCTATGAGTGGTTCTTAGGTTTTTTTATTTGATCCCATTGCTATACACACAAGTATGTATTATGGCTACCTTCTTCAGGAGTTCTATTGGATATACTTATGGCAGAGCGAGTTTCAACAACATGATGGGAAATTTTAGAAAGATCTGTATTGTGTGAATAAGAGGTTTGCGTTTAAGTAAACTTACCGTGGCTTGCAACATGTTTCGACACTTTGACCCGTTTGATCTATTCTTTTTTTAGCCAACATTTAGATTTTTTTTTTACCTGCATGATAATAGGTTAAATGGTTAGTTGATCAGATGATTTATACAGAAGATTCTTTGAGAATAACATGTTATAATGAAATGGAACATAAGTTATGCTAGATCTAATTTTGTAGCCTGTTACTTTTTTTATTGCCTTTTGGATTGTTCAAGACATTTTAGGCAAATGGTGCATGCTTTCTTAGTTAACGGCTTAACGCTTGATAACTTTTTTTTTTGCTGTTCTAATGATTTATTGAGTAGATGAGCTGAATTTGTTTATTGGTTATGTAGGTGGTTGTGATAGCTGGTGGTGTTGATACAACTGCAACTGAGACCAAAGGAACTGTCTTAATTCACAGTGCTGAGCAGGTGCAATATATTATTATACCTGTTTTTAGTTGCTAAATTCTTTTTTATGTCCATCATGCACTGCATAAATGACCCTATTACTGTTCATAGTGGTGTAGTAATGTATGCATATTTAAGAAAGATCTACATTTAATGACGTTAGTTGCTGGAGTTTACAACCAGTTCAATTTTTTCTTTTAGAGTTGGTAAATTTTACCCAAGAATTTTTTACTGCAGCTTGAAAATTATGCTAAAACTGAAGAAGCTAACCTCCTCATCGCCACCTTTCTCCGACCACCACAGCCTTCAACACCACCATCGCACCATCAACCCTTCACGAGATAGCCACAGAATCTCTCGGTCGCCCTGTTTTCGGACCAAATAACCGCCTCCATTCCCATCCCTATCTCCGTCGCAGGTACACTTCTTCAATTCATCGTCGTCATGTGTTGTGAAGGTATTTTCTTATGTCGCGGATCCTATTATTTTGGTTATGTTTATAAATATTTGTTACTTTCACTTAAGTTTTCATATATCCGATCATTTGTTCTTGGTTAATCGTTATTTTAATATTGTTTTAAAGTTATTGTGTGTGTAAATTTTTGGGGTGATATAGGGTTCTACGATTTTTAATTTTTTGGGGTTATTTAGAGTTTCCAATATTTGGATGTTTACAGATATGACTTCAGTTGTTAGGGTTAAGCAGGTTTTCTAAGATTTGTAAATTTTTAGATTTATTTAGTGTTTCTAAGATTTTTAATTTTTTAGGATTATTTAGGGTTTCTAATATTTGAATGTTTACAGTTTTGACTTGAGTTCTTAGGGTGTAAGTTTTTAGGGTTATTTAGTTTTGACTTGAGTTCTTAGAATGTAACTTTTTGGGGTTATTTAGGCTTCTAAGATCTCTGTTTTGCTGAATTTGGATCCACATTAGATTTATGTTTTGTTTTGAAAACCTTTAACACTGTTCTACTTTGCTAAGATTTTTTTGTTAGCAATGGTAGTTATCAATTGTATGAACTTACATGTCATTACTATAACCGTCATGTGACTAATCATAATGTGTTATTGTGTACTGAGTGAATGATCAGCTTATATAGGCCTGGCAAAAGCGAATGTGTTTTTTCTAATCATGTCACTGGCCGTTTAACAGTTTTTTTTGGGTAAAAATGGTTATGTCGGAACACAAGCTTTTAGTAAAGGTATCAAGCAACATAAATGAAAACAAAACATTCTGTGTATGCATATAATGTTTTTTCAGCCTGGCAAAGCGGGTTTGTTGGGTCTGATAATGTGAACAGTCAGAACATGTTTGTTTAAATGGGTTGTTTAAATGTTTAGCGATATGTAAAGGAGTTGCAATACGCCACTGCTATATAGTTGCAGAAGCAGCGGTTCCAGCAGCCCATGTTGCTGCATAAGTTTTTCGCTTGACGTCCAGCATGCTGGCGTTCTCAGCCTCCCCTACGCAATGGCTGAACACGGATGGTATGCGCTTATCGATCATTCTACGTGTATCTGGATTCCCATTCAGTTTTTTTATACTAAACCTAATAATAAAACACATGCATTATATGTCATTTATTTGGAAATACATGTGTATACATTGATTTAGTACATAATATTCATTAAAAGCACTTTATACAACACATGCATATATATCACTTATTTGGCAATACACGCACTAGATAATTCCTTTTGTTCTATATATTAACCTATGACACACATCAAAAAAATTGTTAACTGTTAATTAAATATGTGTAGGGGTCCCGGGATTACCATAATGATTTTATCATGGGTGATTATTCTCTACACCTTATGGCAAATGGTGGAGAAGCATGGGTGTGTACCAGGTAAGTGGTTTGATCGTTACCACGAGCTACGCCAAGAAGCCTTTGGCAAGAAGCTCAGTCTTTGGGTGGTGGTGCCCCACAACTCATGGTCGAAATTGGTGTTAACATCATTTACATGGTCACCGGCAGAAAGTCCCTCAAAAAAAGCCGTCGACACCTTATCCCCTCATGGCGGCCCGCCCATCAAAACCACCTATTACGTTATGATGTTTCCCGTTGTCCAGTTTTTCTTATCCAAACTCCCCAATTTCAACTCCATCACTAGCGTCTCAGTTCTTGCTGCCATCATGTCACTATGGTGTGCAATATGTTTGTTAGCCAAGTTTATTATCTGTTATAGCAATTATTATTTGATTTATCATTTATACTTAACTTTGTTAGCCGTTATTCTATCTTTGGGTTGAATATTATTATAGTTGCTACACTTTTATTATTAGGGAAAATTTTTATTATTAGATTGTTGTTTGAGTTTACCTCTGTGTATCAGGAAAAGAGATTGACAATGAACATGAGTTTAAGGAACCTACATGAAAAAGTAAAGAAGCAACAACAGAAGGTATGTCCACCCTATTATTTCTTACATATGTGGATTTGTTAATTTGTATGATTGATTATAGAGGTGAGAATGGTCAGAATATTATTAGTGATATGGGAGTTTTTTTATGAGTTTATAAAAAATGGGTTACATGTTGATGTTAGTAGAGTACAATTGGTTGATAAGATTAGGAGGTTAAGGAAGAAGTATGTGAATAATGTTAGTAAGAAAAAAGATGGAAAGATAGAAGTTTTAGTAAAAGTCATCACCTGCACTTTTTTTGCTAATGTTGTTGAGTTTAATTTGGAAGGAGGAATTTTTTTTTTTTTTTTTTTTTTTGCTGATGTTGTTGTCTACGTAGATGAGTTTGACAAAACAAGACTAGGGGATAGGTTAGCTTAAAGTACCTTCTTAGTTAATATAGGTTTAATTCTTCCAATTACTAACTTCTGTTTGAAACTTTTTTGAAAATAAATTATGACATCAAAGAAAAAAATCACTAAGTGTTTGACTTAATTCCCTTCATGTGAATTTTACTCCCATCACCTGCACTCGGCCTTTATAAAGGTTAAAACAATATTAACTTCTTATCTGATGTTTCCTTGTCTTTTTAGAGCTCTTTTACTGACCAAAATAGCTTATATTTTTTAATTGTGATCTAGCTATTACGTATACACACTCGTGTTGTTGTATTCGAAAGTGTTATGTGCATTTTGCCCAAGATTAAATTCGTCGTATGGTCTAAAAGCGCGACCGTTGATGCCTGCAGAGTTGTTTGTTTTGTTTGATTTGAGTTTGTATGGTATGAACATTATCCTGTTTAATCTTTACTCCTAACATCTTGCACTAAAGGTTATGCAGTTCAGGCTCTTGGAAACATAATACGCTCGGTGTATCCTTTGTGTCGCATACATCAGAAAATTGTTATAAAAATGTCCAATTTCTATTCAATACCTCCCCTTTTTTTTCCCAACTAAATATAACATTTAATAATCATGATCACTATGTTTACATCTTTGGACAGGATTTAAAACCATAATAGGTTGCCTGCAGTGTTTGTGTCTTGACGCCTTTGTGTTGCATGGCTCGGAAAATTGTCATATACATGTTACTTTTAACATTCATCAATATTTTAAACTTCACCCCCGGGACACTCCCGGGTAGTAAGCTAGTATCTTTTATATACGAGATTTTTTAAAGAAAAAAATTACACCAAATTAACGAGCGTTTTATTATCTTTCCAACGAGTACCATAGTGCTATATAAAAAACGGAGAAAAAAAACAACTATTTTTGTGGGGTTTTGTTTTCAAATATATTTTACTCTACTAATAAATCACAAACGATAAACATAACTTAATAGGCAGAGATTCTTTTTTTTATATTTGAATATGATAACTTATGGCAGAAATTTGTTTAAAATAAATAATAATAATAATAATAATAATATAATAATTATTATTATTCATTAATCATGTATTGGCAAAGAATTAATTATGTTGTCATATTAGATATTTTATTACGTTATATTAGATATTTCAACCCCGGGACACTCCCGGGATAAAAGCTAGTTTTATATATCGGAATAGCTCACATTCACAAATCACGATTTCACATTCAGAGGTTGTGGGCTAAAATAAGGAAAGAACCCATTCACAAACCCATTCCTAATCAAAAGCCCATTAAGGAATTTAATTGTTTCATTTGGGTCTTTTACATGTTAGTTCAATATATTCTCGAAATACTTTACCTAAAGAATTTAATTTTCAATATCGGTTACATATTTTTTGTTTCGAAAAATGAACAATGAACAATGCCTTGTTCGTATTTGTTTGTTAAGGAACTATATGTGTTCACAGACAGTTTATGAACACTTACAGAACGAGATTTTATGTTCATGTTCGATTGTTAAGATAACGCACGTGTTTGTGTTCGTTTGTTAATTTTGTTCATGAACGAACACGAGCACAAACGAACATTCATAAACACAAACAAGCGTTTATGAACACAAATAAACACAAACACAAATACGTGTTCATGAATGGAAACAAACACAAATGGACGTATATTAACTTTGAATTAAGATCGAATTCACATATATTAAGACACTAAGTAGATCCACCCAAAATATAACCTAGGTATCCAAACCTACTTAGTACTTAACGTAATATTGGTAAACATAATAAAGTAGTTTTGAAAAAACTAAGTTTGCATCTTAAACTTGAAATACTCGTTAATCCACCCAAAATAAATTTGAAGGCATGATCTTAAACGAACGAACATAAAGAACACGTTACCGAACGTTCATGAACATAAATGAACGAACGTGGCCTATGTTCATGTTCGTTCATTTATTAAACGAATGAACACAAACGAACTTCCCGCCGAACGGTTCATGAACTGTTGGCTGAAAGTTCGGTTCGTTTGCAGCCCTACCCGTGATCATAGATGGTGCTGGTGATGTTTGTCACAAATACGGACCCACTGCCCGAACGCCAATTCTGGTAAAACCTCTGTCTCGCGCATGACATTTTGTCACGAACGAGACTCCAACCTACGACTACCCATTTAAAATATTTCCTATTCAACTAGTTAAACATAACCGAATCTACACATTTAGTTAACTTATTCGAACTGAAACTACCATGTACTAAAGATATTCTCAGTATGCTACCAAATACACAAATAGTAGAAACATATAATAGAGGTGTACACTATTGATAACGATAACAAGCATAGGCTACAACAAAAACACTCACTCATCCATGAGTGTTAAAAGCTTCCCAAACTAGATTATGTGGGTCTGGATTTGTAATGTCACGTGCCTGTATAGCTGCTGTCCTAAGTGTCTTAACTGTCACAACGTTAGCATCATAAAACGATAGACTCATATAAGGTAAGTTATGTTTCTTGCAAAGTTCCCTAACAATGGGAGATATGGACCTCAAGTGACACCTTGGCAACCTAGGAAACAAATGGTGCTCTAGTTGAAACTGTAGACCCCCGAAGAACCAATCCATCCACGACGAACACGCGATGTCGATGGTCCCACTCGTCTGTTTCTCGAACCAATCGTTCCCCTTTGGCGGGCCCACGTAAACACTAGCTGCAAAATGGTTTAAAGTGAATTGAACATGTTGGATACCGGTAACACAGAAGCTAACCAACACAAATGCGACACGTTCGGGCCAGTTGGGTAGGCGGGACACGAGTAATGGAAACCATGTCCAAAAGATTAAGGTTCCGATTATGTTTAAACCGCGGTCGGGAATCTTTCGTTTTGAAATCAGTAGCAATATTGTTTGTAAGTAAAGGTTGACACGGGCAACACACATTATCGGGTAATATGAGTAGTGTTGGTAGCTCACGAAGAATCGGGCTAACGGGTCGAAAGTTAACTGTCTGCCGTAGAAAACCGAAGTTAACGAGTTGAAAAGCTTCGAAGAGACGGCTAACATCGGTAAATGTTGTAGATCGGGGTCATAATCGAGACTGTTGCAAGAAATGTGATGGGCATTGTGTGTCCACTTCCACCACGCGATGCTGATCCCGGTTATACAGTTCCCAATAAAGATTCCTGCGAATTTGTTCCACCCGCGGGTCGCCATCATTTGGTAATGACCCGCGTCGTGACCCAAATACGCGATCTGCATCCATGCTAATCCCAATATCGCCCCCGAAAGCATATGAATCCAAAAGCTTGCAGAGTATAATACACCATACACGCACGCGTACAGTAGTAACGACACAAAACAAAGCGAGTAAATCACACCATGACCTTTCTTCTCAAACATCCCGGCTTTTGCAAACTCAGAAGCGAGCTTTCGGTAGTCTCTAGAAACATCTGAGACATGGTAATCTTTTAGGTGATACCCGGTGAAG